>CM072080.1:611212-1219924 GCA_036785405.1 Coenonympha arcania
CAAGAAAATAGATTACATTCAAAAGCAAAACGAGTAAACCATCTTTGCCTTCGTAACTTTACTCTCCAATCCTACATGTACTCCTTATTTTGGTGGCATTTGGGAAGCAGCGTTCAATCGTCTAAATATCTAGTAATGGCTCGTACTCAATAATTTTGCAAAGCTTAGGAACATTATTAGTTCAAGTTAAAGTGCTCATAAGTGGTCATAATGTGTAGTAGTCATGTGGTGGTTATAATGTGTATGACTTACCTTCATTTTCTTAGCGGGAGGTTGCCTGCCCTGCCTCAGCAGCATGTTCTGCTGCCGCAGCTCTCTGTTCTCTTGCTCCAGACGCTGCAACTCGCGCTGGTACCGCGCTTGCAGGGACAGCACTTCCTCTTGCAGGCTGTGGATCCTTTTCTCTATTTTTGAGGAAAATGTTGAAAAGTTACCTTATTTACAAGCAATATGTGGAATTAATAAAAAATAAATCGTAGTGTGGTCTTGATATTAATGAAATTTATATTTGGGTATAAATACATTTTTTTTAGAACTAATGTATATTTGTGTGCTTCTGCGTTTGTGCTTTCACCCCATAAGATTATACTGTAACAGAACCACGCATAGGCATAACCGTAGTAGGAAATAAGTTCGGTTTCGTAGTTAAATGTCTGCTTTAAGAGCTAAGGGTGTTTTTAAATCTATAGCTTTTCCAGTACATATAGGTCTGGAGGAATGATACTACAGAAGTAATGTCACTTTTGCAACAGTCGTTCAAGTTAAAATCTGAAACGGGGAATGATCACTTTAAAATTATGTACTTGTTACCGTAAGCGGCGATTTCATCGCTGTGCGTGCGACCTGCCGTCGCCGCTGGGGCAGGCTTGCTCTGTAGGTTGTTGACGATCTTCGGAGCCGGCTCTGTGAGACAATAATACCACTTCTCAGTGGGGATTCTGATCCCTTGTTTTCAAATGCTATAGCACAGCCAGGCGACGAAATGGACCAGCGGGGCTAGACAAAGTAACAGTCGCTTGGCGTTAACGACAGAAGACAAAAATGTATGGACAAAACAAGTGACTGTAGAAAAACCACGTGACCGAATAGAGGAAAACACGCTGTGTTTGAAAATCGACTACGACAATTTGAACTTTGGTGTTCTCGCGGACGTTGTAGATAACTTTAGCGTACTTCGCATGACAATTGACAGTAACCAGCGCAGCATAAAGTAGATTCTGCTTTCATTTGTTTTCATTCGTCACGTGGTTTGCCCATACATTTTTATCTACTATCGTGAACGCTAAACGACTGTTACTTTGTCTAGCCCCGCTGGCCAGACATCTGGCGTGATGAAATGGAAGTAACGCTATGTAATAACCATCGCGACAATGCGCCGCCTGGTGTGATAAAATGGCAGTAGGGATCCCCATTACAGGTTACAACCCAGGAAGAACAGCACGAGATGGTCTTCATTCAGTCTGCCGGGATAAGTACCACTGTAGGCTTTAGTCTCAGATGGTGAATACCATACTGCACTGTGCAGATATTCTGCTGTAGATTTTAAACGATACTGCGTTTCGGGACACTGCAGATGGAGAAATGTATAGATGCTGTACCTCTGAGGTATACAACAGTAGCTCCACTATTTTCAAAATTATGTTTTTTTTGCACCAAGCATTTATGTTACGAATGGCAAAGAGTTACTATTGTACACCTTTGAGGAATATTATGATACTTAACAACTAATATAATATGTAGATATGATATTGCAATGCATAGCTCTGAAATGTGTTGCATCTAACTAATTCTAATTTAATAATATCATGTGAAAGCCTTGTGATTCTTTGCTATAAAATACAGTTTAAAAACTTACTAAACTTGCTGATTAATCTACAAACATACTAGAACAGCAACAAGCTCTATAACTAAACTGCTAGTTGGCACTAAACTACCAAATACCAAACTTTTCTTAGAAATAGATGATAAGCTATGGAAGTTTCCAATTACACCGAGTTGATCCAAACCATCCCTACAACCTAGAGGAAAGCATGAAGACATGACCTCCTACTATGTTATATTCTGGGGTCATTTGAGAAGCTGAGAAAGGAATTTCAGAAAAGTACTATAAATTATCACTGCTTTGTATTCAGTTCAGTAATCATGTAAAGTTACATGTTCTTATATTAGGTAGTTTATAATTTAAAGGATTATAGTTTATTTAAAACATTTGATTTGCATTCAAAAAATATTGAAAATCTTATAGCCCAACTTTTTTCAGTAACAACTTAGGATTTTTTCTATCAAGGTTTTTTTTTATGGAATCGTGTTTCAGCATGTATGATCATTGGCAACAATGCTCATCATGACATAATATATAATGAACTATAGATTTGATCTTCCAGTATTTCTTGATGACCGAGGACCTTGCTAAGCAGTAGTACTGACCGTTAATATACATGCTCTAGCGTCTCTTACCCATGCTGCTGGAAGTGTTGTTAACAGCTGCCGCAGCCACTGCATCTTCGTACCTCTGGGACAGCCACTCCTTTAGCTCCGCAGCGCGGGCCAGCCCCGCCTCCCGCAGCCGCGGATCTGAGGTCACCGACAGCGTCAGTGGCGCCCCTAGCGGTACATAGCTGCTAGTACTTGTAGTCTAGGGACGTTAGTTCAACACATAGGAAAAACTCCTCTTTGTGTAGATTGAAAACTCGTACCCCTTTTATGTTAGTAAAACAATCTTTGGCAGCTACATTTTCAATCACATTTGAATGCAGTTTTTAGGGTTCCGTAGCCGAATGGCAAAAAACGGAACCCTTATAAATTCGTCATGTCTGTCTGTCCGTCTGTCCGTCCGTATGTCACAGCCACTTTTTTCCGAAACTATAAGAGCTATACTGTTGAAACTTGGTAAGTAGAACCGCATTAAGGTTTACACACAAAATTTTAAAAAAAGTAATAAATTTTGGGGGTGCCCCATACTTAAAACTGAAACTCAAAAATTTTTTTTTCATCAAACCCATATGTGTGGGGTATCTATGGATAGGTCTTCAAAAATGATACTAAGGTTTCTAATATCATTTTTTTCTAAAATGCATAGCTTGCGCGAGAGACACTTCCGTGGTAAAATGTGCCCCCCCCCCCCCCTGTAACTTCTAAAATAAGAGTATGATAAAACTAAAAAAAATATATGATGTACATTTCCATGCAAACTTCCACCGAAAATTGGTTTGAACGAGATCTAGTGAGTAGTTTTTTTTTAATATGTGTTGAATTGATATTCAACAAGTCTAATATTTTGTTTAACTTTGATGACGACAGATGGCGTTGCACGTATTTAACTCGCGGTGAAGTTGTTTAATGTTGAATAAGTTGGTTATGCGGTTCAAGAAAAGTGGTTTTTATGGTTTTATTCCTCCGGTAGTAGTAGGTACGGAACCCTCAGTGCGCGAGTCCGACTCGCACTTGTCGGGTTTTTTATCCATAAATTCTACGTAGATGCTTTTAACTAAAAATTTATCTGTAGTGTTGTATTTTTAGCAGTAAGAAAGACTTCGAGGGCTATTGTACATTGTACAATAAGCTAATAATTCAAGAGAAGAGTGAATAGGCATTTTCTAGGCAAGCGCGCTCCATCCTAGACATCATCATTGCTTTCCATCAGGCATGATTGTCATCAAGCGCAAGCCTATCTACAATAAAAAAATAAAAAAATAAGCTAATTTAAAATACATTTTGATTGGATAAATATTTTTCACCTCCCAAAAAATTCTATAGCCCTTTTTGCTCTTAGCATACATTAATTTTATTATAAAAATGATTTAAATTTTACAGGGTGAAGACTGAAGAGACTTGATAATTATAAGCTCTTTAATCTGTTTAACAAATTAATTAAATACATGGTAGATTGGAAGCGACACAGGAAAGATTTTCAATTTACACTTATTTTTGCATGTTTACAAATACAAATACTAAGTTAAAATTATGTAAAAAAATGATATCAAAATAATTCTAATTACATTAAATGATAGCAAAACTTTTGAATGTAATACTTTACTTACAGAGACTGCAATTAATTAGGTACGTAAATAATTAATTACACATGTTTTAAGTACTTTAGACTCACCAATTTGCAGCTGATCACCAATTTTATCCTTAGCAGAAATAAGGGTAGTGGTAAACTTGTCCCACTGGTCATTATCTGGAAGTATCTCATTCAGCCATCCCATGTCTGGTAGGCCGTCTTTCCATTCTGCATATTTCTGAAAAAAAAGCATATAAGTATTTTTTTCAACTGAATCAGCAACTTTTTTTGGTTGGGTAGATTAGTAACAGTTTATATCATTTAATATGTGCAATATACTCTTTCTATTCATATATTTTCTCTTTGACTGATGAAACAGATATAGCAATAGCGAGGGACCAGATAGAGACCACTTTACCTTTAACCTCGCTATTGCTATATCTGTTCCATGTGGTTACATGTGTCAAAGAGAAAATAAACAAATGGAAATAGTATAATGTATTCAGATAAAGTTGTTGATAGGATATTTTCCTTGCAGTATTTTATCAAACTAACAAACACCATTGATTCCATGATTTCAAAATATGTTACATATCCCTGTTTTACATTATGCAAAATTTTAGGTTTTCAATCCAAGAGTTTGGGCCTAGGAATAATTTCTTTTGAGTGAAATTAATGACCCAGAACTTTTTGTTTTTTTACATAGAGCAGCAATGAATTGATTTATTCAGAAGAACTATGAATGCCTAAATAAAGTAGAGTAATAAATAACTATATCAGGACATTACACAAATCACAATCTAGCCCCAAAGTAAGGGCTAGCTTGTATTATAGTTCATAGATAAGTAAGTAGTAGTAAGATTATAGTGATAAATATACATAAATACGATAAATAGAAAAACATTCAGACACTTGAAATCATTCATCACAAACATTTTCCAGCTGTGGGAATCAAACCCATGAAGTCCGACATAGACTGTAGGATCTCTACCAATATGCCATTGGGAATTAAACCTAATTAATAAGAAATATACCTTATTTAAAGTCATGCCTCCGCCCACAGCACCTCCCAGCAGCAAGTAGCGTATCTTCAACACACCTCTGACTGCTCGTGCTACGAACATGCCGTATTTTCTTCTAGGTATTTGGTTTGGTGAAATTGGCTTGTGTAGCAAAAGGCTGCGGCCGGTGTATATTGAGAATGCTACTGCCCTCTTGTCTATTGGTGACCATGATGGTTTTTTCAATGATGCTCTGAAATTATAAAAAAAATATAACTATTTTCCATGGCATTATCACACCACCTGCAGTGCTAACTTTAGTGCTAATGAGTTTGATATGCAGTTCACTATAGACTCTGTCAGTAACCTTGTATGGATTTTTCGAGACAAAGCATAAAGTAGGGAATTATAAAACACGAATTTAGTTTTCTGCAACTTTCGTGATTTACTTTGATACGTGATTAACTTTTAGTTTTCTGAAACTTCTGATTTTCAAAAACATTGTAAAGGATAGCCACAACTACCACTGTGGTCTTAGTTGTCTCTGATAGTTTTTTCCCTACTATAGGTAGGGAAAAAACTATAGCCTGAAGGCTATACTGTAAAGGAACTGGGAATAATCTTGAATGGAAGAGTTTCATTGAAGAGTTGATTTGGAAAATTTAACTTAGTAGAAGGGTACAAAAGTATTACCTCATACGGTGGTTCAAAATCCTGGACATTATGCTGTTATCTTCTAGGGTTACGAACTAGGGTTAAAACACAAAATGCTTCTTAGATCATAATACTATAACCAATATAACTATCCTATTTTCAGTTCATAACCTATGCCGGTCACTTTAGATAAATCTTCAGGAATAGCCAATCAACTATTGTAAAAGAAATATAACAAGTAATGTTTAATAAATATACCTATTACACAATCAACTTGTAAATCAAAAATCAGAATTCATTAGGTATTTAATATTTTTATATTTTGATTTGGAGTGAAAACTTCAATTTTGACTACCTATATAATTTATGAGTGACACTGACATTCATCTTTTTCCATTTGGCATTTTCAAATAATTACGTTCTGTAACTACCTACTTTCTTGCTTCCCATATATTTATTTTGCTATATTTAAATCTTAAAATAATTACAGGTTATAATTATGTTTAAATATTCGTTTTGGTACTTCTATACTTAATAATTAAAAGCTATTTTATTTAATTTTATATTCAGAAAATAGTTTTTTTTTGTTGTAAGCAACATTTTACATCGTCAAAAATCTTTCATGACAAGTGGCAACACCATATTAGGAAAATGTCAAAAACGTCAAAAATGGACTAAGATTTGCTTTTGCCTGCAGTGTTTTACAAAAAATATCATAAAAATTAATTAAACAGTGACCTGGCTTTTAATGTGACACGAGAAATATAAATTGAATTACTCTTGTGATTTGTGTTAAAGTGGTACAATGACCGTTTCAGTTGAATGACATATCCCATCGAAAAGCTTAATTTCGTGAGTATTAAAACTGCGGCAGCTCATACCAAGGCTGTGTGGTATTTATCCATCATTAATTAATGAAGCAGTCATATATCCGAGCAGGAAGCGATGATATCACGGCCAGTTCTTTGAACTTTTACCTAAATCGTCTCGCAATCAATGCAATTCCTGTACGGCTTCCCTTCAGTTTATTTTTAGCTCGTAAACTACGTAAAACCGAGAGTGAGTGTGTTTGCTTGCTCGCGCATGTTTACAAGGGCCCCAGTATGCTCAATGTTGTTTCAATTTGTTAGTAAAGCAAACACATGGGCCGTTTCGGCATGTATTGATTAGTAATGCCCAGTCAGCTGTTTCTAGCTAAACTTTTAAAGCTAGCGATTTGACAGATCTCTGGTGAAAACGCACCCTAATCCACTGAGGTGCAGTTATAGCATATAACTAGAGCAACTTCATTGGTCAAGCAACATATTATACCTAATTTAATGTAGGTTAGAAATGGGTTTGATGAAGAACTGTTATGTCAAAGTCAAAGTCAAAATATATTTATTTCACATAGGCCTAACTTACAAGGCACTTGTAAAACGTCAACAATATTTGTTACATAATATTATGTACGGTGGTAACTACAAGTCGACTTAAAACTAAGTTTACGAGGGTTCCAACGCGCCCTGCACTGAGAAGAAGCCTACAACAAACTCAGACTATGTAGTTCATTGACTAACTAAGGTGTTATGGGCCTACTAGCCCGCGAAATTCAATTTTATTTGGTTTTTCGCTAATATTTGACTAACAACATGTTGTAGGCTTAATTGGCAATGAGTTTTTCGAGAACAATATTTATACACCAATATTTAAAAAAAGACTGCTCGAAAACTCTCATTTACCTTATATTGGTTTCAGAAAGATTATTTTTCCCAATTTGGAGCTACTTAGAACTAATATGAAGTAAATATTTTTATGTAATTTGAACTTTTGCATCCCGATGCTACTTTTCCGGTATTCCCCTAAATTATGGTGGTTTGAATTTCTAAACTAAAAATAAAGATTCCGATGAATTGAGAACCTCCTCCTTTTTTGGAATCAGTTAAAAACTAAAATAAAGATTCAGTTGCAGCTAGTTACCACCTTAGCTGTACAGATGTACATTTCAGTTTGATACTGTGTGGCTATCAGTAAGTGATTTCACCCCTAACATTAGCATAACATACCCAACACAATCTACAACTAAATTGGTTGATCAGTTAAACTAAATGCGATTATGATTTACGATTAATACCTTTCTGCTACACAATCAGGGGGCTCACAAAATACTACTGTGCAGTGTGCACAGTGGAACATTGTGTTGTTGCATTTTTCAGTAGAAGAGGTACTACTCAGGGAATTGAGTAATAATAATAATTCATTCATTTGTTTGTATAATAATGATGATGTTTTGAAAATTATAAAAAATTTAAATATCAAAATAAAATCAATAAGAGAAAAGAACATACAAACAAAAAAACTAATTTCATACCAACAGATAAAATTACATTACTAACAGGTTGTTTTGACCTCTGTGTGAACACAACACTTCACAATAATTTGTAGTTTCCTGTTGATATTGAAAAATGCAAAAAAAAAAAAAAACATAAAATACAATTTAAATTAACTTGTCCTTGTCTGATTTGCACTTACATGCTAATTGGACAAGTTATGAGTTCATCAAATAACTTAGATGTATCAGTGCTTTGTTCTAGTTAATGATTAACCAGCTGTCTGCATAGGGAACAAATTTGAGTTCGTTGTTCGTTCGTTCGTTTCAGTCGACGAAAGTCCACAGCTGAATTCATAGCCCGCACGGTCCTGAGCCACTTTTATCCAGCGCCATCCTGCAACTCTTTTCATGTTGTCAGTCCATCTGGTTGGATATAGTTGTGTATACACCTATACGCAACCATACTCAAAATAAATGCTATACACTAGATTCCATTCACTCAAAACTAGATAGGTCCATAAGTCACTAAGACTCAAAACTGCACAAAGATGTAAAAAAATATTATTTATAGCTTCATAAACGTTTGTCCATAAACACACACTTTTTGCTTAAGTGTGTGTTTATGGACAAATTGCCATAAAAATACATCTCAGTCGCGATACTCTTTTAAATTGCCAAGGCTTATAATATTTTATAATGTCTCTTGTTATTAATTTAGCATAGCCTTATTTTCTTATTATTGTTTTCCTAGAATGACGCGGGTGAAACAGCGGGTAAAAGCTAGTTGTGTTATAAAGAAACATAGCTGAGTATAAGCATTGGTTTATTTCTATCCACTATAAATATTTATCAGCTCGCTCAAGGGATGTCAAAGGCCAGGGCTTTTTTGTTAGCATTGTTTGGGTACAAAGTATCAAAGCAACGCTGATGTTATTTTTGTTTGCATGCTTTTAGTCAAACAGTTTTTGATTTTGCCTATGACTTGATCCATATCGATTTTGGTTTCAATAAAATCCTTTGCACTCAATTTCAACTTCTCTCAAAAATGCTGATCAAGTATTGCTTCACACACCTATGAGAATATTAAGGACTTTCTTAATGTAAGGATGGACCTTAAAATTATGGCTTAATTTCAAATCATCAATGAAATCAATACCTAATTTTCATAAATAGGGTAAAAAACGGGTCCTAAGATTCCGCCGCGCCGCCCGTCTGTTCGTCCGTCGGTCTATGTGTGAGTAGCTGTATCTCTTGAACTGCTGAGCTGTATATCTTTGCACAGATGATGTATTTCTGTTGCCACTATAACAACAAATACTATAAACTAGAATAAAATATTCATTTTATAGTTTACAGTTTCCACACAACAAACTTAATTATTTTTTGGCGTTTTTATAGAAAATCGTACGGAATCCTTCCCGTGAGTCCGACACGCACTAGGCTGGTTTTATTTTTGACGTGACAACGTCTTATAAATCGATGGAGCCGGCTGCAGGTAACGGCAATTACCTCGCTGCCGTTACCTCGCTCTGAGGCGTTCCATGTAAGGCTTGAAGTGCAAGCGAGAGTTTGTCACGTTCAACTATCGTCAGTAAACCGACTTTACGACAACCAATTTTTTTTATCTGGAACTGTAGGTATGGAATGGGGAAGTCCACCACCTTAACAGAATCTACAGATTTGATACAAGCATCACATTACACCTACTTAAAATACCTAATGCTACTTTAATAGTATCTTCATGACCTCATCTTATGATGGACTAATCCAATCTGTGACATATTTATATTGAACATAAGGCATATTTTTAATTGTAATTTTCAACCATAACCTAAATAACCATGTTTCATATTATCAAGTGTTTATTTTTAACATTATTGTTTAGTCTGATTTTATTTTGGTTGATGATAGGTAATTTAAGAATTTTGTATTACCTATTACTTTTTGGCAACTTAAAAAAGTCTGTATTGTAGAAAAGTATAAACTTTTTTAACCAGGAAGTAATTGTGATTTAACAAAGTATTAATTGAAAACAAACTCTGTTTAATTGCTATAAGGGGAAAACTTGTTATTTTGATAAAAATGATGTCAGACATGTATTGCTTATTTTCATGGCTACGCTATTATTAGTGTTGTATTTTATCTGTGGGCTTCCGTTTGCAGGAGTGGACGTGATAATGCGCCCGCGCATGATTATCGCGGAACATTTGTTCGTATATTAGGTAGCTATAAATATAAATAAATATATATCAGAATTCAGTACATTACACACATCGCAATCTAGCCCCAAAGTAAGCGATAGCTTGTGTTATGGGTACAAGTGATAAATATACATACATTACATACTAATAAACATAAATAAAATATATTGAAAAACACCCAGACACTGGAAAACATTCATGTTCATCACACAAATATTTACCAGTAGTGGGAATCGAACCCACGACCTCCGACGCAGACGGCAGGCGCGCTACCGCTACACCATTCGGTCGTCGTTCGCTACAGCTATAGGTATAGTTTTTTTTTTTTATTATTCTTTACAAGTTAGTACTTGACTGCGATCTCACCTGGTGGTAAGTGATGATGCAGCCTAAGATGTTATCGTACTAACTTGGGAGGGTAAGTAAATTTACCCCAACGGTTTCTACAAGCATCGCACCGGAACGCTAAATCGCTTGGCGGTGCGTCTTTGCTTGTAGGGTGGTAACTAGCCACGGCCAAAGCCTCCCACCAGACCAGACCTGAGCCAATTTAGAAATTATAAAATTCCAAAGTGGCCCGTGGCGGGAATCGAACCCGCGACCTCCCACTCGAATTAGAGCGCGCCGCCACTGCGCCAAGGAGGTGGTCAAATAGGTATAGTGCCACAAACTTACTTATTTATTTAGTACCTGAACATGTTATTTTAAAAAAATTGGTAAGAAAAGTGTTTGTACAAGGAAGCACTTATCTCTATACGAGATTTCTCCCAGTGACCCTAGCTAGTGGGGGAGGTGAAGGGAAAAACTTATCTGTGTCAGTGAGGGTGTCGCTGCTGACGATTGTGGTTGGCGATATTTCGCGCATCACTTCTTATTGCTTTAGACATTATTTATACAGATAAAACTACAGAACGAAAATAATAACACGACTTACGGTCAACAAAAACAGAGAAGACAGAAAACTAATAAACAAATCAACTGCGACGTTAGTTCCAGTTTTCGCCACCGGGTCAGAAAAGTTTGAGGCACTATAAACTGTAATAGCTTAGGCTGGCGTGAAATTCGGGTTCTCACCGAGCCCGCGGGAATTTTGCACTTTTCCGGAATCAAAACAGTTTTATTCAATGGTCTATTTAAAACTCCATTCCAAATATCAGTCAAGTCGGTTCAGTAGTTACTTGCTGTGTTAAGGAGTAACAAATATACAAACACACATACATAATAATATATTTTATTATATTAGTGTAGTTTTCCCTGCAACTCGGCCTCGGTTTCCCAGGACAAAAAGTAGCCTTTGTTCCTCTGAAAATTCTTAAATTTTTACCTAAGAGAATTGTTATAAACATGCATACAGAGATAAAAATACATGCATAATTATACATATGTATATTTTACAATATAATTAGTGGTTTCTTCTAAATTTCGTGAAGTGCGTTGAACTCGCATCGGCATTTTAATGAAGTCTGTTTTATATTGGCTCAAATTAAACAAATTCTCCGAGTGTTTCTAACTCGAAAACTCAATTAACCGCAATTTAATTTACACTAGCGCGTAGGTGTACACGTATTTTGTACGTACACCGCTCACATATAGGTCAACTAGCAAACGCCCGCGGCTTCGCTCACGTTGAACTTTTGCTTTACTCCCTCAAGCGTTCAATTTCCAAAATTCCTGTCGTCGCCATTTATTTTGATTATAATAGTCAAATATCGATTTTCAAAGCAATCGACCCAGTAACCAAAAAAATCAAAATGGCGGCCACTTCTTTAAATTTTGACCACAACTTCTTTCTCTATGCTTGCTGCGATAGTCAGATATCGATTTACAAAACAATCGCCCCAGTAATAAAAAAGATCAAAATGGTGGCCACTTTTTTCTACAAATTCCTTCTCTATGCTTGCTTCTATAGTCACATATTGATTTTCAAATCATTCAGCTTAGTAACAAAAAGTTCAAAATGGCGGTAATTTTTTTTCAATTTTGACCACAAATTCCATCTATGCTTGCTTGTATAGTCACATATTGATTTTCAAATCATTCGGTCCAGTAAGAAATAACCTGTCAAGTGCGAGTCGGACTCGCGCACTGAGGGTTCCGTACTTCAACCGGAGGAATAAAACCATAAAAACCACTTTTCTTATCGAACCGCAAAACTAACTTTGTTTTTAGAGGTTTTATTGTAAATATCAAAAAACTACTTATTAGATCTCGTTCAAACCAATTTTCGGTGGAAGTTTGCATGGTAATGTACATCATATATTTTTTTTAGTTTTATCATACTCTTATTTTAGAAGTTACAGGGGGGGGGGACACACATTTTACCACTTTGGAAGTGTCTCTCGCGCAAGCTATTCATTTTAGAAAAAACCTGTCAAGTGCGAGTCGGACTCGCGCACTGAGGGTTCCGTACTACAACCGGAGGAATAAAACCATAAAAACCACTTTTCTTATCGAACCGCAAAACTAACCCCACACATATGGGTTTGATGAAAAAAAAAATTTTGAGTTTCAGTTCTAAGTATGGGGCACCCCCAAAATTTATTACTTTTTTTTTAATTTTGTGTGAAAACCTTAATGCGGTTCACAGAATACATCTACTTACCAAGTTTCAACAGTATAGCTCTTATAGTTTCGGAAAAAAGTGGCTGTGACATACGGACGGACAGACGGACAGACGGACAGACAGACATGACGAATCTATAAGGGTTCCGTTTTTTGCCATTCGGCTACGGAACCCTAAAAATGATATTAGAAACCTTAGTATCATTTTTGAAGACCTATCCATAGATAGGTACCCCACACATATGGGTTTGATGAAAAAAAATTTTTTGAGTTTCAGTTCTAAGTATGGGGCACCCCCAAAATTTATTACTTTTTTTTAAATTTTGTGTGAAAACCTTAATGCGGTTCAAAGAATACATCTACTTACCAAGTTTCAATAGTATAGCTCTTATAGTTTCGGAAAAAAGTGGCTGTGACATACGGACGGACAGACGGACAGACGGACAGACGGACAGACAGACATGACGAATTTATAAGGGTTCCGTTTTTTGCCATTCGGCTACGGAACCCTAAAAAGATCAAAATGGCGGCCATTTTTTTCAATTTTGACCACAAATTCCTTCTCTATGCCTGATTCTATAGTCACATATTGATTTTCAAATCATTCGGCCCAGTAACAAAAAAGTTAAAAATGGCGGCCATTTTTTTCAATTTTGACCACAAAATCCTTCTCTATGCTTGCTTTAACAGTCACATATTCATTTTCAAATCATTCGGCCCAGTAACAAAAAAGTTCAAAATGGCGGCCAATTTTTTAAGTTTTGACCTTTGATTCTTATTCTATGCTTGATGCAATGGTCGGATATTAATTTTGAAAGATATCGGTCCAATAGCTAAAAAGTTCAAAATGGCGGCCATTTTTTTTCCAATTTTGACCACAAAATCCATCTCTATGCTTGCTTTTATAGTTCCATATTGATTTTCAAATCATTCAGCCCAGTAACAAAAAAGTTCAAAATGGCGGCCATTTTTTTCAATACTGACCACAAAATCCTTCTCTATGCTTGCTTTAATAGTCACATATTGATTTTCAAATCATTCGGCCCAGTAACAAAAAAGTTCAAAATGGCGGCAATTTTTTTAAATTTTGACCACAAAATCCTTCTCTATGCTTGCTTTAATAGTCACATATTGATTTTCAAATCATTCGGCCCAGCAACAAAAAAGTTCAAAATGGCGGCCAATTTTTTAAATTTTGACCTTTGATTCTTATTCTATGCTTGATGCAATGGTCGGATATTAATTTTGAAAGATATCGGTCCAATAATGAAAAAGTTCTAAATGGCGGCCAATTTTTTATTTGACCTCAGATTCTTTTTCTATGTTCGCTGCAACGGTCGGATATTAATTTTGAAAGAATTCGGTCCAATCTCGGAGCAATTACCGAGGGTCCAATAATGAAAAAGTTCAAAATGGTGGCAAATTTTTTAAATTTTGACCTCAGATTCTTTTTCTATGCTCGCTGCAACGGTCGGATATTAATTTTGAAAGAATTCGGTCCAATAACGAAAAAGTTCAATATGGCGGCCAATTTTTTAAATTTTGACCTCAGATTCTTTTTCTATGCTCGCTGCAACGGTCGGATATTAATTTTGAAAGAATTCGGTCTAATAACGAAAAAGTTCAAAATGGCGGCCAATTTTTTAAATTAAGACTAAATATTCTTTTTCTATGCTTGCTGCAATGGTCGGATATTAATTTTTTGAACGAAAAAGTTCAAAATGGCGGCCATTATTTTAAATTTTGAGTACATATTCTTTTTCTATGCTCGCTGCAACGGTTGGATATTAATTTTGAAAGAAATCGGTCCAATAACGAAAAAGTTTAAAATGGCGTCCAATTTTTTAAATTATGACCACAGATTCCTATTCGACGTTTGCTGTCATATGAGAAAAAGAATGAAAAAATTTATTCCAAAATCAAAGAAGTTCGCAAATGTTCCCATCCTTAAATTTGAAATTCGAATATCCCCGTCGCAGTACAAATTCAACAACCTAGGTACCCTGATTAGTACGAATCAAAAAAATTACACTTTTGTATGGAGAAATCCCTAAAACCAACGGTTTTTACCCCTTAAACATGGAATTTCTGGAATCCCCGTCTTAGTACGAATTCATGACCTAATATCTACCTAGGTACCAAATTAGAGATATCTACGACTTTTAGTTTTTCGGGAATCCCTGGAACAACGAAAACATGTACACTTTTGTATGGAGAAATCCCGAAAACCAACGGTTTTTACCCCTTAAACATGGAATTTCTGGAATCCCCGTCTTAGTACGAATTCATGACCTAATATCTACCTAGGTACCAAATTTCAGATCCCTACGACTTGTAGCTTTTCGGGAATCCCTGGAACAACGAAAAAAATTTCACTTTTGTATGGGGAAATCCAAAAAACCAACGGTTTTTACCCTTTAAAATTTGAATTTCTGGAATTCCCGTCTTAGTACGAATTCATGACCTAATATCTACCTAGGTACCAAATTTCAGATCCCTACGACTTGTAGCTTTTCGGGAATTCCTGGAACAACGAAAAAAATTTCACTTTTGTATGGGGAAATCCAAAAAACCAACGGTTTTTACCCCTTAAAATTTGAATTTCTGGAATCCCCGTCTTAGTACGAATTCATGACCTAATATCTACCTAGGTACCAAATTTCAGATCCCTACGACTTGTAGCTTTTCGGGAATTCCTGGAACAACGAAAAAAATTTCACTTTTGTATGGGGAAATCCAAAAAACCAACGGTTTTTCCCCCTTAAAATTTGAATTTCTGGAATTCCCGTCTTAGTACGAATTCATGACCTAATATCTACCTAGGTACCATATTTCAGATCCCTACGACTTGTAGCTTTTCGGGAATTCCTGGAACAACGAAAAAAATTTCACTTTTGTATGGGGAAATCCAAAAAACCAACGGGTTTTACCCCTTCCAATTGGAATTTCTGGAATCCCCGTCTTAGTACGAATTCACGACCTAATATCTACCTAGGTACCAAATTTCAGATCTCTACGACCTATAGTTTTGGCGGAATCCGTGGAACAACCAAAATGCCTCATTCTTTTATATATATAGATAACCCTTGAGTTTAAAAGAAAGAGTGCTCCAGTAAACTCAAAGTAAGAAAAACTTTTTACTATGCTTGTTTAGTCAAAGGATTTATCTTTAAAGATTACACCAATAGATATGGCAGATTTTTTTGTATGAACTGTAAATAAATAAATATAATAATTATATATATCAGGACATTACATACACACATAGCAATCTAGCCCCAAAGTAAGCGATAGCTTGTGTTATGGGTACTAGATAACTGATAAATATTCATACATACTAATATACTTGGATACTATACATGGAAAAACACCCAGACACTGGAAAACATTCATGCTCATCACACAAACATTTACCAGTAGTGGGAATCGAACCCACGACCTCCGACGCAGACGGCAGGTTCGCTGCCGCTACGCCATTCGGTTGTCAAAGCTATGAGTTACGAATTACCATACTGGACCATTGCACCTGATGATAAGTGACAACGCAGGCCAAAACTTCCACTGCTAGAATAGACGTATACACAGGACCCGGCGGATCGCGTGAAAAAATGTCGCCACTTTATTGGTGTCAAAAATGTTCGTTTTGACACCAACCGCGCATTAAGTCGACCACATTATTGTCTATGGATCATGGTCCACGCCCCAGGTCAGTATCCTTGTTTTTGGTCCGCACGCGAGTTTCCACAGGGACGATTTCCGCCGTGTTGCGCCGTATTAGCGGAAAATTTGATAAATGACTGTTTTTGTTGAAGAAGGTTACGTAAAATATTCTCATGGGCTCATCCTCAAGTCATATCGGTGACTGCTGGACCGCATCGTAAAATTTTTCCTCTCTCTTCTCGATTTTTAAGGCGTCCGCCATGCAGCTTTAACAGTTTTGGTTGGAACATTTAACCAAAAAACTATTGTTTTTCAGAGCTCCACAAAATGGCGTCTGTGTGGAAGCGGCTTCAGCGTGTGAACAAACGCGCCGCCAAATTCCAGTACACTGCCTCCTACCACCGTATCGATGTCGAGCTGACGCCCAAGTGGTAAGCAATGGACGCGTTACATTAATTAACATCTTCTATGTTCATGTCGTCGTCGTTTCAGCCGATGGACGTCCACTGCTGACCGCCAAACACCAAGATCTTGCGCTGCCTGGCGCCAGCGACTCCCCGCGACCCTCTTTATGTCGTTCGTCCACCTGGTGGAGGGTCGACCGACACTGTGCTTCCCGGTGCGTGGCCGCCATTCCAGCACCTTGGGTCCCCAACGTCCATCGGTCCTGTGAGCTATATGCCCCGCCCATTGCCACTTCAGCTTTGCGACACGTTGAGCTATGTCGGTTACTTTGGTTCTTTTGCGGATCTCCTTATTTCTGATTCGATCGCGCAAAGATACTCCGAGCATCCCTCCATCGCTCGCTGAGTGACCCTGAGCCTTCTTATGAGGCCCATAGTTAGCGGTATGTCTAATACGGGATGGATTAATTGATTGCGACGGGAGTTTAAGAGCAGTGGTGGTAGGACTCTTCTTGCGGAGTCCGTCCGGGTAGGTACCACCTATCAGTAATTCTAGTATGAAGCAGCATTTTGTGTTTCGATTAAAGGGCACTGAAGCCAACGATATTACTGGGAAAAACGAAACCGGATGAAATTAGGATGACGAACGCATTTCAGTGTGTCATATGATATTGCAATGCAAAGTCGTACGATGCTCAACATCTAAAGCACGGTCGCGGAGCACGAAGAATTTCGTACATTAACCTGTTACTACCTGTCCCGCGTCAAAATAATGCGGTCACGCTCGCACAGATGCAATGACCCCGTCCTGTGCGAGCGTGACCGCATTATTTTGACGCGGGACAGGTAGTAACAGGTTAATGTACGAAATTCTTCGTGCCACGCGACCGGACTTTAACATGAACGACGATTTCATTTGGGATTGATGATGTCATCCAATCTGAAGATGACCTCCATTCACGGATTTTGAAAAAAGGTCACGAACTTTGTTTTGATCAATCCTTTTTCTTATGAAAAGTTAAAAAAAAGTCTCTATGGGCGTTTGAGTGCCAGAAACGTCAGAAATAGCAAAACTTTTTCCAACATTGGCCGTGAGAGACCATGAGTATAAAACAAAGTCTTAATTGATTGCAGGAAGCCTAACAAGCTAAGCATCGTTTGGACCCGACGGTCGCGGAGGGTTTTGACCGAGCCCTTGGAATGGGAGCCTTCCCTCAAAGATCCCTTGAAGTAAGTATCAACTTAGGCTTCAGGCAAGTTACGTGAGTTTGAATTTTTGGCTTAATTTACTGTTTAATATTGGTTCTGATTCTGGTGTGCAAAATCTCTAAACTAAACTAGTTTGACGCGTCTAAACTGCTATCCTTTTCCATGGGCAGCATTTTGAAAAGATAGCTTTATTTTTAGACGCGTCAAATTAGTTAAGTTTAGGGATTTTGCGCAACAGAATTGGTACCATTATGTTACTTAGTTTCTGACCAACTTGATCTTGTAAGCTGTTAAGCGAAATATCTCGTCTTTAAAAATATACATCACTAAGCTTTTTTTTGACTCTAATGAAATCTAATTCTTGGCAAAGCAGCAATTTAAAATGAGCCAATTGTAAACTGAGTGGCTATCGAAAGCCACTGAATGATGTGTGAATATTACGTCTCTACGTTTATTGTTAATCCACTTAATGTTTTCGAGAAAAAGAAATTTTTGAATTTCATAATGAAGCAGCAATGTATAACGAATCAATGTTAAACATCCTTTAAAAGTCACTATACATCCTCTAGATATGTATATGATAGTAATCAAGGAATACATTTAAATTCAAAAACATGTATTTTTTTCAGGGGATCAGTGATATTCGCGGTGCCAGAGAACCAAACAGTAGCAGTGACGCTGTTCCGAGACGCGCGGACCAACGAGCTGGAGGACAAAGACTGGACCTTCGTACTGGAGGATGTGAGTCGCTTTGAACTATTAGTAAAATGAGTATATTATAGATATTTCAATCCACGAGGACGCGCCCCACTCTGTCAAAATTGCTTATGTTTTATTCGATTCGTTTGGAGTTTGACAGAGTGGAGCGCGTCATTGTGGATTGAAATATCTATTCTTTTGTTCTAAAATGTATAAGGAGTATGGAGTAGATAGAGTTGAAGTTTAGATTGTTTTAAACCAGTGGGACTAGGGTGTGCGCGTAGAAATAATTTTGTGTACTGTTGTCGATCTTTTTTCTCTTTTTAATCCATATAGATAGACAGAGAAAAGAAACCCACAAATGTAGACAAGAATATCTCTATGTGCACATTCTGCATAGGCTTATAACTATAATGGTGCCTTGATTTTGTTTCAATTAATTTATTATTGGAAATGATAATATATCAGTGGCGTTTAAGTTGCAAGGTACAGTTATGATGATGGCACCCAAAGTATTCAAATAGAAAATTATTATAACTTTTGACTACGAATTTATACAGTACGGTTTAAAATGCGGACACAGTGCTGCCATTGCTTACGCTGCTGGCACTAGGTTTAAATTATGAACGCGCAATTAGCGCGACAACATTTTAAACCGACGACAGCGCGCTGTTGCCTGTCAGTTCTGTCACTGTCTCAAATAAATCCGCTTTTATCTAACAGAAAATAAGTACAATATTTATTGTTCATCAAGGCAATCGGCACTGCAAAACCGTTAAAATTCACCACAGTCCACAAATCGTAATAACAGAGTTTAATTTGCAAATCAGCGATTGATCTGACTGATGTCAGTTGAATTTGACATTAGCGCACACGCTGCACTACGGTAGGTACCTCTTTTTTGTGAGCACTGTCAGCGCGATTAATGACGTCACTCATGACGTCACGCAGCTGTCTTTACCAATAATATACGCATCTTAAACCGACTTTCAGCACGCTGACAGTGCAAATGGTGCATATGTGCGCATTTTACACCGTAGGGTACGTGAGTTTGTGCTAACAGTAAACAATCCACAGGTGTCGCAAACTGGAAAACGTCGTCGCCTAGCGGCGTGCGCGGTGAACCTGAGGAGGCACGCGTCACTCGCGCCGGCGCAGCGCGCGCTCCGCCTCACGTTGGAGCCCGTCTCACGCAAGTTGAAAGCCGCGAGACTGCATCTCACGCTGCACTGTGTGCTGCTACGAGAGGGGCAGGCGACGTGAGTCTTTACTACTTCATTTACAGTGAACCTGAGGAGGCACGCGTCACTCGCGCCGGCGCAGCGCGCGCTCCGCCTCACGTTGGAGCCCGTCTCACGCAAGTTGAAAGCCGCGAGACTGCATCTCACGCTGCACTGTGTGCTGCTACGAGAGGGGCAGGCGACGTGAGTCGTTACTACTTCATTTACAGTGAACCTGAGGAGGCACGCGTCACTCGCGCCGGCGCAGCGCGCGCTCCGCCTCACGTTGGAGCCCGTCTCACGCAAGTTGAAAGCCGCGAGACTGCATCTCACGCTGCACTGTGTGCTGCTACGAGAGGGGCAGGCGACGTGAGTCGTTACTACTTCATTTACAGTGAACCTGAGGAGGCACGCGTCACTCGCGCCGGCGCAGCGCGCGCTCCGCCTCACGTTGGAGCCCGTCTCACGCAAGTTGAAAGCCGCGAGACTGCATCTCACGCTGCACTGTGTGCTGCTACGAGAGGGGCAGGCGACGTGAGTCGTTACTACTTCATTTACAGTGAACCTGAGGAGGCACGCGTCACTCGCGCCGGCGCAGCGCGCGCTCCGCCTCACGTTGGAGCCCGTCTCACGCAAGTTGAAAGCCGCGAGACTGCATCTCACGCTGCACTGTGTGCTGCTACGAGAGGGGCAGGCGACGTGAGTCGTTACTACTTCATTTACAGTGAACCTGAGGAGGCACGCGTCACTCGCGCCGGCGCAGCGCGCGCTCCGCCTCACGTTGGAGCCCGTCTCACGCAAGTTGAAAGCCGCGAGACTGCATCTCACGCTGCACTGTGTGCTGCTACGAGAGGGGCAGGCGACGTGAGTCGTTACTACTTCATTTACAGTGAACCTGAGGAGGCACGCGTCACTCGCGCCGGCGCAGCGCGCTCTTCGCCTCACGTTGGAGCCCGTCTCACGCAAGTTGAAAGCCGCGAGACTGCATCTCACGCTGCACTGTGTGCTGCTACGAGAGGGGCAGGCGACGTGAGTCGTTACTACTTCATTTACAGTGAACCTGAGGAGGCACGCGTCACTCGCGCCGGCGCAGCGCGCGCTCCGCCTCACGTTGGAGCCCGTCTCACGCAAGTTGAAAGCCGCGAGACTGCATCTCACGCTGCACTGTGTGCTGCTACGAGAGGGGCAGGCGACGTGAGTCGTTACTACTTCATTTACAGTGAACCTGAGGAGGCACGCGTCACTCGCGCCGGCGCAGCGCGCGCTCCGCCTCACGTTGGAGCCCGTCTCACGCAAGTTGAAAGCCGCGAGACTGCATCTCACGCTGCACTGTGTGCTGCTACGAGAGGGGCAGGCGACGTGAGTCGTTACTACTTCATTTACAGTGAACCTGAGGAGGCACGCGTCACTCGCGCCGGCGCAGCGCGCGCTCCGCCTCACGTTGGAGCCCGTCTCACGCAAGTTGAAAGCCGCGAGACTGCATCTCACGCTGCACTGTGTGCTGCTACGAGAGGGGCAGGCGACGTGAGTCGTTACTACTTCATTTACAGTGAACCTGAGGAGGCACGCGTCACTCGCGCCGGCGCAGCGCGCGCTCCGCCTCACGTTGGAGCCCGTCTCACGCAAGTTGAAAGCCGCGAGACTGCATCTCACGCTGCACTGTGTGCTGCTACGAGAGGGGCAGGCGACGTGAGTCGTTACTACTTCATTTACAGTGAACCTGAGGAGGCACGCGTCACTCGCGCCGGCGCAGCGCGCGCTCCGCCTCACGTTGGAGCCCGTCTCACGCAAGTTGAAAGCCGCGAGACTGCATCTCACGCTGCACTGTGTGCTGCTACGAGAGGGGCAGGCGACGTGAGTCGTTACTACTTCATTTACAGTGAACCTGAGGAGGCACGCGTCACTCGCGCCGGCGCAGCGCGCTCTTCGCCTCACGTTGGAGCCCGTCTCACGCAAGTTGAAAGCCGCGAGACTGCATCTCACGCTGCACTGTGTGCTGCTACGAGAGGGGCAGGCGACGTGAGTCGTTACTACTTCATTTACAGTGAACCTGAGGAGGCACGCGTCACTCGCGCCGGCGCAGCGCGCGCTCCGCCTCACGTTGGAGCCCGTCTCACGCAAGTTGAAAGCCGCGAGACTGCATCTCACGCTGCACTGTGTGCTGCTACGAGAGGGGCAGGCGACGTGAGTCGTTACTACTTCATTTACAGTGAACCTGAGGAGGCACGCGTCACTCGCGCCGGCGCAGCGCGCGCTCCGCCTCACGTTGGAGCCCGTCTCACGCAAGTTGAAAGCCGCGAGACTGCATCTCACGCTGCACTGTGTGCTGCTACGAGAGGGGCAGGCGACGTGAGTCGTTACTACTTCATTTACAGTGAACCTGAGGAGGCACGCGTCACTCGCGCCGGCGCAGCGCGCGCTCCGCCTCACGTTGGAGCCCGTCTCACGCAAGTTGAAAGCCGCGAGACTGCATCTCACGCTGCACTGTGTGCTGCTACGAGAGGGGCAGGCGACGTGAGTCGTTACTACTTCATTTACAGTGAACCTGAGGAGGCACGCGTCACTCGCGCCGGCGCAGCGCGCGCTCCGCCTCACGTTGGAGCCCGTCTCACGCAAGTTGAAAGCCGCGAGACTGCATCTCACGCTGCACTGTGTGCTGCTACGAGAGGGGCAGGCGACGTGAGTCTTTACTACTTCATTTACAGTGAACCTGAGGAGGCACGCGTCACTCGCGCCGGCGCAGCGCGCTCTTCGCCTCACGTTGGAGCCCGTCTCACGCAAGTTGAAAGCCGCGAGACTGCATCTCACGCTGCACTGTGTGCTGCTACGAGAGGGGCAGGCGACGTGAGTCGTTACTACTTCATTTACAGTGAACCTGAGGAGGCACGCGTCACTCGCGCCGGCGCAGCGCGCGCTCCGCCTCACGTTGGAGCCCGTCTCACGCAAGTTGAAAGCCGCGAGACTGCATCTCACGCTGCACTGTGTGCTGCTACGAGAGGGGCAGGCGACGTGAGTCTTTACTACTTCATTTACAGTGAACCTGAGGAGGCACGCGTCACTCGCGCCGGCGCAGCGCGCTCTTCGCCTCACGTTGGAGCCCGTCTCACGCAAGTTGAAAGCCGCGAGACTGCATCTCACGCTGCACTGTGTGCTGCTACGAGAGGGGCAGGCGACGTGAGTCGTTACTACTTCATTTACAGTGAACCTGAGGAGGCACGCGTCACTCGCGCCGGCGCAGCGCGCGCTCCGCCTCACGTTGGAGCCCGTCTCACGCAAGTTGAAAGCCGCGAGACTGCATCTCACGCTGCACTGTGTGCTGCTACGAGAGGGGCAGGCGACGTGAGTCGTTACTACTTCATTTACAGTGAACCTGAGGAGGCACGCGTCACTCGCGCCGGCGCAGCGCGCTCTTCGCCTCACGTTGGAGCCCGTCTCACGCAAGTTGAAAGCCGCGAGACTGCATCTCACGCTGCACTGTGTGCTGCTACGAGAGGGGCAGGCGACGTGAGTCGTTACTACTTCATTTACAGTGAACCTGAGGAGGCACGCGTCACTCGCGCCGGCGCAGCGCGCGCTCCGCCTCACGTTGGAGCCCGTCTCACGCAAGTTGAAAGCCGCGAGACTGCATCTCACGCTGCACTGTGTGCTGCTACGAGAGGGGCAGGCGACGTGAGTCGTTACTACTTCATTTACAGTGAACCTGAGGAGGCACGCGTCACTCGCGCCGGCGCAGCGCGCGCTCCGCCTCACGTTGGAGCCCGTCTCACGCAAGTTGAAAGCCGCGAGACTGCATCTCACGCTGCACTGTGTGCTGCTACGAGAGGGGCAGGCGACGTGAGTCGTTACTACTTCATTTACAGTGAACCTGAGGAGGCACGCGTCACTCGCGCCGGCGCAGCGCGCGCTCCGCCTCACGTTGGAGCCCGTCTCACGCAAGTTGAAAGCCGCGAGACTGCATCTCACGCTGCACTGTGTGCTGCTACGAGAGGGGCAGGCGACGTGAGTCGTTACTACTTCATTTACAGTGAACCTGAGGAGGCACGCGTCACTCGCGCCGGCGCAGCGCGCTCTTCGCCTCACGTTGGAGCCCGTCTCACGCAAGTTGAAAGCCGCGAGACTGCATCTCACGCTGCACTGTGTGCTGCTACGAGAGGGGCAGGCGACGTGAGTCGTTACTACTTCATTTACAGTGAACCTGAGGAGGCACGCGTCACTCGCGCCGGCGCAGCGCGCGCTCCGCCTCACGTTGGAGCCCGTCTCACGCAAGTTGAAAGCCGCGAGACTGCATCTCACGCTGCACTGTGTGCTGCTACGAGAGGGGCAGGCGACGTGAGTCGTTACTACTTCATTTACAGTGAACCTGAGGAGGCACGCGTCACTCGCGCCGGCGCAGCGCGCGCTCCGCCTCACGTTGGAGCCCGTCTCACGCAAGTTGAAAGCCGCGAGACTGCATCTCACGCTGCACTGTGTGCTGCTACGAGAGGGGCAGGCGACGTGAGTCGTTACTACTTCATTTACAGTGAACCTGAGGAGGCACGCGTCACTCGCGCCGGCGCAGCGCGCGCTCCGCCTCACGTTGGAGCCCGTCTCACGCAAGTTGAAAGCCGCGAGACTGCATCTCACGCTGCACTGTGTGCTGCTACGAGAGGGGCAGGCGACGTGAGTCGTTACTACTTCATTTACAGTGAACCTGAGGAGGCACGCGTCACTCGCGCCGGCGCAGCGCGCTCTTCGCCTCACGTTGGAGCCCGTCTCACGCAAGTTGAAAGCCGCGAGACTGCATCTCACGCTGCACTGTGTGCTGCTACGAGAGGGGCAGGCGACGTGAGTCTTTACTACTTCATTTACCCTACAATATTAGATAATATTAGAATTACACTACAATATTAGATAATATATTAGAATTAAAAAAAAAAAAACAGCAACATGCGTTACTCACGATGGTGCAGTAGATGCTGAGTTCTTACGTTAGAGCCAGTATAAATCTATGGTATCACTGCGGTGTACGTGGAATATGACGACCTCCCTGGCGCAATGGCGGCGCGCTCGGATTCGAGTGGGTGGTCGCGGGTTCGATTTCCGCCACGGGCCACTTTGAAATTTTATAATTTCTAAATTGGCTCAAATCTGGTCTGGTGGGAGGCTTCGGCCGTGGCTAGTTACCACCCTACCAGCAAAGACGCACCGCCAAGCGATTTAGCGTTCCGGTGCGATGCTGTGTAGAAACCGTTTGGGGTAAATTTACTTACCCTTCCAAGTTAGTACAATAACATCTTAGGCTGCATCATCACTTACCACCAGGTGAGATTGCAGTCAAGTACTAACTTGTATACCTACAGTAAAAAAAAAAGTTTGTGCTCAAACGTCGATAACCATGCCTCACGCCATAAGTATGACACACGTTATAGCTCTATATAGCAGGTCTTGTAAACAAAATTGAAAATGCAAATGCCATGTGTCGATGCTAATAAATGAATACATGCGATTTCCCACACTACGTTGCGTTAAAACGAAATGGGGCGAGCAACGTGAGTCGTGTGACCCTCGGGTCAACCAACGTGAGTTTGTGTTTCTATCAAAGTCGAGTTTTTCGGTTACTTTAACGCTCTAGTTCGCAAGAGCGAGCTAGAACGAACTAGATAATTAATATACAACTTTTAATAACCACAGTTTTCAGGAATGTTTGTTTATCATTTGTTTATCATTCCAGGGACGAAGACATGCAGTCCCTCGCTTCCTTGTTATCTGTCAACAATAACTCTGACATCGCGGTGTTGGAAGACTTGGATGAAGATGACTACACGCTCTCCGATAACTCCACCAGACAGGTACTTCACACCTAACCTGAGAGGCCAAGCTATGACCATGAGGCAGGGGTCTGGACCTCAATATTTCAGATGGTTGCCGCTCACGGGCCGAGTTGCACGCGCTAGTTCTGTACGGTCTATTTTACGCGCCGTCTGACTACGGCAGCCCTAGTACGTCGTAAGAGATAAAGTTAGGCGATAGAAAGAGACCACAACATTGCGTTTGTTGCGTGTCGATTTTGAGGGCGGGGCCAGGCGCTATTGCGAACTGAATTGCACTTTTTTGTGTCAGCGCTAGAGTCGCTATTTCTTTAAATCATCGTGTGGAGTGAGCCTTCTGGTACTATTTAGTGTTCGTTGGTACTACATAACTTACCTGCCCAGACAGAAAACCACGCTTATGAGTCACGAGTAACTCGTGCGGCTGAAAAGTGGCAGGCTCTGATAACTTCAGCAGACAGGTACTTCACACCTTAGCAGTCCAGACAGCGTATCTCGGCAATGATCAACATAATATGACTCATGTGCCTGGGAAGTGGTTGAAAACAACACGAAAACACCTAATACTTAAATAGCTTTCGTTTTTGAAGTTGCTAGAAAAAAAATATTTTAATTTCCTGCTTTCGCAGAAGGGCCTCAGAATGAGAGGGGTTTGTCCATGACCCCCATGCTGGCCAAGTGTGGGTTAGCGTATCTTTGAGAAAGATTTGGAAAGTTCTCAGGCATGCAAGTTTCTTCTCGATGTTTTCTTTGCTGCTAAACAAGTGATATTCAGATTACACAAACGCACATATCTCCGAAAAGTGAGATAAGATAGAGATCTAACCTGGTTTTTTTTTTATTCTATACAAGTTAGTACTTGACTGCGATCTCACCTCGTGGCAAGTGAAGATGCAGCCTAAGATGTTATCGTACTAACTTGGAAGGGTAAGTAAATTTACCCCAACGGTTTCTACACAGCATCGCACCGGAACGCTAAATCGCTTGGCGGTGCGTCTTTGCTAGTAGGGTGGTAATTAGCCACGACCGAAGCCTCCCACCAGACCAGACCTGAACCAATTTAGAAATTATAAAATTCCGAAGTGGCCCGTGGCGGGAATCGAACCCGCGACTTCCCACTCGAATCCGAGCGCGCTGCCACTGCGCCAGGGAAGTCGTCAAAACTGGCTTTCGCTGTTTCAAAATTTGATAATATCTTTTATATCTATTTACAGATGTTTGATCTAAGACAGCAAATGGAAGAAATGACCCAAAGTCTGACAAACAGTGACATAGCGGCGACCCCTAACAGCGTGCAGAGCTTGAACTTTGACAACTCGCGAACCCCCACAGCCCCCATGACCCCCGAATGCACAACCCCCACGACCCCTATACCAGCTAAAGAACCCCCTGACACTAATGACGTAAAGGAAGTGAAGGAATCAAAAGAATCTAAGGATCTCAAGATCGACACGTCCATTGCGCCGAAATCGAGACCGGAATACTTGAGCAACCTAACGAAACTCGCAATGAAGAGTGATCTACATGTAAATTCGTATCCGCCCAAATTCACTTCCACGCCTAAGATTGTTCCGACGGAAGAAAGTAAGGTATGTAATTATGTATGATATTAATAACGTCTCTAATATATGATGATAGTTTTTGACGTGACAACGTCTTATAAATTGGTTTGCCGGGTGACACTTCAAGAAACTGCGTTACGCTCCGCTCACGTTATGCGCTCACAATGAGAGCGAGTGAGAGGCACGCGTCCCTTCCACTCGGGCAAAGTCGTTGTCACGTCAAACTTTCGCCCGTATACCGACTTTACAGGCAACCAATTTTTTTTTTACATGAACTTACTTTATAATCACTGGGAATACTAGCGCTATATTTCAAAAGCCAGGTTTTATGCGTTGAAAGGAACCGTCTGTTTTTTTAACTGTATACAAGTACTACTTGACTACGATCTCACCTGATCGTAAGTGATGATGCAGCCTAAGATGCTATCGTACTAACTTGGATGGGTAAGTAAATTTACCCCCAACGGTTTCTACACAGCATCGCACCGGAACGCTAAATCGCTTGGCGGTGTGTCTTTGTCTGTTGCTTTTTTCTTAATGTTGGCTGTCGCAATTGTTATAATATTACGGGCAAACATTGTTTTGCCATTTAGGGGTATAAAATAGCTTACGACCGACTACTCAGACATACCAAATGTTGTCAACAAAAAAATTTAATGAATATCGGTCGAGCCGTTTCGCATGAGTTTGGTAACAAACACGAGACACGAGAATTTTATATATCAGACTAGCTGACCCGGCAAACATTGTTTTGCCATTAGGGATATAAAAAAAATTGCAAACAACTCACTCTCAGACTTACCGAACATACACAGAAAATTAATTTATAACAATCGGTCGAACCGTTTAGGAGTTTGGTAAGAAACATTGGTCATGTATCTAAAACCCTTGATCTCAGATAGCTATAATTTAGAGCATTGGTTCGTTCTCTCCGTGATTTTGAAAATGGATCGTTAAGAATTTTTCATAATTCCTGCACCATTAACTAGTACAACTGAATAATACTTGTGGTATACATCTCAGGTGGATAACCTAAAATGGGGGGTTTTAAAACCGAAAACCATAGCCAAGAGGAACCTCAAGCCCCTAGACCTGAAGGGCAATCTGAACTCCATCAGCCTTGACACCAATGACAATGAGAAGGAAGTGGACAGCGACAAGACGCCCGTCGCAGACTTTGACCGGTTCCTTGCAGTTAAAGGACTCGATAAGGACAAGACTCCGGTAAGGTATTTATACTAATGCAGCCATTTTAACGTCTTTAATCTGTGTTAGTGTTTATGTACGTACTCTGCTCCCTAAGTAGTACCTACTTACTGTACCTACTTACTTATAGTACTGTGAACCCCGCACGGGAAAGCGCAGTGTTGGCAGACCTCCGACCAGATGGTCTGACGACATTAAAAGGGTCGCGGGAAGGCGCTGGATACAGATGGCGCAGGACCGTGCGGGCTGGAAAGCATTGCAGAAGGCCTTTGTCCAACAGTGGACGTCCGTCGGCTGAAACGAACGAACGAACGAACGAACCTGTGAATCTCTGAATGACCACGTCGAAAAATGAAGAACTTTGGGAAAAACTTATCGGCAACCAAACCTTGCAAAAACCCCAAAGCTTAGAACATCGTTGTAAAGCTGCCTGTCTGTTCCTGTTGGAATATATTTTGGAGGATGAGCTAAAGTCACCTTTTTACCATTGAACGTGCAAGGTATCATAAAAGCTTACAACTCTACCCAGTTGATGTACCAAAGACACGTACGAACCGGTTTGATAGCTCGTTCAAAACGCACTGCAAGGTCTGAAATACCCTCCCGGCCTTCGTCTTCCCCACCACCTACAACTTAGGTGCCTTCAAATAGACATTTCCTGGGCAAGCGCGGAGCCCTTAGGTTAAAATGATGATACACCATTTTCCAAGAGTGATCACAGACAAGCGTAGCAGCTCTCTAGATGGTGTATTGTTCGCATAGAAATGACCCCCGCCTATCAAAGTCGGAGAATTCCCAATTTGGTGACCCCCAAATTGGCGACTCCGATGTGACTTTTTTCACAACCAAAAGGGAAATTTACGTAGTTTCTGAAAAAGCAATATCGACTCTGGAATTCAACCATTATAGGCCTCCTTATCGGCTCTGAAGACATGACCAGCTGGTCTTAT
The DNA here is from genome assembly GCA_036785405.1 of Coenonympha arcania. Lineage (NCBI taxonomy): Eukaryota > Metazoa > Arthropoda > Insecta > Lepidoptera > Nymphalidae > Coenonympha > Coenonympha arcania. The sequence continues at coordinate 640,662 of CM072080.1, forward strand.
CGTCCTGGTCATAATGTTCTTGATCCAGGTGCAAGACCTACTGGAGTGGTGCAGCAGCGTGACCCAGGAGTACAGCTACTGCCGCGTCACCAACCTGACCACCAGCTTCAGGAACGGCCTCGCCTTCTGCGCCATCATACACCACTACCGACCGGACCTCATGTGAGTATACGTTCCTCTACAAGACCTGCTGGAGTGGTGCAGCAGCGTGACCCAGGAGTACAGCTACTGCCGCGTCACCAACCTGACCACCAGCTTCAGGCAGGCACTTCTCTCATAATTCTGAGACATCAGTTCTTAAGTCTTTTTGCCCAGTATTATCAAAGGCTACAGTGTCTTTCAATACAAATAATACATTCCAACTTCACGGTAGTATAACCGACACTGCACATACCCGGGCAGATTCTGCAAGAGTAGTCCTACCACCAGTAAACTTATAATGAAATCATGTGTTCATTGCAGCGACTTCTCTGGTCTGCAAGCCGATGAGGCGGAGGTGAACGTGCGGACGGCTCTGGAGGCGAGCGCGAAACTGGGAATCGCGCAAGTGCTGACCGCTGCTGACGTCTGCAAGCCGCCCGCGCCCGACAAGCTGGCGGTCAGTGCTGCAGTCTCACCATCGAGTATCGACTTCCTTAATACGGTCCCAAGATCACGGCGGTCATGATAACCACTACGGCCCTCATGACCACGCTGGCCCCATAACTGCGATATAATAATCACTACGGATTCCAAAACTACTATGTCCATGATAACCACTAGGACTCACATAACCACTACGTCACCCATAACCACGTTTGGCCATGATAACCGCTATGTTAACCATTACCACGACAGCCATGATAACCACTACGTCACCCATGACCACGTTTGGCCATGATAAACACTATGTCTCCCGTAACCTCGTTTGGCCATGATAACCACTATGTCTCCCGTAACCTCGTTTGCCCATGATAACCACTAGGGCCCCCGTAACCACGACAGCCATGATAAGCACGTTTGGTCATGATAACCACTATGTCCATAACCACGACAGCCATGATAACCTTTTCGTCACCCATGACCACGTTTGGCCATGATAACCACTATGTCTCCCGTAACCTCGTTTGGCCATGATAACCACTAGGGCCCCCGTAACCACGACAGCCATGATAAGCACGTTTGGCCATGATAACCACTATGTCCCCCGTAACCACGTTTGACCATGATAACCACTATATCTCCCGTAACCTCGTTTGGCCATGATAACCACTACGTCACCCATAACCACGTTTGGCCATGATAACCACTACGTCACCCGTAACTACGTTCGGCCATGATAACCACTATGTCTCCCGTAACTACGTTCGGCCATGATAACCACTATGTCTCCCGTAACTACGTTCGGCCATGATAACCACTATGTCTCCCGTAACTACGTTCGGCCATGATAACCACTATGTTCCCCATAACCACGTTTGGCCTTGATAACCACTATATTCCCCATAACCACGATGCCCCATAAGGATTACATGCGCATAGTAATGTTGAATGCAAATATTTTTTTTTTCAGATCATGACGTACTTATTTCAACTGCGCGCCTATTTTACGGGCAACGAACTCCAAGTGGAACAATTAGGTAACAATTTTTTTAACTTTAATTATCATGACTTACTGAGACTTAAAAATACTCGCTAACACTTGATTGCGACAGTTCTTGATTTAGATTCGATTGGTGTTAGTGATGATGTTAAGATGTATCGTGCCGACTTTTAAGGGAACCTAACCCCTGAAGGTTTTATGTGTATGTCAGGTAACGACGAGACGGAGTCGTCGTACATGGTGGGGCGGCACGACACGGACGCGTCGATGCCCGCCGAGCTCTTCAGCCGGGAAGTGAGCACGCGCCGCTCGCGCAACATGGTCGACAGGCCGCGCCCCGTGTGAGTACCACTTTACCCACTGATCTCTAGTGTCAGGTAACGACGAGACGGAGTCGTCGTACATGGTGGGGCGGCACGACACGGACGCGTCGATGCCCGCCGAGCTCTTCAGCCGGGAAGTGAGCACGCGCCGCTCGCGCAACATGGTCGACAGGCCGCGCCCCGTGTGAGTACCACTTTACCCACTGATCTCTAGTGTCAGGTAACGACGAGACGGAGTCGTCGTACATGGTGGGGCGGCACGACACGGACGCGTCGATGCCCGCCGAGCTCTTCAGCCGGGAAGTGAGCACGCGCCGCTCGCGCAACATGGTCGACAGGCCGCGCCCCGTGTGAGTACCACTTTACCCACTGATCTCTAGTGTCAGGTAACGACGAGACGGAGTCGTCGTACATGGTGGGGCGGCACGACACGGACGCGTCGATGCCCGCCGAGCTCTTCAGCCGGGAAGTGAGCACGCGCCGCTCGCGCAACATGGTCGACAGGCCGCGCCCCGTGTGAGTACCACTTTACCCACTGATCTCTAGTGTCAGGTAACGACGAGACGGAGTCGTCGTACATGGTGGGGCGGCACGACACGGACGCGTCGATGCCCGCCGAGCTCTTCAGCCGGGAAGTGAGCACGCGCCGCTCGCGCAACATGGTCGACAGGCCGCGCCCCGTGTGAGTACCACTTTACCCACTGATCTCTAGTGTCAGGTAACGACGAGACGGAGTCGCCGTACATGGTGGGGCTGCACGACACGGACGCGTCGATGCCCGCCGAGCTCTTCAGCCGGGAAGTGAGCACGCGCCGCTCGCGCAACATGGTCGACAGGCCGCGCCCCGTGTGAGTACCACTTTACCCACTGATCTCTAGTGTCAGGTAACGACGAGACGGAGTCGTCGTACATGGTGGGGCGGCACGACACGGACGCGTCGATGCCCGCCGAGCTCTTCAGCCGGGAAGTAAGCACGCGCCGCTCGCGCAACATGTTCGACAGGCCGCGCCCCGTGTGAGTACCACTTTACCCACTGATCTCTAGTGTCAGGTAACGACGAGACGGAGTCGTCGTACATGGTGGGGCGGCACGACACGGACGCGTCGATGCCCGCCGAGCTCTTCAGCCGGGAAGTGAGCACGCGCCGCTCGCGCAACATGGCCGACAGGCCGCGCCCCGTGTGAGTACCACTTTACCCACTGACAGGCCCGTCTCACTTATCACGTGACCGTCCCGGCTACAAGTAGGGGTCCGGACCTCAATATTTCAGATGGTTGCCGCTCGCGGGCCGAGTTGCACGCGCTCGTTCTGTATGGTCTATTTTACGCGCCGTCTGACTACGGCAGCCCTAGTACGTCGTAAGAGATAAAGTTAGGCGATAGAAAGAGACCACAACATTGCGTTTGTTGCGTGTCGATTTTGAGAGCGGGGCCAGGCGCTATTGCGATCTGAATTGCACTTTTTGTGTCAGCGCTAGAGTCGCTATTTCTTTAAATTATCGTGCGGAGTAAGCCTTCTGGTACTATTTAGTGTTCTTTACCACTGATCTAGTATCAGGTAACGACGAAACGACGAGACGGGAGTCGTCGTACATTTTTTTTATTTTCTCAAATTTTCGATGTTATAGCAAATTTTCGTTGTATCCCCAGGTCGCAAGGCTCCCAGGAATCCCGGCAGTCGCAGGAGCGCTCCCCGGACAAGTCGCCGACCGCCATCAAGGACGTCCGGGACATGCTGCTGCAGTCGAAGAGCATCCTGGGCAAGATGCTGTCGCCGGCCAGGGAGCGCGAGAAGCCCACCGCCAAGTGGTTCGCGGAGCCGACCGAGACCAACGAGGTAACGGGTGTTCACACGGTTCAGTACCTCAAATGAAAAACAGGAACCTTAATATATAAGGTGGTGTCAAATTATCTGCCATCGTTCCAGGAGGTGAATGTGCCATACATATACACTTCAATAGTGAAGAAATCTCAGTCCCCAGGCTCAATTTTTTTTTTATTATTAATTAAAAATACTTCGCAGCCCAAGGTCAAAGCTCTCACGCCGCGCCCAAACAGCTGATTTCCGTTACGAGGCGATAACTGTACTAAACATGTACTTACTCAAGTTTGATGGACGTGTTTATGCAACATGATGAGATATGTTAATAATGTTTAATTAAAACAGAATTGAGCCCGGGGGCTGAGATTTCTTCACTATTGAAGTGTATATATATAGCACATTAACCTCCTGAAACGGTGGCAGATAATTTGACACCACCTTATATAAAAAATAACAACCAACATTTACAACTCTTCAAAAATTTAAAAATTGTAACATTGTGAAAAGAGCAAGTGCGGAGTTTCGTGCCAGTTCTTCTCGGTGCGAACCTGTTTTCCGAACTTCGACTTTATATAAGAGCCTTATATGAAATATAAAGGTTTTCCAGCCAATCCCCGCGCGCCCCGAGAAGCTGATGACGCGCAAGGAGTTCAGCGACCCCTTCGCGTCCGACGACGAGGACGAGCCGCCCGCCAGCGCCAACGCCAACGCCAACAGCGATACCAACACCAACACCAATGCCAATGCCAATACCAACGACATTGTCAATGGTGGTGAGTAACACAAGTTGCTTCGTCCTTCCTCGTTCACCGTAGATTTTAGGTGGGGTGCCTACTTCCATACTAATATTATAAAATGAAGAGTTTATTTATTTGGTTAAACAGGTTAATCTCAGGAACTACTTTAGCCTATTTCTAATTGATAAAATATTTTGATGATTGAATACATGACGCTATGACCAATAGGAGCACAAACGCTAAAAATTGATCTTTTTTTTTCAAATGATAAAAAAGAGCGTTTTGGAGAGCTTTCGTTGTATGCGCTGCGTAATTGTTTAAAGTTACGCAAAAATCATGTATGACGGCATTGTACTCCTCTGAAAGTTTTAAAAAAAGTCCGCGATATCACATGTCTATCTTTTAATATTGACTCATTATAACGGGATATGTAGAAACCGAAATTCATGCGATTGCGGGTGCCTAAAATCTACGTAAGCTATGACTATGAGTTAAGCACTACATTAACATTATCTTTAAGCACTAGAAGCCTTACAAAATGCTCAAAATTGCCCGATTGACCCGCTGGTCTAAATAGGCAATTTTGAGCATTTTGTAAGGCTAAAGATAATGTATTATCAAAAACGAAAACATAGAAACATAGAAGACATTGATATTTATTTTTCTGTAAAAAATCATTGCTCCAAGTTCATAAACCAGAAAGAAAACAGACGAAAACGTTTGTATGGAATTTGAAATTGTATGGAACGAAAATGTTTTACTTTCCGCAGTGAAACCAGACCAAAAACCAACAATAGAGCCGGCAACCACAGATCCGCTAAGCGTTCAGAAACCAGAAACAATAACCAATGGCCCGATATCGGAGAAACCAAAACCACCGACACCAGAGTTACCCAAACCAACGCCGGTAAGTTGGTTCCTTTATAGATATGAGTGGCTTTTGTGATGTTATTTTAGTTTTTTATTAGTTTTAAATTCGGTCCAGGAAAATAAAAGAGCGTAGAAATAACATACTTTCCACACTTGTAGATTTTAGAAGGAAATGTACTATTGACAATGATTTAATCATTTCTAATATGACAGCTTCAAAGACAAAAAAAGTTATCGTTTCTGCCAGATTTCGAATTTTATTTTGGAATTAGTTACTTACTTACATTTTTCTCAAATATTTTAAGTTTTTAATTTTTGGGTAGTTTTTACCCAATAACGGTAGTAATACGCAGGTCTAAGAAATAGTGCTATTCTTTTGTATGTTAACACATTGTGATAAAAATAACACTATTTTTGGACCAATAAATAATAATTAATTGTCAATGTATAGAGCTATATAGTAAATAGATTTGTTAAGGATTTAAAAATACTAAAATAAATTTTTCCTTATTAGGTAAGAGAAACGAAAAATTAAATAAAACATAGATTTAATAATTTATTATCCATATAACAAACACACAATAACACAGTGTTTTCTTGATGACTGAAACTTAGTTATTTTTATGTTATTAGTTTTTAACTTACATCATGTACATAACACATTTCCATGAGATTTATAAAAAAAATTCAAAACAACTTCATTTCTTTCCATTTCCGATACGAAACGAAATCATCGCTTGAACGGTTTGTGTGTGCGCTTGATTGGTCGACGCGTAACGCTTGCTTCGATGTGATTGGTCGAACATCGCGCGCTTGCCGTGTGCTGACTCCTGATTGGACAGCAATTGTTATCACGTCACGACGAGCTGAAAGAGAAAGCGAGACAGCTGCTGGAGGCTACGAAAAGAGAGGCGAGGGAAAAGGACAAAAGCAAACGGCAGAGTAGTAAGGATAACGATGAAAAGACTGAAATATGCAATGGCGTTAAAAATGGAGATGTAGGAAGTCCTAAAAAGGTAAATTGTTTGCGAGTTATATTTTCAGTAGAAATTATTTGTTTTCTGGAGGTTTTACTGTATATAGTTTTAAAGATTTTTGAAAAAAAAAACGACCTATTTTTAAATTTTTTTAAGTTGTATTTCTAATTTCTATGCTTTTGAGTAGTTAAGCTATTGCATAGCTTCTATCGCGGGCCTTGAGTGTGGAGACCGAATCCAGAAATTCCGTGACGAAAATAACCTAACACTCGGTCCGGCACAGCGGTGATACTTTTTAGTTTTGCCATCTATCGATGAATAGCAGAACTTTTAATGACTTTTTGAAATATCACGCTTGTCCCTTTAGTTCAGCAACTCGTCTCTAGGTGGCATTGTGATAAAACAGCTATGCAATAGCTTTACGGCGCCAGTCTCCGAGTGCCACACGTCTTTTTTAAGTTCTGTATTTTGTTATTTAGATTCTTCACACATTGTAGTAAATAAAATTAATTCACATAGCCATAATTTTCAGGCACTTCTGAAAGTAAAATAAAAATAGCAAATCGTAGTGTGTATGTACAGATATTTTAATCCACGACGACGCGCCCCACTCTGTCAAACTTCATACGAATCGAATCAAACATAAGCGGTTTTGACAAAGTGGAGCGCGTCTTCATGGAGTGAAATATCTATATATTATACAATTCTTCTGTCATTGTGCAAGTAACAAAACATCTCTGAAACGACTTAACCGATTTTTATTGTTATTTTTTTGTGTATATTCGTTAGGTCTGAGAATAGGATTTTTTATTATTATTACTAAATGAATACCCCTATTAATAAGAAGTAATTTTAAAACAATGCTTTCCAGGTCAGCTATAATTAATATAAATGTGAAATAAATTGATCCTTATGAATTTTTGTTTGTTGTAAAGCCAATGTCAGAAGAGGACAGACAAGCAATGCTTCGGGAGCGAGCGAGAAAGCTGATAGCTGACGCGAGAGCAGGCATAGTCAGGTAATCATCAATTGCATATTTGAATCAATTTTTTTATTACTTTATCATAAGCTGGCATAATAATGACGTACAATGAAAAAAAATCCGATACATACAAAGTTACAACCATTTGAATATTTATGTAATCTATACTAAAGTTATAAAGCTGAAAAGTTTGTTAGTTTGTTTGAACGCGCTTCTGTCAGGAACTACTGGTCCAAATTGAAAATTCATTTTTGTGTTGGTTTATCGAGGTAGGATATAATGCTATATATATAGCATTACATTATGACCGATTATACTCTTTCAATTCGTTTATTTTCTCTTTGACACATGAAACAGATATAGCAATAGCGAGGGACCAGAGAGAGACCACTTTACCTTTATCTCTTTCTGGTCCCTCCCTATTACTATATCTGTTTCATGTGATTTCTTGTGTCAGAGAAAATAAACTAATGGAAATAGTATGAATAAACCAAAAACACTATTGGATAATATTTTCTCGATAAAAAATTCTCCCAAAAGTTGCTGTAAAATCTCCATTTTTCTAATTTTTAACGGAAACTACAATGGATGTAATTGTAATTTTTGTTTTAATGTGTCGGTAATAGCAATATCCAAAAACGCTGAGAAACCGATTTTTGATAACTAGCTTAGTTTTTGAGTAATTAGGTAAAAGGTCGTTTTTCTGTTATATTCTTCCGCGACGCTGCATGTCGCACATACCTACGTATCCGTGAGAGTGAGAAAGGCAAAAATAAATTCAATAAATCTCTTTAATGTAATTTCAGCCCCACGTCTCCGCTGTCGCCGTCCCGGAACCGCGGCACGGTGGAGATAATCAGCAAGCAGTCCGTCATGGAGGAGCTCGCCGCAGGTACGCAGCATCCCACCGCCAAGCACGGCTCTCCAAAACAAACGGGGCTTGGCCTTAGCCCACCATGCTAGCCAGGCGGGTTGGCAGACTTAACACACCTTTGAGAACTGCATGAACGCTGGTTTCGTCGTGATGTTTTCCTTCACCCGCCAAGCTCGTCATTCGAAAGTTAGAATCAAGGAAACATATGTTTTATTTCATATAGGCCTAACTTACAGGCTTCTTTAGTTTAACCATACGCACATAATAGCACCAAAAAGTCAAAGGGACTCGAACCCCCGACGACTACCTGACGAGAGGAAGAAGTAAGAAAACATTGTATACCACTTTGATCACGCTATACTTTAAAATTATAGACCTTCTAATCTAAAAATAAAGCTCGTCCACGCTTACATCTTGAAAGAATGATGTAATGAAGGCGCGTTCATTTTTAAATCAGATGTAAGATGTCTGCAATGGTCGGTTTTGCAGTCCCTTCATTTAGGGCGTCTATAAATTTAAAACCTAGAGTTACCCCACTGATTTATATTATACTAGTACGCTTGAAACTGAAGACACCTGATTTCCGCCATTTTGGCGCTAATTGTTGCGTAATATGGCGTGAGCGGTCATGGAACTAAAATAAATTGACATTCAGAACTGTCACTAGCAACAAATGTCAATTTAGTTCCGTGGACCTTCGAGGAGGGCGCTTCAAATCGGCACAAGAAATGAACTGTCAATTGTATAAAACGTTTGATCCATTGTACTAGTATTTTAGAGATCAGCGAGTTATCCTCATTGTCACTGTTAATTTTACCAAGGTAATGTTTTCACACTGTAACAGCGGGCGGTATAGAAAGCCTGGAAGGTCTAGTGTCGCGGCCGGACTCCGTGCCCTCGAGTCCCGGCTCAAGAAAGAGCGCTAACAGCCCCGACAGATCCGGTGAGTGAGACAGACCTGTAGCGGTCTTCAATAGCTGACGATAGATGGCGTAACCAGTACCCTAGCACACGCTGACGGAGCTTTCGACGAGCGTGCTATATATAGAAGTTCTGACGTCACAAGCTCGGATCACAAGCGGTCCCCAGGCATGACATCTGTGATCTGCCTGGAGGGAAATGTCCCTATTGCCACCAACACCGGCAAAGACCAATAAAATGCTCCCCAGACCGATTTAGGCCGCGAAGTTCTGCGCGCAAACACTGCATTTTCTTTTCCTTCACTCTCTTAGTCCGATGAAACCGCTGTTGGACATGATCGGAGAGATAGATTAGGCGCAGGACCGACGCCTTAACGTGCTCTCCAAGGCACAGAAATGATTTACCGCCAATTTTCGAACTCCCGGCTGGTTTTAATTTCTTGACAGAAAATCTCAATACTACGTATTTATTGGCCCGATCCGGGGACCGAACCCAGGAAGAAATTATCAGTTGTGGATTGTGGTGGAAAGGACTTTATAATCCTCGAAAGAAATGACATACATTTTACTGAATGAGAACAATGACTTATTGAAGACAACTGTCATCTTAATATTATGTTTTTTTTTAATTTCGTTCACGGTTTCTATTACGATTCTACATAACTCATGGCTAAGGCTGTTGGCGTTGCTTTTTTGGTTGTTTTAATTTTTTGTAAATTGTGCCCAGAACACCTGAGTGAAGACAGCCGAAGCGTGCGCAGCAATACGCCTCCGTCGCCGCAACGCCTCGCCGCTCTGTCGGACAGACTGTCGCCCGAGCACTTCAACATGGACCACGTGCGTACTTTAGAATCCTTTGCTTACAGCTTAGAATCCTTTGCTTCTATTCTTGCTTATGAACTTCCGCTTTGTAACGTTTGCTTCTGTCAATTTCCCAGGGGCGAGAGACCGGCTCATACATAGCGAGCGAGCTAGAAGCGTTGGAGAGGGAACAGAGCGCGATCGACGAGAAGGCGGCTGCACTCGAGAAGCAGCTACGCAGGGTCATGGACGCCGCGGACAACACCGAGGTACGTAGCTACACCTCCCACTGTCATAAAGATTAATGACACTTTCGCCGGTTGTGAGAGCAATAGGGAAATTTCCCTCCAGGCAGGTGTTATGTCTGTGAAATGCTTGTGATCCGACGTCAGAAATTGTATTTATAGAACGCTCGTCGAAAACTTCCGTCAGCGTTTACTAAGGGACTGATTACGCCATCCATCGTCAGCTATCGAAGACACTCAAATAGTAATTATGTTTATTGCAAGAAGCTTAAAGTAGAATTTTGTGACTTGGGGGCGTTTTTTTGAACTCGTGAAACAAAGGATTCTAAAGTAGAATCCTAAGCGTAGGAAGGGGTTCAATACACGACGTCACCCGAGAACATTCATCACTACCCTGAGAAAAGCATTATGTTAACCTAAAGTTAACTTGCCCATAATTTGTATATTGACTAGACATCATAAGAATCTAGCGTGAAAATTCTGAGCAACAAATGATAAAAGAAACGCGGCCTGAAAACTGAATTTTGCTCCGTTTATTGCTCGTGGTCCCCCTGATGGTCCCCCCAGGGGTCGCGCTGTCCTCTGAAGCTAATTTTCGCTTTTCGAGTAGATATGATAAAAATATGTTTTTCAGGTGAAATGGCGTCAAATATTCCTTGCCTGTGTCCCAATCCCTCGAGATCCGGTACTAGTTCCTTTATATTCCCTAACATGTACACTGTATGGTAGCTCATTGATTCTGAACTTATTTATAGGGAATCTAGGGTTCGATTCCCGGTCAATTTTTGGTTGACTTTTCGGAGTTATGTGCGTTTTAGGAAACTAAATATCACTTGCTTCGGGTGATGGAAAACATATTGAGGGAAGCTGCATGCCTGAATTCACCACAATGTTCTTAAAGGTATGTGAAGCCTCCAACTCGCACTTGGTAGGCTATGGTCAAACCCCTCTTTGTGCCCGTGCCTAGTAGTACTTAGTAGGCATAGGTTGAGTTCTGTTCACTGTTTCATTGTTTGAAATGGTGGTACTATATAAATTATTATGCTGTTGGTGCATTTAACAGTGTTCCCTCAAAACTATAACATGGGGTTTTTCAAGGAGCGGATAAACAAATTTCTTAAGAGCCGGCAACGCATTTGCAGTTCATCTGGTGCTGCAAATGTCCATGGGCAGCGGTGATCGCTTACCATCAAGTGACCCGCCTACTCGTTTGCTGGCAAAGGTCTCCGCAATGATTTCCAGCCCACACAGTCCTGCACTAGTTGTATCCAGCGCCTTCCCGTGACTCTTTTAATGTCGTCAGTCCATCTAGTCGGAGGTCTGCCAAACCTGCGCTTTTTCGTACGGCCACAGAACACTAAATAGTACAACAGAAGGTCCACTCTGCACGATGATTTAAAGAAATAGCGACTCTAGCGCTGACACAAAAAGTGCAATTCAGTTCGCAATAGCGCCTGGCCCCGCCCTCAAAATCGACACGCAACAAACGCAATGTTGTGGTCTCTTTCTATCGCCTAACTTTACTCTTACGACGTACTAGGGCTGCCGTAGTCAGACGGCGCGTAAAATAGAGCGTACAGAACTAGCGCTACTATTTAGTGTTCTGTGCTAGCGCGTAAAACTCGGCCCGCGAGCGGCAACCATCTGAAATATTGAGGTCCGAAACCCTACTTGTAGCCGGGACGGTCACGTGATAAGTGAGACTGGCCTGGTACGGCCGAGCACTTTGGGTTCCCAACGTCCGTCGGTTCTACGAGCCATGAGCCCCGCCCATTGCCACTTCCAATATAATTTAAAAATGTTTAGCACAAAACGTTTTATTGGGACATGAAGAGACTCCAAGGAATAACAACAAGGGCACCTGTTCTAATTGACTCTTGGATCCTCGTATCATCATCGTATGCGTGGTACAATCATAATACTATACTATTGAAGAATTTTTCAATGACAAGAATTCTTGAAATGAAAGGGATATATTTCCATCTCCTCACGAGATATCTTAAAAATTATGTAATAATTTTTGACGTGACAACGTCTTATAATTCGATAGAGCCGGCTGCACGCACAAAAAAACATGACTCATGCGGCGTTACCTCGCTCTGAGGCGTTCCATGTAAGGCTTGAAGTGCAAGCGAGAGCGCGGAACGAGCGACAAAGAAGCACAATCGTGACGTTGTCACGTTCAACTATCGTCAGTAAACCGACTTTACAGACAACCAATTTTTTTTGAAAAGAGCAAGTGCCGAGTTTCTTGCCAGCTCTTCTCGGTGCAAACCTGCTTTCCGAACCTGGCGGTAGAGTTTTGACTTTTCATAAGAGCCTATTAATTGGGCCTATGAGGAAATAAAGATTTTTCATTTTCAATAAAATGCACGTCGTTCGCAGGAGGAGGGTCGGCTGATGTCGCAGTGGTTCAACCTGGTCAACAAGAAGAACGCGCTGCTGCGGCGACAGATGCAACTCAACATACTGTGAGTCTAAACCTATTTTCATATATTTTGGTCGATTTGGTGCTTCCGTCTCTATTTTAGCGAGTCTATGGGCGGAAATCTCTCCAGAAATCTATGTTTCTCGTATCATACACGAATACAACGAAATTAGTTTTAAGAAAATAGTGAATAGGCATCTTCTGCCACAAGTAAAGTAATCTTCGACCACATCATCACTTTCCATCAGGTGAGATTGTAGTCAAGCGTAATTGCCTATACTGATTAAGCTAATGTTGACTTATTTTCTTTTTTTTTTATACTATATAGGCTAGCGCTTCACTTTCCATCAGGTGTGATCACAGTGATCACACCTGATGGAAAGTGATGATACAGTCTAAGGTGGAACGCGCTTGCCTAGAAGATGCCTATTCACTCTTGATTTGAAGGCACCCGGGTTGTAAGTGGCAGGAAAGACACTGCCTGGGAGTGTATTCCAGGCCTTTGCAGTGCGTATCAGGAACGAGGAATCGAACCGCTTCGTACGCGTCTTTGGTACGTCGACTATGTATTGCCTTTACGATGCCTTGCCGTTCTATGGTAGAAAGGTGACGGGGGAACCAAATTAAAAAGTTCCTTCCTAAAATTTGTCCAGAGAACAAGAAGAGGATCTCAGCAGAAGATGCGAACTTCTGGATAGAGAGCTCCGACTCTCGCTCGGCGTAGAAGAGTGGAGGAAGACTCCGGGACAGAAGAGAAGAGAGAGACTCCTATTACAGGTGAGAAGAATTACAAATCTCGTGTTAAAACTCTTCTTGGAAGTCGGCCTGGATAGGTACCATCACATTGTTATAGCACGGTCGCGGAGCACGAAGAATTTCGTACATTAACCTGTTACTACCTGTCTCTGTCACTCACGCGTCAAAATAATGCGGTCACGCTCGCACAGATGCAATGACCCCGTCCTGTGCGAGCGTGACCGCATTATTTTGACGCGGCAGTGACAGACAAGTAGTAACAGGTTAATGTACGAAATTCTTCGTGCTCCGCGACCGTGCTTTAGATATTTCGTGAAAAATTTCATTATAAAGCTTTACTATGTTTCGGTTTGAATCGCACTGTAGCCGGCGACAGTATTGCACGTTATGACACGTGATATATCAGTATTACGAGTTCAGGTGCAGTGATCGTTAGTCATTGCAATGCAAAATCCTCGGTGCATTCTGTGTCTGTGTCTTTTATAAAAATAATAAATAAATATATACGGGACATTATACACATCGCAATCTAGCCCCAAAGTAAGCGATAGCTTGTGTTATGGGTGCTAGATGACTGATAAATATACATACATACTAATATACATAAATATAATATATTGAAAAACACCCAGACACTGGAAAACATTCATGCTCATCACACAAACATTTACCAGTAGTGGGAATCGAACCCACGACCTCCGGCGCAGACAGCAGGTTCGCTACTACTACGCCATTCGGTCGTCAAATATGTTTATTAATTTATGTTTTCACTAATACAGTTTCGCTCGAAGATATGATGTTGAGACTTGATTTACTACTGTAAAAATCAAATCTTGAACTGACATTTTCAGTTCATACCCCCTCTTAAGCATTTTCTTTTTAAATTATATAGATTACATGAAAGACATTGAATATTCCAGGAGCTGCTTGCAGCGGTCAACGAGAGAGATCGTCTGGTGCAGGAGATGGATGAGCAGGAAAAAGCGTGAGTATTCGCTTCACTTTATCAAAAAGTAAAATAGCTAAACCTAATACATATTTAAAAAAAATTGGTTGTCTGTAACGTCGGTTTACTGACGATAGTTGAACGTGACAACTCTCGCTTGCACTTCAAGCCTTACATGGAACGCCTCAGAGCGAGGTAACGCGAGCGAGGTAACGCCGCATGAGCGAGGTAACGCCGGATGAGTCATGTTTTTTTGTGCGTGCAGCCGGCTCTATCGATTTATAAGACGTTGTCACATCAAAAAATGTTATTAACACTTTGATATAACTAGTAAGTATAATAAATATAGCCCTAAAAGTATTACGTATGATATTGTGGAAGGAAAATAAAGCTATTTTTTTTATCAAAATTTACTTACCATGCAATGTATGTTTGTTCCGATGTAATCTTGCTACTCAATTTTGAATTCCGCACACACGTTTAGTTTGGATGGTTGTTGCAACAATGCATGGTTATGATTTTAAATCCAACATGCCGGAACATCCAAGAAATGCACTGCTAAAATGTGGGTTCTGGAAGGGTTTGCTGAGAAAACTGACGTATTAAAAAAATTTTGAGCGATAACTAAATATTATTGAAGTATAAATTTCTTAAATTAAGCGTTCATACTAATTTAAAGAACGATATAATTAAGAGTTGCTTTTTGTACCCACTGCAAGTTATAGTACTCGACTGCAATCTCACCAGCGGGGCTAGACAAAGTCACAAGCGTTTGGCGATACCACCACAAAAACCACGATAATAATTACTAAACACGCTGTGTTTGATACTGTCGGCTGTCAATTGTCAAGCGAAGTACGCTAAAGTTATCTACCAGGTCCGCGAGAACGCCAGCGAGCGTTCAAGTTAGCGTAGTTAATTATTCAAACACAGCGTGTTTAGTAATTATTATCGTGGTTTTTCTACAGTCATTTGTTTTGTCCATACATTTTTGTCTACTGTCGTTAACGCCAAACGACTGTTACTTTGTCTAGCCCCGCTGTAGTGTAGATGCAGCTGACGATGTTATCGTACTAATTTGGAAGGAGATGAGTAAGGTGTTACTGTTGCTACACAGCATCGCACCGCAGCTAAATCACTTGACAGTGCGTCTTTGCCGATCACTTGTAGTCTGTCTTCACATACTTTTCGGGTAATCCACACTAAATTATAGTCTCAAGACTAAATGAATGCAGTTTAAAATGTTTTTTTTTCCTACAGGATAGCAGAGGATGAGAAGATCGAACACAACCTGTCCAATGTGGAGATTCAACGGAAAAACAACTGTATACTACAGTGAATAAGGACTCAAACGCCTTGCTTGTTGCATAAACTTATAATATAATACTAGCTTACACGTCTAGCACACGAGACATCGATTTTATACTACTATTCGATTTTTTATTTACGAATACGAAAGTATTTGGTATTATTTTATTTGTTTTGCTAAAATTTACACTTAAAAAATTGACAGATAATTTCAATAAATCGCTCTAATAATTGACTTAATAATTTTTTTTTATATATTTTAATATAATACAAAATCGACCTTACTGTTGTAAGTCGCATGAAATACTCATAACATTTGTTTCCTATAATATTAAATATTAATAATTAACATATTAATAAAATAAGTATTTAAGATTGAACACTAGACCATTTGCAAATTGCAAAATCACGAATTATTTAATCAAAATATTATTAAACTAAAAAATTGTAGTGACCATTTAAAAAAAATGAAACATTCCCTTAGGGATTGTAAAAGGACACATTGGGGGCGGAGTGGGAGCGGAGCGGGACCAAATTTATTATTGACAGACAAGATTATAATTATAGAAATAGGTGACTTACTGACATAAGGATATTGTAGAGCTGGTCTCTGAATCATTCTCTCCTTTTAACCATAGCGCAGTTTTGAGACTCAAATGTTAAGTTCATAGCTTTACAGTTGTTCATTATTTTGTACCTATATCGTTGTATTACGTAGGGCCAGGCCCGAAGGCCCAACTAAATTCAACTTTAGGAACTTATATTACTTATAGCCATTAAATTGTGACAGATTAATTTTTGAAAAAAAAACATTGTGTTCAATTATACAGTCTTTGAATGTCATTAAGTTTTTTTTATAAGTGAAATGGACTCATTTTGTAACCCATTTACTTATTTATATCTTTATCTGTCATCAGTAATTTAACATTTGTAGGAAAAGGACAGGACAGACTAAATAATCCACCGCTATAATTCCTACCGTTTATTTCTAAGAAGGTAAAGTATAATTAGAAATTCGTTTTCATCCCGCTCCGCTCTCTACCCGCCCTCAATGTGTTTCACGCATGTGTAAAATAAATTCTAGTATGAAGTATTCAAAAATGAATTAAATGATTGTTTTAAAGCCTTTTTATCATACGCCTATCAATATAGATAATATATTTTGCGATATTTTATAATTTACTACAAAAATATAATTATTGTACTGCTTATTAGGTGAAAAATATTTTTTTATTATTTAGGTAACATGTAAAGGTATATTTATTTTGAATTGAACTTTTAGCGAGTTCAGAGTTTGAAGCTTGTTCAAAAAGTTTTGTTCGAAATAAGTATATGGGATTCCAGATTTAACTTTACTTTAATTTTAATCACCAAAGATTCAATATTCCTAAACACTTAGCGTTACTAATATTCCAAGTAAATTATCCCTACCAGGACTGCGCCACTTTTGAGTGGAGTGACACTATCTGTCATTTTCACACTGATATTGAGAGAATTATCCTATGTGTAAAATACAAAAAAAAAACTACATACTGTACTTTTGTTGACAAAAAATATATTTTGTGGAAGAAAAATAGAGCATAAACTGAATTTCAAACTTACGACCTCTATCGATTTTGAGTGAAAAGCAGTCTGTATAACACGGCTAAAAAACTAATTTTGTCCTTAAATTCAGGGAAAGTAACGCATAGAATGTAAAACTTTCACGCTTCTTCAAGTAAAACTAAAAAAGTAGCGACAGATAATGTCAGCTCATTTCAATTTTGCCCGGTAATAACTTTTAGACCTTATTAAATTGTTTTAATTTGATATCTTTATTTTTATATTAACATGTAAGGCAGACAAAGAAATATGCATCTGCATATTTTCCAATATAATGTGAGTACAATGCCATAGTTAATATTTTTTTTATTATTTAAATGTACAAAATATAATAAACAATTAATTTATGTAAACTCCGGTTTCTGAACAGCTGATTAAGTAAGCAGATCACTCAAGCTATTACTATTGATCGTAAGGAGATGTTCACTCACATAGTAAATATTCTGTTGTCGTGTCCTGATGATGCTGCAGTGTTCGAGTGAAGCGTGCGCAGATAAAAGTTAGTAGAATGTGTGTAACGCGTCATTCAGATTCGTACCAAATGATTATGACGTGTTTTATTAAATTGAATAACGACCCTGTTGTCAAAATAACAGAAGGTTCACCCCGTAAAATGATTTAAATAAATTTCGACTCTAGCGCTGACACAATAAAGGGCAATTCAGTTCGCACAGCGCCTTATACCTACATCGTAATAAACCTAAACGTCGTGCTCTCTTTCTGTCGCTTTATTTTATCTCCCCTCTATCACTTTATTACGGGTTGCTACAGGGGTCCTATTCTCAGACCTGTCATTTAATTTATTTTGATATATATAGCATTTATTTGAAATAACTCAGTTTACAATGTTCTTTGGACTCCTGACCCCTAAACTTGGAAAGCCATGTATCTTAGGGGCCGCAGTGACTTCCTATTCGTTGAAAACATTTCACGTTGGTAAGTTTACCAACCAAAAACTTGATCTTTTTTAAAATTTTGTAAACTTACCATGGTAAACTTTACCATAAAGATCAAATGGTATGAAGAGTAAGTACATAATTAACAACAATAGCATTGCATGCAGCATTTTACGTAGTTCATGGATTGCATGTGTGTATGCGTGAGTGCGTATGAGGCAGATATGATGAGGATATGATATGAGGAGGT
This sequence comes from Coenonympha arcania, assembly GCA_036785405.1. NCBI lineage: Eukaryota > Metazoa > Arthropoda > Insecta > Lepidoptera > Nymphalidae > Coenonympha > Coenonympha arcania. The sequence goes on from CM072080.1 coordinate 658,980, forward strand.
AATTTGGTTTCTCTCCGGTCCCTATTGCTATATCTATCTCATGTGTCGAAAAATTAATGGACAAAGTATAATTAAACCGCTGGGCGGTGAGCACTATGTAATCTCTGTATGTACAGTGAGAGTGAAACCTGCCATAATCAGAATTTCAGAAACCGGAGGTTTAATTTTTTTACGTAGACGCGCGTACTTTGGAGTGTAAATATTAGTCATTTTTTATTAGTTATTAAATGAGTTGTCATAGTATATTTATTTATGCTATGACAACTCATTTATAGCTATGTTAGAATAATATAATTGAATCTTGCCTCGATGGCATACAAAGATAATTAAATCTAAACTTAATTTTAGTTTTCAATCAAAAGTTTATGGTTCTTATAATATCCTATTCTTCTGGAGGTAAATTACTTAAGTTTAGTTTTTTATGTCAAAATCAACACAGATTTTTTTATTTATTATTTAGTATAATAATTTTAATTTAGTACTATTATTGTTTGTTTTATTGTATCCTAGGATTATTTTCTGCTTAAAAATAAAATATTAAACACACTTAAAAATATTGTGTGAGTAACTTATTAAAAAAATAGCTTCAAATAAAATTATAACTTTTAAAAAATCAAATGTATTTCGACAATCGTGACTGTTTCTTTAATAAATCTGCCCATAAATATTTATTTTGTCCTTCGCCCAATCTATGTAATCCAAATGTTAGTTAAGCCACGATTTAACTTGAAAGCCTCATGAAAATCGGTTTAGTGATTTCTAATATGAAATGTTGTCTAAATTAAGAAAGTGTGAGGTGCTAACAACGTAAACGTGTAAAATTTGTGCAATTTTTTTAAACTATTAAATTAAATTAGTTTTATATAAGGAATCGACTTTTCTTAGTATACATGGTGGAAGTTCTATAAATAAAACCGTTCTTAATGCGCCCTGTAGATCTTTAATGATGAGGTAATTGTATAGTTTCCACCCTGTATATAACAAATATGCCATTTATTCACGTATCATTACATTAAAGCAACCGCTAATAGATTGCGTTCGAGACAGTTCAATAATAACCCCTTAGGGTCAAATTACACCGCGGCGGAATGGAATGGAATTGACTTTTTTTACATAGGATAATGAACTTTATGTCAAACTAAGTAGGAGCCAAAAGAGGTCGTGTGTCTTCAGGGGAATCCTCGCGCATTCTCAAGAATTATTTATTTTGTTTTTATACAATTGACATAAAGTTCATTATGCTATGTAAAAAATTCGCTTCCATTCCATTCTGCCGCGGTGTAAATTGCCCCTTAATAGTTTCTGTTTACTTTAAACTATTTTTTCCTCCCATCAGCTAGGAAAAGCTGCGTGTAAATGACTTTTTATCCGCTTGTGTGGAAATGCATTTTGCAGCCTGATGCACTCTGGTGTCTAAAAACACATGCATTTTTCTTATCTTGAAAAATTTCGACACCATTTTATTACCAGCCATTTTATGAACTGTCAGGAATGCAATCTTTTATCGGACGTACTTTAGAGTACATACTTGTACATAGTTTATTAGATTTATTTAAATTATAATATTATATCTTTATACATAATAATATTACGATATTTAACAAATCAGCTTAGTAGTTATTTGGTACAAAATGTGCTTCATTTGTAAAAAAATAAAATATAAATAGTCTTACTGCAAGAATTTTCGAAATACAGTTACAATGTTTAACTAAACGGAGTCTTAGAATTAAATTCTGTCATTTTCGGTTTTAGAGTGAATTTAGACTCAACGCAAGGCTAAAAATTCCAATTTTCTTTGCGGTTTCGCAGTTTAAAAGCTTTAACTCACTCATAACACTCAGACCATAATACTCAATCTGAAGTTAATGCTAACATTCCTCAAAGACGCAAACAAAAAATATTCAAAATTTCTCCATGGAGAACTGCACTTGCCGGTCGACAATATCTCTTTCTTAGCACAAAACTTTACAATAGAATAAATGACACGCTTGTTATATCTAAGCTTAACAAACCCAACCTAAGAAAAACAGTTAACGCCTAGCTAAAGACTCTTAGCTACCATGAAACTGAGGATTTGATCGCTAAAGCGAAATCATTTTAAGTTGTTATGTTCATGTTTACTGTCTACGCATACACCACAACCACACATACAAACACTCACACTCACACTCTCACACTCACACACACACACACACACACACACACACACACACACACACACACACACACACACACACACACACACACACACACACACACACACACACACACACACACACACGCACGCACGCGCGCGTGCGCACCACTTATCATGTTATTTGAATAGTCTAAATTTAAGTTTGTACATGTACAGTTTAAGTATTCGATGGATCCAAGGGAAGGCTATGGTGCCCGTAACACAGGTTTTCCTAGTACGGACGCCAAAGCACTCCATCAGGTTAACATCTTTTTTGTATGTACCTATTCTGTGCACTAGATTTAAGGAGATTTTTGTACTGTGCAACATTTTCCTGGTTCAATAATAAATAAATTGAATTGAATTGAACTATAAAAAAATCTTGAAACACATCAATTATAGAAGGATCTGGCCTAAAATGGCCTTCAAGTTTTTTGTAGTAAGACTGTTCATAGACCATTTGAATCTACTATTAAGTCACATGTAAAAAAACCATCAAAACACTAATTACTTTGATGGGAAAACCTGACTTACTTAAAACTAAAAACCTACTTTTTAGTCATATTTCCCTGTTTTATTTTTTACGGTAAAGGAAAAGATTATTATCATTACAATTTTCTTTAGAAAAATATTCAAAACGCCTTAACTTTTTTTTAGATAAAGATTCGGGATCTCAGATTTTCGATTAGGATTTCATTTTAAATTCTTAATATAAAATGTGCTATAGTTGTTTAAATAGTGTTTAAATTCAAGTAAGTCGTACTGTAGGTTAAATGACTTGTATGCATTTGAATTTAATTTTAGATAGATGACGAAAATCCAATCTTTTACCACTTTCATATAGTATAGGGATTCAGTACTTTGGCTAACATTTAAAAATACTTGAGCAATCAATTTCTTCAAATTATAACGGCTAAAAGATTGTATAATTTTTTTTTAAGTGAAAAAAGACTTCGAGCATTTTTGAGAAGGGTATTGAACTCGTTAACGTAACACTGTTACCGTAACCGACACCTTACGCAATTTTTCACGTTGCTAATGTTCGAATGTGGCCACACAGCATCGCACCGGAACGCCAAATATGAGCAGTGAGTGTGCGACTTTGCCGGTAGGATGGTAACCAGCCGCGACCGAAGCGTCACACCAGGAAAAACGTATTCATGGTTATCGTAATTGTTAGCAAATTCTGCCAGACTGCCCGCCGATTGGCTGACGTAAATCAGGGAACCAATCAGGAGGCAGAATTTGTATGCAGATGAATACGTTTTTCTTACGCAATCTAGGCATCGATTTGAAATTGTATGCAATTTATATTTTCGCTTAGTTTTTTATAGTTAGACAAAGTTCTGGATTCAGCCACCCTCTTTGCTTTATTAGTTAGTACGTCCGTCATAGTTATCACAGTAGTGTCAGTAACTTGCAAAGATCGTAACTTAACTATACCTATGTAAACTGTAACTATGTCCAGCTATTGTGAAGACAGCCTATCTCACGATGTGGACTACCCTCCACCCCCCTGACGAGAGGTCTGAGCCGACGAGAGCTTTTGATAATTCTAGAAGACATATTAGATAATATGCTTTCGTATAGTTCGCTCATTCATTCTTGCATATTAAGTGGAATGGAAGCGAATTTTTTACATAGCATCATGAACTTTTACTGTATGAGATTAAAACTAAATAGAAGGTGAAAAAGGTCGCGTGTCTTCCGGGGAATCCTGCGCAATTTCGAAAATAATTTAATTTGTATGTCAATTGAAATAAAGTTCGTAATGCTATATAAAAAAAGTCGATTCCATTCCATTCCGCCACGGTGTAAATTGACCCTAAGTGCATATTATAATTCGATTCCAAAAAAAAATTTTTTTACTGCCACTGTGCGTAATAAATAACAGTAATTGAGTTTACACACACAATAATGGTTGCCTTTGTGAGATAGGTTGTCTGTTATAATTATTTATTCATAACAATGTATTTATTGTAACTCTAATAATCGGTAAACGAGTATTGAAATAAAGTGACATTTGGGAAACTGGCATTTCTTACTTATTTACATACCTACCTACTAGGCACCATCTTTAAGGCCGTTCGTCCATCTAAGCCACATCCGATAAACAACGTAGAACCGGTATGACTTCATGCAATACGTCCGATAGATGACAACCAATAAAACTCACCGATAACTTTAATTTGGTTACATCGGTGGTTTAATTTACTAATCCGATACATCGATGCGGTGGGCAAACTTGTATCAAAAACTAGGTATTTTTTACAAGCTTTTATTTAACTTGTAACGTTTGTCCGGGTGGAATCTTGCAACACAATTTTGAAGCAAATATTATATTTTGTATACAACGTTTAGTTCGATGCCACTTCTGCAATGCTAAATCTCCAAACTAATTTGACGCGTCTAAGGATAGTGTTTTTCTTTTCCGTAGGAAGCATTTTGAAAAAGATTGCACTATTTTTAGATGCGTCTTAGTTTAGCATTAACATTATTTAACATAATTGGTAGATACCTAAAAAATATATTTAGATTAAGTTGGGAAATAAGTTGTAGATCTTACTTATCTATTTCAAATAAAAGTCATTTTTAATTTTAAATTCTTTATTGGTTACATTTTGTTGTTATAAGCAACAGCTGTTAAGTATTGGGTATAACTTAATTAAATTATATTTAAATAAAATATAGTAATATAATTATTATTGTCAATAAAAAGTATTTAAAAACTAACACAATTGTACTGGAAGAACCCGGTTTTAATTAAATAATATTAGGTATGTTAATAAAATGTTGCATTTATTCAAAGTAAAATATAAAAACGATTCTAATTCTGTCTATTCTTTTTAAGTATAGAGGAAATGTTTTATATCCTAGAAGAACTAAAGTTCGCCATTCGTTTTTTACGTTTTTTGTGATAACGGCGATATAAAATTATACCAGATGGCGCCACTGGCAGAAATAAAGAAAGAAAAAACTTTATTTCGCAGAAAATTATGCCACATGTAACAAAACAATACACCTACGTACTAAAACGATGCCTGAAGATTCCCCCACTCGGGCAACAAATACCAATAATTGCCCAAGTGAGGGAAGCACCAGACACCGCCTGTCACATGTGGCACAACCCGAAAAAAGGTCCCAACTCAGCATGATGCTGTGGCAGCAGGGGTACAAAGATTAATAAGACTGTGTGAGAAATAACCTAGAGTGCTAGTGGCGGCAACTGGTGGATTACTTCCTCAACTTTTTTGGTCATTTCACCAAAGAAAAATAAAATATACATCTGAATCCACTAAACATTTGTGTTTCAGAATTATAGATAAATGTAGATTTTATAAAACTTATTTATTTAATTTTAATACTCGATAAAATATTATAAATAAGAAGCACTTGGGGCTTATTTTTCACTGTGGCAACACTGATATAATCTTAATAATATCTTAATATAATCTTTCCCGACGTTTAGATTTAAAATCATCAGCATTTCTTTTTTACCCGACTGCGAAAAAAGGGTTAGGTATTTTCCGTAAAAATATAATGAATCCAATATGAATTTAAGCGGTATTTTAGGCACATAAAAATGTCCTTGACAGTGTTGCCACCACTATCAATAACTACAGATTAAAAATACCTTTAAATAGGCTGGAAAACTTCGTACGGAAGTAAAAAAAACCATGTCAAATCATGGTTAAAAACTTCTGACCAGCAGAATTATATTACAGCTTTTTTATTCTTATAATGCAATTTCTACTAATTATTTATTATTATTATTAATACTTTGAAAAATACTGTACAATATAACAAGAATAAATTGCTCATTATTGTTTATGTAAAAAATGTTAGGTATCTATAAAGGACCTCTTATCTCAATGTATCTATTATTATAATTTAATAATAATTATATTCAAATTTGATTTACCTACTATTTTCCAACTAATTTTCGTTAAATTTATTATATTAGTCAAATAGTGTTTTCAACCAATTCAACCTTTCAAAGTTCAATTTCATGCGGTCGTTTTTGTTACTTTTAATTTAAAAATATCTTTCACCTTTTACGAGTATTTTAAGGTAGGTACTTATGTTTCCACAACAAAATGTCTGCAATATCATTTGGATATGAGTTTCCAAAAATAATCACCAATAAATCGTCAAATTGATTCAGCTGCGATCACGGACTTTCATAGACCAATCATAGACAGATCACAGACAGACTAAAAATGCTCCATCTATAGCTTTTGTTAACGCTACAACAATGCCGACACACGCTAGATAGGTACAAACTTGCAAATCCAGACGAAGTAAGTATGGATTGCGAATATCCGCCTCGTAAAAACTGAAACCCTGTATCACGTACGTATCATTTGACCGATCCAATCACCGTATCACGCGTATCATTTATCATCTTAAATATAAATGCCGACGCGTATCATATTTTATGATCGTATCGCATATAAGTATATTGGATAGGTGGCGATACTGCAATATACCTTTAGGCCTGATACGCTGACGCTATTTTGATATTATACGTAATGCGACACGATCTTGAGTCGGTTTTGTCCAACCATCAGTAATTGGGCATATTTACTGGCTAATTGCATTAGTATTGATACAGTAGGTAACTGAAGATTCTAGTAAGTAGTAGGAGACTAGGAGTATGTCGCAGTAGGTATCACCACAGTGTTAGTTGGTTCTACCGTGAAGCAGTCATGTATTACTGTGTTTCGGGTAGCTGTAGCTGACGAGATTACCGAGCGATGGATCATGGAGGAATTAGGAACTGCATCTGACATGTGCAGACTTAATGTCAAGTGAACATCTTGCTCGTCTCATTACTCTTTTGTTTCAAAAAAAGCTTGATACGATACAAGAAATGATACTCTACTGAGATCGGATCGAGCGAATGATATGCAAATAAATGTTACGGATTCGGTTTATCATTTTCCATACTAAACGTAACTAACTATAGTCATTAGTTGTTACTTTAAGCACTGTTTAAGTAATTACTATATAATTAATTTTTAAGCATTACATTATGTATTTGCGTATATATGAGGTAAGTTCGTATGCGGCTCGCTACGCTCGCGTGTGGTTGTTGTTGGTGACGACAGGTGGCGCCTCTGCCTCCTCCGCCGCCGCTTCTGCTTTCAGCTTCGTGTATTTACCTGGAGTTTAAAACAAAATAGGTATATTATCATTTGCTATGAAGGTTTATACTATTACAGGTGCAGGGTGCTGGCAAACTTCTAGAGCGTTCTATTGAAGTGACGTAGTGGGGGCAAGTTACCGTACGCGACCTTCCGCCGACGCGCTCACTTACCACCAAAAGGATCTCAAATTCGCTTGTGCAATCAAGGTCATAATATAGTAACCAAGAAGTTTGCTGTGTACTGTACAGATGATGGCTTCGGCCGTGGCTAGTTATCACTCTACTATCAGCAGAAACGTACCGCCATGCGATTTAGCGTTCCAGTACGATGCTGTGTAGAAACCGTTAGGGGCTACACATTCCGAGTTAATTCGTTAACATCTTCGACTGAATCGTCACTTACCATGTGAGGTGAAATCGCAGCCAAATACAAACTTGCAGTGTATCTAAGTATAAGTTGTGTAAAGCCAATTGATTCGAATAATAGGTAGCAACTTTGATAAAAATTCCTCTTTCTGGGAGCAATTTTATGCTAAGTAGTAAATTCTAACTTCACCGTCACCATTACTTAGGTATCTTTTTTTTTACACACTACAAGTAGTAACCGTTGGACGAAGTTCCCGAAGACCTCGAAGTTAGTACGATAACATCTTCGGCTGCATTATCACTTACCATCAGGTGCAATCGCAGTACTAACTTGTAGTGTAAAAAGCAACTAATTTCTCATACCATGTTCTCATTCCTGAAAAGTCTGTGTAACGGCTAGGTCATCGAGCATAAAACTCACGCGAAGTCTTGACTATGATGACTCCCCACCAGATGGACCAGCCCCACCCCACCAGGCAGAACAGCACCGTGAACAGCTGCCCCGCCCCCACCACCAGGTTGATGATGAACGAGCCTAAAGGGGAAGAGTTTATAGATTTAGATGTCGATGATGATGGTGGTATGATCGAGTGCCCACTCGATAACCTGTGCTATACTGGGGTCGATCAAATCATCTTTATCAGAAGTATATTGTTGGCTTTAAAATCCTAGTCGATCAATTAGCTCGCAAATCCTTTTACATTTTGTTTGATAAAGCAAAAGTATCAAAATGCATAAAATCTTGCTCACGAGATTATTGTCCGATTATAGTACGATGTGTTCAGTGTTCAATTTTAGTCTCTACCGCCACTTTTAGAAATAAAGTTGACATCAGGCAGTACGGGCAATAACCTCGGCACCGGCTCTTACAATTTTGTTATACCAAAAAATTTAGTTTATTATGGGTCTTCGTGATCAAATTATATAAAAGCGTAGACCGTACACTCATTACTCAACCCCAAAAGGATTTAGAGCCTAATACACTGCGCAAGCGGTGTAACGATCCAACTTATTGATACCATTATGTACTTATGTATACTTAGTTCTGATAATTTTAAGATTAAAGTGTTAACTTACCTATCCTGTGTTTTGCGCCGTCATGCACTCCGAACCGAGGAATTCCGAAACAGAGACAGAACATTCCGCTGAAGATTGTTCCTGAAAACAATTGGAAAATTCTTAGAATGCGCAATTAAATAACCTGTTTGTCCTTTCCTACAGTTGAGGTAAATTTCACATTCAAACTCCACCCTTTTCGCTTTACGCCTCGCTCCCAGATCAATCTACCGTTGTCAGTGTTAATCAGTGTACTTAAAGTCATCCGCCAGTGTATTTAGTTCGAAGCTCAAGTAATTATAAATTTTAATCTAATAAATTTTTAATCATTAATTCATAGAATTTTGAACAATTGCTTTATTTTCACAACCCTAACTTCAATAGGTTATGGGCCCAGCGTCCAGCAGTGGAAGCGTGCTGGGCCCATAACCTATTGAAGTTAGAGTTGTAACTAACTAACGTACTTCAACAGTGTCAAAACAAACATTTTTGGCACCGGTCAACTGGCGATACTTTTTTTCGGGGTCCACCACGTCCAAGGATGTAGAACTCACCTAGGCCAGGTACCAGGATGTTGCACAGAAGACAGAAGTAGGCGAGGACTGCCGGCAGCACGGGGATGGCTCCACGCATGACGCTCGTGTGTTCGATGAGGGATGGATCTAGCTTCTTACGGGTATCCTGGAATGTAGATACATGTAGCGTTAGCTGGGTTTCACTGGCACTCTAGGCGTTAGCGACAGCTAGATTGTGTAAGAAAAAAGTATTCATCGTTATCGTTTCTAAATTCTGCCCGCTGATTGGTGTCCTGATTTACGTCAGCCAATCGGAGGGCAGAATTTGCTGACGATTACGGCGATTACGACAGAGAAGAAAAGGTACGTTTTTCTTACGCAATCAGGCTCCTTGTTGGAAGGAGGTCGCATATTGGGTATCCACTCGCGGCTGGCCAATTACAGTGTTCTAAAACTCAAAATACCGTGTACATAAAACTCACAATTCGAACACTGGTGTTCTGTATCAGACTGAGCTTCGAGAAGCATCATCAATCGCTTTTCAACACTCAATGGCACCCGGGTCGCCATCGATATCCTCACCAGTTTTCTGATATAAAAAACCTCAGGATAATATGAGCCATATTTTCTTATATCAGATGCTAATAATAAACATATACCTACCCTGGATAGGGTGGACGGGGCAAAAAAATGTCACCAGTTTATCGGTGCCAAAATGCTTGTTTTGCCACCAACAGCAAGGACACGCTGTTGTTCGCTCAGCAGCCAACTATACCTTCAATTTTATCGGATGGTGCAAACAGTACTGTTTGCGTGTACGAAAAAGATTTACGTAAACGGTTCGGATGCCCATATGATATGGGCATCCGAACGGTTTACGTGAACTTTTTTCGTACAAGGAAACAGTAGCGCCACCTGCCATAATTCTACAGGTGACTGCTGAGCGAACTATATCGTGGCCTTACTGTCGGTGGGCAAAAGTAGCACTTTTGGCACCGGTAAACTGGGGACATTTTTTCGTATCGTCCGCCCTTTTCAAGGTATATTACGAGTATTGAATGGAAGCAGGCGTTATTTTGCGGAAATCCATAATTAGCAGGACAGATTAATTTGTTTTGCTGTAATCCGCTACTTGAAAAGATTCTGTATGGTACAATATGCAGGAACACTGCCCACATGAAACACCACACACAATTTTCCAACAGTTTCTTCGACGCACGTTTCGTCCCGAACCGGGACATCCTCAGGAGATGTTGACTTCACAATGCGAAATCGTAGAGTGACTCTCGAAAGGGTATATAAGAACGCGTTGCTGACACGAGAGTCACTCTACGATTTCGCATTGTGAAGTCAACATCTCCTGAGGATGTCCCGGTTCGGGACGAAACGTGCGTCGAAGAAACTGTTGGAAAATTGTGTGTGGTGTTTCATGTGGGCAGTGTTCCTGCATATTGTACCATACAGAATCTTTTCAAGTAGCGGATTACAGCAAAACAAATTAATCTGTCCTGCTTATTACGAGTATGTCTATTGGTTTCTACAATTTTTTTGGCCCGACCTGGGAATCGACCTTGCCTGCAGTAGAACATGCTCACCACTAGACCAACGAGTCAATTGGTCTAGTGGTGAGCATGGTGAGTTGTCCAACTGTCCAATTAGAAATGGCGGACACATGTTACATGTAGTACCACACCGTTTGCGTAAGGTACAGAAGTTTGTGGGGTTGAGTGTACGCTTCTACAATATGATCCCGAAGTCAGTTTTGGACTTACCTTTACACAGGTTTAAAGTCACTGTCAAAAAACATCTAATAAATCGGGGTTACTATACTATTGACGAATTTTTCAATGACAAGAATTCTTGGAATGATAGGGATTTCCCATGCACCTCCTCACGAGATGATATCTTAAAAATTATGTAATAATTTTTGATATTATTTAAGAAATTGTATTGTAGATATATAATGTCATTTTTTGAAAAGAGCAAGTGCCGAGTTTCTTGCCAGTTATTCTCGATGCAAACCTGCTTTCCGAACCTGGCGGAAGAGTTTTGACTTTTCATAAGAGCCTATTAATTGGGCCTATGTGAAAATAAAGATTTTTCATTTTCAGTTAGTACCTAGATTAATACCTAACAGTAGATACCTCATCATCATCATCGTCAAACAACACGGTGTCTCGTCTCCGCTCACTGCTGACGACTATCCTGGGTCTTCTCGTCTCGCACGAGGGCACTTCTAAACTGGTCACTGATATTGACATTATAAAACTGTCAGAACTGCGGGAGGCTTCGAGAAGACTGGCTTTTAGAGCTGGCAAACTGGCTCTTTTTTACAATGTTTAAGTCAAATTGTTTAAAGAACTGATCATCGAGTCCTTACAGAAAAAATATGTAACGGAAAATTAGGGTTTTGTGAACAATCGGTATTGATAAGAAAATGAATTTTCTCAAACCCTGTTTCAGAAAAAAAATCCCAAAAAGCATTCTAATTTTGTCATACTTTGAAAATTGTCTGTAAAACGGCACAAGCTTTTAAATTCATTCTTGGAGACAAAAAAAATATATAAAAATTACAACAACTTTGATTTTTAGGCCTTCTAACAATCGTGTAAAATAATAATTTTCCCGAAATTTAAGTAACTAAATCAGTGTGAAAGCGGCTGATCTGTCCCCCTGTAAACTGTCATTCGGCCTTCTTAAAGCCTTAAGGAGCTATGTGCGGGGGTCTATATTTTACAGTCTAATTACCTACCCAGTATGTTACTTTTTTCACTAAGAATTGTATATTCAAGACTAAAAGATTGAGCAGCCAGGCTGATTCATTGTGCAACTATATTAGGCACGAATTCAGACTTCAATCAATATCGAAAGTGCAAACAATGAAACGCAGATTGCAACGTATTGAGCAAGGAGCTAAAGATACGTAACGTTCATACTAAGCGACATTCAGTTCTGTTGCGCGCTGACACACGCCACGCACGCCACAGACACGCGTAACCTCATTCTCCGTTGCTCGCGGACTGAACGAGAATTACACTGATTAGGGTAATTTGTTAGTAACTGATTCCGCGCGTATGTGCGATATCTACCTCTTTTTAGGGTTCCGTAGCCGAATGGCAAAAAACGGAACCCTTATAAATTCGTCATGTCCGTCTGTCCGTCTGTCCGTCTGTCCGTCCGTATGTCACAGCCATTTTTTTCCGAAACTATAAGAGCTATACTTACTGTTGAAACTTGGTAAGTAGATGTATTCTGTGAACCGCATTAAGGTTTTCACACAAAATTTAAAAAAAAAGTTATAAATTTTGGGGGTGCCCCATACTTAGAACTGAAACTCAAAAATTTTTTTTCATCAAACCCATATGTGTGGGGTTATCTATGGATAGGTCTTCAAAAATGATACTAAGGTTTCTAATATCATTTTTTTCTAAAATGAATAGCTTGCGCGAGAGACACTTCCAAAGTGGTAAAATGTGTGTCCCCCCCCCTGTAACTTCTAAAATAAGAGTATGATAAAACTAAAAAAAATATATGATTGGTTATGCGGTTCAAGAAAAGTGGTTTTTATGGTTTTATTCCTCCGGTAGTAGATAGTAGGTACGGAACCCTCAGTGCGCGAGTCCGACTCGCACTTGTCCGGTTATTATATTATAGAATATCTTTGGTAATGAGTATAATCGCCTATTCAGTATTCCATAGTCCACTACCGTGGGTCGTCAATCCAACGTTTATTACTACGCGGTAGCCCGATGTTGACAGTCTCCCATCAGGTGGACGGACGACTTTTAATTTAAAAGAGTTACAGGGGTCGCGAGATATCACAGGCGTTTCGGAGGCGAATACGTCTTTTACAAGTTTTTAGACTTTTGATATACAATAAATATTTAAGACGGGGTTAAATTTATAATAATATCTAAGGAACACAAAATTCGAAACAACTAAAATAGACTAGCTTATGCCAATAACGCGGAACCGATACTAAAAGTTATTGTGTGACAACCGTCAAGTTAAACCTTAACAAAGAACACTGTAGACACAAACAGGACGGGAAATTAGCTTTAATTTCTTTGCATACAATCTCATAAGTTTCAGGTAAAACCGGGCATTCAGTTAGTTGGATAATTTTAAAGAGTATAGCGAGATTTTTTTTTGGTCTCGCGAGAGACGAGCAATTCCACCTGCTGTTAAGTGATACACCTGCTTATGTCAATGCAGTGCGTCCCATGGCTTTGTGTTAAAATACGTAGACGCACTGCACAGCGCTTATCGTCCTGACTTTGAGACTGTGAGACATCATTTGTCTCGCTCCAAGTTCGCTCAGTAATCTCTTCGGCTACAGTGCTCTTTAAATCGAAAATATCTGTGTGACTGAGCTTTGCTCGGTAGTATTACAGCTACTCACCAATAGATGGCAGCAGGAGTTTACTGTAATAGGTTTACTTTATCGCCAATAGATGTCAGGTATAGATTTATATATATATTTTTTGGTAAATACGACATTTTCTAAAAATGAATCCTAGCTAGATCTATTTATCGCCCTCAAAACCCCTTGTATACTAAATTTCATGAAAATCGTTCGAGCCGTTTTCGAGATTCAGATTATATAGAAATATTATACAATAATTGCTCGTTTATAGGTATAGGATACATTACTGCTTTAAAGTAAAATGACTGACACCGCCTTGGTACCTACCCGGACGGACTTCAGAAGAATAATCCTGCCACCAATAAAATCCTATCTTATTCATTTTGCCAAAAATATCGGCGTCTTTTCCACTTCAGTGAGCCGAGTACTGATGAAAACTGCTAATCATTTCGATGGTATCGATTTTGATAAAGTTTTTTGTTAATTGTGAAATGGATGAATGGCCGACGTGCGACCTTTAGGTATTTATACTTAACAACGTGAAATGTGTAATGTATATTTTATACAAATGTCAGTAGGAAAACTGATTTAATCGCGCAAAACACGTTTTTACGTACACGCAACTTTATAAGGTAATAGATTTTCATGATTTGCTCTGTAAGTATGGACATTTAAAGAAATTAAATGTACCTACCCTTAGCAGCGAATAAACTTTGGCCTTTATTTGGACTCAGTGCGTGCGTTTGAGCCTACTGCTTTTAAAAGAATAATTAGGTAGAAACCTGCGTGCGCCGTGCATACACCATTTTCAATGTGTTCTCAAAGTGTGTGAAGCCTACCTTTACATACTTGGACAGCCTGATAGGTTTGATAAACCTCACACGAGAATTTGTTTAATTCCCGTGTGAGGTTTTGTATTAAACAATGTGGCAATGTTGCCAACACAAACAGTGGAAACAGATTATGCCATAACATAATACTCATCTGGGTAGACTCTACAAAAAATCCTACTACCCGTACATCTTAGAAATAACGATACCTAATAAAACCCGGAGGATTCTTTTATGATTCAAAACAGAGAAAAAAAGTGATTACAATGACCCTCGACGACATTTTCAGTAATTCGGTGACGTACTTAATGAGACTTTCGTGTACGAAAACTTTGATTCAATCGTTATTATAGGTGTTGCTTCCTAATGACTTAAGTTGCAATTTGATTTTCCGCTCACTAAAGTTCCAAGTTAAAGAGGAAGCCTGCATGTCACAAAGTTCTCAATTCACTATGCTATAATATCCTCAAAGGAGAAATCAGTGTTCAACCGATATTTGCGAATTCAAAAAACCTATATTAGATACAATTTCGCATTGTAAAGTCATCTCATGAGGATGTCCCGGTGTCGGGACGAAACGTGTGTCGAAAGTGTTGTGTGTGGTGTTGCATATTATGGGTAGTGGCGGCATTGCTTGCTGGGGTACAGATTATTTTCAGGTAGCGGATTATAGAAAAACCAATATCACTAATTACTAAAATAAATATCCTGAGTAAAATAAAAAAGAAACAAACCTCGTATTTTTTTTTTAACTTCGAAATTCGAATATACTTATTTTAAAGTGAATATATATCTAACTATTCTGTGAATAAAATTACCAATCTATTCTATGGAATATAAAAATACCTCGTATTTTGTATATATAAATTATATAGGTATGTATATCAGAAATCTCATACAAAAAACTTCCAAACAACAGTAACAATTATCAAATAACAACCGAGGGTGGTGCTAGATTTTGGTGAAAAAAAGGTGCCAAAGTTGTTTATTAATAAAGTAAACAAAAAGTAATTTTATTTATGATGGAGTTAGTTACTTTGTTCCTCTGTCGTATTTTCTGTGAAACAAAGAGTAATATGGCTTATTTTCTATTTATGTGACGGTAGTACGTAGGCACTAGGCTTCGACACGCAATAAAAACTTACAGCAATAAGCATACCTACTTCCATGGATATTTCCTTCAACGGTCAAAATGTTTTCCTTTACCCGATAACATTATTTCTAAATCACACTCATAGTTTTTTTATTTTTAACTAGCTGATGACGTACTTAACGATTTAAAGTTGCGATAGGCATAATGTATAAAGTACCAATTAGTAATTTATAAAGTACCAAATTCATACGTAGAATTAACGACCAAAGTCTGGTTGCTTGTACAATCAACAAACTTTAACAGATGCTTAAAGATATTTCAATCCACGATGACGCGCCCCATTCTGTCAAACTCCATACGATTCAAATAAAACATAGCGATTTTGACAGAGTGGGGCGCGTCTTCGTGGATTGAAATATCTATAACCGACCCTTGATGAAATTTTGTCCTGTACTTCCTTTCTTATACAATACTAGCAAACGCCCGCGGCTTCGCTCACGTTGAACTTCTGCTTGACTCCCTCAAGCGTTTAATTTCCAAAATTCCTGTCGTCGCCATTTATTTTGATTAGAACTACAAAATTTTTTTCTACCTTGCTGATAATAGTCGAATATCGATTTTCCCATCGGCCCAGTAACCAAAAAAAAAAAACAAAATGGCGGCCACTTCTTTAAATTTTGACCACAAATTCCTTCTCTATGCTTGCTGCGATAGTCAGATATCGATTTTCAAAACAATCGCCCTAGTAACAAAAAAGTTCAAAATGGCGGCCATTTCTTTCAATTTTGACCACAAATTCCATCTCTATGCTTGCTTCTATAGTCATATATTGATTTTCAAATCATTCGGTCCAGTAACAAAAAAGTTCAAAATGGCGGCCATTTTTTTCAATTTTGACCACAAATTCCTTCTCTATGCCTGCTTCTATAGTCACATATTGATTTTCAAATCATTCGGCCCAGTAACAAAAAAGTTCAAAATGTCGGCCATTTTTTTAAATTTTCACCAAAAATTCCATCTCTATGCTTGCTTCTATAGTCCCATATTGATTTTCAAATCATTCGGCCCAGTAACAAAAAAGTTCGAAATGGCGGCCATTTTTTGCAATTTTGACCAAAAATTCCATCTCTATGCTTGCTTCTATAGTCTCATATTGATTTTCAAATCATTCGGTCCAGTAACAAAAAAGTTCAAAATGGCTGCCATTTTTTCAATTTTGACCACAAATTCCTTCTCTGTGCCTGCTTCTATAGTCACATATTGATTTTCAAATCATTCGGCCCAGTAACTAAAAAGTTCAAAATGGCGGCCATTTTTTTTAAATTTTCACCAAAAATTCCATCTCTATGCTTGCTTCTATAGTCCCATATTGATTTTCAAATCATTCGGCCCAGTAACAAAAAAGTTCAAAATGGCGGCCATTTTTTGCAATTTTGACCACAAATTCCATCTCTATGCTTGCTTCTATAGTCCCATATAGATTTTCAAATCCTTCGGCCCAGTAACAAAAAAGTTCAAAATGGCGGCCATATTTTGCAATTTTGACCAAAAATTCCATCTCTATGCTTCCTTCCAAAAACTGGCAGGAAGCATAGAGATGTTTTTTGTTACTGGGCCGAATGAATTGATTTTCAAATCATTCGGCCCAGTAACAAAAAAGTTCAAAATGGCGGCCAATTTTTCCATTTTTGACTACATATTCTTTTTCTATGCTTGCTGCAATACTCAGATATCCATTTTGAAAGAATTCGATCCAATAACAAAAAAAATCAAAATGGCGGCCAATTTTTTAAATTCTGACCTCAGATTCTTACTCTATGCTTAATGCAATGGTCAGATATCCATTTTGAAAGAATTCGGTCCAATAACAAATAAGTTCAAAATGGCGGCCATTTTTTTCAATTTTGACCACAACTTCCTTTTCTATGCTTGCTTCTTTAGTCACATATTGATTTTCAAATCATTCGGCCCAGTAACAAAAAAGTTCAAAATGGCGGCTAGTTTTTTCAATTTTGACCACAAATTCCTTCTCTATGCCTGCTTCGATAGTCACATATTGATTTGCAAATCATTCGGCCCAGTAACAAAAAAGTTCAAAATGGCGGCCACTTTTTTAAATTTTGACCACAAATTCCATCTCTTTGCTTGCTTCTATAGTCCCATATTGATTTTCAAATCATTCGGCCCAGTAACAAAAAAGTTCAAAATGGCGGCCATTTTTTTTAAATTTTCACCAAAAATTCCATCTCGATGCTTGCTTCTATAGTCCCATATTGATTTTCAAATCATTCGGCCCAGTAACAAAAAAGTTCAAAATGGCGGCCATTTTTTTAAAATTTTGACCACAAATTCCATCTCTATGCTTGCTTCTATAGTCATATATTGATTTTCAAATCATTCGGTCCAGTAACAAAAAAGTTCAAAATGGCGGCCATATTTTCAATTTTGACCACAAATTCCTTCTCTGTGCCTGCTTCTATAGTCACATATTGATTTTCAAATCATTCGGCCCAGTAACAAAAAAGTTCAAAATGGCGGCCATTTTTTTCAATTTTGACCACAAATTCCATCTTGCTTGCTTCTATAGTCATATATTGATTTTCAAATCATTCGGTCCAGTAACAAAAAAGTTCAAAATGGCGGCCATTTTTTTAAATTTTGACCACAAATTCCATCTCGATGCTTGCTTTTATAGTCCCATATTGATTTTCAAATCATTCGGCCCAGTAACAAAAAAGTTCAAAATGGCGGCCATTTTTTTTAAATTTTGACCACAAATTCCATCTCTATGCTTGCTTCTATAGTCATATATTGATTTTCAAATCATTCGGTCCAGTAACAAAAAAGTTCAAAATGGCGGCCATCTTTTCAATTTTGACCACAAATTCCTTCTCTGTGCCTGCTTCTATAGTCACATATTGATTTTCAAATCATTCGGCCCAGTAACAAAAAAGTTCAAAATGGCGGCCATTTTTTTCAATTTTGACCACAAATTCCATCTTGCTTGCTTCTATAGTCATATATTGATTTTCAAATCATTCGGTCCAGTAACAAAAAAGTTCAAAATGGCGGCCATTTTTTCAATTTTGACCACAAATTCCTTCTCTATGCTTGCTTCTATAGTCCCATATTGATTTTCAAATCATTCGGCCCAGTAACAAATAAGTTCAAAATGGCGGCCATTTTTTGCAATTTTGACCACAAATTCCATCTCTATGCTTGCTTCTATAGTCCCATATTGATTTTCAAATCATTCGGCCCAGTAACAAAAAAGATCAAAATGGCGGCAATTTTTTTTAAATTCTGACCACAAATTCCATCTCTATGCTTGCTTCTATAGTCCCATATAGATTTTCAAATCATTCGGCCCAGTAACAAAAAAGTTCAAAATGGCGGCCATATTTTGCAATTTTGACCACAAATTCCATCTGCTTGCTTCCATATTGATTTTCAAATCATTCGGCGCAGTAACAAAAAAGTTCAAAATGGCGGCCAATTTTTTCATTTTTGACTACATATTCTTTTTCTATGCTTGTTGCAATAGTCAGATATCCATTTTGAAAGAATTCGATCCAATAACAAAAAAAATCAAAATGGCGGCCAATTTTTTAAATTCTGACCTCAGATTCTTAGTCTATGCTTGATGCAATGGTTAGATATACATTTAGAAGAATTCGGTCCAATAACAAAAAAGTTCAAAATGGCGGCCATTTTTTTCAATTTTGACCACAAATTCCATCTCGATGCTTGCTTCTATAGTCCCATATTGATTATCAAATCATTCGGCCCAGTAACAAAAAAGTTCAAAATGGCGGCAATTTTTTTCCATTTTGACCACAAAATCCTTCTCTATGCTTGCTTCTATAGTCATATATTGATTTTCAAATCATTCAGCCCAGTAACAAAAAAGTTCAAAATGGTGGCCATTGTTTTCAATTTTGACCACAAATTCCTTCTCTATGCCTGTTTCTATAGTCACATTGATTTTCAAATCATTCGGCCCAGTAACAAAAAAGTTCAAAATGGCGGCCAATTTTTTAATTTTTGACTACATATTCTTTTTCTATGCTTGCTGCAATGGTCAGATATCCATTTTGAAAGAATTCGATCCAATAACAAATAAGTTCAAAATGGAGGCCATTTTTTTCAATTTTGACCACAAATTCCTTTTCTATGCTTGCTTCTATAGTCACATATTGATTTTCAAATCATTCGGCCCAGTAACAAAAAAGTTCAAAATGGCGGCCACTTTTTTAAATTTTGACCACAAATTCCATCTCTATGCTTGCTTCTATATTCCCATATTGATTTTCAAATCATTCGGCCTAGTAACAAAAAAGTTCAAAATGGCGGCCACTTTTTTAAATTTTTACCACAAATTCCTTCTCTATGCCTGCTTCTATAGTCACATATTGATTTTCAAATCATTCGGCCTAGTAACGAAAAAGTTCAAAATGGCGGCCAATTTTTTAATTTTTGACTTCATATTCTTTTTCTATGCTTGCTGCAATGGTCAGATATCCATTTTGAAAGAATTCGGTCCAATAACGAAAAAGTTCAAAATGGCGTCCAATTTTTTAAATTTTCACCACAGATTCCTTTTCTACGCTTGCTGTTGATATGAGAAAAATAATTGAAAAAAAAATTTATACCAAAATCAAAGAAGTTCGCAAATGTTCCCATCATCAAATTTGAAATTCGAATATCCCTGTCGCAGTACAAATTCAACAACCTAGGTACCCTGATTAGTATGAATCAAAGTTTTGTCGGAATCGAAAAATGACACTTTTGTATTGGAAAATCCCTAAAACCAACGGTTTTCACCCCTTAAAATTTGAATTTCTGGAATCCCCGTCTTAGTACGAATTCATGACCTAGTATCAACCCAGGTACCAAATTTCAGATCTCTACGATTTGTAGTTTTTCGGGAATCCCTGGAACAACGAAAAAAATTATACTTTTGTATGGAGAAATCCCGAAAACCAACGGTTTTTACCCCTTAAACATGGAATTTCTGGAATCCCCGTCTTAGTACGAATTCATGACCTAATATCAACCCAGGTACCAAATTTCAGATCTCTACGATTTGTAGTTTTTCGGGAATCCCTGGAACAACGAAAAAAATTACACTTTTGTATGGAGAAATCCCGAAAACCAACGGTTTTTACCCCTTAAACATGGAATTTCTGGAATCCCCGTCTTAGTACGAATTCATGACCTAATATCAACCTAGGTACCAAATTTCAGATCTCTACGATTTGTAGTTTTTCGGGAATCCCTGGAACAACGAAAAAAATTACACTTTTGTATGGAGAAATCCCGAAAACCAACGGTTTTTACCCCTTAAAAATGGAATTTCTGGAATCCCCGTCTTAGTACGAATTCATGACCTAGTATCAACCCAGGTACCAAATTTCAGATCTCTACGATTTGTAGTTTTTCGGGAATCCCTGGAACAACGAAAAAAATTATACTTTTGTATGGAGAAATCCCGAAAACCAACGGTTTTTACCCCTTAAACATGGAATTTCTGGAATCCCCGTCTTAGTACGAATTCATGACCTAATATCAACCCAGGTACCAAATTTCAGATCTCTACGATTTGTAGTTTTTCGGGAATCCCTGGAACAACGAAAAAAATTACACTTTTGTATGGAGAAATCCCGAAAACCAACGGTTTTTACCCCTTAAACATGGAATTTCTGGAATCCCCGTCTTAGTACGAATTCATGACCTAATATTAACCCAGGTACCAAATTTCAGATCTCTACGATTTGTAGTTTTTTGGGAATCCCTGGAACAACGAAAAAAATTACACTTTTGTATGGAGAAATCCCGAAAACCAACGGTTTTTACGCCTTCAACATGGAATTTCTGGAATCCCCGTCTTAGTACGAATTCATGAGCTAATATCTACCTAGGTACCAAATTTCAGATCTCTACGACCTATAGTTTTGGCGGAATCCGTGGAACAACCAAAATCACCAAAATGCCTCATTCTTTTATATATATAGATGACTGCTCATCACTCACTCTTCACACTTGATCGCTTGTTTCCCTTGAAGTTTATTCGCTCATATGACATATCTCAGAATTCAAAACTGACTGAGTTTGGGCTCTTCGGCCCATTTATTTGCGCATTTTACCAGAATTCTTTGAGGGTCGAAACAGCTATAGAATCCGATCTGTTTGGGACATTCCAACGACAACGTTTACGAGAGATACGGCCGATGATGAACGATTATGAATCAATGCTCTAGTAATAAGGTTAACATATAACAGAATTTTTGCAGAATCACACAGCTGTATGGTTTTCCTTACCTCAGGCGGCAGCGTGGGCGACAGGCTCTTGTTCTTGGAGAACAGGCTGGTGCGTCGGCTGCCCGTGTCGGCCACCGTGGACTGCCGCCGGCACGCGCCACGCAGCCAGCGGCAGAGGCGGTTGTTGCAGCATCTACCAACAAAGACCTTACCACTTAGGATTCTGTCACATCTCCCCATTTCCCTTGAGTTGAGCAGACGCAAGCGTGAAATCGGGGCAGACATCGTCGCGGAATGGCAAGCGAGATGGGCCAGCAACACGAAGGGCGGTGAGCTTCGTCGATTCTTTCCAGACGTAGCCGGGCGACTCGAGGCGACTTGGGTCGTCCCGGATTATCAGACCTCGCAGATGCTGACGGGGCACGGTCGCTTTCGGAAGCGCCTGCATGATATGTGTCTGATCGAGAGTGGCGAGTGCTTTACGGACTGGCGGAGGAGAACCTCCACCATGTCTTGTGGGAGTGCGCCTTATACGAGGACCTCCAGTGCTTGCTGCTGGACGGGATCGTTCGCGAAGTTTCTGGCATAAGAGGCAAAGCGACTTGGAGTGACACAGAGAATTTATGCTGCGGACAGCGACGGCGCGGCGAGTCCGTCTTTTGTATCGTCCTGCCCCAGAATGGGGAGAGTGAGCCCATATGGACAAGGAGCGAGAGGGAACAACTAGTAGGGAGTCAAGAAGGCGCCCCGGGAACACGCCAAGAGCAAGTACCGAACGGGCGCCCTCCCGCGTTTCAGCCCCCATAACCGCGAGGTTGATTGGGCCATGGGTGGTGGAGGGTTGTCCTCATTTCCCTTACTTTCCCATAGTTGACTAGATATAAGTGTAGTGATCTTCAAACATAGGCTCAGTATGAAGTGACAAACTATTTCAGAACCTTCTTAGGTGGACCGTGGAAAGAGCCTACGGCCAGATCACTTAAGACTGTCTCGTCTGCAAACATTGCCAGACATTTCCTCTTACTTCCCACAGCACTTTCACCAAACGCGAGCGGAGCACGCACTAAAATATCAATACTATCATATTCTTTTTCTCGCCGTTGCAGACAATAATTGACTAAAGCTTAGTAAAAATTGAAGATTCTTGAAGGGAAAATTGACCAATCAAATGCGAGTATTTTGTTCCCTAGGAGTTCCCTAGGACTCGTGAATCAGAGTATAGTATTCTAAACGCAAGCGTAGCGAGCGCTAATTTTCTTCCAGCATATATGTTAATCTGAGCGTTTTGGCGTTATGGTAAAGCCAAAATACTTTCCATATCTACAGACAGTCTGATAATTTTTATATATGTATAACAGCACAGGATCACGTTGTGTGGATCAGCATATTCTAAGAACATACGTGCCTTACGTGATTGATTGTATAAACGCATACTTTTAAGATAGTATATAAGCTGTGTAAATAGTTGAGTTAATTATGCCACTACAATATACACATTATTACGTTGTCCGTGTTTAACTCATCTCCGTCACATATACGCAACAAGCGTCTTACGTGGATGGAGCTTGATCACTCAAGATGCTGTCTCGTCGCTCCGCTTCCCGCTTCTTCCCGCAGCAGCCGGCGTCCTTGACGACGTCAGAGGACGTGACAGGCGGCGTGACCTCAGCGTGCAGCGGCGGCTCCGACACGTCGGCGACACGCTGCCGACGGCAACAGGAACACAGCACGTCCCGCAGTTTACGTTTTCGTTTCGTTTCCGTTTCGAATTCTATCGTTGTACCCTGTAACAAATCATCGTAATAATTATCGTTCATCGTTATCGTTTTAGCAGACGGACGTCCAGTTCTGGACAGAGGCTGCAATGATTTCCAGCCCACATGGTCCTCCAATCCAGAACCTGATCACCAATAAATAAAAATGAAGGTATATTTTTATCTCTCTTCTCTCTTCTAATATTTAAAATCTTCGCGCAAATTTTTTGGTACTAAACTCCCCCGAAACGGCTCGACCGATTGTTTTGAAATTTCTGTGTATGTTCGGTAGGCCTGAGAGTAGATGGTAAGCTATTTTTTTTTTTTTTAAATCACTAATGGCAAAACAACGTTCGGGTCATCTAGTTTATAAAATATATCAAGCTACACTCACTTTTCCCGCGGCGATTTCGACCTCCTCTTCCGGAACTTTCTTCTTGAAGCAATTAATTTTCTTCCAGAACTTTTTCTTCTCCACCTGCCCCACTTCTTCAGTATGTCTCTCAGCTTCTCCATCTTCTTCTGAGGGCTCCGGGAGTTGCTTCAGGCAGCAGGGGCAGCATTTGGCCTTGCATTTCCCCAGTAGTCTGACGCAGATGTTCTGTTTGGGGGGTTCGATGGGGGGCTGATCTGAAGAGCCAGGGGGTGTTTTCTCCTTGCTGCCTCGACGCGCCCTGGGGGGTGGTTTAGGCGTGGTGCCTGCGCTTGGCGGAAATCTATAGAAAAGAGTTTAATATTAGTTAAGGTAGATATCGAGATGGATATGTTGGCAGGCTTATGTGGTTGACATCCAACAAATTCGAGGATACGATTCTCTTTCATGTTTCTGATAATAAAACGCCCGCTAGCTTCCATGTTCCCAGCCACTTCTATATAATTTTAGTCTTGGTGCCTTCAAGAGAAGAGTGAATAGGCATTGTCTAAGCAAGCGCGCTCCAACCTAGACCTTATCATTGTTTTCCACCATGCGTAATTGTCGTCAATACACTTTTCCAAACGCCAATTTTAAAAACACAGAACTTTGATTTTAAACCTATATAGAACATTGACTCACTACCACGTTTGTATAAAAAGCTGTTATTCATCATACTTATAATTTTATGATTAACATGCTCTTATTTCATAGGGCTTTTGCAACGTTAAAAAACTTCGATGTTTTTAAGTTTTGACACGGGCCAGGAATCGAACCTGGAACGTCCTGTCCTGTTTCGCAACATGTTGATGTATGTTGATGGATAAAGAATGCTTCTTTTAATAATTTAATTTAAGTACTCGAAAATATTTTTCCAACCTTATGATAATTGTGAAATTAAAATAAAACGTGATAAAATATGTGGTTTATTCTTTATAATTATGAGTATTTAGATTAGTTTATTTATTATTGTATTTATAAATTATGAATACTTAACGTAAATTAAAGTTATTCATTTAAGTATTTATTAATTTAAACAAGTTTATATAATCGTGGTCACAAAAAGCTTGTAGGTACGGAGAACATGCAACTTTGATTTCATGCATAATTGCACATGGCACAATCATCGTCCTTATAAAATAATATCTTCCGTTTACCTTAACAGTTTGGATGGCACTGCGGATCTATAATTAGGTAAAAAAAACTATAAATAATATTATTTGTACACGAATAATCAGTAAGGTAACAAAGTTATAAAACTCTACATAATATACTGACTGAAAACTGAACAGTAGAACAGGTTTATTTGTTTTGCTATAATCCGCTACTTGAAAAGAATCTGTATGGTCCAATATGCAGGAACACTGCCCACATGAAACACCACACACAATTCTTCCAACAATTTCTTCGACGCACGTTTCGTCTCCACACCGGGACAATCTCAGGAGATCTTGACTTCACAATGCGAAATCGTAGCGTGGCTCTACCACTATCTATGATGCCTGTTTATGTGTGTTCTCCACATGTTCGCAATATATGTGAAGCCTGCGAACCCGCAATTTACCAACCCCTACTCATTCTAAGAGGAACCCAGCCAGTAGTAACGTGAAGTCTAGAAAATACTATTTTGGTCAGTGGTTCTCAAAATTCTTCCTTGCGAACCCCCACAAAATAAATAAATTAACAAACATTTGACGCATTATAATTGTTTTAACCTACATATTTATTACATTTGACCCCGATGTTATCGAGGGTTCCGTTTAGTAGTATTGCACCGCCTACGTACCAATAGCGTGATAGGGTGTTACTCATTCAAGGTAAGGAGGCGAAATTTAAAGAAAACCTACCTACTTTTATTTACTAATATTATGTTGCGACACACGAAAAGAGGTTAATTTATACAAGTAGTTAGTAGGTACCTAAAACAAAACATGGCAACCTAACATTACCTTTACTAATATTAAAAATTTAGCTAAGATCCGAGACATGGTTCGAATGTTTTTTTTATAATATATTCCTTGGAGACCGTTTCTCAGAATTAATTGAGTAATTCCCTACCAGCTAATGACAGTTCTGTCAAAATCGGTTTATCAATTTCAAAAACACGTTCCTAAAGACAACGGAATGGGAACAAAAATTGAAGTTGAATTGAAACTGCAATGTTCCCCAATAGATGGCACCACAGCCTGTCTAAGGACTGAATTATCGCGCCCATATCATTTCGCTCGTAGTTCAGTGGTAGAGTAACCCATTCGCGAAAACTGGAGAATGCGGGTTCAAATCCCATCGGGCGCGATAATTTTGATACGCAATAAATAATAATTATTCGGAATATACTAGTACTAGTACACACTATAACAACAATATAAATTAGTAAAAATTGTTGAAACGTGTTTATTCTCCTGTAACGTTCAAAAACTCAATTTTTAGTGACTTTATTTAAAAAAAGTAACCTGCAACGCAACATAATTTGCATCGCAGAACATTTAGGGAAATCCAATCATGAGACGATCTATTTAAATATCACACGATACTACACGAAATTCATCTCGGCAAATTAAGAGGGAGAATGGGTGTATAATACAATCCTTGATCCTCATTTTGTGCATTGAGTTGCTCTACCTATATAAGTTACATGTAGCTTTATTACACTTTATTAATATTCAAAAGTTTGGATTTTTAAAACACAGAAAGCTATTTACCCATCATCCATGTACCGTTTCGGCAGAAGTTCGTTGGGCAGAATATAAACAGTCCTGTTTTGAGTCATATTTTTTAATCTATTCCAATATATTTTGATCAGGATTTGCTTTACTTTCCATTTCTGGCTCTATTGTTGAATAATTTAAAGCACATTGAATTAACTCATTTTTCGTCCTTTCCACTATTCTATTACGATTCTATATTTTATACGCTGTATGATACTTTATTTTCGTCTTGCCCAATCTATTCGTAGAAAAAACATCATGTTTTTAATCGGTAAATTTGATTTATTCTTTGAAGCATTTATTCAGAACGATTCTTCACAATTTATCACGCACTTAGCACAACCGTTTCCCGTTTACCAAAACAAGTCACAGATAACGAAACTGCCCTAAAAGACTGTCACTGTCAAAAGGATTTGGCGCCATTTCTCAAGTGTGTCGAGTTACAGGCGAGGGGTGTCGGCGGCGAGCGAGGTCGAACTAGCGTGAACTAATTCTTAAGGGTCGTTAGTGTACGGGGGTTGAAGGTGGTCGAGTCACTTGCGCTATGTAAATCTGATAACGCGAAGAAATTGTTTGGAACGCGAGCGTTTCTTGAAAAACTGTTTCAGGGTTCCGCTGGTCAATCGCTATAGAACCCTATAGTTTTGCAGCCTGAGTTTCGTCTTTCGGGATGAGCTTAGTCTTTGGGGAGTTAGTTCAGGTTGCAACAAGAAAAAGTAGACAGCAGCAATTGATAATGTAATGTTTTCAATGTTCCCTATTAAATTTTCATTTTCGAACTTTCTTAAAAACATTTCTAATGATATTATGTAATACTCCTCAAACTTTGATACAACTTCTTCTATTTTTTTACAAGCTTTTATTAAGTTTCACCTGTCCCGATGTTTCTCTGTAATCAAATCTTGCAAGTTATATTTGAACCACGGTTAGTGAATGAGCTTTAATTTTGCAAGCTACACATTCTTGACAACTGGATGAAAATGCAAAATTATTATAATATGGAGCTGATCTGATGATGGAACCGGAAGGTGGCCATAAATCATATGACCTCGGTTAGACACAGGCCACAGCCCCATGGAGTTTCAACTCGTGACGAGTAATTTGGTGCTAGATGATAACCAGGGTCTGGTGCTGAGAAGAATACAAATAAAACGTATAAAAACTTATTCTGGAAAATTATTTTTTAATAGTAACTTGTTTATTCCAATAGACGAAGTTTTATCGTTACACTGGCCCGCGTGGTGGGATGCTTGTCGGCAGTCCAATTAGCATAATACTTTTGTAGCTACGAGAGTTGTGACTTTTTTAGTAATTACTTAGTGTACCAACTCGCGACATTGAAAAGTTTGAGAATAACTTCATAATCCACATAGAAATTGCAAAAAAATTACGTTGCATTTACTCGGTCAGTCATTATTTTGGAAATAGATAAGTAGTAACGCGGAAATGTTTTGAACCCAAAGCTTTTACCACACACACATACAGTTTTAGCCTTTGAGCTATGTGTGGATTTTGAAGTTGGTCGTACCAACAAATACTCCGAACTATAGCACTGTCTTTCATATCCGAGTGATTAGCGCATTGATAGGAAACACTTAAAAAAAGCTATAATAATAATTATTATTATCGTAATTTTTCTAACTAACTCTTATAACTTAATTAAGTAAAGGAATTAGTGACTGACTGACTGACAATTCAATGCACAGCTCAAACTACTGGACGAAGATAACTGTAATAAACTAGCCATACGATAAGAGGGGATTTTTGAAAATTCTACCCTAGGGGGGAAAACAGCGGTTATCTTCTAGTATAGTACAAGTACGCTAACAAGCTACTAAAGTTAATTATTTAATTAAGCAAAACTATTTTTTTAGAAGCTGTGTTAGTTATACCTAATAGCGTAACATGCTAGGGTTGGCAAAATTTAATACTCGTAGTTTAGGGGGAAAATACGCACCGGAAATTAAAAGTGGTTCAGGCTAAATTACGGTAAAATGGCTTATCTATCTCGTTGATAGAGTGTAGAAAATTGCTGTGAAAGTATAGGATAATTTAGGGATTAGGTAATAACTTCTTAATACGGGACAACATTACCTTTATTTATTTTGTTAAAATATCAGGTGCTCCCTGTTTTTCTGGGATGTATAAAATATTCCATAGATCTTGTTCACATTATAAAATAAACCTCTATGGTAAATTTCTGCTTTCAAAAAGCCATGGTTTGGGATAAGCTATTAATAGTTAGTGAGTGAACGAGGACTTTTTGTACTAATATGAATAAGTACGAAATAAACGTAATGTACGTAATAGTACCTACGTAATATTAATAAGTATGTAAGTACGAATATGGGTAGATTAGCCATACAAATGAATTTCAATAGGTGAGAATCAAACCTACGACTTTTCCGATTTCGATGCTCTACGCTTTTTGTAGTCTTTATTCAAATTCTTCGAAAGCGTAGGTTAATCCTTTATAGGAGTACAAAAGCGTAGACTTTATTTATTCATTGGGTAATTTGATTTAAATGGAAGGTCGTTCAACTGGAAGTTTACAAACATGTTCATATAACATGATTTTTATTATGTATTATTTTGACTCATATGGCGGCGGCACTAATATGGAAGCTATTAAGAATATTTTAGGGCAGAAACATTTAACACTAGAGCCTCGGAGATTTTAAAATCAAATAAGTCTAACGTTTTTGTATATGAGTAAAATCTTCAAACCTCAAAGAATTATCTATTGAATGGTTATACAGGGCTATATAAAAAATACCGAATCGATCCGGTCTGTAGTTCTTTGAAAAAAATCATTATTACCGATATTTTATTAATCGAGCGAAGCATGGGGCCAGCTAATTTCTACTAAAAATAATACTGCCAAGTGTCAACCCTAGTGGTACAGTATGCTAATTTAGGGGATGTGGTCACGCCATTCTCCGCGCTCGATACGATGACCGACCTACGGGTCCAAAATCAACCACTGCTATTTGATAGTCTTTATCGACATTGGGATAAGGACCATAATGCAACAATTCCTGGGTAAAACTGGTAAAGGAGTCATAGGTTCCAAAAGTTGTTTAAAAAAACTGACAATTGTAAATATTCCATCTGAATAAATATTGTGCATCGGCTAACGTCGAAAGCAACGGAAAAAAAATAAAGAAAGTAATTTGGTCATAAAATCAATGGTAATTTCAGCTTTTTGACAAAAAAAAATGTCAATGTAATTTCTAAGAACAGCACCATGTTCAGAAATACAATCTTAACCAATGCACAACATTTATTCTGAAGTCGTGAATGCAACGGCTTATCCGAGGAAGGATTGCCGCTAGATGGCGCTGTTTAAGATAGTTACAGTTTTTAATCATTTACTCCAATCGTATTGAACTATTTTTAATAATATGTGTTTTGCGGAAGTACAACGTTGCCTTTTATTTTATCACATCATTATTTTAAACTAAAACGTAACCATTTCGTTATCTAGTTCAAATATAAAAATCTGTCATCTCTGTTAGCGTAGAGACACGACGAGCACACACACATTGACGCTATGGTTTCAATCCAGGATCTGTGGTTCTTACGTTTTCTACCAATTGTTAGCGTAAAAAAGGACATAGGTGCAACATAGATGGCGTTAAATTAAAAAAAATACTCAGAGATATCATTTATAGTCTACAATATCAGATTTTCGGAGAGAGATCAATCAACTCCGAGCTGGTACTAAAAATTTTTACATCCACCTACTCATAGAGTATAATATCATTACAGTACTACTGTAATAATTATAACTCTATGCACCTACTACCTTGTTACTAAGTATCTAACAAGTAATTACCTACCTACCTATAGACATTTCACTCCACGAAGACGCGCCCCATTCTGTGAAAATAGCTAATGTTTCATTCGATTTGTATGAAGTTTGTCGGAGTGGGGCGCGTCGTCGTGGATTGAAATGTTTATACCTATCTACTTATACCATAATATTGATAATTATCTATTATTTTGACGACCGAATCGTTTTCAACCAAAACCAAAACTTTCAGAACAGAACATACCTACCTACCTAATAAATAAAATGACTGACCGAAAGTCTCTGCGGCACTTGTGTGCGTTCGCCGCGCTGGCTCAGTTCATGTAGTAGGTATAATTATGTAGGTACACTGATTGCAATTATTATAAATTTTAAAACATACTGATAGTGACTTCATAAATGAAAAGACGAATATATTTCAATATTTATTTATTTTTAATACATATTAAGTAATACGTTACAGCGACTGCCATAATAATAGAACGAAGTTTCAAATTTTTCCGTTACGAAAAACCCGTCACGAAGAAAATCTATGAAAATCCCACCATTTGTGCATTCCTGTAACTCCCACTGTGTAACTGTACTTTGTACTGCGTAACCAGCAAATTAAATTTGCAAATATTTATTTGTCATTATAGGTACATACGCTTTTTTTTTATAGACAGAAAATGCCTAACGCATACCCCTTCGATAGGGGAAACGAAGGGGTTATGTGGGGCTTGCACCCACTAAAAACTGTCTGTTCCTACGACAAACCTTCTGGCGGGAGTACGGGATTCACTATCGTATTCACCGCGCTCCCGCCAGGTCTCGACCAGCCACCTCAGCAGCAAGTCCCATCATTGTCGGCAGCCTGGTCGCTGCTGGAACCGTCTGAAGGGCGCGCCTGTTTTTGCTCGCCACCTCCGGGCCTGTCTATATTTGAGTGACGGACGGCCCCTAACGTCCATCACCAGGCAGGCCGGCAACTCATGGAGGCCGGAGGTCATCTGCCCTCCGGCGCCCGGTGCGTCTCCTGCGAGAGGGATGCGCCGCCTGATGTTCTCTCTCGCGCTCCGCCGCCTCCTTTGCAAGAATCACCTCCTCACAAAAGTTGGCAAAGGCATTCCACGCTGTCTCGCTCTGAACCATCGCCTGAACGATGTTTGAGAGCGAGAGGCCACCAACAGCTGCCTCGAGTACACTGCGCTGCTGCGCCCACGCGGGACACTCCTCCAGTGTGTGCTGCGCCGTGTCCTCGAGGCGGTTTCCACAGTGGCGGCAACCGGGCGATTGCTCCCGACCTATGCGATGCAGATACTTACCGAAGCAACCATGTCCAGTAAGTATCTGCGTCAGCCGGAAGGTAAGGGCCGCCATGCTGGCGCCCCAGCCAATCCTCCATGACGGGCCACTATACCAAGATGGTGTGCGAGTCCGACTCGCACTTGGCCGGTTTTCTTTAAGATAATAAGATTTTGAAGAATTATATTTTATTTCGCGGTGAGTTTTGTACCAAGACTTCAAAGATTTGTAAGTCTTTCTTGAACTGCTATAATTATATCAAACTAGTAGGGCGCGTAGGTGCGCGGGCCACAGGTGGCCCGCGGGCTGTCTTCCAGTCTTTTTTCTTTTTTTAATTTATTATCGACTTTTAATTTCCTCCCCATTCCCCAACTTGTAATCTCATCAATATTCCCCGTACATTTTCTATGGAAAAGTAAATTCTGCCATTATGAATTTTTTTCTATACATCAGATAGACTTACTGTTCCTGATCACATCTTGTCAAGGCCGTTCTTCCATCTTTTACACTTTTTGAGAAACCGACGAAATTCGAATGGCGGCCATTTTGAATCCGCCATTTTGATTTTTCAGCTAACTGCCATTGGTATGACGTTTCGAATGACATTTGGTCGAGCACCCCCCACCTATCTTCTTGTGTGCGTGACGTGGACGTGCTCTTCACCCGTCTCCGAAATCCTCAATCATTAGCTCTCTGCATATTTTTCATCGAGTCTTTTTTGACTTCTATACGAAGCCATAAGTGAAAGAAGAATTGTTCATATAAAATTTTACGAGAGGATATTTTGGGGAAAATCTCGAAAAGTACCCCAAATGTGGCAACACTGCTTACATATCTTGATACTCTCGGTTGATATACATGTCGACTTTCCGAAATGTCGCCATACTTGGCGACATTTCGGTAACAAACATCCAAACTTTACGAAAATTTTGATCATATTTTTATTTAGAGGTACTCCTCTAAATAAAAATATGATCAAAATTTTCCTAAAGTATTATTTCGTAAGGTAAAGCTATTGCATTGTGCATAGCATAATGTTCTCACACTGTTACCGTAACCGACACCTCACATTGTGTCACAATACTAATTATTCTGCTGGAAATAGAGATCTCTAGGTTTTATTGTAGATATAGGTACGAGTAGGTTTTATCCCGGCTAAATTTGTTCCCTGAGTTCAGCCAACGAATAATACCTAGGCTTCTTGAATAAATCTCCAAATACCTAAATATCTAGGTGACAACTAACAACGTCTAAGGGTGTTTACAGACGGACCGCATTTCAACTGCAATCCAACCGCAAATTGCAGTTTAAATGCGGTTGTCACGACTGCAATAGAACTGCAAACAAAACGCGCAGTCAGATTGCAGTTCAGTTGCAGTGGGCGTGCAGTCGTGTGAACTGCATACCGACTGCATCCAAACTGCACCATCCCACCCGCCCGCACGCTCCGCTCTCTCTGCAGTTTGGATGCAGTCGGTATGCAGTTCACACGACTGCACGCCAACTGCAACTGAACTGCAATCTGACTGCGCGTTTTGTTTGCAGTTCTATTGCAGTCGTGTCAACCGCATTCAAACTGCACTTGAACTGCAATTTGCAGTTGGATTACAGTTGAAATGCGGTCCGTCGGTAAACTCCCTTACATAATAATAAGTAGGCAGGAGAAGTGTAAGGGTGTTTATTGCATACATATATGTACATATATATGCAATAATAGGTACCCATAACACAAGCTATTTCTTACTTTGGGGCTAGATTGCAAAATATTGACTAATGTATTTCAATGTAGGAAATAGTTACGATGACTCAATCTTATCGAGCAAACACGAGTACCTATCGACGATGTTGCATTTTCAACTACATTCAATTTTACGCTCTATGACAATATATAAGTAAAATTAGTTTTTCAATGTTCGCAAAAATATATAACACCTACTGCTATACCTATCTACATTTTAGACACGCTAGATGTTATGTATTATTATCTACTCGTAAAAGTAAAACCAAAACCGTATCAATATAGAAGGAATGCATTTTTGAAAATTTTCCTGCATAGATTTACGCGGTCGTCGCTCGGTTTCCTGTATGGCAGACTGCAGAACCCGTTATCATATTATATATATTATATAAATTAGGTATTTATAATTAGGTACCTACCTACTGGCTACTGGACGCTCGTGACCTTACTTACGGAACCCTAACTAATAATATTGGCTTCCAAGCTTACAGTTCATAATTATGATAAGCTATGTGAGATACCTATTACTACTTACTTACAAAAATCTGGGGACACGGTAGTGTCCCCGCCAGACGAGTCAAGCGAAGCGCGAGGGCACTACCTATCTTTTCTCGAAGTGTTTCGCCGTATTTTTAAACAGTGCGGTGTCGGTTACGGTTTCAACGTGCGGTGTTGGTTACGGTAACATAACAGTGTGCGGTGTCGGTTACGGTAACAGTGTGTGGTGTCGGTTACGGTAACAGTGTGCGGTGTCGGTTACTATTATAAATACTGTCGGTATTTAATGAACCGAATATGAAGTTTTTTTTAACTGTATAGGCTAGCGCTTGACTGTGACCACACCTGATGGAAAATGATGATACAGTCTAAGGTGGAACGCGCTTGCCTAGGAGATGCCTATTCACTCTTGATCTAAAGGCGCCCGGGTTGTAACTGGCAGGAAAGACAGTGCCTGGGAGTTCCATATTAAAATGTATGGCGTTTTTCGCGTATAAATATGATTGATTTGGAGCTCATATTATTTGCTTTTTGGTTTGAATTATAAAAAACTAGGCCGGTGAATGTATTATCGATACTTTCGTCTCATGTTTGAACCAAAAATATTTTCAAACATAATAATGAAATGGCTTGCATAGTTCAATTAGAAAAGGCTGTATTAGATGTTTTGACCTAAGTGACGCATTTTTTTTCTCTAAAATCAAGAATTATTGTATTAATATTCTATGGTGTTATCTATTTACATTATCAAGTGTAGGTACTCGTGTAACAAAACCCCTCCGAAACTTCATGGCCAATTTTTTGTGTAAATTTGGTAGGTCTTTAAACAAATTAAAAGGCAAAACAAAGTTTCTAAGGTCAGCTAGTCCTTCTTTTAATATATAAAATATTTTTGTGTCACAGTGTTTGTAACATAATTGCCCCTAAACGGCTTTTTCCTATTTTTATGAATTTTTTTATGTATTCGCTAAGGCAGAGAATAGGACGCAAACTTTTTTTTGTACCCTTGTATTTAAATAATCTATATAGCAAAACAACATTTGCCGGGTCAGCTAATCTTAATGTATATTGAAGCTCTTATTCGTCTACTTGCTCGAAAAAATACGAATAATTATATTACAAGCAGACACAACTCTGTCACTGACGACCCACCCCGCTATTCACAGAGTGATAAAAACAATATCGATCGCGATGTTGCAGCGCTGGAAGTGCTTCTTCAAACAGACGTGCAGTCGCCTTGAGAACTGAAACCGCACTGAATTTTTCACGCTCGAAGTCTCGTATATAAAGCGATTTGTGGGAGGGTATTTTTTCATAGTAAAATGTATGGCGGTTTTCGCACATAAAGGTGATTGATTTGGGGCTCATATTATTTGCTTTTTGGTTTGAATTTATTTGGTTTTTGGTTTGGTTTGAACTTGGCTGGCGAACGTATTATCTATACTTTCCTGTCATGTTTTAACCAAAAATATTTTCAAATATAATAACGAAATAGCTTGTAGAGTCCAAATAGAAAAGGCTGTTTTAGATGTTGTGTCATTTTTTTCTCGAAAATGAAGAATAATTTTATAAATGTTCCAAGGCGTTAGTGCAGGCTCATTCAGTAGCCATCTGAGTTTTTTTTTTTGGTGTCATATAATGAAGTGAGTTGTTCAATATAGTTAAAACCGTAACTCCCTTTTTGCACGTTTTACAGCTTCGCGACCCTTAAATACAAGCTCTAACTTCACAAACTCTACACTTTAGTTACAATAATGCCTTGGCTGTTTGGCTACCGTCACATGGGCGTAAAGTGAAAAATGTATCCCACCAAAATCATTTTCTTGATTTCAAATTTTGAGAACTTACAGAGTACTGAAAAGTGAATAATTTTTTGATTTTACGCCCAATGTAACGGTAGCCAAACGGTTAAGACATTATTGTAACTAAAGTGTAGAGTTTATGAAGTTAGCTTGTATTTAAGGGTGTATAAAGTCAGAAGTCTTGCCCTACATGAGATCTGATAACTTTTTGACAGTGTGAGCCATATGCTCGTCTGGCAACATTTTACCTGAAAATGTTTTTGTTAGGATTTCATTTCTTTTTGTTAGTTTTTTAAAACAATGTTTTTTATTAACTTAATTTTTCTTTTTTTTTTGTGTATTTCTTGCACTTCAGGTGCGCCTCTTTTCACAGCCCACTCTCTAATATGTTTGTATTACGAGTAGATACGTACTTTGCTTAGAAGTATATTCTGAAAATTTAAAAAACTTATAGTAGATTTAAAGTTAGTAGTTTTGGCCTACCGAAAGTGAAACTAATTTTACATTTATCAATATAATCAAACGTAATGTATAGATCCAAATTTCAATTTCTAACTTAAAATTTTACCTATTAAAACAAAAAGTCAGATACAAATGAAAGTTTGGATGTTTGTTACTCAATCACAACACAACTACGGAACTGATTTGGCTGAAATTTAAAATGTAGACTGATTATATCCTGGACTAACACAGACTACTTGTTAGCCATTAAAATGTACGGAAGATATCGGTGAGATTTGTGTGTTTATTAGTTTTTTAACGATTGTTTTATTTATAGTCTTTATTTTTGTTGGACCGCCATATTCATTTAGTTGGTCGCAATTTCTAAGGTAATAAGACTTACCGTAACCGAAACCGCACACTGATACCGTTACCGACACCGCACACTGTTACCGTAACAGGGCAACAGGGCCAACAGGCGACGCACTGTTTCCCCGTTTTATTGCATCGCGTGCAGCGAGATATTGCTCATAAGTCTTATTACCTTAGAAATTGCGACCAACTAAATGAATATGGCGGTCCAACAAAAATAAAGACTATAAATAAAACAATCGTTAAAAAACTAATAAACACACAAATCTCACCGATATCTTCCGTACATTTTAATGGCTAACAAGTAGTCTGTGTTAGTCCAGGATATAATCAGTCTACATTTTAAATTTCAGCCAAATCAGTTCCGTAGTTGTGTTGTGATTGAGTAACAAACATCCAAACTTTCATTTGTATCTGACTTTTTGTTTTAATAGGTAAAATTTTAAGTTAGAAATTGAAATTTGGATCTATACATTACGTTTGATTATATTGATAAATGTAAAATTAGTTTCACTTTCGGTAGGCCAAAACTACTAACTTTAAATCTACTATAAGTTTTTTAAATTTTCAGAATATACTTCTAAGCAAAGTACGTATCTACTCGTAATACAAACATATTAGAGAGTGGGCTGTGAAAAGAGGCGCACCTGAAGTGCAAGAAATACACAAAAAAAAAGAAAAATTAAGTTAATAAAAAACATTGTTTTAAAAAACTAACAAAAAGAAATGAAATCCTAACAAAAACATTTTCAGGTAAAATGTTGCCAGACGAGCATATGGCTCACACTGTCAAAAAGTTATCAGATCTCATGTAGGGCAAGACTTCTGACTTTATACACCCTTAAATACAAGCTAACTTCATAAACTCTACACTTTAGTTACAATAATGTCTTAACCGTTTGGCTACCGTTACATTGGGCGTAAAATCAAAAAATTATTCACTTTTCAGTACTCTGTAAGTTCTCAAAATTTGAAATCAAGAAAATGATTTTGGTGGGATACATTTTTCACTTTACGCCCATGTGACGGTAGCCAAACAGCCAAGGCATTATTGTAACTAAAGTGTAGAGTTTGTGAAGTTAGAGCTTGTATTTAAGGGTCGCGAAGCTGTAAAACGTGCAAAAAGGGAGTTACGGTTTTAACTATATTGAACAACTCACTTCATTATATGACACCAAAAAAAAAAACTCAGATGGCTACTGAATGAGCCTGCACTAACGCCTTGGAACATTTATAAAATTATTCTTCATTTTCGAGAAAAAAATGACACAACATCTAAAACAGCCTTTTCTATTTGGACTCTACAAGCTATTTCGTTATTATATTTGAAAATATTTTTGGTTAAAACATGACAGGAAAGTATAGATAATACGTTCGCCAGCCAAGTTCAAACCAAACCAAAAACCAAATAAATTCAAACCAAAAAGCAAATAATATGAGCCCCAAATCAATCACCTTTATGTGCGAAAACCGCCATACATTTTACTATGAAAAAATACCCTCCCACAAATCGCTTTATATACGAGACTTCGAGCGTGAAAAATTCAGTGCGGTTTCAGTTCTCAAGGCGACTGCACGTCTGTTTGAAGAAGCACTTCCAGCGCTGCAACATCGCGATCGATATTGTTTTTATCACTCTGTGAATAGCGGGGTGGGTCGTCAGTGACAGAGTTGTGTCTGCTTGTAATATAATTATTCGTATTTTTTCGAGCAAGTAGACGAATAAGAGCTTCAATATACATTAAGATTAGCTGACCCGGCAAATGTTGTTTTGCTATATAGATTATTTAAATACAAGGGTACAAAAAAAAGTTTGCGTCCTATTCTCTGCCTTAGCGAATACATAAAAAAAATCATAAAAATAGGGAAAAGCCGTTTAGGGGCAATTATGTTACAAACACTGTGACACAAAAATATTTTATATATTAAAAGAAGGACTAGCTGACCTTAGAAACTTTGTTTTGCCTTTTAATTTGTTTAAAGACCTACCAAATTTACACAAAAAATTGGCCATGAAGTTTCGGAGGAGTTTTGTTACACGAGTACCTACACTTGATAATGTAAATAGATAACACCATAGAATATTAATACAATAATTCTTGATTTTAGAGAAAAAAAATGCGTCACTTAGGTCAAAACATCTAATACAGCCTTTTCTAATTGAACTATGCAAGCCATTTCATTATTATGTTTGAAAATATTTTTGGTTCAAACATGAGACGAAAGTATCGATAATACATTCACCGGCCTAGTTTTTTATAATTCAAACCAAAAAGCAAATAATATGAGCTCCAAATCAATCATATTTATACGCGAAAAACGCCATACATTTTAATATGGAACTCCCAGGCACTGTCTTTCCTGCCAGTTACAACCCGGGCGCCTTTAGATCAAGAGTGAATAGGCATCTCCTAGGCAAGCGCGTTCCACCTTAGACTGTATCATCATTTTCCATCAGGTGTGGTCACAGTCAAGCGCTAGCCTATACAGTTAAAAAAAAACTTCATATTCGGTTCATTAAATACATCAACTGAAACCACTGCCTAGCATTTCATACAGTGTAGTGACAACAGTAATAAGAATAATAAATCATATAGAAACCCAGATCTTACAAATGAGTTAAAAATTATCGAAATTCTCATTATTAAAATAATAAGTAAACTTCACGCCTAAACGCATCTGCGGGCATCTGCGGGCTGCAAAGTCGAACTGTCTCTGTATTAGGCCGCGAACTGCGAATGCGATAAACTAGTTTCTACGTATGCGTGTTTTCTGACAATTATTAACATGCTTCAAAGACTAAACGCGCGATGGACATTCAAATTGTCTGAAGTATCGAAGTTTGATTTTTCATGGTCAGGGTACGAAATTTACACCGCGTATTGTATCTGTGCGCCTAGAAAATATCAGGAT
This sequence comes from Coenonympha arcania, assembly GCA_036785405.1. NCBI lineage: Eukaryota > Metazoa > Arthropoda > Insecta > Lepidoptera > Nymphalidae > Coenonympha > Coenonympha arcania. Next base: position 698,528 of record CM072080.1, read on the forward strand.
CGAAAGTTCCCACGGTCTTAAGGGTGTATAAAGTCAGAAGTCTTGCCCTACATGAGATCTGATAACTTTTTGACAGTGTGAGCCATATGCTCGTCTGGCAATATTTTACATGAAAATGTTGTTGTTGGGATGAATTTTAATTTTTATGCGATAGGTAGATGTACGATAACAATTTTTACAAGCGGAACAAAAGTTCCAGAAATCCATTGTTTTGGAATTTCAATGACTCCTTTGTGCGATTTGTGTCAGGCGATTATGCACCTTGTCCTGCTTGTAATAGGGTTGATTCATAAAAATGTTTACCAAAAAAAATTATCTAAAAATACTTGCGGTCTTCGATAGGCAACCTGATGGATACCTACGTAAATCTCCTATTTATAAATAAGTATACATAAAAATTTGGTTTTAGCAAAAAATAAGTAGGTATACATAAAAATTTGGTTTTAGCAAAGGATCTATTAGTACCTACCTACCTACCTACCTACTAGCATTTTGCGCGGCGTTGTTGCCAGCCAGCACAGCCCATTTGCTACTTTCTTTACTCGGCTCATATAATAAAGTGTGAGGTGTTAGGTTACGGTAACAGTGTGAGGTGTCGGTTACTTTTGCCTCGGTAAGGGACTAAGGCCTCGACTTGAGCCCTGCTTGTGTGGTGTGAGAAACCTAAGCAACAAGTACCTATGCTAGTTTGGATAGATTTTGGATAGCTTACAATACTAAATTAGTAGGTACTATCCGTTGAAAGAAACTTTGCCGCTCAGATGAGAACGATTCTGCGAACGGGTTATACCTACCTACCTATTATTATCAATGAATATACTTACGTAGTTTCATCAGTAATTCTCTCTAGGGCGGAACGACTTCTTTTCCTAGATTTATACGACGCACTTGAAAATTCATGTTTTTTATACGCTATTTTGTATGGTTCATTTTGAACTCTACAAATAGCGCCAGCGAAGTATTCAATATACTCTATGGAAGTATTTTTATCATGTATCTATACAACGCCATCTATCATGATGGCGTTGTCCAACTTCAAAAACAATATGTCAGACACGTAGTTGTTTTAGGTAGTTACACTAGATGTCGCTCGTAACACAAGGTAAAACCATGTACTTACTTACACCGATACTGTATTTCATCATAGGTACTTACACACACATATGTAAATTTAGCGTTTTTTAAATGCCGTATTATTCTCTAACTAAAGTAAATATTCGCCTGATATTTAAATTGCGGGTATAAAAAGTCCTAAGTAAATCGTAAATATCAATAAATATAACAACAAATGTATATTTTTCAAGATTAATTCAAGTGAAAAATGTATGAGAGCATCTCCTAGCTTGTGGCCCTTAAATTTAAGTTTATTGGATATGACTGATTTTAATAAGCTATGAAATCAAATGATAAGAACGCAAAATTTCCCACTAGATTTTATATTAGATATTAACTACAATTAGTACTTGACTGCGATCTCACCTGACAAGGTCGGAAAGCAGGTTGGCATCGAAAAGAGCTGGCAAGAAACTCGGCGCTACTTTTCAAAATGTGTCTACAATCTACATACAACTTTTCTTCTCTAATACCTATGAAACTTTTTTTTATTCTATACAAGTTAGTACGTGACTGCGATCTCACCTGATGGTAAGTGATGATGCAGTCTAAAATGTTATCGTACTAACTTAGAAGGGTAAGCAAATTTACCCCAGCGGTTTCTACACAGCATCGCACCGGAACGCTAAATCGCTTGGCGGTGCGTCTTTGCTGGTAGGGTGGTAACTAGCCACGGCCGAAGCCTCCCACCAGACCAGACCTGACAATTTAGAAATTATAAAATCCCAAAGTGGCCCGTGGCGGGAATCGAACCCGCGACTTTTTTTATGTTATCTCGCGACGAGACGTAAGCATATACCTATCTTTTGAAGAATCCTTGTCATGGTATAATAACCTTGATTTCTTACAGTTAGGTCTTTAAGCCCGTGAAGAGGTAAGTCGTGGGTAAGTCCAAAACAATTAAAATCTCAGATATCATTACAATATCCTGTAGCCCTATTTGTCAGGTAATATAGTCATATTCCGCATACACTCATAATATTAAAACGTTCATAAACTCGTAATTATCAAGTTTATACATCTAGAGAGTTATAAAAGGCACTTTTACTGACGCTTTCCCAGTTTAAAACCCAAGTTAATGTTTATGCAAGCCGCAGGCTGTGAGCTAAGTAGTGAAAACTGATGGAAATCTGCGGGGAAAAGTTTGTGCGTTCATAATAATAATAACCTCAGGGAATAAAGTGTGTATTGTTTGAATGAAAGGAAAGGAAAATTAAATGTTATCTATGCTTATTCTACATGGTACGATTTTTATCTTGGTAACTAAATACGCCCGCGGCTTCGTCTGCGTAAATTCGGAACACTTCCTGAATTTGGGATTTTGTTTCTGTTCCCGTTCCCTTTCTAACCTCTTTTATAGTAGTATGTATAGTAGTATGTATAGTAGTATGTATAGTAGTATGTATAGTAGTAATGGATGTATAGATATAGCTATAGATTATTAAAGCAAACTTTGACCTTTTTCTAAATCCAACGTTAAACATGGTTTTTTTTAGTAGCATAGGTTTTATGCATAGCACTAAGACCGTATGCCTTTATTAATTTTTACGCCTGATCTCAGATTTGTAAGTTGATTGCAGTGAAAAGATGCAGACATGGCAGATGAGATAACAAGGCAGAGAAAAATCTTTTATAGTTTCGTTGCAGAATATTGTACAATAAAATCAGCATCGCATTTTAGTAGAATTTCCCGCTACATTTGTTTGTTAGATTTGTTTCCGTTCACAGTCAATACGTCATTCGTTTATGTACAAAAAAATACTTGAAATGTACATAATTTGTAAAATGTACGCCAATTAAAATAATAATTAAATTGGGTTTCATGTACATGTGTATTTAAATAAAACTTACCCGCCATTACTATGCGACCTATCAGAAGCACTTCCTGTGCCAGGTTTTAGCGCCATCTTGTCCACTCCAGTCGATAGGTTAGAACTCTGGACGTCCACTTCCGGTCCCCCCTGGACCAAAGTCTCAGTCATTTTCTCCACTTCTGCCTTTACCTGGATAAATGAATGGGTTATAATATTATATTATGCTTTGCGGAATCAAAATCTCTTGATAATGCTCTAATATCAGCAAGAAACATGTTAACTTAAAACTACTTAACTTGAGTTTTTGGTAAGGTGCCGAGGGCGATATGCAGCCCGCAAAGTTCGTATTTTATTTTTCGCTAATCTTTAACGTTTGTACGTTTTGGCATTTTCACATAATTCTCAGAGCCTATTGGGGCTAGTTTTATTAAGACCACCAGATGTCGCCGCCATCATAGGAAACTAAAACCTCACACGATCGGGTTTTCTCGTAAAATCTTGTTATTTGGAAAATGACTAGGTATACTATGCATTGTGAATTACAAAATTAAATTAAATAATCGAGTGTGACAGACGGAAGGACGAAAAAGTCTCACCTTAATGGGTTCCATGTTTACCAATATGGCATAGACATCAAGACTACATTAATACCTGCAAAAATTGCTATTTTTTTAAAACTCCACGTTTAAACTAAACTCGTAAAGTAGAACTTGTTAGTACTGCCTGTGCCTAAGGTTTAGCCGTTTAGCCGTTTATCAGTTTCTGACTCATTTATCGTCTAAAGAGTTTTCATGTAGCGTTCCAACTGAAATTAGAAACAGAGATAGCAAATAAAAAGTTATAATTCATAAAATAAGGTCTCTTACCTCTTTCTTCTTTTCACTAACAACCTTTACTACAGGCTCTATAGTTGTCTTAACTTCTTTATGCGCTTTATCTAGTAATTTCTCAGGATCTTTGACAGGCGTTATAATGCTATCGACAATTTTAGTAGCTTCTGAACGTATATCAGCTGTCATTTCCTCTCCTTGTTTAATAACCTCATCTGCCTTCTCTGCCACTTTTTCTTCAATATCTATTTTTGCTTCTTTTATTGATGATTTAATTTTTTCCGCAGCGCTTTTAGCAGCAGCTTCTTTAGCTTTGGCAGCTGCTAAAATATTTTCAGTAGAAATCTCAGGTTCTTTGAGTAAAGTGTCTATTTTTTGTTTGACTCTTTCTACTTGAGGATTATTGTATGGAGGTTGTAAAGGTTTTAGTTTTAAATTATCTTCTGCAAATAATGTCCTCTCGGTTTTCGGTTTCGATTTCTTTTCTTCTTTTTCTTTCTCTTCTGTTGTCTCTTTTTTATCGTCTTCTTTACCGACTAATGAATCTTTAGAACTTAACCTTTCAAACATACCTTTTTCTCTAGCCTTCTCCAAAGCTGCAGGTAACTGATTGGTAACCGTAGCGACTACTTCTAACGGTTGCGAAGTGATTGCAGCTGTTGTCATAGACATGACATTTTTCTTTGTAAGTATTACCATATCACCGCTATCACTTTTAGTTTTATCATATTGTGTTCCGTTATCTTGTGTTTGTATCTCATCACCAAAGTTCGCGTCGGCAGTGGTCACTTCTTTCTTTCCTTTAGTTTCAACTTCACCATTTTTCTTAGGTTCGTCACTTTTAGACGTAGTTTTCCCGGTTGTGTCAGTTTTGGAGGTTAATTCATTTAGTTTAGTTGTAGATTTCGTTTTGGGTAATTCTTTTTTGCTTACTTGTCTGCTCAATGGAGGTTTATCGTTTAGATTCTTTGTACTCGGCACTCTCGTCAAGTTTTTGACACTATTGGTTCGGCTAACGGGTTTTTTGGGTTCTGGTTTTGTAATTGGTGGCTTTTGTGTCGGTTTAGAAACCGGAGGTTTGGGAGTAGTAGGTTTGTTAGATTTAATTGCTGGTTTACGTTTGTCAGGGCTGGTATCTCGACTGGTTATTCTGCTATTCTGTCTAGAATTCAATCTAGACGTTGCAGGGGTATTACCAGCTGTCTTTACCGCCTTCGTTGCTGCTGGAGGCTTTGAATTAGGTTTTGCAGAGCCTGGCTTGGAATCTTCAACTGGACTTTTATTTGGCGTTCCAACTATCGGTGAGAGTCTTTTGGCGTTTATCAACTTGTTAGAAGGCGGTGGTCCACTTCTTCCGGGTGATATTGGAGGCTTGCCTTTTACATTCGGTTGAGACACGTTCAATTGTTGACTGCTCTGCGTAGTTCTTTTATCGTGCATTTGACTTCCTATTCTAATAGTTTCATTAATACTACTTGTACTGTTTGACATATACCTTTGATTTCCGTTTAAATTTTTATTTACAGGTTGCCTTAAGTTACTTCTAGTGGGGGAAACAGAGTTTTGGCGTTTAGGTATTTTGGAGTTTTTGGGAGAACCGTTACTTGATTGGGGCTGAGATTTTGATATTGATCTCACTCTCGATCGATGTGCCACTGGTCTGTTTATGGTTTCTTCTTTGTTTAAGAATTCTAAACTATTCCTCGGAATGTTCTCAAAATGTAGTATCGCTGAAGGAGAATTCGATCGGGACCTCAAGTTAATTCTACCAGGAGAGTTGCTTCTTGAGTTCGTTCTTGAATTGACGTTACTCTTTCTATCTAACAAACCCATTTCTTTTAGTAAGGCTATTTCTTCTTCTTGTCTCTGTTTTTCTGCTTCTGCTTCGTTCTTTTCTCTATTCAACTCGCTTAATTCCCTGACTTCTTCCATGTTTTCTTTGAGGAAGTCCCTGGGCGGTCTGTGGACAGGCCCGGGGGGTGGGAGTGTCGCGACTGGTGCCATGTTGTCGATCCTGGTTAAGGAGCTGGTTCTTCTTGGCGGTGAATTAGACCTGGAGTTGGCAGCTGAAGTTTTTGGTGTGTTGTGGCGCGAGGTCTCCTCTTTGAAGCCTCGACCTAGAAGAATAACGAATCAAATGAACGCCTTATCTTTTTTGTGTATTTAGGAATTACCTACAATTTGGCTATATTTTCAACTGTATAAAATTACTGTGAGAATCGATGCAATCAACTTTTTAAAATTGCCCTAAAATCGGCTTTCTAAGAATTTGCTCATAGAAAAAAAATCTAATACTATATTGGTGCAACGAGGTTCAATGTCAATCACAGGATCTGCAGATGTTTAACTGTAACGTTTTTATACTCTACTAGTCCATACTTGACTGCTCACCCGATGGTACCTAAGTGGTCTGGAGGTCGTGGGTTCAGCGATGATCGCGAACTTTCACTTCGAAGTATAGTTTGATGATGGTGACTCACCTTTGAAAGGTGACACCCGTCCGGCTCGGATGTCGACGGGCAGCGAGCGCGGGCTGGCGGGCCGGGAGGTTGTGGGTTCAGCGATGATCGCGAACGACGTTTCACGCTTCCGCTTCGAAGTCGACACCGCGCTGGAAATATGGAAACACGCTGGTTAGACTTCGATTGTACAAAAAAAAATTGGTTGTCTGTAAAGTCGGTTTATTGACGATAGTTGAACGTGACAACTCTCGCTTGCACTTCAAGCCTTACATGGAACGCCTCAGAGCGAGGTAACGCTGGTAACGCCGGTTGAGTCATGTTTTTTAGTGCGTGCAGCCGGCTCTATCGATTCATAAGACGTTGTCACGTCAAAAATTGATTGTCTGTAAAGTCGGTTTACGGACAATAGATTTACGTGATAACGTCATAATAATTGGCCTCTCTATCGTTTGTTTTATCGTGCCTCTCTATCGCTTGTTGCGCGCTCTCGCTTGCACGCACAGGCTCAGGTGGAACGTTACGCGGAACGTTACTATTTTTCATGTGCGTTGCTGGTGTTGATCAATTTATTAAACGTTATCACGTCAAAAAAATGTTTTAAATGGAGAGAGCTATGTTTGGAGTTTCTCTACGTGATGAAAATATCAGAAATGAGGAGATCCGTAGACGAACAAGAGTCACCGACATAGCTCAACGTATCGCGAAGCTGAAGTGGCAATGGGCGGGGCACATTTTTAGAACCGACGGACGTTGGGGACCCAAATGCTAGAATTGCGACATATTCAGAATCATATCATAAAAAGGTACACAGAATTTCTGTATTCTGCGCAAGTGGTGTGTCTGTAGTTACCTACCTGATTTTTGAATAAAAAAAAATGCTTTATTTGAATCTTAGAAAAAGGTATAGAAACAAATGGGAAACGATGATCCTGCAGAAGTATAAACTGTGTTGTGACAAACAATTATTGTAATAAGTTACAAAATATTATTGAAAATGCATGCTGTGAAGTTTATGGTCTTGTGTATGTGTGTATGTGGTGTGTGTATGTGCGTGCGTGCGTGCGTGCGTGCGTGCGTGCGTGCGTGCGTGCGTGCGTGTGTGTGTGTGTGTGTGTGTGTGTGTGTGTGCGTGCGCGAGTGCACGTTTGTGTGTGAGAGTGAATGTACTAAGTGACTTTATTTCAAGACCAAGACTTTACAAGTAAATAAATCAAAATTGGTAACATTAGTTAATTTTCAAGCTAAAATGTATAGACCGTACGATGTCTTCGGCTGCATATTCAATAAATTCAGGACTTTTCTAGTATAAATTACTTGTACTTTTCCCCCATGCACCATACATTTTTTCCACCCTGTATATTTGGTCCAGTTTGAGCGGTGACGTCACAATTAATTCAGTCAAACGACCCCGCACGTAACCTCATTTTTACTCCATCAAGTGCGTAACACTGCCGACCTTCGGGGCTTAGCCAAGGTACAGCTGAATTTACTATTCGCTACAATTCTAATAGAAAAAATGCGTTTTGATAACTTCCTTGGCCTAGCATGATTGCTAAAGTAATTTCCTGTTTTGGTTCTCTCAAGATCATGTTGTCACTGGTGGTAAGACTCTTCTTGCAGAGTTTTTTTAAATAATAAAGAAGGATGAGACGTGCAAGACGTTCACCTGATGTTAAGTGATACGCATGCCCATGTCAGATGCACTGCGTCTCATAATTATTAGTTGAACGTCTTGCCAGTTTCATTCTTTGTGTATTTAGATTCTGACGAATTGAGAAATTCTTTGATGTCGGTTAAAAACAATCACCCGCAAACAAACCGCATTCCGCAACGAAAAATAAATTAAATTGAAATTTTCTTTTCATAGATACTATTATCTCATGATTATGAAAGAAGAAAGTTCAGTTTAGTAGTAGATCGTATAAGCTGTACAGTGTTGCCATTAGGGTTACAAAAATAGCTTTCGACCTACCGAACATTCACAGAAAATATCATAACAATCGGTCAAGCCGCCGAAGTTTGGCAACAAACATAATCAAACGAAAACGTCGAACAATCGCTAAATTTGCTAAATTAAATCGCTATCAACATTAGCTAAGCCTTTATTAATTGCCCTAGATATTTTAGTAAGTAGGTAATTAGTAAGTTTCTTCTTCTTCCTCCGATTAAAGTAACTGATAAGTACCCGAAACGCACACTTTTTTTTTAATATAAAAGAATGATGTTACGTTCATTTGATGTTCTCATCTCATGTTTTATCTCAATTTAGATGCAGTGCGTCCCTTAGCGTTGCGTCACAGTATCATACGACGCACTGCACTGCGCTTATCATCCTGAGACGTCAATCGTCTCAAGAATGGTCTTGAGAGTGACGTCATCTGGTTGGCATTTTACAAAAACATAGGTTTTTTTATTTATTTTTTATTGAAGATAGGCTTGCGCTTGACGACAATCATGCCAAATGGAAAGCAATGATGAGGCCTAGGTTGGAGCGCGCTTGCCTAGAAAATGCCTATTAACTCTTCTCTTGAAGGCACCCAGATTGTATTTCACTGGAAACACGGAGGCTGGAAGTGCGTTCCACACCTTAGCGGTTCGTATCAGAAACGTGGAAGAAAAACGTTTCGTGCGCGTTTGTTGGACGTCAACCACATAAGGATGCCACCGCTCTCGGCGTCTTACGGTCCTATGGTAGAAAGAAGGAGGCACAAGGTTATGCAGTTCCTGAGCACACTTACCAAAGTATATCCTGTAAAAAAACCGCTAAACAGGCAACATTGCGTCGGTGTTGTAAGGTGAGCAGTTTTGCCCGCGCGCGTTAGCGATTCCTTGCCGATTATTCTGCGAGCGCGGCGATCATCCGAGTCCAATGCATCGAGCTGATACTTGGCAGAGCCATCCCAAAGGTGACTCCATGCCAGAACGCACCTGGGCCTCATTTAGCGCCAGGAGGAGGAGGAGGAGGAGTATAGGAGAGGAGGAGAGGAGGTACCTAATGCTCTCCAAAATGATCTTTCAATATTGCAGTAAAACGAAAACAGAGTTACTGTATTCTAGTACTACCTCGCAGAACATTAGGGCGACTTCAATTTTTCAACTATAAATTACAATCCAAACGCCAAGGTTGCACGTTCTTGACTCAAATTGAGGCCACGTGGACGTTAGCGTAATTCAAATATACATATACAATATACATACTAAATTAACCTATTTCTGTTTGTGCACACTGTTTTATATCGCCTTCTATAGTCAAGGCTAAAACCGGCCCTTGGGTTTACTGCCTAACTTAACGCATGCTTTTTTGTCGTCGGTCTATGTTTGCCGCGATGGTTTAGTAGTTGAAACATCAGCCAAGGTACCGATGTAAACATTATTATCTATTAAAGATGTTGGAGAAACGGGAAAAGTGGTTCACTTTTTAAATCTTTCGTTGCGTGCACTTACACAAAAATCATGTACTAGATCGTTCAATAAGTCCCGAGACTAACCTGGAAATGGCGCATATATTAAAAACTCTTGATTTTTAAAAAGTTTAAGTAAGTACAAAAGTATCAATACAAGAATGTGTCAAATTTTAAAAAATGGAACAATAAAATTATGAAAATTATTGATTTTGAAACATATATGTGACGCTACTGTTGTAATTTCGATACAATGGAAAAAAACGAGTTTCGCGTGTTGATAAAACATTGTTTTTTAATGGGAAAAAATACCGTTGAAACACAGCAATGGCTTATAAAATGTTATGCAGGATCAGCTCCCTCTAAAGCAACCATTTGTCGGTGGTATGCCGACTTCAAACGCGGTCGCATGGACACCAATGATGGGGAACGCTCAGGTCGTCCAAATGAAGCAGTGACTCAACAAAATATTAACCAAGTCCTCAAAATCGTATTGGAAGATCGGAAGGTAAAAGTGCGAGAGATAGCCGAGATAGTTAAGATTTCAGCTGGTAGTGTTTTCACTATTTTACATAAAAATTTGGCCATGAAAAAGCTTTTTTCTAAGTGGGTGCCGCGTTTGCTTACAACTGATCAAAAGGAACAACGTATCAATGATTCAGAGCGATGTTTGGCGCTGATGAATCATAATAAAAAGGATTTTTTACGTCGGTATGTAACAATGGATAAAACCTGGATACACCATTTCACTCCGGAATCCAATCGGCAGGCAGCGGAGTGGAGAGCGGCTGGTGCGTCCAAAGACTCAGAAATCGGCCGGTAAGGTTATGGCGTCTATATTTTGGGATGCGCATGGACTTTTCATCGACTGCCTTGAAAAGGGTCAAAATATATACAGTGACTATTACATGTGCTTATTGGAGCGATTGAAGTACGAAATTGCGGATAAACGGCCTCACATGAACAAAAAGAAAGTGGTGTTTCACCAGGACAACGCGCCTTGTCACAAGTCCGTGAGAACGATGGCCAAAATTAACGAATTGGGCTTCGAATTGCTTCCTCATCCCCCTTATTCGCCAGACTTGGCCCCCAGCGATTACTGGCTGTTTGCAGACCTCAAAAAAATGCTTCAGGGTAAGAAATTTGACTCAAATAGTGAAGTTATCGCAGCAACGGAGGCTTATTTTGAAGCCAAAGACAAATCGTTCTACACACATGGGATAGAAAAGTTAGAAAAGCGTTGGAGGGACTGTATCGCTCTTGGAGGAGACTATGTTGATGAATAAAAATTAATTTTATAAAAAAGACCTTTTTTAGTACTTAGTCTCGGGACTTATTGAACCACGGTTATGATGGAATTGTTCTCCATTAAAATTCGAAAAAATCTTTTAAAGTTAACTCATAACGGGATATGTAGAACCCAAAATTCATGCGGACGAAGCCGCACCCAACAGCTAGTTATAATATACATTACAATGTGGTGTTACAATGGTGAAATATAAATTATTATGCATAGTATGTATGCCGTGACTACAACGAAGCGAATCTTTAAAGCTTTGAAAGATTCCGAATTCCATATCTTGGATATTTCTAATTAATTTATGCAGTATCTACCCGTAACTTATTAATCGTTCTTATAATGTTCTCAAAGCTGTGTGAAGCCTGCGAATCCGTATTTGATCAGTTTTATGGGCTATTACAAAACCTTTGCCATTCTGAGATGAAACCAAATCAAGTCAAGTAACACTTTTGCTACTGGTGAAAAATATGCTTAATTTCTTTTTCTCTTACCTGATATTTATTTTTGTTTCAAAACTGTTATTTTTTACATATTATATTATTATCAATGTTAATGTAATGTAGGTAATAATTGTTGATGATGATGAAGCGCACCATATGGTACAGTTTAGATACCATAATAGCTGTGCAATTACTATACGCAGCTTTCGCCTTCTACGCACCGCTGCAAACCGATCCAGTCATAAGCGACAGAGGGAACGCTATTTGTAACTTATTGAGTAACCTATAAGGGTTTAAATAAATAAATAAATATATACGTGACATTTAACACATCGCAATCTAGCCCCAAAGTATAAGCGATAGCTTGTGTTATGGGTGCTAGATAACTGATAAATATACATACATACTACATACATACTAATATACATAAATATAATATCGCGCAGACATTACGCCAAAATTATCTAATTAAAGTATAAGAAAACAAACGGTTATTTAAATTTAAAACACTGCAGTATTGATTTACAACGACATATTATAACGTACGCTAACAATCGTATAACCTCTTCACTAAACTGTGAAAACATAATTATTCAAGTCAGTGATAATATCCAGTGAAAAAGGTTGTCTTGACGAATTTGCAATAACTGATTACCTACATTGAAACCGTAGTAAAAGGCACAAAAAAATGAGGAAAGATTCTCGATGTAAAGATTTTACTGAAAACAAATAAAATAACTACTGAAAAACTTGAAACTGCATTGTATTCTGCTATGTATTCTATAAACGAACCAACTACATATCATTTAATTTCTGCCTTTTGTGATTTACTATGCTTTTTTCATACGTCCAGTCATCCACACCCGCTTCCTCTTGCACTTTGGGCCTGTGTCTAAAAACAGGTAATTAGCCGTGGCCCTTAATTACCAACTCGCAACAGCGTGTAATGAGTTGATGACATATCTTCGCCATATACATGTCATATACTTGTATGGATTACAAGTAACCGCTTTACGTTCATTCATACAACTTTAGTATGTAGACGCCTCTTTGTATGGTCACATATGGTCACGGTTTGTATTGACCACTATGACTGATTATGATGAAGGTATAGTCGACGATTCACCGAAGTATTTGTACCAAATAATCCAAGTGATCCTTCAGTGATTCCGCAAATTCTTTTATTTTATTAATATGTAGAAAGATTATATCTAAAATAATATGATAAAGCTGAAGAGTTTGTTTGTTTGTTTGTTTGAATTCTCTTAAAGGATGATATAAACTTACCAAAACTTCAGCATGTTAACAACAAAAGTTAAAAGTAATAGACACTTCAGAGGTTTCAATTAATTAATTGAAAAACATTTAGCTTTGAGTTCACAACCTCCAACAGTTAGACGTGGGTTCTAAATTAACTAATCGAGCCCAAGGCGAGGACGATCACTCACATTCCCAGTCCCACCCATCTCTAAATCATGCAGGTACGGAACCTGAATCATAGAGGGGCATCCCACACTTGCCGCCTTCGATCAAGCTATTGTTCGAATTGCATCACGTCAGGCCATTGTAGTTTGAGTTGCAAGTCTCAAATAATGTGCATGGCATGTTTTCAACACCATCCGTTTGCATGTAATTAGAAATAGTATTTACAAAGGCATTTATAAGACTATGATTTGATTAAAATACCGTTAAGCTGCTAATTCATGGTATTGACTAGCATATTATTAAAAATTAATAATGGAAATTTTTACTCCTACAAGTTAGTACTTGACTGCTATCCCACCTAATGGTGAGTGATGATGCAGGCTAAGATGCTAGTGTAGTAACTTGGAAGGGTAAGTAAAACCCCAACGGTTTCTACAAGCATCGCACCGGAAAGCTAAATCGCTTGCGGTGCGTCTTTGCTGGACGCTGGTAGAGTGGTAACTAGCCACGGAAGAAACCTCCCACCAGACCAGACCTGAGCCAATTTAGAAATTATAAAACTCCAAAGTGGCCCGTGGCGGGAATCGAACCCGCGACCTCCCACTCGAATTCGAGCGCACCGCCACTGTGCCAGGGAGGTCGTCAAAAAAGTGTATTTGATGTTGTGAGTTGTGACAATTTTTATATTGGGAATCTCAAAATGTCAAGTCTATTCGTTAAATCCTATACCTTTAAACGAGCAATTCTTGTCCTATACCTTTAAATTCTTGTATATATATAAATATATATATATATATATATATCTATATAATCTGAATCTCGGAAACGGCTCGAACGATTTTCATGAAATTTAGTATACAAGGGGTTTTGAGGGCGTTTAATTGATCTAGCTAGGATTCATTTTTAAAAAATGTCGTATTTACCAAAAAAATAAATACATATATAAAATTCTATACCTGACATCTATTGGCGCTAAAGTAAAACTATTACAGTAAACTCCTGCTGCCATCTATTGGTAAGTAGCTGTAATACTACCGAGCAAAGCTCGGTCACTCAACTAGTAAAGTTTATCTGGCGATTGTAAAACACGCTCTTGTATTGTGAAACTACTAGAGTATTTACCTTCAAGTAGGTATCTGAGAAATGATTGACGCCCGCCGCCTACACTGTGGTGGTGAGTGCAGGTTTATTGTATTGTAATATACAGACAGACATACTACGAGATTGTTACGATATGTACAGTTTAAGTAATTAATAGAGACACAGCGCATACCTACGCAAAACAATTTGTCTGTGTAAGTTTGTAAGCATTGCATGAGTTATAACGCTTAGCATAATATATTTTGTGTACCTAAGCAAGTTTATATTCGTAAGAAGTGCAGAAAAATGATCTTTGTTAGTATTTATGAGTTTTAGTATCTATGAATCGAGCATCTAGTGAACTAAGAGCTAATTTGGATTTTTCCCATCCCTTTGATTTTACGGAGTTAAAAAATAGCCTAGGTGTAGGTATGTATTTTTCAGGAATAGAAGCTTTCTACATCCTAAATTGCATCTAAATAGGTTCAGTAGTTAATGGTGTGAATCAGTATCGATTTATTCAAACCGATAACATCTGCATCAATGACTAGATAATAGAACTGCTACATTTGCATCATTTAATAATACTTTTCGTAAATATTTAGTCAATATTTTAAAATTCGCAAAATCTTAAAGCTATTCTAACCATTTTATTATATAGAAATACGTATATAGTTAGGTACGAAGAAACATCACAAAAACGTCTCACGGTCGCTGAATCTGTACAATAACTCAGGGCCGCTCGCGGTTAGTGTACGACTATTAAAATGATCTACACAGGAATCATGGTGATTTATGGTTTCTTTAAAATGAAATTAAGATATATACAAAACCAACTTAACGGCGTAGAAGCTGTATTTAAGCGATTTGAAATGAAGTTTTACTCAAAAACAATAAAGACAATTACTGTCAAATTTAAACGTCATGTATTTTGGATCTTTAATCTAAAATCGCTTACAAGCAGAAACACGATTGGATAAACTTTTCTGGAAAGAAAGTTCTCCCAAATGTTGCTCCAAAATCTCAGTTTTCCTGTTATTTATCGGAAACTACAATGGATGTAATTGTAATTTTTGTTTTAATGTGTCGGTAATATTAATATCCAAAAACGCTTAGAAACCGTTGATAACTGGCTTAGTTTTTGCGTAATTAAGTAAAAGTCGTTTTTCTGTTATATTCTTCCGCGACGCTGCATGTCGCACCCGCCAACGTATTCGTGAGAGTGAGAAAGACAAAAATAAATTCAATAAATCCCCTTAACGGCCTACAAGCCGTATTTAGGTGATTTTGAATGAAGTTTTATGCAAAAACTATAAAGTAATATAGTTATAAACTATCGTGTTTTTGCTTCTAAGCGAACAATTAGATCGGCTTAGAAATATTTTCAAATAATGACCAACCAGAAATTTATTTCAAATGCCCATAAACACCGTAGATAATCACTTAAAAGTTGCGTATCAACTTAATGACTTAATCCAGGATCATCTCATGGGTGCGCGGGGGCGGCAACCACAGAAAAAATAATAAAGTATGGCTGCAACTTTATCGGGGCAAAGCCTCAAAGTCATCGCAGCGCACAACAGATGGCGCTTTACCTCGCTACCTCGCGGTAACAGTTTTGTTCCACGGAAACTTATAATACGGTGGACGTGTCACGTGAGATTTTAATTTAGGGTTTAAACAACTTCTGATGTGTGATTAATTTTTGGAAGGCGTACATGTTTTGTACGTTTCAAGATTGTCTAAAAGCTAAAAGTATTGTTTATATTCTATGACTTTTAGGATCCAGAATTCCGGATTTCGGTCGCTATCTTGGATTCTCATAAAAGTAGTGTCGCAATCTATCCGAAATATTAAAACTAAGTATTTTTAACCCCCGACGCAAAAGGGGTGTTATAAGTTTAACGTGTCTGTGTATCTGTGTATCTGTGTTTCTGTCTGTGGTATCGTAGCTCCCAAACGGATGGACCGATTATCATGAAGTTTATTTTGTGTCATAGATAATTTTATCCCGAGTGTTCTTAGCCATGTTTCATGAAAATCTGTTCAGCCGTTTGAAGATTATCAGCTATTTTCTAGTTGATGAGGGGATCTGACTAACTTCTTTTGTCCGATCGATTCGAAATTTGGTACCGTGTAGCTTCAATGACATTGTAAGTATATGGTATGGTAACCATGACCTGATTTGCCGTTTGAAGATCATCAGCTCTTTAATAATTGATGAGGGGATCTGACTACCTTCCATATGTCCTATCGTTTCGAAACTTGGTACCGGGTTATTTGAATGATATTTAAAGCGTATGGTAAGGTAACCATGTCCTGATCAGCCGTTTGAAGAAGATCAGCTCTTTAATAGTTGATGAGGGGATCTGACTACCTTCCATATATACCTACTATCGATTCGAAATTTGGTACAGTGTTACTTCAATGATATTGAAAGTATATGGTAAGGTAACCATGTCCTGATTTGCCGTTCGAAGATCATCAGCTCTTTAATAGTAGATGAGGGGATCTCACTACCTTCCATATGTCCTATCGTTCCCATAGGCATACATAAATTGCTTAAACTAATACAAATAACAAATACTTACCAAATATTTAACCTAAACTTACGAGTAGGAAGGTAAAACTTAATCTAGTAAACTAATATTTATACCTAGTAACTAACTAAGTTACTTACTTATCACTATTAAGGGGATTTATTGAATTTATTTTTGTCTTTCTCACTCTCACGGAGATTTGGTAGGTGCGACATGCAGCGTCGCGGAAGAATATAGCAGAAAAACGACGTTTTACCTAATTACTCAAAAACTAAGCCAGTTATCAAAAATCCGTTCTAAGCGTTTTAGGATATTATTATTACCGATACATTAAAACAAAAATTACAATTACATCCATTGTAGTTTCCGATAAAATATAGAAAAACTGAGATTTTGGAGCAACTTTTGGGAGAACTTTCTATCGAGAAAATTTTATCCAATCGTGTTTCTGCTTCTTAGCGATTTTAGATTAAAGACCCAAAATACATGACGTGCAAATTTGAAAGTAATTGTCTTCATAGTTTTTGCATAAAACTTCATTCAAAATCACCTAAATACGGCTTGTAGGCCGTTAATACCTTCCCTATATTTAATACCTTATTACCTACTTTAAAAGTACTGGGGGACTGTAAGAGAGACGCAAAAGGGGTGTTAGTTTGACGTGTCCATATGTCCCCCGACGATGCGACGACGCTTGAATTAAAAAATATTTGAACGTACTTAATATTATATTGTGACGATAATAATAATTATTATAATAGGTTTAAAATAATTATTATTTGCTACTTTTTATATTTTATTTTTTGTGTCGGGGGTTTTTAAAATTTGTAATTTTACTTTTATCTAAGGAGGTTAAGGCGGTTCATGCGTTAGTATTATGCTTGAGTCAAAATTTACGATTTCCGAAGGAACATAAATAGTTACGTGTTCAATTATAGATTAGATAATTGAATTCATATTATTTGGCATTTCATAATCTAAAACTTGGCTCAAAAATATTTTAAAATATGTGTTTAACTTTCTCACTAGAACAGTTTTTTTGTATAGGCCGGCTGTTTGCTAAAATAGCGGTCGACGCTCTACGCAGATGCAAGATATTTGCCATGTTTCTTAACACAAACTTATAACAATGACATATTTAGAAAATTAATAACATTTACTAAAAAGTGTCTCAAAAAAAAAACACCATTTTCCTAGATTTTCATTCAAAAACCATAAACCGAAAAGTGTCATTTTTAGCTTTTTTCGATAAATTAAACGTATTATTTTAGGATAAAATCCAAGATATTTTGTTATTTCTGAATTATAGTAATTTAATTCAATTAATATTCAATGTCACTGGTTATTTACTATTTTAATAAGTAGTATATTTATTTTACTATAATTTTTTTTGTAATATTTGTAATAGCATTATCAGCGCAAAATTGCGTCAGTGCCAACGCAAAACCAGTTTAGTATGGCAAGAAACGCGATGCGCGTTG
Source organism: Coenonympha arcania (assembly GCA_036785405.1). NCBI lineage: Eukaryota > Metazoa > Arthropoda > Insecta > Lepidoptera > Nymphalidae > Coenonympha > Coenonympha arcania. Next base: position 716,414 of record CM072080.1, read on the forward strand.
TTTTGCATAAACGCTCTTAACACGATATCAATTATATTATCCTGTTATTCCTTTACGCCATATTTACTGAGAAGATTTTTTTGATATAGATTCATATGCACAGGTGTCAATCAATGAATCACCTAATGTCTTTATTTGCGAATTTGGGTTAGTGTCGGTTACCGTAACAGTTTTAGGTGTCGGTTACGTTACGGTAATGAGTTCTATGGTTTTTAAAATAAAGTAGGTATTTTTTGCTTGTAAGTATGCGTAAAACCATACTTAGGGTGTTTAAAAAAATTAAAAAAAAAAACACAATGATAATTCAATTTCTTTAAAAAAAAGAGTTTTTTCAGTGGGTTTAGTTATTAAAGGCGGTTGCCTTTAATAACTAAACCCACTGAAAAACAACAAAATAATTTTCTATCAATATCTGGGTATATTTTTAAATTGTGCTTTCCAGTTTTTGAAATCGGTCCCAAACCAAAATTTTAGAACAACGAAAAACGCTCCACAAAGCATCCATATCCAGAAAGGAACTGCATCGAATCCCGTAAAATAGTAGTCCGTTTTAACTGCAGATTGTCTTAACCACCAGGCTTTCATATTGTGTAATGTGTCTATCTTGACATAACAATTACACAACTAATGATGTAAAATGTTTTGTAAAACAAAAATGCCTTTGGCGCGTCTCTGGTATGTTATACATTAAGTATTAACCCGACTGGAGGACTTGTCAGCTTTCCAGTAGGGTCATTGGTCATGCAGCAAATTAATCTCTTCGTCTTTAACTATTTTATCGTAACATTTTGAGGTAGCGAATTTTATAGCAACACAAACTAATCTGCCCTGTTTTTCTTTATTGTATAGATAGGCTTGCGCTTGCCGACAATCATACCTGATCGAAAGCAATGATAAGGTCTAGGATGAAGCGCGCTTGCCTAGAAAATGCCTATTCACTCTTCTCTTGAAGGCAACTAAGTAGATTTTACTTGGCTGGAAAAATGGAGGCTGGAAGGGCGTTCCACACCTTGAAGCATGGAAGAAAAGCGTTTCTGCGAGTTTGTTGGATGTCAACCACATGAGGATGTCACCTTAGACTTAGACGACTTGTCAATCGATGCTTAGAAGTTGGTCATTCGGATCTAGAGTATTCAAGATGTCCGCTGGCTTATTATTAAACTGTTTGAGCTGATTGGTCCAGTTGCCCTCTTGAGCGCTGAGTACTTAATGGTGTAGTATGTTAGTGAGTGAATTATTACAATAAATTGTTTAATGCTCAGAAAGCGTGCCCAAGCCGCTATGTGTTAGAATGTAACGAATTTTTCCTAGTTTTACAAAATTAGTAATTACTCTCGGATTGTAGTTATGTGTGTTTGTAGTTACGCCCAATTATAAAAATAATTAACGTATAAGTTTATTAACTTACTTTGTAATGAATAAATTAAGGTGACTGACCTGAGAGATCAGGCTGAAGTTTGACATACCTTTTTATAGGTTACTATTTGACCCGGCAAACGTTGTATTGCCATCACGGATATTAAAAAATAGCTTACGACCACGAATACTCAGACATATCGAACACACACAGAAAATTTCATAACAATCGGTCGAGCCGTTTCGGAGGAGTTTGGTAACAAATAATTTTAAATATTAAAAGGAATAAAGATATTTGGCGAAAGTTGATTTGTCGATTTGAAACTAAGTTTACGAATGTCGTCGTTGTAGTAAATAAAACCCTTACCTTTTCATAAATTCCCACTTTAAACTTTCGCAGATCAGTACGTGGACACACAAACATCCTCGAGACAAACACAGAACACTCACTTTATTGATAAACATAGAAGAGAGTTACATACTCTCTTTTTCATTCGGATGTAAGACCATATTTCTTATTAATTGCAACAATAAATAAAATTAATCGTTAATTCTTTAGTTGAAACCGCAATAGGGTTGCGATGGGGTGAAATAAATCAGATGGTTCCCCATTGCCAGGTTTTTTGGTTAGTGGGCGGAGAAGAAAACCAATGAATTTATTAAAAAAAACAAGTAATTAATAAATTATAACAGTTAAAAAGAATGATTTGGAAATCGTGTTATAAGAAACTGTAAAGAAAGTAATAAATATTTTAAATGTGTATATGAAAGTGTTTAGAAAAACAAACAATATGTGCACTTCTTTATTTTGAATAAGAAAATCCGTTTGAAAATCTGTTATATTTCAGGAATCCACAAAGATTTATTATTTAAATATGTACTTAGGTATTATAAATGGCTTAAATAAACCCTTATTTCTTTGCATTTTTTTATAGATTTTTATCCCGATTTCCAAATCTAGTTTCGAAAAACGATTTTCACTGATTTTATATTTTTAGGAAAACTTTTTCAATTACACCTTAATGTATTAATACACCACTGACGAATGCACTGAGTGAAAGGCTTAGATGTAATGAATGGCAGAAATAAATATTTCATTAAAGATTAGTATATCCACCGCCTACATGCAATTGCTTGTATGGTAATGCACTCTAGTCGGACGTAGGTTCATTCCTTAAGGGGAGTTATTGAATTTATTTTTGTCTTTCTCACTCTCACGGAGATTTGGTAGGTGCGACATGCAGCGTCGCAGCGTCGCGGAAGAATATAACAGAAAAACGACCTTTTACCTAATTACTCAAAAACTAAGCTGGTTAATCAAAAATCTGTTTCTTAGCGTTTTTGGATATTATTACCGACACTTTAAAACAAAAATTACAATTACATCCAATGTAGTGTCCGATAAAAACTCGAAAAACTGAGATTTTGGAGCCACTTTTGGGTGAACTTTCTGTCGAGAAATTTTATCCAATCGTGTTTCTGCTTCTTAGCGATTTTTAACCGACTTCAAAAAAAAGGAGGAGGTTCTCAATTCGTCGGTACTTTTTTTTTTTTATTTTTTTTTTTATGTATGTTCCCCGATTACTCGAAGATGCGTGGACATCTTTTTTTGTTTTAAAGGGTATAGTTCACAGATGGTCCCATTGTCACCAAGTCAGGATCTGATGATGGGATCCTGGAGAAAACGAGGGAACTCTTCAAATTTTATAAGCACACTTGAAGTAATTTGGGTATTGTTTAAAAGAGTAATTTTTTCCAGGTTGTATTATGGTCATCAGGTCGGGATCTGATGATGGGATCTTGGTAAAATCGAGGGAACTCTTCAAATTTTGCTAGTATACTTGAAGCGATTTAGGTATTTTTTATAGTTACTATTGCATTTCCTAGCAGTCATCAAGTAATGACTGTATTCATCAAGTCAGAATCTGATGATGGGATCTTGAAGAAATTGAGGGAACTCTTCAGATTTTAGAAGCATACTTCCAGCGATTTGGGCATTTTTTCCAATACCTTGCGCATTACTTGTTTTCCACTAAAAAGTAAAAAATAAAATGGAAAATTCTTTCCAAAAAACCAACTTCAAATGCCACTACAAAGAGTGAAATAATTTTTAATGTACACCAATTCGAAGTCGGGCAATGTTTCGTTCATTCACTAATAGTCCTCCGTATTGACGATATTTTTGTCGTTTCTTTGCACATTAAGTTTAATAATACGAAGGACTATTAATGATTGAACAAAACATTGCCCGACTTCGAATTGGTGTACATTAAAAATTATTTCACTCTTTGTAGTGGCATTTGAAGTTGGTTTTTTGGAAAGAATTTTCCATTTTATAGAATTTAGATTAAAGACCCAAAATACATTTGAAAGTAATTGTCTTTATAGTTTTTGCATAAAACTTCATTCAAAATCGCTTAAATACGGCTTCTACACCGTTAAGGCTTTAAGAGCTGGCAAACTGGCTTTTTTTTACGATGTTTAAGGCAGTTTGTTTAAAGAACTGATCATCGAATCTTTACAGAAAAAATTATGTAACGGAAAATTAGGGTTTTATGAACAATCGGAATTGACAAGAAAATGAATTTTCTCAAACCCTGTTTCAGAAAAAAATCCCAAAAAGTACTTATCTAATTTTGTCATACTTTGAAAATTGTCTGTAAAACGGCACAAGCTATTTAATTAATTCTTGCACACAAAAAAGTACATAAAAATTACAACAACGTTGATTGACAGTTTTATATTTAGGCCCTCTAACAATCGTGTAAAGTAATAATTTCCCCGAAATTTAAGTAAATCAGTGTGAACGCGGCTGCTCCGTCCCCTTGTAAACTGTCATTTTGTCTTCTTTTGTATATTTCTATGTAGAAATTATCTAAGATACTGCTGAGACAATTTACCTCTGTTACCGTAAGGGGTGAAGTTACTTATCCCTTCAAAGAAAGTCTCTAATATATAAAATTCTCCTGAAAATGTTTGTTACCCCTCCGAAACCGCACGACCGATTGTTATGTGTGTATATAATTATGTTCGGTAGATCTGAGTAAGCCGTCTTTATCCCTAATGGCAAAACAACATGAAATTTTCTGTGTATAAATGTTCGGTAGATCTGAGTAAGCCGGCTTTATACCTATCCCTAATGGCAAAACCACGTTTGCTGGGTCAGTTAGAATTCTATAACATCCTGAAAAGTAAAAATAAGAAACATAGTGACTAACGATTGTTTTACAGCATCGCACCGGAACGCTAAATCGCCGCAAATCGCACAGCTGCGGCCGAAGCCTAAAAGTAGTAAAGTAAAAAAGTACCTAGTAAAGTTTTTCGTAGAAAAGTAAAATTTTAATACATTTCGTAGGACGACGTAGAGGGTGGGTGTTTCAGTAGATTGGTAGTGGGTAGTGTCAACTGTCAAGTCAGTGATACCTCGGCAGGCAGCTAGATACCGCAAGCAATCATTTCGCTGCATGCGATGTACATTCTACGTGTCTTCTGTACTCAACAGTGTACCGTACAGTACACTGTATCAGTATAGTATACAGTGCTGTGTACAACCTATAACTTTGTACTTGTATTTATTTATCCCTCATACACCGAGAAACCTTAGGATAATATTATGGGCATCCGAACGATTTACGTAGAAACCTTTTTCGTACAAGCAAACAGTAGCGCCATCTGTCAAAATTTTTTAGGTGGTTGCTGAGCGAACTAAAGCGTGGCCTTACTGTTGGTGGCAAAACACTGGTCACCGGGTTGGCGGGCTCCACATACTATTCAGAGCGTTTTGGTGAACGCTCAGGCATACCATGCAGGTTTCCATCTTCCTTCACCGCATAACAAGTGATTATAGTTTTCTAAGGGCCGATTTTTCAATCAACAGATAGACTATCAGAGGAATAAATTTGAAATATATGCCATCTTTCTTTCTTTCTTTCTTCTCCTGGGACTTTTCCGCGATTGACCGAAATCTCTTCGTCCGTTGCGCGTGGAGTCGCCGATATGGGTCCTCGCCGGATCACTCCAGCCAGCCGAGCTCACTCCAGAATCCGAAGAGGTCTCCCAGGTCGCACAGGATTTCTTGGAGCGTTGCTGAGGAGCCCAAGTAGGTCTCGCGTTGATCCGACACTTCGGTGCACCGTAGTAGCACGTGTGCTTGCGTTTCGTCCTCCTTCATGCAGGCTCTGCACAGAGGGCTGTCCGTGATTCCTAGAGTGGAAAATATATGCCATACAGAATCTGTCAAAAGACAAAACGGCATATATATTCCTTAGTTAACGTTAATCTGGCGATTGAAAAATCGGCCCTATACGAACGAACGGTCGAACCACAGATCAGGGAATTCCGTGGTCTGTGGGTCGAACATAACTTGGAATAGTTAGTGCAAGTGACCTGGTGGGAAGCAATGGCCTAAACCAATGAGGTTTCACTACGTTATTAAGAGTTATAAATTAACAATAATTAATGATTAACATAATCATAATTAATGGCGGGTGAAGGTCGAGATATGGAGATGCGCCTTGTCCAGCCCACACCTACCACCACGCACTACGAGAAAGGTTAGGTGACTCACTAACTACAGTTTAGGGATATTAAGAGGATATATTGAATATATTTTTGTCTCTCTCATTCTAACGAATACGTTAGTGGGTGCGACGTTGAGCGTTGCGGAAGAATAGAGCAGAAAAACGACGTTTTATCTAATTGCTAAGAAACTAAGCAAGTTATCAAAAATCTGTTCTGAGCGTTTTTGGATATTTTTATTAGCGATACACTAAAATAAAAATTAATATTACATCCATCGTAGTTTCCGATAAATATCAGATAAACTGAGATTTTGAAGCAACTTTTGTGAGAACTTTCTATCGAGTAAATTTTTATCCTATCGTGTTTTTGCTTCTAAGCGAACAATTAGATCGGCTTAGAAATATTTTCAAATAATGACCAACCAGAAATTTATTTCAAATGCCCATAAACACCGAAGATAAAATCACTTAAAAGTTGCTTAAAAGTATGAAATAGAAATAAATTGTCGATATACATAATCAACTTAATGACTTAATCCAGGATCATCTCATGGGTGCGCGGGGGCGGCAACCACAGAAAAAATAATAAAGTATGGCTGCAACTTTATCGGGGCAAAGCCTCAAAGTCAGCGCACAACAGATGGCGCTTTACCTCGCTGCCTCGCGGTAACAGTTTTGTTCCACGGAAACTTATAATACGGTGGACATGAGATTTTAAACTGGGGATGAGTGGAATACCACTTCTGTGGCCTGATTCTGTATCGTTAGTTAGCAACTCGCACTGGGTTATTAACTAAGAAAACGGAGGCAAAAATCCTATTTTTGCACAAGGTACCAACTTAGGTTGGTATGGTATAGCATTAACATACCATGCAAGTTGCTAATTTGTTCTAAAATAATGCAAAAATAGGATTTTTGCCAACTTTTTCCTAGTTGATAACTCAGCGTGAGTTGCTAACTAACGATACAGAATCAGCCCACTGATATGAAGGATAATTTTTGGAAGGCGTACATGTTTTGTACGTTTCATGATTGTCCATCGAAATTTCGTTTGTCACTAATACGGCGGGAACCGTGGAATATAATCTATATCCATTCCAAATTCAAGCTAAATCGGTCCAGTAGACTAGTTGCGGCGTGAAAGAGTTATACTTACACATACACTTACACACAAACTTTGGCCTCTATAAAATTAGTGTGATGGGGAAACGTAAATCTTACAGGAGAAATAAAATATATTTCTTATATTTTTTTTTAATTAACAATACATCTCTACAATCAAAGTTATTTTTGCGATTAGTATACAGGAATGACTCTTTTAATTTTATTTCTTTTCTAGTATGCATCTCTCTGTTCGCGAGTCTGACTCTATCGAGGCGAATCATCAAAGTCATCGCTCCGCACAACAGATGGCGCTCTACCTCGCTACCTCGCGGTAACAGTTTTGTTCCACGGAAGCTTATAATACGGTGGACGTGAGATTTTAATCAAGGGTTAATCCTACTTCTGATGTTAAGATACAATTTTTGGAAGGCGTACATGTTATGTACGTTTCATGATTGTCTATCGAGATTTCGTTTTTCACTAATACCGCGGAAACCACGGATTTTTCCGGAATAAAAAGTATTATGTATGCTTAGTTCAGGATATAATCTACATCCATTCCAAACCCAAGCCAAATCGGTCCCGTTGTTGCGGCGTGAAAGAGTAACATACTTACACGTAACATACTTACACACAAACTTTGGCCCTCTATAAAATTAGTGTAATAGGGAAACGTAAATCTTACACTTAAGATACGCCATTGTACTTTGGGGCAACTCTGTAGACTGGGAGAGAGCATTTAAAGTGCAAAAGAAATGCATCAGGGCACTTTGTGGTGTTGATATGTTCCACAGTTGTAAACCTTTGTTTAAATCATTGAAAATATTGCCATTACCTAGCTTATACATATACGAAATATGTGTATTCGTTAAAAAAAATCCACGCTTATTTAAAACCTTTAATGAAATAAGAAACCTTAATACTCGAAACAAGAATAAGTTATGTGTCCCTTTGCAGAAGCTGAGTGTAACCAGCAAAAATGCATACTGTATGGCTGTCCTGATTTATAACCGCATACCGGACTCATTTAAAGATTTGCCAATGACAAGATTTAAAAAAAGGTTGTTTGACATGCTTATGGATAAGTTATACTATACAGTTAGTGATTTTATTAATGACAAACCGGCGTAATTTATTTACATATACACAGTTCTTTTTTAATAGTAGGTATAGTTAGGTATTTGACATTATTATGAAATTTTTTATTAGGTTTGACATTTCATTGTATTGGGCGATACTGACAATAATATAACAATTATTATTATGTTCGATATTTATTGTAATCTTTGAGGCAATTTTTAGTTCTGATGTTTTTTTTTTTTTTCCTAGAATACTGAGCGATGCAGATACCTAATCATATTTTGTAAACTGATAATTTTATTTGTTTTTTCTTTGTATAAATTTGCATGCCAATAATATGGTATGATATAGCGAGAACTTGTATTGTATTGTGTACCATCATTGTAATAATGTACCTATATCAGCAAATAAATAAATTGAAATTGAAATTGAAATACAGGCGAAATAAAATCAATTTCACATATATTTTTTAATTAACAATAAACCTCTACAATCAAAGTTATTTGCTGTCTGACTCTATCGGGGCAAAGCCTCCAAGTCATCGCTCCGCACAACAGATGGCGCTCTACCTCGCTGCATCGCGGTAACAGTTTTGTTCCACGGAAGCTTATAATACGGTGGACGTGAGATTCTAATAATAAGGGTTTTAGTGTTTTATCCCACTTCTGATTTTACGTATAATTTTTGGAAGGCGTACATGTTTTGTACGTTTCGTCATTCGTGATTGTTTATAATATAGAGATTTCTTTCTCTGTAAATATTATATCCCAACAAAAACATTATCATGTAAAATGTTGCCAGACGAGCATATGGCTCACACTGTCAAAAAGTTATCAGATCTCATGTAGGGCAAGACTTCTGACTTTATACACCCTTAAATACAAGCTCTAACTTCACAAACTCTACACTTTAGTTACAATAATGTCTTGGCCGTTTGGCTACCGTCACATGGGCGTAAAGTGAAAAATTTATCCCACCAAAATCATTTTCCTGATTTCAAATTTTGATTTAACAGAACTTACAGAGTACTGAAAAGTGAATAAATTTTTGATTTTACGCCCAATGTAACGGTAGCCAAACGGTCAAGACATTATTGTAACTAAAGTGTAGAGTTTGTGAAGTTAGAGCTTGTATTTAAGGGTGTATAAAGTCAGAAGTCTTGCCCTACATGAGATCTGATAACTTTTTGACAGTGTGAGCCATATGCTCGTCTGGCAACATTTTACATGAAAATGTTTTTGTTGGGATTTCATTTCTTTTTGTAAGTTGTTTTAAACAATGTTTTTTATTTACTTAATTTTTCTTTTTTTTGTGTGTATTTCTTGCACTTCAGGTGCGCCTCTTTTCACAGCCCACTCTCTAATATGTTTGTATTACGAGTAGATACGTACTTTGCTTAGAAGTATATTCTGAAAATTTAAAAAACTTATAGTGGATTTAAAGTTAGTAGTTTTGGCCTACCGAAAGTGAAACTAATTTTACATTTATCAAGATAAAATGATAAACAAACGTAATGTATAGATCCAAACTTCAATTTCTAACTTCAAATTTTACCTATTAAAACACCAATGAAAGTTTGGATGTTTGTTACTCAATCACAACACAACCACTGATGACTGAACTGATTTGGCTGAAATTTAAAATGTAGACTGATTATATCCTGGACTAACACAGACTACTTGTTATCCATTAAAAATCTACGGAAGGCATCGGTGAGATTTGTGTGTTTATTAGTTTTTAATTATTGCGTTATTAATAGTCTTTATTTTCGTTGGGCGCTGAGGTGCTCTTGAAATTCAAATTTGACGCTTGACACGCTTGACAACTCATTTTGGTCACAGAGCACTGGACTTTGGGCAATGAATACGCGGAGCTCGGTACGGGAATTCAGGCTTGCCGCGGGCGCTGTTAAAATCCATATAATTTACGCTTGGCATGCCCGACGGCTAACTGTGGGTACTGGGCACTAGGCCTTGGGCACTCATCTCACCCTGGGCACTGGGAACTGAGAGCTGGGCTCGTTGGACGGGGCCTGTATGTAACTTGGGCTTGACGCGTCCGTTTGGGCACTGAGCAGGTATTTATGCGCTAAATGCTCTTCAAAATCACAGAGATTTGACACTTGGCACGTTCGACAGCTCAAGCTGGGCACTGGGCACTTGGCTCAATGTGGGTTCTTGTCATTGAGCGCTGGATACTGGTCACTCGACATGCAGTGAAACTCGGCATGACATGCATGGAACTTGGGCTTGAACCGTGCGATATTACTGGGCACGGGGCACTGGGCACTTGGGCGCTTGGCCACTTGGGCACTGGAATCGCGCTAATAATTAGGTACCAAAAAAAATTATACGTGTTTTTCGAGATGTATACTAGTAGATATCTAACATGAAATTATGTTTGTACACCCCATACGAACTTCCAACCCCCTAATTTAATGGATGTGGGGTGATTTACTAAAAATCCTGAAACACGTATTTAATTGTTTATTACAAAGAGTCTTTATATCAATTTTGGGACCTCTAGCATCAATATTTGCCGTAGTTTTATACAAACTTCCATCCCCCCATACGAACTTCCAACCCCCTAATTTTTTTTTTTTTTTAAATAAATAAATAAATATCAGGACATTGCACATATCGCAATCTAGCCCCAAAGTAAGCGTTAGCTTGTGTTATAGGTATTAGATAACTGATGTATACATACATATTAAAATACATAAATATAATATATTGAATAACACCCAGACACTGGAAAATATTCAGGCTCATCACACAAATATTTACCAGTAGTGGGAATCGAACCCACGACCTCCGACGCAGAGGCAGGTTCGCTACCGCTACGCCATTCGGTCGTCAAATGATGAGATGTATACTATTAGATATCTAACATGAAATTATGCTTGTACCTATATACTTATGGGAAACCCCATACGAACTTCCAACCCCCTAATTTGATGAATGTGGGGTGATTTACTAAAAATCCTGAAACACTTATTTAATTGTTCATTACAAAGAGTCCCTATATCAATTTTGAGACCTCTAGCATCAATATTTGCCGTAGTTTCATACAAACTTACATCCCCCATACGAACTTCCAACCCCCTAATTTCATGGATGTGGGGTGATTTACTAAAAATCCTAAAACACGTATTTAATTGTTTATTACGAAGAGTCTCTATATAAGTTTTGAGACCTCTGGCATCAATTTTTGCCGTAGTTTCATACAAACTTCCATCCCCTATTTTAAGGGGTTGGGGGATTAACTTTCCAATTTTTGGAATTTTTTTGTTGGTTGTGTACTAATTCTAGCTTACATACCAAATTTCAGCTTTCTAGGACTTCAGGAAGTACCTAGGAATTTTGATGATCATCAGTGAGTCAGTCTGTGACGAAATCTGGGTTTTTCAGATGTCAATAAAATCTGAAGTATAAGACCTGTGATATTGAAACTTTATAAGTTTAATAAGTTCACCGGCGACATCATTTTCCGAGAATTTTGATTATCTGGAATAATTCTGGCCTAAGTTATAAGGGTTTAAAAATACGGCGAAACACTTCGAGAAAATATAGGTAGTGCCCTCGCGCTTCGCTTGACTCGTCTGGCGGGGACACTACCGTGTCCCCAGATATTAGTGAAGAGCGTTTATGCGGCACGGTGTGAATCGCGCTTCGCTCCATACAAAAAAGGAATTCCGTTCCCGCTGACGCAATTTTGCGCGGAAAATGGTATTACAAAAAAATTTATAGTAAAATAAATATACAACTTATTAAAATAGTAAATAACCAGTGACATTGAATATTAATTGAATTAAATTACTATAATTCAGAAATAACAAAATATCTTGGATTTTATCCTAAAATAATACGTTTAATTTATCGAAAAATGCTAAAAATGGCACTTTTCGGTTTATGGTTTTTGAATGAAAATCTAGGAAAATCGTGTTTTTTTTTGAGACACTTTTTAGTAAATGTTATTAATTTTCTAAATATGTCATTGTTATAAATTTGTGTTAAGAAACATGGCAAATATCTTGCATCTGCGTAGAGCGTCGACCGCTATTTTAGCAAACAGCCTATAAAAAACTGTTCTAGTGAGAAAGTTATACACATATTTTAAAATATTTTTGAGACAAGTTCTAGATTATGAAATGCCAAATAATATGAATTCAATTATTTAATCTATAATTGAACACATAACTATTTTATGTTCCTTCGGAAATCGTAAATTTTGACTCAAGCATAATACTAACGCATGAACCGCCTGAAGTGAAGTGAATTAAATCGAATGAGTAGGTAGAGGTACATACAAATTCAATTGATATTTAATTCCAGTTTGGCTGAGATTATTAATAATAATAATATTATCATGTACTAGCTTTTGCCCACGGCTCCACCCGCGAGGTTTCGTTTTGTCTGTAATACCAAGAACCATGGATTGTTTCGGAATAAATAATCTATCTCCGTTCCAAATTCAAGCCAAATCGGTCCAGTGGTTGCGGTGTGAATGAGTAACAAATACACACACACACACACTTTCGCCTTCATAATTAAGCGTGATTAAAGTTTAAAATTTTAGAGTACATAGTACTCAATGAATTTTAGTGTGATAGGGATACATAATTGGGGAACATAATTGTTCTCCCAGAAGGAGTCTGAAAACGATATAATGATGTATGGGGGATGTCTTCGGGTGCGGGAGTCGAGTAGGGAAAAATTATGACATTTCAGAAAAACAAGATGGCGGCCGACGTGATTTCTGTAACTTTTTTGTTTTCCGACCGATTTCGTTCAAACTCGCAACGATTGTAGATATTAGTCAACGATTAATAGAAAAAATGGAAAATTTTGGAAAAACAAGATGGCGGCCGAGATTTTCGCAAAATTTTCTCCTGTAAATATTTGTATGAAAAATTTTTTTTTCACAAACAGTTTCGTAAAGAGGAGAACTATTTCTTTCAGGGACAGTATGGAGAGAGCTGATGATTGAGGATCTTGGAGACGGGTGAAGAGCACGCTAAAGGTATTGGAGATAGGTGGGGGGTGCTCGACCAAATGTCATTTGAAACCTCGTCCAATTACCAATGAGCTGAAAAAAAATTCAAAATGGCGGAAAAAACATGGCCGCCATACAAATTTTGTTGGTCTCTATCTCGGAGGGTATGACAGTTGGAAAAGTGGTTTCATAGCAAAAGACGATCGAAATGGGGATATCTATTAAGTGACAAGCGGATTTTTTTTTTCATACTAAATTGTATGGCGATTGGGTACCTACCTACTAATTTTTGCTAAATCCGAGTATGAGCGACCACGTAAATTGCTACAAGCAGTTACGCGGTCCGCTTTAGCGGGCCGCGCCCCCACGCGAAAAACTAGTTATTATTATTATTATAATATATATAGCTCGATTACCACTGACTGACTGACTGACTGACTCATTGACATAATTGTTCTCCCAGAAGGAGACTGAAAACGATATAATGATGTATGGGGGATGTGTTCGGGTGCGGGATTCGAGTAGGGAAAAATTATGACATTTCAGAAAAACAAGATGGCGGCCGACGTGATTTCTGTAACTTTTTTGTTTTCCGACCGATTTCGTTCAAACTCGCAACGATTGTAGATATTAGTAAACGATTAATAGAAAAAATGGAAAATTTTGGAAAAACAAGATGGCGGCCGAGATTTTCGCAAAATTTTCTCCTGTAAAATTTTGTATGAAATAATTTTTTTCACAAACACTTTCGTAAAGAGGAGAACTATTTATTTCGGGGACAGTATGGAGAGAGCTGATGATTGAGGATCTTGGAGACGGGTGAAGAGCACGCTAAAGGTATTGGAGATAGGTGGGGGGTGCTCGACCAATTGTCATTTGAAACCTCGTCCAATTACCAATGAGCTGAAAAAAATTCAAAATGGCGGAAAAAACATGGCCGCCATACAAATTTTGTTGGTGTCTATCTCGGAGGGTATAACAGTTGGAAAAGTGGTTTCATAGCAAAAGATGATCGAAATGGGGATATGATCTATTTAGTGATCAGAAAAAAAATTCAAAATGGCGGAATTTTTTTTTTCATAAAAAATGTATGGCGATTGGGTACCTACCTACTAATTTTTGCTAAATCCGAGTATGAGCGACCACGTAAATTGCTACAAGCAGTTACGCGGTCCGCTTTAGAGTTACTATATATATAGCTACTCGTGCTGATTCACTCACTGACTGATTGATCACCTCTCCTGAACAATTTTGTATGAAAATTTTTTTTTTCAATGACCATTTCGTATAAAAGGGAAAAATTCATTCGGAGGAAAAATACGGAGAGAGCTGATGATTGAGGATTTCGAAGACGGGTGAAGAGCACAGCCAAGGGTATTGCAGATAGGTGGGGGGTGCTCGACCAAATGTCATTTGAAACACCATCCAATTGCCAGTGAGCTGAAAAAAACTTCAAAATGGCGGATTCAAAATGGCCGCCAAACGAATTTCGCCGTTATCTCGGAAAGTATAAAAGATGGAAGAATGGTTTCTTGACAAGAAGTGATCAGGACCCGGAGGTCTACCCGATGGATAGAAAAAAAAATCAAAATGGCGGAAATTATTTTTTCATAGAAAATGAAAGGGGAATTTTAAAGGGTTTTTTTATAGGCGGGAAGACAGCACGCGGGCCACATGTGGCCCGCGCCACCACGCAACCTACTAGTATATTATATACCTACATATAACAATAAATTAAATCTTTTTGTGTCACCTCTTTTCTAGAATTAGATTATATATATTAGTTAAGATTTTAAGTTTTATTATTATACTAGCTGACCCGGCAAACGTTGTTTTGCCTTATTAATTATGTCTCACCTATTAAGCTTACTGCGAAGAACCAATTCATTGTGACAATTATATATAATAATATTTCGAGTTTTTTGATATGATATACCTATGATTTCAGCTATCTCAACGGCCCCCAGTATCAATGAAACAAATTAATAAAGTAGAATCTCTCCATCGTCTACAATCGTTAAAAAATGGTCAGAAGAATTGACGCACTGAAGATCAGAGAAGCTAAACATATGGCATTGAAGCAATGTCATGTATTTCGAGTTTTTTGATATGATATACCTATGATTTCAGCTATCTCAACGGCCCCCAGTATCAATGAAACAAATTAATAAAGTAGAATCTCTCCATCGTCTACAATCGTTAAAAAATGGTCAGAAGAATTGACGCACTGAAGATCAGAGATTGAATACGATGGAGAGATTCTACTTTATTAATCTGTTTCAGCGTTAACCCTGTCTTGAACAAATACATCAACGTAATGTTCGATTTTCTCCGAAACCTACAATCGGACTGATCGCATGTTATGTTATTTGCATATCAAATAAACTTTGGGCTAATAAATTAAATAGACCAAAGAGGTCGGACCTTACACTACAGTAAATCTATGGAAAAACCTGGTATAATAATTATTAAAAAAAAAACGTGAAAAAATTTGACAGCAATGAAATGTTTACTTAGCAACGCCATTAAATCAATTTATTAATTTTATTTTTATTTTGAAAATACTCGATAATCATAATTCTCCACATATAAGTCGTCGACTCGGATCGAGTATTTTTTTACGCTCTTTCATTTTATGTGCGATTCGTTTGATTCTGTTTATTTTGTTTATATCAAAGTTTTCTGCATATTCCGTGTTTCAAGCTATTTGGACAAATACTGAGGGTTATTATGCCTATTTTTTCTGAACTACAAAACCGATGACTTTGAAATATTTACAGAACAATCTTTAATGTATCCCCTTTCTAACAAAAAAAGAATGAATGAAATCGAACCACGCGTTAATGATTTACAACTCAGTATACATTTTAAGTTTTATCCCCTCTCCTAAGGGAACCATGCTGAATTTCGGGATAAAAAGTATCCTATGTCCTTCCTCGTAGTATGAACTCAAGTCATACCAAGTTTCATTGGAATTCATTCAGTAGTTTCGGCGTGATGCGCGGCCGTGATACAGAAAGACAGACAGACAGACAGACAGACAGACAGACAAAAATGAAAAAAATACAGTTTTGGGTTCAGAACCGATTTTAGAGTGCCCTCGAAAAAAAATTTTCAAAATATCTTTAATGTACAGAATTTGACCTGTTACAGATTTATTATAAGTATAGATTATTAGAGAAGTATGAAAAAAAAATTAAATAAATATACCTATAAGAAATTGTTTTTTTTTGTACCAATACCCAAACATATACAACATACTAGCTGTTGCCCGCGGCTCCGCTCGCGTGAATTTAGGTTTTTCACTACTTCTGCGGGAACCATCGCTTTTTCCGGGATAAAAAGTACCTCGGCATCGCCCGCGTGAAATTCGGCTTCTTCATGTGCGTGAGATTCAGTGCTAATGCCGAGTTTCACGACTCTTTAAACTTCAAAAACACGGGACTTTCATACAAACTCCCAACCCCTATTTCACCCCCTTAGGGAAGGATTTTCTCAAAACTGTTTCTTAACTGACAACTACCCATTAGAAAGAACCTACTTTCCAAATTTCAAGTCAACAGTAACAACATTAAAATTTTCACATAAAAACTTTCATCCCCTATTTTACCACCCTTAAAGGGGAATTTTCCAAAACGACTTATACAAATTTTTAATATCTGAAGCTGATAACCTAAATGACGATTTTCACGTCTCTAACTTCAAAAACACGGGACTTTCATATAAACTTCCAACCCCTATTTCACCCCCTTAGAGGGGTAGTTTCTCAAAATCGTTTCTTAGCTGATACCTACCCATTACAAAGAACCTACCTTTCAAATTTCAAGTTTGTAGGCTTTATAGGTACTTCCTGAGATATCGTGATGAGTGAGTGAGTGGTAACTCTCTTTTATATATATAGATTGCACATAACACCTTAGCTAGAATTCATTTAAAAGGAAGCTGAAATTTACAGAGAGGAAGGAATACTTAATAAATATTAAGATTCTTTCTAGAAATAAGCAACACCTTGTATAGAAATCGTGTAATATGAGTTATACAAAACACGGGTGCGCCAAAAACCCCCCAAGTCCGAAACCCGTTAGACGGGCTGACAGCTCCCGCCACGCAGGATTGACACAGCGACTGGCGAAACGAAAGGTACTTTTTTTACCTTATTACTCAAAAACTAAGCTAGTTATCAAAAATCTGTTTCCAAGCGTTTTTAGATATTATTATAATAACAAAAATATCAATCACATCCATTGTAGTTTCCGATAAAAAATTTTGGGAGAACTTTCTATCGAGAGAATTTTATCCAATTGTGTTTATGCTTCCAAGTGATTTTAGATTGTTCTTCTTTCTCAAAAAAGTTGCTCCAAAATCTCAATTCGGTAATGTCGGTTAAAATAATATCCAGAAACGCTCAGAACAGATTTTTGATGACTTGCTTAGTTTCTTAGTCATTAGATAAAACGTCGTTTAATCCACAAAGATAATAATCCAATCCGTCCTGTGGTGTCATATATTAGTGCACCAGCATATGAATTAGCAAAAGAGCTAAATAAGGTCATAAAAGCAAAAACATCTTTTAACCCGTCTTATTCACTAAAAAATAGTATTCAACTAGTCAATAAAATTAAAAATATGAGATTACCGGACCATTGTAAATTAGTTTCACTGGATGTGGACAGTCTGTTCACTAATGTCCCAGTTAGCGAAACCGTAAACATCTTAACAAAATTATTGGAAAATAACCATACAAATTCCAACGAAACAAAATAATTAATAGAACTAACCAAAATATGCATGAAACAGAAGTACTTCAAATTCAATGACCAGTTTTATCAACAAAAAGAGGGATTAGCTATGGGCTCACCACTAAGCCCTCTAATGGCTGACATCTTCATGAATGATTTTGAAAATAAAAATATTGTCAATAATATTAATATTCTGTATTATTACAGATATGTTGACGACATAATTATATGTTGGACTGGGACAGACAGACAACACATAAACACTATAATGCACACCACAGAATAAAAATATAAAAAACCAGCAGGGCGCGTGAAGGCGCGGGCCACATGTGCCCCGCGTGCTGTCTTTCCGTCCATAAAAAATCCCCTCAAAATTCCCCATACATTTTCTATGGAAAAAAAATCCGCCATTTTGAATCTTTTGTTCTATCCATCGTATAGACCTTCGGACCTCGATCACCTCTTGTCAAGAAACCGTTCTTACATCTTTTATTAGTTACCTACTGAAATAATCGAGTGTGACAGACGGACGGACGCACGGACGGACAGAGAAAGTCTCACCATAAGGTTTCCATTTTTACAATTTTGGTAGGGAACCCTAAAAAGTAACATACCTACGTACCTACTAGATAAGAAGTTGATTTTATTTCTTCTGTATAATATAAATAATATATATATATATAACATACACCGTATACAACGGCTAAGCCTAGCTATACAGCGAGGCAATAGCGCCAGTGTTTTGGGCACCATGCCATTTGGACGGTGTGTACATTTTGTAAATATTTTTAGTCTTCTCTTTTCTGTAACCTCTGTATAACCCAGCGCCTTCTACGAATCCTCTTTTTCAAAGTTGGGGTTAAGAAAAGAGATACTACAGCGTTAACCTTATGTAAATCCATGATCCATAAGGGTAATATTAAGATAACTGTATTTATTTTCTGTTCACAAATAATAATTTATTTATTTATTTATTTATAACACGTGTTCACGCGGTGATAAAATAACAAGGACTGACGAAATCAAGATTGACTGTGTAGCGCAATCCATCAATGTAAATTTTGCGGTTAATTTACAAAAATGACTCTTATAATTTTACTTCTTTTCTAGCATATCTCGGTGCGCGAATCTGACTCACACTTTTTCGGGGCGAAGCATCAAAGTCATCGCAGCGCTCGACAGATGGCGCTCCACCTCGCTGCCTCGCGGTAACAGTTTTGTTCCACGGAAGCATATAATACGGTGGAAGTAGGATTTCCATGAAGAAGTCAAGATGAAGGTGCAAATCTGTGTTGAAATTTTTTGAAGACATACATGGGTTTAACCGTGTACGTTTCATGATTGTTATAGTCCAAGATCCCAGGGCCACCAGA
This sequence comes from Coenonympha arcania, assembly GCA_036785405.1. Taxonomy (NCBI): domain Eukaryota; kingdom Metazoa; phylum Arthropoda; class Insecta; order Lepidoptera; family Nymphalidae; genus Coenonympha; species Coenonympha arcania. The sequence continues at coordinate 735,581 of CM072080.1, forward strand.
CGTCACGTATTTTCTGACGAACAAAATGTGCACGATTGAGTAGTGTTAGTATGTACTAAGAGCGCATGCCTACTTACTAGCCTGCTTAGACGGCCAATTTTCAGGTATCAGGTAATCAAGGTACATAAAAAAAAAATTACTTACCTCACGTAAATTCTCCAAGCTGATTTTCACATATATTTTAGGCAATACCCTCCAAAATAAGTCGCCAATACTCCCAGACACTTTCCGTCGGCCGTATTGCTTTGACAGACGCTTTAAAGCTCACAAAATAATTACTTAACTTCACGTAAATTCTCATGCTCCATTTTTATATATGTCTACCAGACAACTATTTTAAAACCGTTTACAAGAAGACAGACCGATCCAAGGGGCCAATCAGCCCCTAAACTCAATTTTAATATCTCTGTGGGTAGGAGCGCGAGGGCATTATTCACGCGCGTGAGACTGAGTGAGATATGTATTAGGATATATTGACATCTCTCTCTTTCTCTCACTCTCTTACAGTTTATTCATTAATTAATTATTAATATTTAAAAGTAAATCACCTAAAAATTAAAAAAACATTATTATTAAAAAATCAAAACGTTATTTTGTGAGCTTTAAAGCGTCTGCAAAGCAATACGGCCGACGGAAAGTGTCTGGGAGTATTGGCGACTTATTTTTGAGGGTATTGCCTAAAATATACTTGAAAATCAGCTTGGAGAATTTACGTGAGGTAAGTAATGTTTTTATGTACCTTGATTACCTGATACCTGAAAATTGGCCGTCTACGCAGGCTAGCAGGTAGACATACGCTCTTAGTACATACTAACACTACTCAATCGTGCACATTTTGTTCGTCAGAAAATACGTGACGTCTGGTGGCCCTGGGATCTTACTCTATTAGTTATTAGAGATTTCTTTCTCTGTAAATGTTATTGTGAAGTAAATAAAGTCGTACGAGTAGGTAGTAGAGGTAAGTACACACACCGTTTAAACTTACTCACATGGGGTCAAACTTCAAAGCATTTTCGAGTTTGAGTCTAAGTTTGTATTTTAGTGGTGACCAAGTCGTGGAAGTGGAACTCTGCGCTCTTGAGCGGTGACCCCATGCGTAATTAGGACGTTACTTCTTCGGAAGATGTAAGTTTTTATTTTATGTATTATGAATTATACATATTATGCTTTATTTTGTATGGATCAGTGAATGAATGTTTCTTAAATGGCGGAATTTATTTTTCCATAGAAAATGTGTGGGGAATATTGAAGAGATTAAAAGTTGGAAGGCAAATAGGCGGAAGACAGCCCGCGGGCCACATGTGGCCCGCGCCTCCACGCGCCCTACTATAACACTACAAATATAGCTACTCGTGCTGATTCACTCAGTGACTCACTGATTGATCACCTCTCCTGAATAATTTTGTATGAATTTTTTTTTCAGTGACCATTTCGTATAAAAGGGGGAAAAAATCATTCGGAGGAAAAATACAAAATACGGAGAGAGCTGATGATTGAGGATTTCGGAGACGGATGAAGAGCACAGCCAGGGTATTGAAGATGCTCGCCAAATGTCATCCAATTGGAAGTAAACTGAAAAAAAAATTTCAAAATGGCGGAATCAAAATGGGCGCCATACGAATTTCGCCGGTATCTCGGAAAGTATAAAAGATGGAAGAATGGTTTATTGATAAGAGGTGATCAGGACCCAAAGGTCTATTCAATGGATAGAAAAAAAATCAAAATGGGGGAATTTATTTTTCCATAGAAAATGTATGGCGAATGTTGAAGAGACTTAAGGTTTAAAGGGAAATAGGGGGAAGACAGCCCGCGCAACCACGCGCCCTAGTAGTTTATATGTATTTTTTTGACGTACACACGATACTTTTTGCATTTTTGCTGTCCTCGAAGGTCGCATTTGCAACCTTACGGGATACCTTTTATTCTTCAGCCGTCGAACCTGGCGGTAAAGTTTTGACTTTTGCATAATTTTTTTTCATGAGCCCTATGATTTGGGCCTATTTGAAAAAATAGAGAGATTTTATCACCTTGGCAGAAGGTCATGGATTCTAAATGCGGACTCAAATGATAATGAAAATCTTTATTTTTCACATATATTACGTTTAGTAAAAATCAGATCACAATAAGTAGAACGCACAAGTTAAATTTTTTACAATTCCTGAATCCTCGTGCAACATTCGGCACAGGTGCATTGCGTGAAGTAGTACCTACCTATAATATTTTAGAATGTTACTCAATAGAAGTTACAAGATGACAAATATATAACTGTTGTTAGCTCCAAAGGTACATTTTACAGTGATTACTGAGAAAAAGTTTAACTATTCTATTATTTTAAAACATGAAAGAGAAATTCGAGCGCGAAAGCACATGTGACGCCATCTAGTTTTACCTTTGTTAAACTTGGTTTGATGCAATACTATATTAAAAAACCATAAAATTTTCTCGATAGAAAGTTCTCCCAAAATTTCCTCCAAAATTTCAGTTTTTCTAATTTTAATCGGAAACTAAGTACAATGGATGTAACTGTAATTTTTATTTTAATGTGTCGGTAGATAATAATTATATTTCATTTCGCTTCATTTTTCAGATAATTTTTATTATTATCGACAAAGTAGTAACTTCTATTGTACAGGCACATTTCGCGCGTTTAGAATTAAGTCACTCAATTGATTTTTGTTTTCCTGTGGGGTGTGGGGCAACCCCATATATACTACCGCCGCTGCAGCCGTCGTCATTCTTTTATTGTGCGAGGCACCGCGCGCACGCTGGCGCTGCCATTAAAATAAATTATTATAAAGAAAAAAAAAAAATAAAATAAAATAAAAACTTAGTAAAAAGCATATAGTGAAGTGTTCATCGGATAAGAATACGGGTAAGTGTTACTGTGTATTTTTACCACGTAATAGTGATAATCCTTGTGAGTGTGATATTGTAATTAACCAAATTCCTAGCGGGTAATTGCGGGTTACCACGATGGATTTACATGACTTTTTTTTAGTAAATGTGACGCCAAAGTACATCCAGTCTACATACAATTTCAATTTTCAATTTATTTATTATTGAACCAATGAAAATGTTGCACAGTACATACTCACAGACCTAGCGTCTTTATGCTTTCCTGGTGGTTAACCGCGGGTTAACACGATGGATTTACTTGATGCATAGTAATTAGTGATCAAAGTAGTGAACAAACACTTGTGAACATTGTCACGGGCCTAGCATCTTTATGAATTCCTGGTGGTTAACTGCGGGTTAACACGATGGATTTGCGTAATGCATAGTAATCAGTGATCAAAGCACGAACGATCACGTGTGAATATTGTCACGGGCCTAGCATCTTTATGCTTTCCTGGCGGTTAACTGCGGGTTAACACGATGGATTTGCGTGATGCATAGTAATTAGTGATCAAAGTAATGAATGAACAAACACTTGTGAATATTGTCACGGGCCTAGCGTCTTTATGCTGTCCTGGTGGTTAACTGCGGGTTAACACAATGGATTTGCGTGATGCACAGTATTTAGTGATCAAAGTAGTGAACAAACACTTGTGAATATTGTCACGGGCCTAGTGTCTTTATGATGTCCTGGTGGTTAACTGCGGGTTAACACGATGGATTTGCGTGATGCATAGTAATCAGTGATCAAAGCAGGAACGATCACGTGTGAATATTGTCACGGGCCTAGCATCTTTATGCTTTCCTGGCGGTTAACTGCGGGTTAACACGATGGATTTGCGTGATGCATAGTAATTAGTGATCAAAGTAATGAATGAACAAACACTTGTGAATATTGTCACGGGCCTAGCGTCTTTATGCTGTCCTGGTGGTTAACTGCGGGTTAACACGATGGAGTTGCGTGATGCATAGTAATTACTTTACACTTGTCAATATGGTCACGGGCCTAGCTTTTTTATGCTTTCCTGGTGGTTAACTGCGGGTTAACACGATGGTTTAGCATGACGTTACACACTTTACCTCTTGATGGTATCAAAAACCTTTGGGTGATAACCCGATTGCTTTCTTTTATCAGAAAATGAGTCGCAATAATTAAATTACAAACAGCGTTTGATGTCACGCATACCATCGCTGCCACAGGCGCCATTGCCATCGACTCTTGTTCCCGTAGATACGGCACAAGACGCATTTACCGAACTCAAACCCAGAATAAAAAAGCTATTGAAGGAATTCGCTGTCCCGGATTATTGTAACCTATTAAAAGATATTAAAGGCTTAATCCAAAAATATCTGTTGCTATCGGGGATACCCCAAGGACTCGTGATATAAAGCTCCAGGCAAGGCAGCTTGGTTTAGGAATCACAGCTATAAACAGAGCTATGTATGACAAAGTACAAGCAATAAAAATATTGTCGCATGGCTGCAACTTACTCACAAATTCCCACTATATAGAAGAAAGAAAAAACATTATTTAGGAATACATTGCCGGAAAAATCAAAGCTTCTAAAGAGATTGAGAGGCAAGGAAGCCAAATTAAATAGGGACAGAAAAATTCGGTCTCGATAAGACCTCTCGCCCTCGATATCGAGGAAAATGATCTGGCCCTTCTTGTTACCAGTCATCAAACAGGGGGGGGGGGCGCGAGGTGGATCGTATCGGATGCAGTATACACATTACCAACGAACAGCGGCGCGAACGCCGCCGACTCACACGTCGTCTTCAAAGACGATGGACACCAGCGGCAGGCTACAACACTATTATTCCTGTCGGCTTAGTAGGCCGAAAATCCCCGTTGTTTTAGATGGGATTCGTAAAGGTTACCGCATACAGTTCATTCGCCAAGTCGAAAGCTATTGCAAAATTTTGAAAGTCGGCTATTAGAAAATGTAAACACCGTAAAGCTCATTTTATATCGAATATTTTCGTAGCTCGAAAACGAAATGGCGATTATAGATTTTATTCTAAACTACAAACAGTTAAATAAATTTGTATCTAATTCTCATTTTAGGATTGAAGACCATAGAAATCCAATCCAACCCAAAATGATACCAAGGAACGGCTTTGTGACAACTTTAAACGTAAAAGCCTACTTACTCGTCCCTATATCAACCTCTCATCGTAAATATTTACGATTCACATTTAAAAACAAAAGTAATGAAAAAGTAGCTTTGCTATTTAAGATATTGTGGTTTTTAATCTATTATGATTTTTTATGTATTGGGATCACCTTCGAAGAATGTCTTAGAAATGTAAACAATACGTTTAGGTTCCATAATTAATTATGATAAAAGTTGTTTACATTCCTGGCAGAGGCGTAAGTTTTTGGGTTTCATTTACAACTCTGTGGATATGAGGATTTCACTTCCATGAGAAAAATTTAACAAAATTTTTTTTAAAGAAAAGTTTTTTCGCCTGCCAGTTTGCACTATTAGAAACTTTGCCTATTTAATAGGTACTCTTACATCGGCCTCTCCTGATGTAAGATATGGTGGATTATGTACCAAAAGACTTGGGAGACAAAAAATTTTTGGCTCATACACCAAAGTTGCTACGAAACATTGAAACCTATGAATGATATTCTACCATCTTACAGTGGTGATCGGCGGACATTCTTACCTCATCTATTACAGTTTATTTTGACCTAGAGAACCCAAATAGGACTGAGCAGAACAAGCGTGCCAACGCCGGGTGGACCGCATATGAAAGTAATTTTCATATAAACTATTTAGAGCTGTTGGCGGGTTTTCCTCTGTCTTAAACCATTGCTCGCAAGAGGTCTAAAATTAACATCCTAGAACGCGTTGATAACACAACCGCAATCAGCAATATAGATCGGATGGGAGGAATTCAGTTTCCTCACCTAAGTGAATTAACAAGATCCATTTGCCAATGGTGCGAGGAACGAAAAATATTTGGTATCTTTGTATCGTAATATATTTATAAACAGAAAAGACAATGTAGAAGCCGACCGCGAATCTCATGGAGAAAATTCTGATTTATTATAATGGGAACTATCATAAAAGTTGTTAAGTACCAGCTAGTGACGTCAGCATTCGGAGAAGCAACAATTGACCTTTTCGCTTCTCGCACTACTGCCAAATGTAAAACTTACGTATCTTTGAGACAAGATCCTGATTCTCTTACAGTAGAGGCATCTTCATTATGCTAGATATCAATAGTTTTTTTTATACATTTCCACCTTTTTCACTGGTTTTAAAATGTTTACAAAAATTTTAAATGATGAAGCCGAGGATATCTTAGTTTTTTCCTATTGGCCAACACAGCCTTGGTTGCCCTTGTTAATGAACATGGTTCTATCCAAAATTATATTTGCTACCCGTAATTTCAATACTGGAATAGGAATTCCTGGACTTATCACCGTCCCGAGAAGAAACTTATCCTAAAGTTCACAACAAGTTTTGAAGAAGTTTACAATAAGACCCAGGAATGGCATAAAGGTTAACTATGGCATCCTTATCCAAAAATACACTGCGATACATAGAAATTATGGTGGCTGTTCTGTCGTATCAATAACCATAGACCTTGCGAATTCTCAGCTTCATCCATTGTCATTTTTTCTCACCGAACAATTTAATAATGGAGCTGCGTATGGATCTTAAAATAGTCACCGCTCCACGTTATCGCTTATTTTCGGTAGTGAATTATCTAGTATCGATCAAATATAACGCTTACTTAAAAGTGCCTATAAGTTAAGACCATCAAAACCAAAATATTTATTTACTGGGGATCCAGAGGTCGTATTAAATTTATTTGCCAATCGAACACCCAATTGGGACCTTAAGTTAAAAAAAAAAAAAAAATGACCAAATAATTAGTTATTTTACTTGCACTCTTTAAAGCACATCGAGTGCAAACTTATCGGCCCCTCGGGTGTTATAATAGAGATATCAGACATCGGCCGCAGGGCGCGAACGAACAGTCTATTTTAACCCAATTTTGAAGAAAATAGATCAATTTGCCGTGCTACCGCCATACAAGATTTTCATCGTCACGAAGAAAATTAGGCTGTCTATCGTCAATCCGCTAATTTCAATGCATATAATAGCCACACAACCCGGCATCTCCTCAAACCATCAGCAGATGGTTAAAGGTTGAGCGAAAACGGCGTGGATGTGCCGACGGTCGGCGCGCACAGCACGCGCCATATCGTTAGATATTATAAGAAATACAGCTGGCTAGACTAACCGCTCGCAAACATAATATGTGATATATATCATATACTCGTGCACTAATTTAATAGCCAATTAACTAAGTACGATTGATAAAATATTAGGAGGTAATGCAATTTATTGAACTGAGGATTGATTAAGATTAAAAAATAAATTCATATGTACCTTAGAGACGTTGTGTAAGGTTTATTCTGTAAATAAACGTTGATTTGGCATGATAAACACAATAATATAATTATTGTGTTTTACTACTTACCTTCACAAAATTTTCGTCTCTAAACATCTACTTTGTCGATAATAATAAAAATTATCTGAAAAATGAAGCGAAATGAAATATAATTAATGATCAAACGAACTTGCAAAGTGAAGTTCGATCATAATTATATGAATTCGCTTCATTTGAAGATATAAACACCCTCCCTCCCAACCCTCATTAGAAAATTTTGTGTTCTCTAAAAGAATGACGACGGCTGCAGCGGCGGTAGTATATATGGGGTTGCCCCACACCCCACAGGAAAACAAAAATCAATTGAGTGACTTAATTCTAAACGCGCGAAATGTGCCTGTACAATAGAAGTTACTACTTTGTCGATAATAATAAAAATTATCTTCAAATGAAGCGAATTCATATAATTATGATCGAACTTCACTTTGCAAGTTCGTTTGATCATTAATAATATCGTAAAACCAATGACTTCTAATACATAGAAGTCATTGCGTAAAACGCTTAGAAACAGATTCTTGACAACTGGCTTAGTTTTTGAGTAATTAGGTAGTTTTTCTGTTATATTCTACCGCGACGTTGCATGTCGCACCTACCAACGTATCCGTGAGAGTGAGAAAGACAAAAATAAAAACGTTATAGTTGAATATGGCGGTCTGACCCTTATTTCGAACGTCATAAGTCTCGCCGCCTTAACTATAACGTTTCGGTAAAAATCAAGACAAGCAACCGAGCGTAAGTGTTACTAAGCATTAGTCAACGATCATACTCCGGATGAACTTCCCGAGATAACCATCATAGTATTAATCATTTATGGTTTCTCTATGGTTAAGTAACGTAGATAATACAAAAAGATACCTACACAGACAATGGTGTACATAAGTAGTAGCTATAGTGGACCCACATTGTATGTTCGTATAATCCACTTTTCGCCACGTTTTCACGCTCTGTATACCAAAGAGACATGTCGTAATGTTCGCTTATACATGGACTTGAACAAAAACATTGATTGAACTACCTATCCAAAAAACACTTTCGTTTATCATAGACTATAGAGTATAGACTAGCGGACTTGACCTTTTGATTTCCCTCCTTAGGGGTTAAGTTTTCAAAATCCTTTCTTAGCGGATTACATTATGACAGCTTTTGTATTCTGTATGCTAATAAAACGGAAAATTCTTTTCAAAAAACCAACTTCAAATGCCACGACAAAGAGTGAAATATTTTTTAATGTACCCCAATTCGAAGTCGGGCAATGTTTCGTTCAACCAATAATAGTCCTTCCTATTAAACAACTTGATGTGCGAAGAAACGACAAAATTATAGACAATCGCCCGACTTCGAAGTGTACATTAAAAATTATTTCCCTCTTGTAGTGGCATTTGAAGTTGGTTTATTGGAAAGAATTTTCCATTTTATTTTTTACTTTTTAGTGGAAAACAGCTAATGCGCAAGGCATTGGAAAAAATGCCCAAATCACTTGAAGTATGCTTCTAAAATCTGTAGAGTTCCCTCAATTTCTCCAAGATCCCATCGTCGGATCCTGACTTGATGACTATGGGACCATCTGTGAACTATACCCTATCAAACAAAAAAAGAATTTTCTAAATTGGTCCACGCATCTTCGAGTAATCGGGGAACATACATAAAAAAAAAGATTCCGACGAATTGAGAACCTCCTCCTTTTTTTCAATTCGGTTAAAAATAGGCCCGATCTTAGAAGGAAAAATATCATTGGGCCTGATCTATTCAATATTAATACGTTCATCTCTTTATTCCTTATTTACGTAAAAGTATTAAAATATAGAGAGGTATAAAAAGTTCTAAAAAGTCCATCTGCTAATATAAACAAACAAACTTTATATCAAAAGGTCTTTTTTTTCATAAACCTCATCAAGTGTTATAATATCATTTAACTGAAGCGCGGAAAACAAAAAAAACGTCCTTCAAGAAGATAAGATATAATAATTTCCGATGTTGTTGTTTAGTTTTTATAAGGCGCTGTGATCAGTCAACTTTGGCAAATTTCGTTCGTATAGCATCGTTTTATGTAAAATCTACAGATCTTATTACTGTTAAAAAAATATGTGGATACAATTGAAAGTATTTCTGACATGGTGGCTGATGCCGAAACACGATTTCGTAAACTTCACTCGATAGAAAAAAATGCCAAAGTTGCCTCGGCGAATACATAAATCTACATTTTTCTCAGAAATGGTTACATGAATTTTTGTGAAATTAAATTAGGTTGTGTGTTTTATTGTGACAGATATAATGGCCATTTTAGATTTTTTATATTACGTCTGCATTGTCATTAATTTCACATTTTCTTGTTTTTTCGAACAAAAACTGCGGTGCGACATCCTTGTCTCTCGTATTAAATTAGACAGTGACCGCGAATCCACTGTTCCCCGCGCCACCTCCGAGTACGTTCCTATTACTGAACTATTATTATTTAATAGCTTTTTCCCGCGGCTTCGCCCGCGTGAATTTCGGTGAAAATTAGGGTTTTTAAATATCCTATGGGAAGTATGGATTTCTTCCGGGATAAAAAGTAGCCTATGTGTTAATCCGGGTTATAAGCTATTTAAGTTCCAAATTACAGCCAAATCGGTTCAGTAGTAGCGGCGTGAAGTGAAAGAGTAACAAACATACACACACACACACACACACACACACAAACACACACACACACACACACACACACACACACTTACGCACAAACTTTCGCCTTTATAATATTAGTGTGATTATTTGACGACCTCCCTGGTGCAGTGGCGGCGCCCTCGGATTCGAGTGGGAGATCGCGAGTTCGATTCCCACCACGGTCAATTCATAGAATTTTATAATTTCTAAATTGGCTCAGGTCTGGTCTTGTGGCCGTGGCTAGTTACCACCCTACAAGCAAAGACGCACCGCCAAGCGATTTAGCTTTCCGGTGCGATAGAAACCGTTGGGGTATAAATTTACTTATACCCTCCTAAGTTATTACGATAACATCTTAGGCTGCATCATCAGGTGAGATCGCAGCCAAGTACTAACTTGTATAGAGTAAAAAAACTGAGATTATTACTGTAGGTACTTCCTGAGATAATTACCTTGTAGCCTGACATATGATATTGTGGTCGACATACATGATAAATTAATAACTGTTACAAATAGGTATTACCTATGTTATTTTAAAAGATGTAAGAGGCCTATACTCGTAGTGAGGTCCTGAATAAATAGTTAAAAAAAATACGCATTCTGATCTCTACGATTTCGCATTGTGAAGTCAACATCTCCTGACGATGTCCCGGTGTCGGAACGAAACGTGGGTCGAAGAAAGTGTTGGAAAATTGTGTGTGGTGTTTCATGTGGGCAGTGTTCCTGCATATTGTACCATACAGAATCTTTTCATGAAGCGGATTATAACAAAACAAATTAGTCTTTCCTACTGAAAAAAATACAAAAAAAACTACTTTAAAAATTATTAAGGAATAAATAGGGCTTAAATAAATAAATAAATATGTTATTTTACTGTGTTGTGTACCCATAACACAAGCTATCGCATACTTTGGGGCTAGATATCGATGTGTTATAAATATGTTATTTTAACTTTGAACTTCATTATTTTCCATCTAAGTATCATAGTGTTCTACAGGGCCTAAACATAGTTATAGCAACTCTTCCGGTATTTCTACTGTATATTGGGACAGAACAGGGAAATTCTAAGCTATAGAAAATACAAAAAAAAACTCTTTGCAACCATTTTTGTGAAAACCAATTTCAGGTATTTTTGTGGTCAAGTGTTAGTTGTCTATTTAAACAACTAAATTGAGATAGGATTTTCAATTGCTAAATGATTTCATGAAAAAATCCTTCATCATATCTGAACAAAAAAAGGGGTATCATTTAAGGTATCACCAATTTAATTAGTTTTGTGTTTCTTAAATAATAGGGTTTGTCCTCAAAATAGTAGATCTGTCACCAAAATGTAGTCACCAAACAATGCAAAATCAGTTCCACAATAAATCACCTAAAATCCTGAGATATAAGGTCTAGTACCAAATAAATGTTTTTGTATGTGTTATAATAGGTGTGTCCTAATAAGTATTTAAGCAAACTAATTTAAAGATATCACCAATAAATCATATTATGTTTATAATTTTTTTTATTTTTTGAGCTTATGTGTTAACTTTATATAAGAATTTACGACTATAGCCTAAGAAAAAGTGGGGGATCTAGGAAAACTCCTTAGCCGTCACCCCCACACGTCTTCCCCTCCAAGAGCATGTCGACGGAGCCCCGCTTCGCGGGGCTCTTATTTCTGGGTGGTCAAAAAAGGAAAATAACCTTAACCTATTTACCTATAGGTGCACATGGGACCTAGGAAAACTCCTTAGCCGTCACCCTCTTCCCCTCCAAGAGCATGTCGACGGAGTCGCAGTCAGGGATCGATAATCGATTTATTTGGTGACAGATCTACCATTCTGAGCACAGAGCTATTATTTAAGTACAAAACTGTTATTATAAGAACGAAGTTTATATTCATGTAAATAAAATGCAATATGATTTTATTGATTATCGATCTCTTATATTTTACACATATATTAACATTAATTTGATAATTCATACCTGGGAACAATTTTTGTTTATCTGAGAACGAAAATATTTCGTGGCGATAGATCTATTTATTTGGTGATACAACTTGATGACAAATATAAATTTTGGTGATAGAAAATATAGTTCCCAAAAAAAAGTTGCAAGCTGATGCTAGCCAAATTAAAAAATGAGTTTTTGAATGTTGAATGGAAGCAGGCGTTATTTTGAGGAAATCCATAATTAGCAGGACAGATTAATTTGTTTTGCTATAATCCGCTATTTGGAAAGATTCTGTATCGTACAATATGTCGTCGAACACTGCCCACAGGAAACACCACACACAATTTTCCAACACTTTCTTCAACGCACGTTTCGTCCCGACACCCGGATATCCTCAGGAGATGTTATTGTTGTTGGAAAATGTGTGTGGAAAATATGTGGGCAGTGTTCCTGCATATTGTACGATACAGAATCTTTTCAAGAAGCGGATTATAGCAAAACAAATTAATCTGTCCTGCTAAAGAAGTTTTTTTACGGTAAATGCACTTTCAAATCTAACATTAGCACCGAATACATAATATTACTAACGTACATTATTAAGATGACGTAATGTTACCAAAGTAAAGCAAAATAATACAAATACGTTATTTGCACTCGTTTTAGCCAAAAGGTGACCAGTCTTAGTGGGTGTAGGTACGTCCTTATTTAGGTGGTGTGGAGTGCAACCTTTATTTTTTATTTTTGCGATCTATATTTTACGAGACAACTTGTCTTATTTTAAGATTTTTTTTTTAATACTATATATAGGCTAGCGCTTGACTGTGGTCACACCTGATGGAAAGTGATGATACAGTCTAAGGTGGAACGCGCTTGCCTAGAAGATGCCTATTCACTCTTGATTTGAAGGCACCCGGGTTGTAAGTGGCAGGAAAGACACTGCCTGGAAGGGTATTCCAGGCCTTTGCAGTGCGTATCAGGAACGAGGAATCAAACCGCTTCGTACGCGTCATTGGTACGTCGACTATGTATGGGTGGAAGCCTTTACGATGCCTTGCCGTTCTATGGTAGAAAGGTGACGGGGGAACCAAAATAAAAAGTTTTTTTATTCAAGTCCAACTTAGTAGACTAACTGCAATTATTTTAACCTAACCTATAGGTAATGGTAATGTGACGACATGCAGAGTGCAGACAAAGTATCATATCCTACTGACTTTTTTTATTTTATTTATACAAGTTAGTACTTGACTGCGATCCCACCTGATGGTTAGTGATAATGCAGCCTAAATGTTATGGTACTAACTTGGAGGGGTAAGTAAATTCACCCCAACGGTTTCTACAAGCATCGCACCGGAACACTAAATCACTTGGCGGTGCGTCTTTGCTGGTAGGGTGGTAACTAGCCACGGCCGAAGCCTCCCACCAGACCAGACCTGAGCCAATTTAGAAATGATAAAATTCCAAAGAGGCCCGCGGCGGGAATCGAACCCGCGACCTCCCACTTGAATCCGAGCGCGCCGCCACTGCGCCAGGGAGGACGTCGTGGACTTGTAACTTCAAAATGGTTAAACGCTTACCTAAACGGTTTTTAATGACCGGCAGGTTTAAAAATATGAAGCCTACCTACTTTCAAACATGTTTTTGGGTCTTTAATAATTTATTCGAGAAGCAGAAACACGATTATGGAACAAATTTTCTCGATACAAAGTTTCCCAAAAATTGTTCCAAAATCTGCATTTTTGCACATTTTCTGATGACCAAAAATGGAGTAGTAGATGATGTGTCTACAATTGGTGTAAGTATATGATTTTTTTTTATTTGTGTTGGCAGTTCAGTTAAGTTTCAAAAACGCTAAGATTTTTGTTGATAACTGTCTTTATGTGAAACGTCGGAAGGGCTCATTTTTTGCGCAACGAATTGGCCTGGCTGTTCAAATCGAAAACGCAGATTATTCTTGGCACCATTCCAAGCGGGCAAGACCTAATTAGAATTTTCATTTTCCATTAAAAAATTGTCTAAAAAAAGAAAAACTTAAAGACATATAGGTACACAGAAAAGTCAGAAAGCACTCAAAGACAGTAAAATCTGAAAAACTGGACTATCTGGAGGTATTTCTTAAAAATGCTTATTCTTAATTCGTTTGTATGTATTAGTTTTTACCTAATTGCGATATTAATCTTCATAGTTACTGATAAGAATTTATAACCATTTTCATTAGCTTAATTGCAAAAGAATTCGTATTTAGTAACGAAGTAAGTACACTATAAGTAAGTAATTGTTAATTTTGTAAATATGCAACGTAGCGTTGCAAAGCGGGAACCACGTGACATCTGTTGCCAGGCACACCGCAGCCACTCGACCGTGACGCCGCAGCCAATCAGCGTGCAGCGATAAGGACCTCGACCCCCGCCGCTCTGGAACGCGCGATTGCGTCAGCTCGCACATAAATAGCCTTTGGCCGCCTTCGCCCGCCAGTCTTGCGACGGGCACCACCAGTATAGGTCGGCTTGGCAAAGCCGGGCAGATCTAGTGCTCGTCTCTTGGCTCAGGGGTGAACCGCCACCCCCCCGCGCGTCTCGACTCTCTCTCTCTCTCATCCCGCGTCCCGTTTCCCGGCGATCCCGTCTGGACCGCTCGATCAAACCGCGTACAGCACCGTAGTTTGTAATGTACATACGTAGTCTAGAATAAGTGCCTACCTGTTTTGTAATCATTACGAATACTAAGAATAAAGACCAGTGGTCATCTATAAATTGTTAGTCCTGTTTCAATTGTCAATACGGTTCCTCTCCCGTTAGTCCGAGTCTAGGAGTTCGAGGTTCGATTCCCCGATCCCGTATGTGCGCAGTGAGGTGGCCTGCTTCCCAAGCCACCCGCTACGTTACATTGGCGCCCAACGTGAATAACCCGCTACGTTACATTGGCGCCCAACTGAAATACCCACATTTCCGCCCGCCCGTCCGTGTAGAAACAACAATAAACAGAAAAAAGAGGTTCCGCACCGTAAGTACACATAAGTATATAACACTAACACCCGCTAATTCTAATCGAAATACAGATATAAACTCTTACGCAAAGTCGGTTTTCGGCATAACCCGGGCACGACTGTAAGAGTGAATATCTGAACCGGGAACAAGACATAATATAGATTATAACAAGTAATAGATCGCGAATAGAATAGTGAGAGTGGATCTGTCGGTTTTCGGCGTATTCCGGGCAGATAGAATCCAAGCTCACATTCCACCGATACAAAAACACTATAAACACCGTTGCAAAAACTGTAAAAAGAATAGTAAGACTGGATCTGTCGGTTTTCGGCGTATTCCGGGCAGATAGAATTCAGCCTTACTTTCACCGGTCACATTAACAGAGATTAAACAGAAATTAATCGCGAATAGAATAGTGACATTGGATCTGTCGGTTTTCGGCATATTCCGGGCAGATAGATCCAACCTCACATTCCACCGATACAAAAACACTATAAACACCGTTGCTAAAGCTGTAAAAAGAATAGTAAGACTGGATCTGTCGGTTTTCGGCATATCCCGGGCAGATAGAATCCAACCTTACGTTCGCCGGTTACATTAACAGAGATTAAACAAGAATTAACCGCGAATAGGATAGTAAGAACGGATCTGTCGGTTTTCGGCGTACCCCGGGCAGATAGAATCCGAACTTACACCTACACCGTAACAACACAAACATAAACAAAACCAGTCACAGATATCCGGTAAATAAAATAAAAGAAAAGGATACAAACCCTTACACAAAGTCGGTCCGGCATAACCCGGGTGCGACTGTAAGAGCGTGTATTCTACCGTAGTATTCAATTAAGTATAAATATCGGGAATTATTTAATTAAAAAATAAAATAAAAGGATACAAACCCTTACGCAAAGTCGGTCCGGCATAACCCGGGTACGACTGTAAGAGCGTGTATTCTACCGTAACGTTCAGTTTAGTGCAAATATCGGGAATTATTTAATTCCAACCATAAACACACGTTCCAAAAAAAAACACAGGACATACAAGTCACACGCGCGCAATAGGTATCTATACCACACACAACTCATAAATAGTGGGCAAACACCCAATTAGTTATATTTAGATTAGAATTTACGAGAGAGAGAGACAGAAATATAACCCGTCCGTACCGTACCGTTGAAAAAACAAAATAAATAAATAATAATATTAAAATAAAATCCGCCGTTCAGTGAAACAAACTAAACCCCGTACCGCTAAAATAAAAAACCAGTGCAACACCGTTCGAAAAAATAAAGGATATAAGTACTCACACAGGATCCAATCCTGACAAGAGTAAATTTCGCTAATCCGTTCATCTTAAGAACCGACGCGAGCGAGATAGAAATATCCTCAGTAGTCATGCAAGAAGATACCCGTTTTTTTTCAACAGTCATACCGGGCCATAAAGGCCATCCTGGGCTACAAAAGCCATCCGGGCCGTAAAGGCCATTCCTGGGCTACAAAAGCCATCCGGGCCGTAAAGGCCATTCCTGGGCTACAAAAGCCACCCGGGCCGTAAAGGCCATTCCTGGGCTACAAAAGCCATCCGGGCCGTAAAGGCCATCCGTAAATTAAATATCAAAGAAACATTGGGCAGCTTCTAATAATCATTGTCATAGGACTCATCCCTCATGCCGCATAAGGTTTGTAGGGAATTGATTTGTTTGAATAACGAGATCTCACCAGGTGATTTTTACAGGTAAAAATCTTCAGAAGAGAGAGGGGAATGCAACGTAGCGTTGCAAAGCGGGAACCACGTGACATCTGTTGCCAGGCACACCGCAGCCACTCGACCGTGACGCCGCAGCCAATCAGCGTGCAGCGATAAGGACCTCGACCCCCGCCGCTCTGGAACGCGCGATTGCGTCAGCTCGCACATAAATAGCCTTTGGCCGCCTTCGCCCGCCAGTCTTGCGACGGGCACCACCAGTATAGGTCGGCTTGGCAAAGCCGGGCAGATCTAGTGCTCGTCTCTTGGCTCAGGGGTGAACCGCCACCCCCCCGCGCGTCTCGACTCTCTCTCTCTCTCATCCCGCGTCCCGTTTCCCGGCGATCCCGTCTGGACCGCTCGATCAAACCGCGTACAGCACCGTAGTTTGTAATGTACATACGTAGTCTAGAATAAGTGCCTACCTGTTTTGTAATCATTACGAATACTAAGAATAAAGACCAGTGGTCATCTATAAATTGTTATTCCTGTTTCAATTGTCAATACGGTTCCTCTCCCGTTAGTCCGAGTCTAGGAGTTCGAGGTTCGATTCCCCGATCCCGTATGTGCGCAGTGAGGTGGCCTGCTTCCCAAGCCACCCGCTACGTTACAAATAATACTTCGATTTACATAAAACCTTGCGATTTGTGTTGTGTAAAAATACGCGGGTGTGGCAAGACTTGACCGTAGAGTGTAAGGGTGCCCGCACATTATTTAGCTACGGCGATAGACATATACCGTGGACAAATGTTACCAGTTTATGGGTGCCAAAAATGCTTGTTTTGCCACCAACAGTAAGGCCACGCTGTTGTTCGCTCAGTAGCCACCTATAGAATTTTGACAGATGGCGCTACTGTTGGTTTTTGCGAAAAAGGTATACATAAATCGTTCGGATGCCCATATATCCCATATCCTGTCGAGTTTTCTTATCAGTGGCTACGGCATAGATTCTGTTATGAGTGGCAAAGTGCTAGTAAATAAATGTGTTATTCTCAAGAATATTTTGCAAAATAAGAGTAAAGAAATGGTACCGCCATTGTCTGTACTTAGTATGAATGACATTGAATTTTATTCAAATACTTTTGATTTTTGATAATTTAACTCGTAAATAATATTATGAATAGTTAAAATCGAAAACATTAAAAGACCCAATGCTGTACATATAAACTAAATGAGTGCAATTCGGATTAGGAAAACAAAGAATTAGTCCAATTTCAAAACATTTTCGACAAACTAGAGCTACTGATTAAATCAAAGTATCTTTATTTCACATAGGCATTTCACATAGGTCGCATATGCATGGTGATAACTACAAGACGACTTAAAACTAAGTTTACGACTATTAGGGTTAATGACCTGTGACTCTCAGCAATTTAGTTAATCACACTATAGTATAAATAAAGATTACATAAATTCCTGGGAACATGCTGTACCTACACTATGATAACTAGAAAGTAAAAACAAATACACGGCTGAATTTGTTCGTAACTTTTTTATCCAATGTGTGGCCAGCCTTACAAGTATCGTGAGCTATGTTTTTCAATAAAACTTTGTCAATTTTGTTTACTTTGGAATCTGATACCAACTGAAATCATTTGTATACGATTACAAATGATTACATTAGCTTGATTTAAAGTTTCACTTTCATTCAACAATGAAAATTCACAACTACCTGTTGCTTGGGAATTTACGCGCAAAATTACAGCTTACTAGATGTTGCCCGCGGCTTCGCCCGCAATAACTTCAATTTTTTACATATCCCGCTAAAATAAGTCAATCTTAAAACATAGACATGTTGTGTCGCGTACCTACTTTTTTACAACTTTTAAAGAACTAGCACAATTTAGTTTTAAGAAGCCGTGACGTGGTGATAACAGACAACAAAATCCGGCTGAGTTTGTTGTGGGCTTCTGCCTTCTTCTCAGTGCAGGGCGCGTTTGAACCCTCGTAAACTTAGTTTTAAGTCGACTTGTAGTTATCACTATATATATGCGACAAAAATCATATTGACGTATTGAGCCTGTACGTAAGGCCTAAATATGTGAAATAAAAACATTTTTGATTTTTGAATTGAATTTTGAATTTTGGAGAACTTTAACCGTTTACGCAACGCACGCAAGGGAAGCTCTTCAAAAGGAATAATTTCTCCCGTTTTTGCAACATTTTTAATTAATTCTCCGCTCCTATTGATCATAGCGTGATATTTTATAGCCTATAGCCTTCCTCGATAAATGGACTATGCAAGACAAACGGGAATTTTTCAAGTCGGATCAGTAGTTCCCGAGATAAGAGCATTTAAACAAACAAACAAACTCTTCAGCTTTAGCTACCTTCCATTCAGATTTTAACCACAAGATTGAATAAAAACAATCATGTACCTACGTATTAATCTTTTGCTGTGATCGGCGCATGCGCAAATGGTAGCCGACATACTAATAGGTGTACTGTATGATTAAAAACTTGCAAGATTTGATTTGATTTTATTTTTTTGATTTGCCCTTTTGATGGCAAGAGACCTGATGGTTTGACGCTGGTTCCCTGGGAACGGGGTCGGGCGCTGATGTAGGACGCAACATGCGTTGACACATTGACTTCGATTCATATCAGGGAGACAGAATCAAAGCCGGGAGCCGCAGCTGAAACTGCTGAATCAGCTAAGCGTCACAACTCGCAAATATGCCTCTCTATTAGAGAGTTACATATTTGTCCCGTTTGCCGTGGAAACCCTGGGGCCATAGAGTCATGGTGACAAAAAATTCATTCGAGAGCTTTCCCCGCGTTTAATAACCTCAACTGGTGACAGAAGGGCTGACTCATTTTTTGCGCAACGTATCAGCCTAGCTGTTCAACGCGGAAATGCAGCCAGTATTCTTGCCACCATTCCACGCGGGCAACACTTGTATAGTAATAATTAGAATAAGCTAGTGATAAGTTTTTGTAAAAAAAATGATTTGATTGCAAAGAAACAAATAATCATACAGGCCCAAGAGGGGGCCCTCGACTTCAAAAGTGCGGTAAAAAATACTTTGCACTAAACTAAAAAGTAAAACTAAAAGTACTACAGTTATAGGTGAAATTGAATTAATAATATCTAATAATATTTGACGACCGATTGGCGTAGCGGTAGCGAACCTGTCGCCTGCGTCGGAGGTCGTGGGTTCGATTCCCACTACTGGTAAATGTTTGTATGATGAGCTTGTTTGTTTTCTAGTGTCTGAGTGTTTTTCAATATATTTCTCTATGTAAGTATGTATGTATATTTATCAGTTATCTAGTACCCATAACACAAGCTATCGCATACTTTGGGGCTAGATATCGATGTGTTATAAATATGTTATTTTAACTTTGAACTTCATTATTTTCCATCCAAGTACCATAGTGTTCTACAGGGCCTAAACATAGTTAGATAGCAACTCTTCCGGTATTTCTACTGTATATTGGGACAGAATAGGGAAATTCTAAGCTAAAAAAAATACAAAAAAAACTCTTTGCAACCATTTTTTGTGAAAACCAATTTTGGGTATTGAATTTGTGGTTAAGTGTTAGTTGTCTATTTAAACAACTAAATTGAGATAGGATTTTCAATTGCTAAATGATTTCATGAAAAAAAATCCTTCATCATTTATCTAAAAAAAAACTTGCCAGCGGATGCTAACCAAATTAAAAAATAAGTTTTTTTACGCTAAATGCACTTTCAAATCTAACATTAGCACCGAATACATAATATACTAACATACATTAGTAAGATGACGTAATGTTACCAAAGTAAAGCAAAATAATACAAATACGTTATTTGCACTCGTTTAGCCAAAAGGTACGTCCTTATTTAGGTGGTGTGGAGTGCAACCTTTATTTTTTATTTTTGCGATCAATATTTTACGAGACAACTTGTCTTATTTTAAGATTTTTGTTTTAATACTATATATAGGCTAGCGCTTGACTGTGGTCACACCTGATGGAAAGTGATGATACAGTCTAAGGTGGAACGCGCTTGCCTAGAAGATGCCTATTCACTCTTGATTTGAAGGCACCCGGGTTGTAAGTGGCAGGAAAGACACTGCTTGGGAGGATATTCCAGGCCTTTGCAGTGCGTATCAGGAACGAGGAATCGAACCGCTTCGTACGCGTCATTGGTACGTCGACTATGTATGGGTGGAAGCCTTTACGATGCCTTGCCGTTCTATGGTAGAAAGGTGACGGGGGAACCAAATTAAAAAGTTTTTTTATTCAAGTCCAACTTAGTAGACTAACTGCAATTATTTTAACCTAACCTATAGGTAATGGTAATGTGACGACATGCAGAGTGCAGACAAAGTATCATATCCTACTGACTTTTTTTATTTTATTTATACAAGTTAGTACTTGCCTGCGATCCCACCTGATGGTTCCTCTCCATTTTGGCACATCGGAAACTACAATGGATGTAATTATATGATTGTTTTTTTTTTGCTTCGGCAGTAGTAAGTCTCAAAAACGCTTAGATTTTTTTCAATAAATGGCTTAGTTTCTTAAGTGAAACGTCGGAAGGGCTGGCTTATTTTTTGCGCAACGAATTGGCCTGGCTGTTCAAATCGAAAATGCAGCCAGTATTCTTGGCACCATTCCACGCGGGCAAGAAATGTACAGTAGCCAGAATAATCTAGCGATAAGTTTTACTATAACATTTCAATTAAAAAAATGTCTTAAAAAAACTTAGTTATGGAGAAATGTCAGTCTTGCATAGATCAAATACACAGAAAAGTCAGAAAGCCATCAAAGACCGTAAAATCTGAACAACTGGACTATCTGGAGGTATTTCTTAAAACTGCTTATTCTTAATTCGTAAGTAGGTATATGTATTAGTTTTTACCTAATTGCGATATTAATCTTCATAGTTACTGATAAGAATTTATAACCATTTTGATTAGCTTAATTTCAAAAGAATTCGTATTTAGTAACGAAGTAAGTACACTATAAGTAAGTAATTGTTAATTTTGTAAATTATACTTCGATTTACATAAAACCTTGCGATTTGTGTAAAAGTTGTGTAAAAATACGCGGGTGTGGCAAGACTTGACCGTAGAGTGTAAGGGTGCCCGCACATTATTTGGCTACGGCGATAGACATATACCGTGGACACTGGACAGGGCAGACGGCGCGAAAAATGTTGCCAGTTTATGGGTGCCAAAAACGCTTGTTTTGCCACCAACAGTAAGGCTACTGTTGTTCACTCAGTAGCCACCTATGGAATTTTGACAGATGGCGCTACTGTTGGCTTTTGCTAAAAAGGTTTACATAAATCGTTCGGATGCCCATATCCTGAGTTTTCTTATCAGTGGCTACGGCACAGATTCTGTTATGAGAAGTTACTGAATTAAAATGCCAAAGTGCTAATAAATAAATGTGTTATTCTCAAGAATATTTTGCAAAAAAGAGTAAAAAAATTGGTAACGCCATTGTCTGTAAGTACATAGTATGAGACATTGAATTTTATTCAAACAGTTTTGAATTTTGATAATTTAACTCGTAAATAATATGAAAGGTTAAGATCAAAACATTAAAAGACCCAATGCTGAAAATATTTACAATAAAATAACTAAATAGTTTGATTGTGTGCAATTCGGATTAGGAAAACAAAAATATATTCCAATTTCAAAACATTTTCGCCAAACTATCTACTGATTAAATCAAATCAAATCAAAATATCTTTATTTCACATAACTAATTATCTTTTTGATTAGTGTTTTACACACTTTCGGAAATAATTCCTATAAATTTAAATACGAATCAAAATTTTTCACTCGCAGCGGGATTTGAACCCGCGTCTCCCCATCTCTCGCGGCTGGGTGCTCTTACCGCTGAGCTATACGAGCATATCCAACTGCGGTGAAATTTCGATTCGTATATTAGGTCCTTTAGGCAGGACTAGCGTCATCTATTAGTGGAACGTAACAGTTTCAAACTAATTTCGAAGGCTCATAATTTCATATGAAGCAAGCTTCATTCAAACGTCAACATGATATTTGTCGCATAATATGTATGGTGATAACTACAAGACGACTTAATAAAACTAAGTTTACGGGGGTTAATGACCTGTGACCCTCAGCAATTTAGTTAATCACACTAAAGTATAAAGATTACATAAATTCCTGAAAACATGCTGTACCTACACTATGATAATTGATAACTAAAAAGTAAAAACGAATGTACACGGCTGAATTTGTTCGTAACTTTTTTATCCAATGTGTGGCTAGCCTAACAAGAATCGTGAGCTATGTTTTTCAATAAAACTTTGTCAATTTTGTTTACTTTGGAATCTGATACCTACTGAAATCATTTGTATACGATTACAAATGATTACATTAGCTTTATTTAAAGTTTCACTTTCATACAACAATGAAAATTCACAACTACCTGTTGCTTGGGACTTTACGCGCAAAATTATAGCTTACTAGATGTTGCCCGCGGCTTCGCCCGTAATTACTTCAGTTTTTTACATATCCCGTTTTATTAACATAAATTGTGCCGCGAATTTGTTAGAAGCGGTATTTAAGCGATTTTGAATGAAGTTTTATTTAAAAACTATATATAATAAACTTATAATAATTAAATATATATATATAATAAACTTCATGTATTTTAGGTCTTTAATGATAAATGGGCTATCCAACACAAAAGGAATTTTTCAAGTCGGACCAATAGTTCCCGAGATAAGAGCGTTCAAACAAACAAACAAACAAACAAACAAACTCCTCAGCTTGATAATGACTACCTACCATTCAGATTTTAACCACAAGATTGAATAAAAACAATCATGTACGTATTAATGTTTCGCGGTGAGCGGCGCATGCGAAAATGGTAGCCGACATTGACCTCAACAAACAAACATACTAATAGGTGTACCTACGATTAAAAACTTGCAAGATTTGATTTGATTTTATTTTTTTTTGATTTGCCCTTTTGATGCCAAGAGACCTGATGGATTGACGCTGGTTCCCTGGGAACGGGGTCGGGCGCTGATGTGGGACGCAACATGCGTTGACACATTGGCTTCGATTCATATAATCAGCGAGACAGAATCAAAGCCGGGAGCCGCAGCTGAAACTGCTGAATCAGCTAAGCGTCACAACTCGCAAATATGCCTCTCTATTAGAGAGTTACATATTTGTCCCGTTCGCCGTGGAGACCCTGGGGCCATAGAGTCATAGTGCCAAAAAATTCATTCAAGAGCTTTCCCCGCGTTTAATAACCTCAACTGGTGACAGAAGGGCTGACTCATTTTTTGCGCAACGTATCAGCCTAGCTGTTCAACGCGGAAATGCAGCCAGTATTCTTGCCACCATTCCACGCGGGCAAGACTTGTATAGTAATAATTAGAATAAGCTAGTGATAAGTTTTTGTAAAAAAAAAAGATTTGATTGCAAACAAACAAATAATCATAGAGGCCCAAGAGGGGGCCCTAGACTTCAAAAGTGCGGTAAAAAATACTTTGCACTAAACTAAAAACTAAAAGTACTACACTTAAAGGTGAAATTGAATTAATAATAATAATATTTGACGACCGATTGGCGTAGCGGTAGCGAACATGCCGTCTGCGCCGGAGGTCGTGGGTTCGATTCCCACTACTGGTAAATGTTTGTATGATGCGCTTGTTTGTTTTCTAGTGTCTGAGTGTTTTTCAATATATTTATCTATGTATGTATATTTATCAGTTATGTAGTACCCATAACACAAGCTATCGCATACTTTGTGGCTAGATATCGATGTGTGTAATCAGCGGGGCTAGACAAAGTCACAAGCGTTTGGCGTTAACGCTAGTCGACAAAAATGTATGGCCAAAACACATGACTGTAGAAAAACCACGATAATAATTACTAAACACGCTGTGTTTGATACTGTCGGCTGTCAATTGTCAAGCGAAGTACGCTAAAGTTATCTACAATGTCCGCGAGAACGCCAGGGAGCGTTCAAGTTAGCGTAGTTAATTATTTATTTAAACACAGCGTGTTTAGTAATTATTATCGTGGTTTTTCTACAGTCATTTGATTTGTCCATACATTTTTGTCGACTAGCGTTAACGCCAAACGCTTGTGACTTTGTCTAGCCCTGCAGTAATGTCCTGATTATTTAGGTAAAAAAAAAAGGTTCATTTGTAAGGACTACGATTTTGCGGCGCTTGCGTTTGAAACGCTGGGCCCATGGTCATCGGATACCAAAAAAATTCATCAATATAGTATCCCAAAAATTTGTCCGAGCGTCTGGTGACCCGAGAGCTGGCGCTTATTTAGCTCAACGGCTAAGTTTAGCCATACAAAGAGGAAACAGCGCCAGCGTCTTGGGCACTATGCCCATAAATGATCAGTTGGATGGTGTATATATTTTGTAAATATTATAATTTATTTATTTTTAATCATTTCCAATCACAAAGCTTAATTTGGTAAAAAAAATACTCACGGTAATTTAGCCCCCGCACGTCCCTTTAGCTCTGCCGATAGCACCTTAAAAGCGTCTCCATCACTATTAACACTCTTCACCCTCTTTGCCGAGTTCGGAGCACTCTTCACTTCAAAACTGTCAGCGATACTCTTCACTCTACCCTCCCCAACTCTCGTGGATAAATCAAAATACCTATCCTGAGCATGTATCAAATGAGTTACTGTAAACGAATCACTCTTTAGATCTATCTTCGGTCCGAAAAGATCGGCGCGGTCGAAAAATCTATCGTTCTCTATATCTTTAGACGGGGAGACGTCTGTTCGTGAGTCTATCGTTATGTCTAATAAAGGCTCGGTTCTAAGTGAGCGGTTTCCCGCGAACGCGTATGGCGTATTGGCAAACTCTTCTTCGAAACTGTTGTATCTGCTGCGAAATAACGAGGCTTCGCTGCTTTTGGTCTTGTCTTCGTATTTGTTGTCGTATTTGCCCCCGAATATGTCGTAACTCCCGAACCTGTTGTTTATGGTGTCGAATTTCGGGTCGGTGGGCTGGTCCGGTTCGATTGGGCTGTTGGAAGGACTCATGTCTATGTGCAGGATTCCGTGTTCGTCTGTGTATTTCAGTTTCAGCGCCATTTTTTATTATATTTCTATATGTTACATTTTCTTTCTTCTTTTTGTACCTGGAATGAAAGACATGTTTTCTTAGTGTTTTTGAAGTGAAAACTTCTTTACGCATGTTGGGAATTTTTGAGATGCGAGATAACCTCGCCTATTTAGCAATTTTAAAATTGGCCATACCGGGTATCGAACCCGCAACCTGCCATTCGAGTCAGAGCGCGCCGCTGCGGTTATATTTTATTATAATAATTTACATCTTTGGCTGAATTAGCTTAAATAATACATACTAATTATAGTTAAATGCCATTAAACTATTATAAATATTATGTAAGTTTGCTTATTTAGATGTTAGTCACCAAAACTACTACACTCATTTTAAAATAGTTCGTTTAATTTTAATTTAGTTTTAGTTAATTCCTTAAAGGGCAAAGCTGTAGGGTGAAATAGTAAATAACGGGCTAAACGGTTGTTTAATAAGCGATTACTTGCAGGTCAAATTTATCCATCATGTATTTTGAGTCTGATCTAAATTCGCTTAGAAGTCTGCGAGCCAGAGACATTTTCTCGGTAAAAAGATTTCCCAAAAGTTGCTCAAAAATCTCAATTATTATAGGGTTCTGTAACTCAAAAGAAAAAACGGCACCCTTATAAGATCACTTTGTTGTCCGTCTGTCTGTAACACTTTATTTTAAATATCGAAAACTACTATTGTAATTTTTATTTTAAACGCTCAGAATTTTTTTGATAACTAATAAATTTGAGTTTTTGATAACTGATAACTGCCTTAGTTTTTCAGTAATTAGATAAAAAGGGGTATCATTTAAGCTATCACCAATTTAATTAGTTTTGTGTTTCTTAAATAATAGGGTTTGTCCTCAAAATAGTAGATCTGTCACCAAAATGTAGTCACCAAACAATGCAAAATCAGTTCCACAATAAATCATCTAAAATCCTGAGATATAAGGTCTAGTACCAAATAAATGTTTTTGTATGTATTATAATAGGTGTGTCCTAATAAGTATTTAAGCAAACTAATTTAAAGAGATCACCAATAAATCATATTATGTTTATAATTTTTTTTATTTTTTGAGCTTATGTGTTAACTTTATATAAGAATTTACGACTATAGCCTAAGAAAAAGTGGGGGATCTAGGAAAACTCCTTAGCCGTCACCCTCTTCCCCTCCAAGAGCATGTCGACGGAGCCCCGCTTCGCGGGGCTCCTATTTCTGGGTGGTCAAAAAAGGAAAATAACCTTAACCTATTTACCTATAGGTGCACATGGGACCTAGGAAAACTCCTTAGCCGTCACCCTCTTCCCCTCCAAGAGCATGTCGACGGAGTCGCAGTCAGGGATCGATAATCGATTTATTTGGTGACAGATCTACCATTCTGAGCACAGAGCTATTATTTAAGTACAAAACTGTTATTATAAGAACGAAGTTTATATTCATGTAATACAATATGATTTTATTGATTATCGATCTCTTATATTTTACACATATATTAACATTAATTTGATAATTCATACCTGGGAACAATTTTTGTTTATATGAGAACGAAAATATTTCGTGGCGATAGATCTATTTATTAGGTGATACAACTTGATGACAAATATAAATTTTGGTGATAGAAAATATAGTTCCCGATAAAAAGTTATTTTTCTATCATATTCTCCCGCAATGCCGCTTGTCGCTCTCACCCACCGGAAACAAGCGTAAGAGAGAGGAGGACAAAACTGAAAACCTTCTACGACCTTAATAATATAAGTATTATTTTAATACCAGTATTATAATGTTTTTAACACCGCTTCGCTGGTCACCTTGGTCCTTGACGGTCACGCGTTCGATTCCTGTGCACGCATCAATGAGTTCCAAGTAAAAACTTCAACAACAATGAAGAAAAACCTTACAATACACAACTTTGTAATTTTTTTTATTTCTAAACACCCATTATCTAGTGTTTTTAGCCAGTTTGCCATGGAAGTTTGGAGGGTTTTTTTTTCAACTGACGTAAAAATTAACTAATATTGAAGAATTTCTTAATTACAAGGATTCTTGTAGTGACAGGGATATGCCATCCCTCTTTTCGCGAGATAACACAAGTATCATCTACATTACTTTCATGTTACATAAGTAAGAGAAATTGGATATATTGACTTTGTGAAAAGAAAAAGTGCCGAGTTTCTTGCCAGTTCTTCTCGGTGTGAACCTGCTTTCTGAACTCGGCGGTAGAGTTTTGACTTTTCATAAGAGCCTGTAAGTTCGGCTAGGCCTATGTGAAAAATAAATAACGTGTAGACTGCCGCGGTAAATCTATTGCATAGCTGTTTTTATCAAACTTAGGTATGCAATTATAATTATACAACCAATGCCACCTAGAGACGAGTTGCTGAACTAAAGAGACAAGCGTGATATTTCAAAAAGTCATGAAAAGTTCTGCTATTCATCGATAGATGGCAAAACTAAAAAGTGTAAGTTATTTTCGTTACGGAATTTCTGGATTCGGTCTCCACGCTCAAGGCCCGCGATAGTTCATTTTCATTAAATGTTCATGACACAGACATTCCATTCTTCATCAACCATTTTTTGTGTCCCACTTCTGGGCACTTAGCTCAATGCATATAGTGTATAAAAAATCTGCAAAACCAACGAGACGGAAATTTTTACACACTATATGCATTGGAGTTTTGTAAACATAATAATGTCCTCCTGAGCGATTCGGCTACGGCGGTCAATCTCTGCAGAAATTTATCTACGCGGAAGATTAAATAGTGTTATATTTATTTTTCAATCCACGACAATGTGCCCCAGTCTGCAACAAGCAAGTACTTGACTGCGATCTCACCTGATGGTAAAAGACTATATTATATAGTCGGAGTATAAGTCGGAGATGTTATCGTACTAACTTGGAAGAGGGTGACCCTTAAGTTTCACAGCATCGCTCCGGAATGCTTATCGTTTGGAAGTGTGCTTTTGCGGCTAGAGGCTACTGACCTCTTCCAAGTTAGTACGATAAAACCTTTTGGAGAGATACCAAGTAAAATGTATTCTGAAAAAATGATGGCAATGTATGTGGGTGTAGCAAAATGACTAGTTTTCTGACTCACTTACCAGCCTAACGTAACTTTTTGTGTATAAACTAAGTATGATTGCTGTTGACAGCTAACTGGTAAGGCTTTGCAGGAAAAATCGCTAATTACCGGCCGACTTCCACGTAACTGCCTAAACGACGTTTGTTAGGACGGGAAACACGGTAAGGGTGTGGTGCCAGTGCCGGCGGAGAATACATCGTGGCGACTTAAGAATGATTTAAACAAGGCGTGGCTACTCGAGAAAAATTTAAACGAGGGATCTGCTCATCCTTACATGAACAGGCTGTGTAGGTTTTTTACACGCTACATTTTTTTTTTAATTTTTGTAAATCAAAGAAATACATGCACAAATCTAATTTACAATTTCTCGCGATTGTATAATAGATTTGTGTATTACTAGGTTGCGATCTCACCTGATGGTAATTGACTGGCAATGCAGCTGAAGATGTTACCGTACCAACATGGAAGGGGTAAGTAAAGTCACCCTTAGTGGTTTCTACACAGCGTCGCGCCGGAACGCTAAATCGTTTGGCGGTGCGTCTTTGCTGGCAAAAAAACCGAAACGTTATAATTAAATATGGCGGCATGACTCTTATGACTTTCAAAATAAGGGTCATTCAAGTCAAGCCACCGAGCCTTAGAGAGGCTGTAAAGACAAAAATGCAATACATCGTTTGGTCAGTGCACCGATATCGCACTGCCCGCCTACGCGAGTGGCCGGTGGATCGATTACACGCAAAACAGTTCAATGCCCTGCGTATACGTGTACGTTATACAATAAGCAATCAGACTACTTTTGAAATATTTATAAGGATTTATTGAACCATGAAAAATACAGTTTTAAATTAACAAGGCGTTTTAGGTAAAATTTAGAGGCCAACTCAATAAATTGCTGGACACTTATTTAAAGATAAAATATTTTATAAACAAACTAGGTATAGCTGTTCCGGTAAACGTTGTTTTGCCGTATAAATTATTTCTCACTAAAGCTGTAAATCATAGAAATCTTTTTTGGAACGTCACTTTACATAATATATTAGGCGCATTTAAAGCAACTCTATTCATCATCATATCACAAGAAATAACACTAAATTATAAAGGCGAAAGTATGTGTGTTTGTTACTCCTTCCCTCGGCATACTGAACCGATTTGTCTGAAGTTTCGAATGGAGATAGGTTATAGCCTGGATTAAAACATAGGCTACTTTTTATCCCTGGAAAATCCACTGTACCCGTGGGAATAGTGATAAACCGAAATTCAGTTAGTTAATTATAAAAATTAACCATCAGAAGAATTCACCGCAGCAGATAGAATTGGACAACTGATGGTATAAAATTAACATAAGAAGAACTCTTGCTCGCTTTATCATCATTAGCTATTAAAAATAATATGCCGCTTACACTACGGCGCCAACAATCCACAATAATATAAGAATTCGAACACAAATTATTACGAAATGCAGGAATTTTTTCAGCCCCAAGCTGCTATAAGTAGAATAAATTAACGTATACTAAGTTTTGTGTAACGCGACAGTTTTGCATACGGCCTATTTACTATTTAATTAACCGAAATAATACTACTACAATACTACTATACATTTTTCCTACAAGTGCTAAATTGTTTGTAAAAAAACTGAATGAATACTGAAGAATTCTGTAATATCTATCTCCAAGATTTCCATCATAAAATCTTCACTATATTGAAAGGAAATTAATACCTAGATGCTAAGCTCTTCAAACAAACAAAAATCATAAAAAGTTGATAAGAATTGGCGAATTTTTTTTGCTAAAACATAAAGGTGGTTTTCGTCTAAATCAGAAGACATTCATCGGATTTTCAACTTTACATGGTACCAGCTAAAAGCCAAACCATTTCAAGAAATAAATATGTAATTGAAATTGGTTAGTTTAGAAATTAAGAAGCTATGGACGGAATCCGACAAAACTAAGACAAACTAGTGTAGAATCGATAACCTTCATTAGTGGGAGGACTCTTTCTTGCAGAGTTCGTCAAGGTAGGTACCACCGCAGTGTCTGTTATTCTACCGTAAAGCAGTAATTTGCTGTGTTTCAGTTTGTAATGGAGCATAAGTCTGGATGACTGCCAATCTGACATTAGCATCTGTAAAACGTCTTCTCACTTTCTTTGGTCACGGTACTAAACTTGCCAATGTCTCCATCGAACGTCCACGGAAAAGTAGAAGGACCCGAGACCTTGCGGCAGATCCCAGATCGCCTATGAGATGGACGGACCAAGGAAAGCAACTACATAACCTTGTGCCTCCTTCACCTTTCTACCATAGGACCGCAAGACGCCGAGAGCGGTGGCATCCTTATGTGGTTGACGTCCAACAAACTCGCACGAAACGTTTTTCTTCCACGTTTCTGGGAACGCCCTTCCAGCCTCCGTGTTCCCAGCCAAGTACAATCTGAGTGCCTTCGAGAGAACAGTGAATAAGCATTTTCTTAGGCAAGCGCGCTCCAAGCTAAACCTCATCTTTTGTTTTTCATCAGGCATGTTTGTCGTCAAGCGCAAGTCTATCTACAATGAAAAAGGCTGCATTGGACGTCCAATACATGTGTGCTCCCGAAAAGCAGCTGTTCAGGAAGAATGGAGACAGATCGTCAAGTGTGTAACTGAGGAGTGATAACCATGACCGCTCTGACAAGAGCGTAACGAAAGAGATAAAAATCTTCCTCGTCTGAGCATTATAAGCTATTAAACTAATATTTTATAGGTAGGCGGTTTCGGGTGTAGCCTCATGTAAATCATGTTAGTAACGGCCTGTACAAGGCCTCTCCGCGTCCTTGCCGCTTGCTCCGAGCCTTGGCGGTGCTCGCAATCAAGGTTACGAAATGGTCAGCTATATTTGTGCTCGCTACATCTATTACTTCAGCTAAGCCTTTTTTAATTAACTTCAGAACAGGAGCCTATCAATTCGATTAGTATATAGGTATATCCAAGCTATAAGACCAATCCAACTGCAGCGAGGAGTGTGACAGGGAAATGTCATCTCTCCAAAGTAGTTTACCGCGGCGTTGGTCGTCTGTAACGGATATTAACATCAACGGCGAGTACATCACACGCTTGCGATTTGTTAACACAACCTGTCCTCAGCTTTCTTCATCCAACCACTCGACAGTAGGGCTGTCGGGAACTGAGGGCCATTGTGTTGGTGCATTTGGGGGGCTACTCATTTGCTGGTTATGACCACGCTGGGAAGGCAGGTTGGTCAGAACTAGACTTGGCCGACACACTGGCCTATTTATTCAAGTCTAGCGGGTTTCGGGGATCCGTCTGAAAGACTTTTTTTACACGACTGTCCTAAAAAAGGAGTGTAATGTTTCCAGGGTTCATGTAGGTATGTATGTGAGTTTCTTTATTCCACCATAACTTCTGAACGGCTGAAGATATTTGGATATATGTGGTATCTTTAGAATCCTTACATCATTCCGAGTAACATAGGCTATATTTTTTTGGTAAAAGGAGTTTTACCACAGGGCAGGCGTGTTTTTTTTATTATTAACTTATTTTATGGTATGTGTATTGATGGATACATACGTATTACGTGGCCTTGTGTTTTGGCGGGTAGTTGTGGAATAATTTATTGTTTACTTTCAGCACCAATGGCGGAGTCGCTACTCGTAAGTCGGGCGGAGTGACAGGTCATTACTCATACACACATTCTTTACCACAACCTACTTATCTGAGAGATATTATCTATGTTAATAGTATTAGGGTAGACATATAGGATGACCGTGTCTACTGGAACTATATTTATGGCAAAAACCAAAAATTGGGGTGTAATAACCTGATAGGTACTACTTTAGATATTGAGTGGAATGGCGAAAATCTAAGAATCAAGTGTTCTGATTCCGAGTTTTGTAAAATATGTTCAATTAAAAGTCTATTCGCTTAGAATTTGTCGTTACAAGTACATGCACACCACGGTCTCTTGAGAACATGGACTACATTAAACGATGTCGACCGTGCGCAATTACGCATGTACTTGTAACGACAAAAATTCTAAGCGAATAGACTATACATGACTATATTATTATTTTTTTTTCGAGCCTCGAGGCCCGTACCCCCTTGGGGACTTGCTTCCCATGGAGAAGACCACATGACTATATAGACTCGATCATGAATATTTTACAAATGTCGTCAATAGATGTCGCCGCAACAATCCTATACAAATTCGCGTTTACTATACTCGGTAAAAAACTCGAAATAGGCACTCGGAGTCTTTGGTATTTATGCAGACTTATCTATGGTCGTCATAGAAACGTGTCATCCTCATTCCATATCTAAATTAATCACGTGACTTATTGAATATATCTGTCATTCTCATACCTTTTTATGATTTTCGTTAAATAAATATAGTTATGGAATGGCGGTCAACAGGTTTCTTTGACGATCGATAGCCGATATCTAAAGATAATAATATTATATGCTCTATGCACTATCGTGGATACCCCGTTTAAAACTTAATAATATAAAAACTATGTTAAAATTTAAAAAGTACTTAACCTCTCATATTTATTAAGAGAAGAGTTCTGCCCAAGGACTGAATATAGGAATTTTCTGTATTCGTAGCCTAATTTGTAATTTCTAATTAGTAGAGCACCCAGCCGCGATATCTGAGAGGCCCGGGTTCAAATCGCGCCGATTTACGTCTTTTATTTAGCGAAGAGAAGTTTCTCCAACCAATTATATAAAAGCAGTGATTATTCTATTGAACTGAATTAGAAGAAGACCGTCCACGCTTCTTCGTCCACATATAGACAAGAGATACGACTCAAGTAGCCTTCAAATCTGCTTTTATATTGGAGTTTCATTTCTTAAGCCTAGTTTAGAGGCTATAATCTGGATTGAATTTAATTTTGCATATAAAAGTGTTTTTTAACAATACGACCAATTATGTATTAATTTATTTTAAATTATCTATATTTTTACGTGCTATAAGCTTTTCAAAATTCAAAATATCTTTAATTCACATAGGCCTAATAACGTACAAGCTCTTGTAAAACGTCAATATGATATTTGTCGCATATTGTACATGGTGATAATTACTACAAGTCGACTTAAAACTAAGTTTACGAGGGTTCAAATGCGCCCTGCACAGAGATGAATCAGTGTTAATAGCCTCTCATAAGCGGATATCGGGGGTTCGGATCTTGGGAACATACTTCAGAAATATGACAGGAGAATTAGACATATACCCTGGACATGGCGGACGGCGCGAAAAAATGTCGCCGACTCATCGGTGCCAAAAATGCTTGTTTTGCCACCAACAGTACACACTGCCACACTGTAGTTCGCTCAGCAGCCTCCTGTAGAATTTTGACAAATGGCGCTACTGTTTGCTTGTACGAAAAAGGTTTACGTAAAATGTTCGGATGCCCATATCCTGAGGTTTCTTATCGGAAACCAAATAATATTGCTTACTTTCAGTGAAAGACCCTGCAGATCTGAGAGTTTACTATGAAAAGGTGTAGAAATAAAAAAATCCTTGGGTCACAGATACTGTACGGACCTTACAGTTGAGTTAACTTGACCTTAAAGTTGATGTAAGTACGTATGTCCATAATTCGAATTGCTTAAACTATTTTGGAGTTTTTTCGTAATTATATTGGGACATACTCGTACATAGTATTTAGAGCGTAACAAAGAAACGATCAAAAATATACTCATACCGTAAATCTAATCGAAAGGTTAATCTCTCGAATGAAAATTCAAGAGTTTAGATTTAAACTATGAGATTTTCTTATTCGTAGATTTTCATTAGGTCTTTGACCAAAGAAAATCATTCATTCAATCAATCAATCAATTAATCATTTGACCAATGAAAAAGCAGTCATTAGACATGACATTTTCTTTCAAGATTTTCGTGATAGAAAAGATCAATTTTCTTTCCCGTCCCGTCCGAAAAGAAAAAAAAAAAAAACTTCGTTTAAAAAATACTCAATTTGCCCAAGCTGGGAAGTATCCCGAGACATTTTATCCACATGCAATATCACTGCGCTAATAGGAAGTAGAATATAATTTTACAAGTTTCTTGAACTAAGAACTAATTATTTTATATATTTCAAAATAGTTGGAACTAAACTTGTCTACAACTTAATGAAAACATTAGTTGGTCGTTGCCTATAGCCTTGATTAGTATAAAGGAAAACTAGAAAACTGTTACTTGACTGTCTTGATCCTCGACTTTACGCGTTTATTATATTTATAAAATCTTGCGAGATTTTTTATTTTTTCCGGATTTAGGAAGCATTCTTTATCCTTTTGTAAAATTGTTCTTAGTAATGTATGTACTTATTGGTTTTAATTTAATTTTTTATATTTTTTTTTTACCACGTATAGTGTAGCCACTATTATGGTAATCCGTGATAATGTACCTAGTGCATGATGGGCTCCTCGACCTTCAAGAATTTTCATGCAGAAAATTACACAGGAAAAAAGGCATCCGGAATAAAATACAGCCAGTTGTCTCCTTTTAGAACGTCTAATCTGAAAATGAACGCCATTACTAATATCTAAGCTCACACGTTGAAAGAATAATGTATAGTGGTATTCTAACTGCCTGTAAAAGTCCAGTTAAAATAGGAAATTAAGTACCTACGTAGGTACTCTATAGTTTAAATTGATTGAAAAATCACATGATATTTTGAGCGTAGCACCGAATTGGGCATAATATGACTCAAAGACTGATGTGTCAGAATGATGAACGCAGTGCAGTGCGTATTATGATATTGCAATGCAAGGTTCAGGAATGCACTGCATAAAATATAACCTTGTGAACATCTTTGCCATAAATAAATAATAATAAATAATAAATAAACGTTTATTTCAGACGTTTCCATCCATAAGGTTTTAGTAGCTGTGTTAGTAACATTTTTTTCTTAATTCCTAGGTTAGTATTGTTAGTTTATTTAGGATAAGAAAATGCGTAAAACTGTTTCATTTTAATCTCCCAATAGCTATGCCAGTACAGAGGCATAGTATGGGGCAGTCGTATCTGGCAGCAAGTACCCTTAGGATGCCGTTATCGCTGTAACGTAAGCGCTGTAAGAGGGACACTGCTTTTTTGCGCATTACAGCAAAAAAATCACTTGTATGCGCATCAGCAAACATTTTAGATGCGCTACAGCGCCACGACAGCCCCAACAGCATCCTAAAGGTGTTGTTATACTGAACACGCAAGGCGTTGTAGGCCCGGCGCGTATATGTTACCCACAGTCCACCGGTATAGAAAGACTGACAGAACGCTTTAAATAAAGTAACTTTTACGTCTGCAGTGCACCTGGCGAATCTGCGAGCAAGCATATTGCCCCTTACTGACAACGCCCTGCGTTCACGTTCTATATCCTCGTCATCCCCTAAATGACATGTCACAATGTGGCCAAGATATTTGAATTTATTTACAACTTTTAGAGGAACTCCTCCGAGACATACTAGAGGGACATGGCGTGGCCGTTGTTTCGGTACCTTAAATATTAATATCTCACTCTTTTTAGAGTTGTACTTTAGGCCATGCTCCTCCGCGTATGTCTCGCAGATCGAAATCAGTTTCCTAAGCCCAGCTATCGAAGGACTGAGCAGCACCATGTCGTCAGCATAGCTTAAGTTGTTGACACATTTGTCATCGATGTGACAGCCGACATGCGTGCTGCTCAGCCTCCCGACAAGCTGATCAACATACAGGTTGAATAGCAGTGGAGAACTCAAACCACCCTGTCTCACACCGCACTCCAGCCTGTATTCTTCCGACAGAGCGCCAACCCACCTCACCTGGTTTCGCTGGTTAGCATACCAGTACTTGAGTATGGCCGTGTACTCCGCCGGCACACCCGCATCCCCCAACTTGCCCCATAGCAAATTGTATGAAACGAGGTCAAAAGCTTTCGACAAGTCGAGGAAACACGCATACACCGGCGTCCGCCTAGCGGTGTAGTACTTGACAGTGTGTTTCAAACAGTAAATAGCGCTCTCAGTTGATACCCCCGCTTTAAAACCAAATTGGGCATCATTGATAGATATGTATTTATTGAGATAGCCATTTAACACACTGTCAAGCACCTTGGCCGTAATGGTGGCAAGCGAGATGGGCCGGTAATTGCTCACATCGGACGTGTCCCCTGTTTTATTTTTGACAACGGGCACTACGATGGTCCTCATCAGAGGTTCAGGTAAATAGGAATGACCTAAACACAAGCTGAAGAACAGTGAAAGAACACGTGGGAGATGTACTCCTGCATATCTGAAGTGTTCGATGCTGAGACCATCATGACCAGGCGATTTTCCTCTTACCATCTCATTAATTATTTTTTCTATGCTTTTCGAGGGTATCTTTTTATTTCGTTCTGTCATGATAGGCTCAGCCTCGCTCACATTCACACTTGACACGCCATTTAAGGGTGACTTTACTGTAAAATGAGATCGGAATGTGTCCGCGATGTTTTTGTGACCATTTACACCCCCAACACTCACCGGAAGGCTCGGCTTAGCATTCATTTTCTTTGTGTTTTTCCAGAAGCTACTAAAGTCTTTAGAGGAGTGATTTGACGCAAGAATATCCATCTTAAGTTGTTCCTGTCTGTCTTGACACCATTTTAGTTTTGCTTTAAAAAGTTTTCTGGAGTCAGACATCTGTTTATAAACACGACCACTGGATGGCCGCCCAGCCATCACCCACTCATGGAATCTAAGCCGCGCCTCCCGATGAGGGCCCGCTACATGTTTATTCCAGCCTGTCGCATACCCTCCCTTTTTTCTAAATTTATCTCTATATGTGTGGATAGCTGCCAGTGATAGTATATTTATAATGTTACAGTACATGTTATAAAGAACTTCA
The DNA here is from genome assembly GCA_036785405.1 of Coenonympha arcania. Lineage (NCBI taxonomy): Eukaryota > Metazoa > Arthropoda > Insecta > Lepidoptera > Nymphalidae > Coenonympha > Coenonympha arcania. The sequence continues at coordinate 773,246 of CM072080.1, forward strand.
TGATGTTTTTTATTACTACAGAATATATCACAACAACCCCTGAGCTCCTCCGGAAGATCTATTGTCCTTAACTTGGTGTGACAAAGATCATGATATAGATTAATCTGTTGTGGAGACCTATCTCCCCATGTCACACGATTTACAGTTTTCATATTTACCGGCTCCGCAACCTTAGGCTTAAGTTTATTTAAATTACACTGCAACACAAGTGGAAAGTGGTCAGACCAAAAGACATCGTAGTTCACAGATACACTAACTACTGTTTCATTAGCAGAGTGAGAGACGATGCAGTGGTCCAACCACCTGTTACAACCGTGAGCCTCACTATGAAAAGTAAATGTATCTTTGTCACATAAATTAGCATCAACACAAATCAAGCTCTCATCGTTACAAAAATCTAGCATTTCATTATAAAATAATTCATTAGGATGTGCATTAAAATCCCCTAGTATGTAAAAAGCTATAATCCCCTAGTATGTAATCCCCTAGTATATAAAACAAGTTATTTGAAAATCACGGACAAACATTAAAGTTGTATTTATTTTTATATAGACATGTCTGAACTACTAAGTACTAGTTGTGTTACTTTCAATGAACTGACGCTAACTGCGATGGGACATGAAACTGGGAAAATTTAGCTTTAAACCCATTTTAGATTAGCCATCCCCGCCTTGCCTTTTGACCATTATTTTATTGATTATAGAAAAAGGTAAACAGCGGTTCATTGTGTTGGTATATTTAGGGTTACTAACCCCCTTTAAAGTTAGTACAATAACATCTCGGCTACATTCCCACTTCAGCTGAAATCGCTATCAAGTAACTAAGTAACTTGGGAGTGTGTAAAACAAAACAACTAAAGACGTACGCGGTATGACATGACAGTAGGTATTGTAATGATTGCGAATGGAATAGGTATGCTACGTTTCGGCTTTAGTTAATCCCTTAACATTTGAGCTACATTACGAGGGTTTTTTTAACATTTTACAACCCACTTGACTGCGATCTCACGTAATGGTAAGTGATAATGCAGCCGAAGATGTAAACGTACGAATTTGGAAGTTAGGGTAAGTAAACTCACGCTCAGAGCAGACCGGGGGCCTTGCTACCACGTCTTAAAACAGTACGGTTGTAATACTGTTTTAATATTTTCATACAATGTCAAAATTGTAAAACAAACGGTGCGGTAAGGCCCCTGAGCAATTGGCAATTAGAAAATTAAAAATTCTAGAGGCTTGTGGCGGCAATAGAATTCGCGACCCTTGGAACGTACGCCACTGTGTCAGTAAGGTCGACAAAATTGTTTATTTTTATTTACTTCAAGAGCTTCTCATTTCTTTGTGCTACATATTCGATATTCTCTACCATTTTGGCCCGTCAGCAAATTGGCAATGAATTGCACTCCGCAGTATTACAATTTACACGGGCACCATTAATCATGGCGTGATACCATAGAGTATAGACGCCTTTCATCGCTCGATGTGGGACGATAGCAAATTGATTGTACCTACTCGTAATTTGATGGTGTGGTCGTCTACTCTTTTTTTTCTGATGTAAGCCGTCACACCGCCCATGGACATTTCCAATAGCAGAGGAACTGCAAATGCGTGATTTGTTTATCTGCCCCTTAAATAGCCCCATGTTATAGTTTTGACGGTGGTAGTCGACAATGTTGGCATCTAAATTGTTTCCCTACACAATTATCTTAGTCAGACCATGCAATTGGACAGAAACAATTTCGATGACGAAGCCAACAGAAGAATACGGCTGGGCTGGCTTTCGGTAAATTCAGCCAGGTCTTCTCTTCGTCAACCCCTCAATGCCTGAGAACGAAAGTGTTTAACCAGTGCGTCCTGCCGGCCCTCACCTATGGCGCTGAAACGTGGACACTAACAAGCGGCCTGATCCACAAATTCAAGGTGCTATGGAAATTCAAATGCAACGTGCTATGGAGATAGCTATGTTAGGGGTTTCCTTGCGTGATAGAATCAGAAATGAGGAGATCCGCAGGTGAACCAAAGTCACCGACATAGCCAAAACCATAAGCAAGCTGAAGTGGCAATGGACAGGTCATGCTTGTCGCAGGGGCGATGGCCGGTGGAGCCGGAAAGTCCTGGAGTGGAAACGCGTACAAGTAAGCGTTGTGTGGGGCGCCCTCCAGCCCGCTGGACTGATGATATGGCGCGGGTGGCGGGAAGCGGCTGGATGAGTAAGGCGGAGGACAGGGTGTGGTGGCGCGCGCTTGGGAAGGCCTGTGATCAACAGTGGACGTCCGCCGGCTGAGATGATGATAGTTTTGAGGGAACACTGTTGCTGGGAGCTGGTTCCATAGGCAATCTCTACCTAACATCGTTCGGACCGGGCCACGGCAGTCAATCTCTGCCGAAATTGTCCATCAGCACGGGACATTACAAACTACTCACAAAGTCTTGGGACACGTACACTGCATCTGTTATGGACTATGGTCAGTGGCATAACTTTTAACATCAGGGGTCTGATTGCGTAAGAAAAACTTATTCAAGGTTATCGTAATCATTAGCGGATTCTGCCCCCGATCGGCTGACGTAAATCAGGGAACCAATCAGCGCTCAGAATTGGTAAACGATTACTATAACTATGAATACGTTTTTCTTACATAATCTAGGGGTTGGTCTTGCTTTTCTTAGCATTCTTTCGTATAAAGGCACCCGCTTTGTCCTAACTATTGTATATTTTGTCATAAGGCCATTGGTCCTGCATTACTACTGAATCATCGTGAGTCATGAATGAATCAAAACTTTCATGTCATATGCCCTTGACAGGTCCTTTCATTCTGTATTCTGAGGTCCTTTCAAACCTTGACAAGCTACATGACATTTACATTAGGGCGTACTCTATAGGGGTTAGTTGGGCTACGCCTGGTCCAGTGGAAGGCTTCGGCCATGACTAGTTACAAGCCACGACTAGTTATTATCTCGCTGCAGACTCGGTCATAAAACATTCGAGTGTTTCATTCTTGTGGTTCTTCGTTGAGCTGTGCATTACTGCAGAACAACAAAAGCGAAACACTCGAATGATTTATGACCGAGTCTGCAGCGAGATAATAACATTACTATAGCCAAGACTAGTTAGTAGTTACAAGCCAAGCGCTTTAGCGTACAGGCACGATGCCGTGTAAAAACCGTTAGGGGGAGTTTACTTACCTCTTCCAATTTAGTACGATAACATCTTGATGATGCAACCATCATCACTTACTATCAGGTGAGATCGGAGTCAAGTACTAACTTGTAGAGTTTAATATTTATTTTTCCATAATGTATGGAGAAATGGCCAAATGCTTATTTTATACAGGATGTTTCGTTATCAATTACATTTATGTATCCTTCAATGTTATTTCATAAAGTGTATATTTACAATAGTATATTTACATATTGTATAATATACTCAATTTTGTCGACTCTAATCGATAGCTCGCAATTCCGTGTGACTTTGAGTAAAAAAAAAGAGTGTAGATGAAATTAGCCTTGAGTTAGTAGGTAAACATTAAACCACTAATACCAACCTTCAAGGACAGAATTCACTGCGTATATATTATATTATATAAAAACACATACAAACACACAGTTTTATTACAAACACAGTTCAAATTGTTATTATCCATTCAGTTCACATTTTGGCTGACTGTACGTTTTTCCTCCGGCGTCATTTCAACTTGATTTTGAAAATGTAGAACACGACCGGTAAATTCGCGACCATGATTGATTTTTTGGCGCGAAAACAAATAACGGCGGCCATTTTTAATTGGGAGACTCAAGTATACCAACGTAATAACTCATTTTGGGAAAATTATAACGGTTTTTTATTACAAAACGGACAATTTTAAATAAGAACTTGCTTGAAGCTGTATTTATTATTGAAAATCGACATTTTTCTTTTAAATTAAGATTGAGCTCACGTTTTTTTTTCAACCATCTTTATTTTTTTTTAATTTTTATTTTACACACTTTTTTCGATTTCTAACAATATCGTCGTCATTTCACACATTTTTTTTTTGCAGAAGAGCGTAATTATTATTTTTTGTATTTTTTTCACAGCTTTTTGGGGATTTTTAAAGACGTCATTTTATATAGAAAAAAATGTGTTTTTTGCACAAGTAGGTGAGGTGATTTGTTTATTTTTGTTTTGCACTCAGTTACTAGGGCGACATGGCTCGCAAGACGGCAGTTCTCTACTGACCGGTGTACGAAGAAAGAGGGTGGTAAAGGGTGGTTTTAGCTCAAGAGGCAGTGCTAGTATTTATTAGAACTTTAACACGTCCATCCAGCTATAGCTCTTGTCATAGGTCCCCATGCGTTTATAGGACTCCGTACTCAAAGGGTAAAACGGGACCCTATTACTAAGACTTCACTGTCCGTCCGTCCGTCCGTCCGTCTGTTACCAGGTTGTATCTCTGGAACCGTGATAGCTACAGCCTTGAAATTATCACAGATGATGTATTTCTGTTGCCGCTATAAGAACAAATGCTAAAAATTAGAATAAAATACATATTTAGGGGGGCTCCCATAAAACGACGATTTTTTTTTTTGCTTTTTTTTTTGCCCGATTTTAATAACGGCAACAGATATAGGCTTAAAATATTCACAGAACATTTTAAAAATAAATACTTAGTTATTTTTTTTTTATTTGTCACAAAAAACTTATCACTAGCTTATTCTAATTACTATACAAGTCTTGCCCGCGTTGAATGGTGGCAATAGTTAAATTAAAATTGAAAAAAGATATATTTAAGGGGGGCTACCATACAACAAACGTGAATTTTTGCTCGTTTTTGAATTTGGTGAGCAGAGGCGTTTTGGTTGGACTTGCTTTTGATGGTGCGCGAGCCCGACTCGCATTGGACCAATCATTTATTTACGTACCTACGTCAATCCTCACTGACCAGAAAATAAGTTAATTTCCGATGACGATAGAAACCCCGTAATAGCCACCAGGGGGGCTATTCACGTTACGTGTCGGCTACATTTCGTGATGTGATATGTTTAAAAAGGTGATGGTATTTACGAACAGCAGACGATATTGAATTCAAAACATTTTTTGCGAACACTGAAAAAATAATTTTAATACTATTAACATAGAGCGTAAAATTGAATGTAGTTCAAAACGCCATATTGGTCGACAGTTCCGAGATTGAAATTACAGCGCGTCAAAGTTGAGCATTGTATTTCCTATGATGGTAAGGTGTAAAGTTAATTTTTCAGTGTTAATATTTTTTTCTTTTTCTTGTATCACATCACTGAGTGTGTGAAAACGTTACGAAAATGTCATAGCAGCTCTTTGTCTATGGGGTGTAAATTAATGAAGAGGGTGGAATAAATTTGCCTTTGCTTTTTTAATTATGGCGAAGTGCGTTCGATTTTTGCGCCGAATTGGCGATTAAGTATGGCAGTTATCTAGTATTTTTAGACTATAACGGAAATTAGCCCCATAGCTCGCTTCGTATGAAAGCTTATACGTGGTTAGGTCCCTTCTCTACATCCAGCGATAAGAAATCTCAGGATATGGGCACCCGAACGATTTACGTAAACCTTTTTCGTACAAGCAAACAGTAGCGCCATCTGTAAAAATTCTATAGGTGGCTGCTGAGCGAACTACAGAGTGGCCTTATTGTTGGTGGCAAAATAAGCATTTTTGGCACCCAAAAATTGGCGAATTTTTACGCACCGTCCGCCCTGTCCAGGGTATGTGTCTATTGTGGCACTGTAATTATTTTCTACACTAGTTTCGCCCCGACACCGTAGACTCGACGAGTAGACCAACAATAACTCATGACTACCTCCATGGCGCAGTTGGCAGCGCGTTCCGATTTGAACGGGAGGTCCTGGGTTCGATTCCTGGTATGGGTCTTGTCTGGTGGGAACCTTACACTAGTCACATCACATCGCCCACAGCAGTTTACCAGACTACTGGCAAAAACGGTGCGGTGCGATATAGCAACTGTCAGGGGTTCCCGACACCTTCCATGTAAGTACCTACCGGTGTGATGCTGTGTAGTAACCGTTAGGTGCCTTGCACTTGCCAGATTGCAATCTAGTACTAATTTGTAAAAAAAATTTGCCTGCAGCTATGAGTAAAATGCAATCAGCTGGTAGAAACTTGTATAAAAATGCTGACTGTACCTACCTATGAGTAAAGTGTTTTATGCCAAGGCTTTTTATATCAAGAGTCTATGACTGACAGGTAGACTTGAAAAGGTTACAAGGATTGAGAATGACAATATATACCTAATCTGTGGACAATATGAAATGAAAAGATATTTTTAAACCAAAAACTTTATTTAAAGCATGTATGACATTATTAATAAATTATTTTATTATTATTGTACAATAAAATTAAATATAAGCTTTACCTGCTTCGGTTGTACAAAAATCTCTAACCTGAAATGATAAATATTTAAGAACAGAAAAATATTACTAAGGAGGTGTATCCACCATGAAATACTTACCAAAAGGGCTATTCGAATTTTTTAATGCTTTCTTTATCCCGAAGGGAATGACGATTATCACTACTTTATAATCTGGCAATTCAGAGATTTCTGTGCATCCAAAATCAGCTCCAAAATCAGAATTTCATAAAAATAATTAGTATAATGTTATACAGTGTTTAAAAAATCCTGTCTATACTGAAAGAGATGACCAAAAATACACTAAAAAATCCTAACTTACAGAGTCGCATTTTTTACTTTTAGTGTGCAACTTGACAAGTATTTTAAACGCAAACCTTTTTCAAACGAGAAAAAAGTAGCGCCATCTATCAAAACTCCTACGAACTACCAAAGAGTTATGATAGAACGAATCACCAAAAACATGTTGTTCATTAGTTTTCGCAGCCATTTAAACTGGTGACATTTTGACAGTTTGTCTTCGTAAAATTGCTTTTATAATTCATAATATATATATTTCCATTTATTAGTTGATAAGAATCATGAAAATATAACAAAATCGGAAACCTAACAGTAAAGACGAATCAAACAAATTCCAACGAATTGAGAACCTCCTCCTTTTTTTGAAGTTGGTTAAAAAGATCAAACAGGATTTCTTATACACTGCATAAACCTAAGTATGTAATTGAAAATAGCACAAGCAATATGAACGAAATAATTAAATTATTTAAATTGTATTGTATTTTTTTTTACAAATAAACAAAATGCTTTAAAGCACTCACCACTTTTTATGGATTTAAATGAGTGCAGCTATACTCCGTCCAAAAGTTTATTCAATTTTTACATTTGACAGATATACGAGTAGCAAAAGTAAATAACAAGAGAAGAGACTAACACGATTTCAGCCTCATCTATACTATAAATACGAGTATTTGACCCATGTGCCAAAAATACAATACGTTTGTTTGGAAACGAGTTGTAGTTTTTCGCTGGGCTGTAAATAGGTGAGCGTGACGGCCGATTATCTTGCCGGTTCTTCTCGTTGCTTGACTAATTTCTGTCTGTCATGTTTGAGTATTAGCTTTTAAGTTATAGTATGTATTCAAACTCCTTTTTCATGCAAATGTTGTTACAGTGTGATTACTGAACACATGATTTCAAATACATTTCTACATATTTGAAATCACGCTTTTTCAATTGTATGTAAAATGATTTCAAATAATTATTTACATATTTGAAATCACACTTTTTCAATTGTATGAATCGTCCATACAATTGGATTTTATTTTGTCAAAAACGTCAACAACTGTCAAAAACGGTATCTCTCACTAGCCAGCTCTATAGTTTACCAATAAAAATATGGACATAATTGTAATACTAAACGCGATAAAATTAACTCTAAAATAATATCTAGAAATGCATTAAAATTATATTGACATTACATTAATGTTATTAAAATTATGTATATTAGTGATGTATTGAATTAAAATAATTTTATTTGTAAATACAATCATTATTCATAGCTCTTTATTAATAAAATTAAAATATTAAAAGTATTTATATACAGGATTGTCTTTTGTGTTGTTTCAAACGAAAACAATGGTTGATTAACACTGAACAGAAACTGGGCAAAATGATTGACGATTCTTGCAATGTATTACTGCAATACAAAATTATTAAAAAAATATAATTATTAAAATCAATAAAAAAAAACCTGGGAAATATAGATTAGCGTTATTAAGCTATTGCATAGCTTCTATTGCGGGCCTTGAGCGTGAAGATCGAATCCAGAAATTCCGTAACGAAAATAACCTAACACCCCCCTCCGACCGGCACAGCGGTGATACTTTTTAGTTTTGCCATTTATCGATGAATAGCAGAACTTTTAATGACTCTTTGAAATATCACGCTTGTCTCTTTAGTTCAGCAACTCGTCTCTAGGTGGCATTGGTTGTATAATTATAATTGCATATGTTGATAAAATTAGCTATGCAATAGCTTTACTACGGCAGTCTCAGAGTCCTGCAATAGTAATTGGATATTTGACTCCAATTTTTTTTGCACTTTATTATATACTAAGTACGATAAAAATAATGACGTAAACTGAAAAAAAAACCAACTACATCGATCAAACGACATAAAAGTTATAAGCATTTAAAGTAGTGTAATATCCAGTTCGTCATCATTTTTAATTTTTTTATAACCCACTTCTGTTTAGCATGTAACATGCAGAATATAAATTTTACACACATATTATTGTTATAAACATGTTTTTATATAGATATCACTTATCAGATATTATGTCGTAGAAAGATCTTATTACGAAATAATTGTTTTTCGAATTTCCAAAAAAAAAAAACTAAACTTTGTTTTTTTCTAAGTGTAAGTATGACAAATAAAAACACCAAAAACAAAAAAGTTATAATTTATGTGATATAAATTACTTCTTTTTTTTTGGAAATTCGAAGAAGTGCAGTAGAGAAGCGAAATTTATCATTGATCAATTCTAAGGTCTGACTGCGACATTTATTTTATGTTACAGTAAAAGTTAACTGGGCGATTATGTTAGAATATTCTAATATTAACGTAAGATATACCATTATACACTTATTACTAATTTCGTACAAGTCGGACAGTACGATAATCTCTAACCAATCACAAAGAATATTTTTTATACATAAATTACCTGTTAAGTCAGGTTTTTTTTTTATTATTATATACTCAGAAAAACCCCGAACAAGTCGAGAGTGACATTATACAGCGTATCATGACTTATTATACTCTTTCCATTTGTTTATTTTCTCTTTGACACATGAAACCACATGAAACAGATATAGCAATAGCGATATCTGACCAGAGAGAGATAAAGGTAAAGTTGTCTCTTTCTGGTACCTCGCTATTGCTATATCTGTTTCATGTCTCAAAGAGAAAATAACAGAATGGAAAGAGTATAGTCGATTTAAAAACGAAGGTGACCAATGATCTTGTCAAAATAATGTTTGGGTTACAAAAAAAGTTTCATACAAATTATTTATTAAATTAGGCCTCTTTTGTATGCAACTTTGATTTTTTAATTTCAACATCATACAATCCTCGGCTTCAAAATTCCCACGAACTACTAAATCGCTGTAGGCCCTAAACAACAATTTTGGGGCCAGTGCATAATTGCAAATTAGTTGCACGAAAAAAGACTGCCAAAAGTCTTGCATATATTATGCTTATGACTTATACCCAATAAATTACAAAAATCTACTCTCAGAACACTCTCAGAATGGAATAGTTCTGGCCACAACCATCGAAATTCTAAAACACAGAAGTGATGATGAGATGTTTTATTACTATGGTTCGATTTTGATACTTTTGACGTTAGTATCACTTAGAAGGGCTATTTGTATAGGAATATAGGTTTTATAAGCAGTCGTAAAGTTATATGTAGTTGGTTATCTATTGAATTCTGTACGTTGGTCACTGATAAGAAAGGATATGGGCATCAGTGTGCTGATTTCGAGTTTTTTACTTAGTCGACAGTGAGAGCGTAAACGCGAATTTGTATAGGATTGTTGTAGCGACATCTATTGACACAATTTGTAAACTACTCTAATCCCATACAAATCGGCGTTAACTCTCTCACGATCGAGTAAGTAAACATATTTTTAAAAACTCGGAATCAGCACACTGAACGATTTACGTAAACCTTTTTCGTACAAGCAAACAGTAGCGCCATCTGTCAAAATTGTACAGGTAGCTGCTGAGCGAACTACAGCGTGGCCTTACTGGTGGCAAATTAAGCATTTTTGGCACCGATAAACCTTATCCAGGGTCCATGTCTATTATGACGTACCATGTCTTCCATGCTTTATTATTTCGATGCAACCCACAAGGTTAAAATGGCGATTGGCAGGGTAGTTTAAAAAACTAAAAAGATAACCTAATATCACATATCCTTCAAAACGTGTTTCAAAATGGCGCCTTCGTTGTTCCTGGTCTGGTTGATGCCGGGGTCCAGGGCGTGGAGCGGGATTACCCTGGAGTCAGATTCTATGGACACCTGGGAAGATAATTATCTTTTTGATTAGTGTTTTACACACTTAGGAAATAATTCCTATAAATTTAAATACGAATCAAAATTTTTCACTCGCAGCGGGATTTGAACCCGCGTCTCCCATCTCTCGCGGCTGGGTGCTCTGACCGCTGAGCTATAGAGTTACATCCAACTGCGGTGAAACTTCGATTCGTATTATTAGGTCCTTAGGCAGGACTAGCGTCATCTATTAGTAAACTTTAGTAGTTAAACTGTTACGTTTCACTAATAGATGACGCTAGTCCTGCCTAAGGACCTAATAATACGAATCGAAGTTTCACCGCAGTTGGATGTGACTCGTATAGCTCAGCGGTCAGAGCACCCAGCCGCGAGAGATGGGAGACGCGGGTTCAAATCCCGCTGCGAGTGAAAAATTTTGATTCCCTGCCTTGATGTTGCTTGCCTGTCGGTGTTCTATAGAATATATTTCGGAGAGTGTGCACACGAACTTTTTAATTTGGTTCCCCCGTCACCTTTCTACCATAGAACGGCAAGGCATCGTAAAGGCTTCCACCCATACATAGTAGGCGTACCAACGACGCGTACGAAGCGGTTTGATTCCTCGTTCCTGATACGCACTGCAAAGGCCTGGAATACCCTCCCAGGCAGTGTCTTTCCTGCCACTTACAACCCGGGTGCCTTCAAATCAAGAGTGAATAGGCATCTTCTAGGCAAGCGTGTTCCACCTTAGACTGTATCATCACTTTCCATCCGGTGTGATCACAGTCAAGCGCTAGCCTATATAGTATTAAAAAAAAAAGATTCGTATTTAAATTTACCTGGGAAGATGTTTCCATGGAATCCAGGTTCTGGAAGAGAAGGTTGCTCGCCTGGGAGCTGGTAGAGGGGTTCCTTCTGTGGCCAACTTCGAAGACTGGGTTAGGTCCTGAAAGGTAAATACCAGAAATTTTATCCGACTGCCAAGGAAGGATTATATTTTTCGCGCGTATTATGTATAAAACACGGTCGCGGAACACGAAGAATTTCGTACATTAACCTGTTACTACCTGTCTCTGTCACTCCCGCGTCAAAATAATGCGGTCACGCTCGCACAGATGCAATGACCCCGTCCTGTGCGAGCGTGACCGCATTATTTTGACGCGGGAGTGACAGAGACAGGTAGTAGAAGGTTAATGTACGAAATTCTTCGTGCTCCGCGACCGGAATTTAGTATCTGTTTCTTTTGTAAACTTCTTTATTATCTCGTATCTTTCATACGACATGACGACCGAATGGCGTAGCGGCAGCGAACCTGCCGTCTGCGTCGGAGGTCGTGGGTTCGATTCTGACTGGTAAATTATTGTGTGATGAGCATGAATGTTTTCCAGTGTCTGGGTGTTTTTCAATATATAATATTTAAATATATTAGTATGTATATATATTTATCAGTTATCTAGTACCCATAATACAAGCTATCGCTTACTTTGGGGCTAGATTGCGATGTGTGTAATGTCCTGATATAATATATTTATATGAAAAAAAAAATATTGGTTGTCTGTAAAGTCGGTTTACGGACGATATATTTACGTGATAACGTCATAGTCATAATCAGAATCATTATGATAATCATAATCGTAATCATAATCATAGTCATAATCATAATCATAGCCATAATCATAATCATTATTTTATGTAATTTTTATCGTGCCTCTCTATCGCTTGTTGCGCGCTCTCGCTTGCACGCACAGGCTTAGGTGGAACGTTACGCGGAACGTTACTATTTTTCATGTGCGTTGCTGGTGTTCATCAATTTATAAGACGTTATCACGTTAAAAACGGGTGAATGGATTTGAACAGTTAAGGTATCGTTAGATTGTTCATAAAATAGTGTTCCTAAATACGTTTTTTAAACATGAACATGGCGGATTTATGGCGCTTAAAGTAAATCGGTTTTTTAAGAAAACCAAATGCGATTCAATACTTTAAATACAGTCGCGGAATGAAAAGGTTCGTCAATTTTCAAAAGTTATTCGTTTGCACTAGTGGATTGTTTTAGTATGTTGACATTATGGACTCTTGCAGTACTAGTGCAAGGGAAAATCAACGCTAAGGTGGCGAACCTTTTCATTCCGCGACTGTACTACAAGTCTAGCGAGCTGAACAACTTACCAATGGTGGAGCTCTTCCTGGAACTAGCCGCGGGGGGGTCACGCCCCCCTTGTAGGGCCATCATGTCCGGCAATGGCGCCCTGGGCCGCGACTCGTTCTGGAGGAATCTCACAAACTCCGCCGCCAAACTGTCCCCTGCCTGACCAGACTTGACCAGACCTAGCTTCTCGCACTCGGTCTGGTTGAAGTCTAGCACAGTTGAGAGGATGCGAAGGATCTGTGTTCTGGAATTAACAAATATATATATATATAAGGTGTTGACAAATTATCTGCCACCGTTCCAGGAGGCGAATATACTATACATATACACTTCAAAAGTGAAGAAATCTCAGTCCCCAGGCTCAATTTTTTTTAACTAAACATTATTAACATCGTGTTGCATAAACACATCCATCAGTCAAACTTGAGTACATGTTTAGTACAGTTATCGCCTCGTAACGGAAATCAGCTGTTTGGGCGCGGCGTGAGAGCGTTGACCTTGGGTTGCGACGTAATTTTTAACTAAAAAAAAAAAAAAAATATTGAGCCTGGGGACTGAGATTTCTTCACTATTGAAGTGTATACGTATGGCACATTCACCTCTTGAAACGGTGGCAGACAATTTGACAACACCTTATATACGTTACTTTTTAGGGTTCTGTCTGTCTGTCCGTCCTTATGTCACAGCCACTTTTTCCCGAAACTATAAGAACTATATACTGTTGGAACTAGGTAAGCAGATGTATTCCGTGAACTGCATTTAGATTTTCACACAAAATAGAAAAAAAAAATTGGGGGTTCTCTCATACTTAGAACTGAAACTGAAATTGTTTTTTTTTTGGCAAACCAGTTGGTATCTAAGGATAGATCTTCAAAATTATTTTGAGCTTTCTAATACCATTGTCTCTAAACTGAATAGTTTGCGCGAGAGATACTTCCAAAGTAATAAAATTTGTCCACTAAACTTCTAAAATAAGAGCAAGATAAAACTAAAAAAATATATGATTGTACATTACTATGCAAACTTCCCCCGAAAATTGGTTTGAACGAGATTTCGTACGAGTCGAATTCGATGCAAAATTCACACATCACATTTGTGCTAGGGACAAAATTCCTTCAATAATTATTTTATTCAGTTTATAGCGGCAACGGAAATACATCATCTGGGAAAATTTCAAAAGCTTAAGGGGATTGATTGAATTTATTTTTGTCTTTCTCACTCTCACGGAGATTTGGTAGGTGCGACATGCAGCGTCGCGGAAGAATATAGCAGAAAAACGACGTTTTACCTAATTACTCAAAAACTAAGCTGGTTATCAAAAATCCGTTCTAAGCGTTTCAGGATATTATTATTACCGATACATTAAAACTAAAATTACAATTACATCCATTGTAGTTTCCGATAAAATATAGAAAAACTGAAATTTTGGAGCAACTTTTGGGAGAACTTTCTATCGAGAAAATTTTATCCAATCGTGTTTCTGCTTCTTAGCGATTTTAGATTAAAGACCCAAAATACATGACGTGTAAATTTGAAAGTAATTTTCTTTATAGTTTTTGCATAAAACTTCATTCAAAATCACCTAAATACGGCTTGGGTTCAAGAGATACAGCGTTTTTTATTCTTTGGGTCCGGAAGGTACTGAGTTGTGGGTGCGGAAATGCCAGAAGCTTTAGGCTCTCACCTGTTGAGGTCACTCCTGGCACTTAGCACGTAGTTGACGACGAGGTTCTTGACCAGATTTTTGTCAACTTTGTCCTGTTGGTTGGAGATTGCGTTGTAGTAGCGCTCCTCGGCTGCTGTCACCGTCGCTTGCAGGACACGCACTGGAGTGATAGCAAATAACAGATTATAATAAGTTTACACTTTAGGTGACGGGTTTTTATGTGGTTGACGTCCAACAAACTCGCAAGATACGTTTTTCCTCCACGTTTCTGATACGAACCGCTAAGGTGTGGAACGCCCTTCCAGCCTCCGTGTTTCCAGCCAAGTACAATCTAGGTGCCTTCAAGAGAAGAGTGAATAGGCATTTTCTAGGCAAGCGCGCTCCATCCTAGACCTCATCATTGCTTTCCATCAGGCATGATTGTCGTCAAGCGCAAGCCTTGATTAATCATCAATAAAAAAAAAAAAAACAAGGTCCGGTTTCCACCAAAGCGAGGGAAGAGGAGATGAGAGATGTGTTACAAAGCTGTCTGGTTATTTCCACCAATGCAAATAGTTGATGTGGCAGAATAAATGTGGATCAAGCAGAGAGGAGAGGAGAAATCTAAATTTTCTATATAATTTAGAGCCGCGAGCGATCAAGTGGTCTTGATCTTTAGTACCGAAACTAAGAGGAGAGGAGACGAGGAAATAACGAAATCTGATTGGTTATTAAAACACATCTCTTCTCGCCTCTCTTATCCGCTTTGGTGGAAACAGGAAAAAACTTCAACCTAAGGTATTGCCAGCCAAATTCACTTTTGCCCAGTTGTGTTGCGGGAATGGCAAAAAGTGAATGTGACAATTTGAAAAAAATAGTTTCTTTGACGTGAGTTAGTCACAAATTAGTCGATACTTGGACTAATCCCCTAAACTGGTCACTTAACTTCAGCATCGCAGGATCGGTGCCCGAAATTAGAAATTTTACTTGTGTTGGTGTTTCTGTATAATTTTATTTAATATTAAAAATAATTATATACTTACCTTTATAAGAAACTTAATCAACTAGCAAATCAATTCATAATCAACTTAAACCTACTAACTAATAATACCAATAAAAGTTAATAAACAACTAACTATATCTTACATGTTTCGACTATAGGCAGCTACGAATAAAGGTTACTCCGATTTATGGAATTTTCCAATTCTACCGCCATCTATTGTAAACAACCGCGACCAAAAAAAAAAACCACCCGTAACTAACCACATACTAATTGTTTAGTAACATATACTTATTCGTAGCCAGGACTTGGTCGATAAAAAACTCAGTTCCAAAAAAAAGTTACAGCTAAAATCTATGTCTAATCTCACCATGCGGATCCGACGACAAACCACGACGATTTAGCGCACACGGCGTCAAAGTATTATTCAGCCACTGGGCAGGGAACCAGCCGCACTGACACTCGCGATGGCAAGTGATAGCCACTATTGGACACTACCCGAATTTCCGACTTGATACTCGTAAATTAATTTTACACCAACTTGGCCAGAACTTGGCCACAACTTGGCCTATATTCGACATTTGTACTTGTAAAGTGACACCACTAAAATATTATTAAATGTCCAGTGATAAAAACTGTTTCTTATTTGAACACAACTTGGCTTATATATTTGGCGTACTTTTGTTCATCACAAAATCATGTGTCAAACATATTGTGATTTATAATAAAAACACAGAGTTGATAAATGAATCTGGTTTAACATGAAAATAAATTGGTTATATTTTGGAAAAGGCAAAAATGCTATTTTCAGACGATGTGGTTAACCAAATTATTGGAATGATCAAATTGGTATTTACAAAATATAAGCCAAGTATGCACGTCAAACTCGGCAGCCAAGTTGTATTGAGATAGTAAAAACTTGGCGAAACAAACCTAGATGTACAAAACATAATATTGCCAAACGCAAGACAAGTTGGCCAAGTCATGTGATATGGGTAGGACTTGGCGAATGAAGCCAAGTAGATTGCCAGCGAAAGTGTTGCCAGTTCCCATCTATATAATACCACCAGTACCTGAAGTAATACTCAGAGACAATGTGGCTTTTTGGTTCTTCTGACTACTTGCGCTACTGGATAAGGGGAGGAAAATATGCGAAGCTTGGCCAGAAAAAAAAAAACAATCTATGGATTTGCATATATTTTATACACAAGAGAAAATTAGAATTTTTAGTTCCGTTTTTGCGCAACATGGCGAGTTCTTTTCCCTGGCCAAGCTTTAAAGGGTGACTTCAAAAACATGCTTTGTTTAAAGAAAATGATATATTTTTTTTACTGTAACACCAAAAAGCGAATATTTTGTGCCAACATAATACTGAATATTTGATGTCATGTTTATGAAAACTGGCTCAAGAATCTATATGTTTACGCCAAGTTTTTGAGAATAAAGCATGTTTTTCAACCAAAAAAAAACAACATTTAACAAAACAGAAACAATACATTTAAAACAACATTGGTGCTACAAATATTGCAAGTGCTCTAAAAATATTATAGGGATATGATATAAGACAAAAAATGCTCTCATTTTGTATGATTGATGAAATTCCTTTCTTATCTCTTGTCGTCATCGTAAAGGGAATTTTTTAGGTTCCAGATATTTTGGATTAGGGTCATTTACTATGGTGAAATCACGACCAATGAGAAACTTGGCATTTGAAAAAAATCAGTCTGAGCATGACATAATATCATATCCCTTAATATTATCAACAATAATAACAAACAAAAAATAAATCAAAAGTAATAATATTTAAATTTCTTAAATAAAGGTCGAAATTATTTAAGAAATGGCCATGAATCAATAACATTTTTCTCATTATTTTTCAAATAAATATGAAGCAATTACATTTATATTTTCATTAAATTATATATTATTTTATTCTTAAAATCAATATTTGAAACCCTACAGTTGAGTAAAGAATAGACTTTAAAAAATTGTATAAAATTTTAACATATTGGAAGAATTTATTATAGTAATCGGCAGCGTATCACCGAAAATATAATATTATGTAGTATGTACAAGCTACTTTCAGATTTTGGATCAATCCAACGGTTCAAATAAATTTAAAATGTACCTATATGCTCAATTCTCATGGCGATTTCCAAACAACCAGACCAAAGGACGTTCAAAAACTAAAAAAAAACAATACGTCGTGAAAAAAAAAACACAAAGACGTCACGATGGTGGGAACCAAATTCCTCGATCATACCCCATATGGTAATCTGAGTAGAGCGCGGCGCGGGCTGTCATGCCAGTGACAGTGACACTGACACTGACAGGTGTCACTGGACAATGACAGCGGCGCCGCGGCGTCACAAAGTCTCACAGTTACCAAATGAGATTAGACCGAAGCAGGTTCGAAGCTTGCTCCTGAATGCCGGTGATGCTCGACAGCATAATTAAATGGTGCCATGTTAACTTAAACGTCAAAAAATAGTTTGGCAAAAAAGGGTAGAAAAATGGGGGCGCACTATCTAAACAAATTTAAGAAATTTGGTCAATTTAACGCAGAAACATTTAAATTTCACATTTCAAAATATTAAATGACGCAAATAACGATATTTTTAGATTAAAATTTCTTCCGTTTCAAGACATTTTTGCCAAGCTATAATTTATATTCGAGATTGTTAAAGCTCGAATAACACTGATAACAACTGCAAGGAATAACATTGTAACTCATTTTTAGGACGTAGTCCCAAAAGAGTGCTGAGGAAAATGGCGATAAATGCAAAAAAAAATTGGTTGTCTGTAAAGTCGGTTTACGGACGATAGATTTACGTGATAACGTCATAATCATAATCTTAATCGTTATCATAATCGTAACCGTAATCGTAATCATAATCATAATCATTATTTTATGTAATTTATATCGTGCCTCTCTATCGCTTGTTGCGCGCTCTCGCTTGCACGCACAGGCTCAGGTGGAACGTTATGCGGAACGGTACACGAACGGTACACTTTTTCATGAGTGCTGCTGGTTTTCATCAATTTATTAAACGTTATCACGTCAAAATACACGGCTGAGTTCAGCTGTGGGATTTCAATGTAGGTGCTTTTGATACTTGGAAAAGTACTGTTTTTAACCCGTGAAATAGTTATACAATCATATATTTACATTATCCCATATTTTACTGCCTTTTTATAAGTGCCTGGAAGTCAGGCCTATTGATTTTATCTTGTTGAGCTGATTGAGAAAATGTATACACATATTTATTTGAATTTTTGGCAGGTAAAAAAAATGATCATAGGCCTTATTTTGAATGTGCGTATTTAAGAATTATGATGAAAACTTGAGTTATTGTGCGATTCCTTGCAGATGTTTTAATAAGCTAAAACATAAATGATAAAACAAAGATATTAGCGACGACAGCGCTTGTTCTGTTTTTGAAATCTTTGAACTAACTAAAAATGGAACAGGTCTTATAATTTTCTCATAAATTTGCATCTATTCAAAAACTTAGTTCATTTCAAAGATTTCATTGAACAAAATACGCAGCACTAACTGCCGAATACTGTAATTATAAGATACTTTTAAATTTCAGGCAATATAAACAGCAACAGATAACACAACAGTAACTAGATAAAAAAAAACAAAAAAAAAACAGACAATAAACAGTTGGGTATTTAAATCTATGGTAAACACACGTTCAAAGCAAGACTACACAATGCCAAACACTACGTATAGATATTTAAATCCACGAATACACGCCCCACTCTGTCAAAATCGCTTATGTTACATTCGATGCGTATGGAGTTTGACAGAGCGGGGCGCGCCATCGTGGACTGAAATATCTATATCACAAAACTTACTCTTTCGAGCAAGTAACATACGCAAACTTGCGTATTTAGCACGTGGAATATGCGAAACTTGCTCGAGTATATAACATACACAACACTTACTCATATGAACACGTATACTCTTTCGATTCGTTAATTTTCTCTTTGACACTTGAAACAGATACAGCAATAGCGAGGGACTAGAAAGAGACCATTTAACCTTTATCTCGTTCGCACGAAACGTTTTTCCTCCACGTTTCTGATACGAACCGCTAAGGTGTGGAACGCCCTTCCAGCCTCCGTGTTTCAGCCAAGTACAATCTGGGTGCCTTCAAGAGAAGAGTGAATAGGCATTTTCTAGGCAAGCGCGCTCCATCCTAGACCTCATCATTGCTTTCCATCATGCATGATTGTCGTCAAGCGCAAGCCTATCTTCAATAAAAAAAAAAAAATCTTTTTCATGTGGTGTCAAAAAGAAAAAAAAAGAATGGAAAGAGTTTAATATACAATATCAAACTTACTCATAAGTGCTACACAAAACCTTGCTCGTTTGGGTATGTGATACACCTAAACTTGTAAGTTTCTCGATTGAGTAGTTGACGTACACAAAATTTACTCGACTGAGGGGCTATTCTCATAACGTGTCGGCTACATTTCGTGATGTGAAATGTTTAAAAAGGTGATGGCGTTTACGTATATTTAAGCAGACGATATTGTAATCAAAACATTTTTTGCGAACACAGAAAAATTAATTTTAAGATTATTTGACATAGAGTGTAAAATTGAATGTAGTTCAAAACGCCACGTTGGTCGATAATTGTGAGATTGAATTAGTGTAAGCGCGTCAATGTCAAGCATTGTACTTCCTATGATGAAACCCATTCAATTTTACACTCTAAGTCAATCGACGTAAAGTTAATTTTTCAGTGTAAATTTTTTTCTTTTTCTTGTTTCACATCACTTAGTGTGTGAAAACGTTACGAGAATGTCGTAGCTGAACAAAAAATGCACGTTTGAGTATGTGACATTTACAAAGCTTGCCTGTGCGGGTACGTGACGTACATAAAACTTACTCGTTTTGGCACGTGTGTCTGCTAACTACGGAAACAGGGCGGGGTCAAGCGTGATACCAACTGATAGCCTGGGGGTCGTTCACCCCAGAATTACCAGCTGATATTTAGCCAGCCCCCGAAATACGGGCTACTTCCTAATAACTGCTTTTACAGGTAAAAAAAAAATTATATTTCAAACAAAAATCTTGTTGCAGCCATGTTTAAATGAATTTTTTTGTTCATAATAAAAGTATCTAAAAATCTTTTTTACCCACATAATTTCGTTATAAAAATATTCTCATTTAAGCATGGTTTATTTATACATTTGAAAAGTGCAATATGTTAGAAATTCAACAAATTCAACAAGTCAACAAAAACGTCAAGGATTTGTGTAAGAAATCAAATCCTGATAAAATGATTGACTGATAAAAATGTGCACAGAATTTGTTTTCTTACACAATGATACCCCTGAACAGAAAAATAAATAGATCCTTCTTTGTGATTTGAGACATAAATAGATACTTTACATATCTCATTACAATAAAAGGTATTTCTAGTTTTTTTTCTGTTTAGACGTTAAACAAAAGACTACATTCTATCTCTATGTGCATTCATAAAATATCAATAACATTACTTGGTTTCGACTCGTAAATATGAATTTAAAAAAACCCTTTACAAAAGCTTTATTTAAACCAAACAAATTGTCAGGTCTTAAAATGCTGCTATCCTTTTTTACATAGCTGTTTAGACCTGTTAATTAAGTTAAGTTTAAATAGAAACTTTACTAACCGAACAGTATCGAATCGACCAATCAATCCACTATGAAGTAAATCGTAGCTACTAAGTTAAAGCAAAACTGCTTTTGTATGGAAACCAAACTACGTTTGTATGAAAGCTCACCTCAAATTCATATGTCAAATAGGAAGAGGTGGCATTTTTGAAAAAAAAATCATACACTCTCACACATTAACATAGACTCTTTCATGCTCACTTCGCTCGGACATATCGCGTCCGCCATCTTGTTTTTACGCACCTTGCTCCTAGAAGTTATTTATTTTTACGGTCTTGGTGTCAACTTGATCGCACTTCGACTGGCAGCTTAGCACGCGTCAGACACACAAAAAACCCATACACACACACTCACACATGTATATACACAACTTCCTCCAGTTTGCCGTTCAGCAGACCTCGCTTCGCTCTTACATGGCGCGTCGGCCATCTTGTTTATACGCACCTTGCTCCTTGAGGTCGTTGATCTGCGCGGTCTTGGTCTCGACCTGGTCTCCCAGCCTGGTAGCGGCCTGAAGACCTGCCACAGACTCTTCCAGTTTACTGTTCAGCCGGGCTATCTCGCGTTGCAAAGCCTCGTTCTGGCGCGTCACGTCCGCCATTTTGTTTCTTATTTTCTCCGTTGCGCAGTGGATATCTCTTTCTTTATCTGTAATTGCATAATCATTCTGTTCAATAAAATGGGTAAATAACATTATTATGGAAATGACAATATCTGATATCCGTTCACAAAATCGAATTTCTTTGTTTAGGTAGGCCAGGTTGATCACGTGATTTATCTATAACGAAAGTCATTCTCATAATTAGTTTTAGTTTTCGAAGCGGAATAGATATTATGTAACATACCTAGAAGAGAAGGATATAATCTTAAATAGGCCCAATTTAAAGGCACATAATATGATACAAACTCTATCGCCAAGTTCGAAAAAGAAGATTTGCACAGAGTAGAACTGTGCAAAAAACTTGGCATTTGATCTTTTCAAAAGTGTCCTTATTTACAATTGACGTTAGTTTGGGAGGGCCTATAAGGTCCACGGGTAACACCCGAAATGGACTAAAATGTTCGCAGTCTGCGGGTTTACTGTACTTACCTAATTGGAACTGCTCAAGCACAACCTGCAGGTTGGTGAGCGCGGCCTCGCTCCGACTCCTGGCGTCGTCCGCCTCGCTGAGCCTTGCCTGAGCTTCTTCACGCTGCTTCTCCAGCAGTTTGATCTGGTTCCTTAGAGTCTCCACTTCTTGGTTTGCTCGGATGCTGAGGAAGTATTATTGGAAATTAAGCCCGATGAAAAGGATGTGGTCTAGGTTGAAGTGCTCTTCCTAAAAAATGCTTTTGACTAGAATATGCCTCTGGAAAGCACTTAAATTGTGTTACTAATGGGGATTCCAACTTCCAGATGGCACATCGTCATTCGTTAGCTTGAAAACTGTCGGGTGCCAATTCTGTTGTGCGAAATCTTTAACCTAAACCAATTTGACGCGTTTAAAAATAGTGCTATCCTTTTCCATGGGGAGCATTTTGAAAAGGATAGCACCTTCTTTAGAATCATTTTATTTTAACATGTATAACCTTTCGGTATGGTAATGCATTATAATTAATAACGATGGCCAATAGTTGAACTCATGTGGACACAGCAGCTCCTGAGTGAAGTTCTCTTCCAGCTCCAACAGGTGTTGACGCAGTCGTTCCAACGCTAGGAAGAAATTCCGCTCTTGTTCTTACCTATAGCTAATTTGTTTGGCATGTTCCTCCACTGCAGCCTATAGTTTAGCATTCGCTTAGCTTCTACTCTGAACACATCAGCCCATGCGTGTAGTTCTCTCCCAGCTCCAACAGGTGTTGTCGCAGCCGCTCCAACGCTAGGGAGAAATTTTGCTCTGGTTTTTACCTGTTGCTTGTATACACCGTGCTGGTCTGCTTGGCACGCTCTTCCACCTGATGCAGCCGAGTCTGACACTCGCTCAGCTTCTGCTCTGAACACATCAGCTCCTGAGTGAAGTTCTCTTTCAGCTCCAACAGGCGTTGATGTAGTCGCTCCAACGCTAGGGAGAAATTTTGCTCTGGGTTTTACCTGTTGCTTGTATACACCGTGCTGGTCTGTTTGGCACGCTCTTCCACCTGATGCAGCCGAGTCTGACACTCGCTCAGCTTCTGCTCTGAACACATCAGCTCCTGAGTGAAGTTCTCTTCCAGTTCCAACAGGTGTTCACGCAGCCGCTCCAACTCTCGAGTGGAGTTCTGTTCTTGTTCTGACAACTGCAAAAAAGGAGCCAAAGACTGACTGAGTATCTGTTGAAAAAAATTTAAGAAACGGAAAATCTAAAACCTGAACTCGGAAATTATGTTATACGATACGAGTAACTCAGAAATATTTGAATCAAAACTTGGATCATACATGGAATTGCAACTTTTTCCGGAATCAAAAATGTCCTTCCGCCACTGAAAGCTTCCATACCCTGAGTTTGCGTTTGTTTATAAATGAGATTGAATACATACCTGTACATTTTCCGCCGTCAATTTCTTAACAGTCTCCAACTGTATTGTTAAACTTTTATCTAAGTCTTCACATTTCTTTGTTAAGTTTTTAACTGTGTCACTCGCATTTAATAATTCTGCCTTTAACCTTTCATTATCAATGACGTTTTGATTTAAAGCCATGATTATTTCATCTTTTTCTTTAAGACTTAGTCGTATTGTCTCACAATTGGTGCAATTGTCTGAAGTATTCTTTAGTAATGAATCTTTTTCTTCAATAATTCTCTTAAATTCATTATTCTGTTCTAATAAAACTTGGTTTAACCTTTGAATTTCATTGTGGTATTGAATACTTTCATTGTGTTTTAAATTAACTAAATTAATCAATTCATTTTTCTCGATGGTTGAATTATCTATCACTGCTTTGAATTCTTTACAAGTGTTCTCCAATAACACTACCCTATTATGCGTTTCCGATAATTCTTTTTCTTTTACATTTAAGACATTTTGTAGCTCTGCCGTCGACTTTTCTACTGCTTGTTTCTCTTCTAATAATTTTGCGTATTCATCATTTGGTTGAGTTGTGTTTTCTGATGCTTTTATTTTATCTCTTAGTTCTACAATTGATTGATTTAACTCTTTAATTTCCTTATCTCTAGTGTCTATTAGCAATTTACTTTGTGTGTGAGCTTTTTCTAACTCTTGGAGAAGACACGTCATTCTAGATATTTCCGTGTTTTTAGTATTTATTTCATCATGTAAACTGTATACTTGTTTATTGATTTCTTCCTTTTCTACGAGTAACTTTCTTAATTCTTCATGACTTTGGTTAGAACTAATACTTGCGTTGTTAAGTTTTTGAGTGACGTCATCAACAGTTTTAACGAGCCTTTCAATTTCTTGACTTTTAATTTGGACACTATTTTGAAGATCAGTTACAGTTTGACTCAAGTTTTCAAATTCAATTTTATTTTTATTTACTGTTGCATTAAGATTATCAATAATAGAATCTTTTTCATTTAAATCCGAGAGAAGTTTTTCGAACTCATCCTGTAACTGTTCGATTTTACTGTCCGTGGAAGAAAGACCTATTTCGAGTTCTAATTTTTTACTTAAAAGATTTTTGTTTTCTTCTTTTAGAGCTAAAAGTTCGATATGATTAGCATCGTATTGTTCAGCTTTAAGTTTTAACTTATCAATAGTCTCTTGAAGTATCGTTGTGTTTTGACCGTCTTTCGCGATTTTTTGTTTTAACACATTGTTTTCATCAACTAATTCTTGCTGTTGGCGTTGAAATTTTAGAATTTCATTCGTTAGTGATTCAATTTTTTCTTTAAGTGTTGAATTTTCTTCCAATATTTTATCTAGCCTACTGACAAGCAGCGCTTTTTCAGATGATATTTTTTCCGTATCTGTTACCGATTCATTTTTATTAATACTCTCCTTCAAAGTAACGTTTTCAGTTTCAATTTGATGATTTCGCTGATTGACTTCTTGTAATTTATTTTCAAGATCTTTTAACTTAATATCTAAATCTTTGTTCCTATTGACAGATTCATCTAATTTTTTCTCCAGATCATTCAAATAGATTTCTAATGTTTTATTTCTTGATTCTAATTCTTTATGTGAATCGCTTAGTGATTGTTTGTCTTGTTTTAAGTCTTCTATTTGTTTAGTGAGTAATACTTTATCGTTTTCTAAAATATGTATATCTATTAAAAGCTGCTCGTTTTTAGAGTTTGCAGAATGAAGGCGTTTTTGTAGATTATCAATTTTATCTACTGCTTCATGTAATTTCACATTTTGTGTTACGTTTGAATTACTTTCAAGCTCTTGCACAGCATGTGTCTGTGCTTTGCACATCTTGACTTCATTGAGCATTGAGGTATACTTATTTTTCATGTCATTAAGGGTTTCTTGCAAAATTTTCTTCTCATTTTGTACCTCTTGTAGTTCATTTTCTATTCTTTTGATCTCTGATTCAAAAGTTTTGTTTATTCTGTTGCTATCAGCCAGTTCAGTTTCTAATTTTGCAAGATTATCTTCATGAGATTCTATTATTGGTTGTAACTTCGAAGTGTTTTTTAAAGCAGCTATTTCTGAAATAAGGAAATCATTGTTTTTCTTCATTTCTTCTAACTCTCTTTCAAGATGTTGTATATCAGAGGTTAAATATTCATTCTCTGTGGTAACATCTTCAATTTGCGTTTGCAAATTGATAATGCTTTGATTCTTTTCTGAGAGTTTGTGTTCGAGCGCATCAACATCTTTTTTGTATGAATTTAATGTTTTAAATACGCCCTCTAGTTTTTGAATAACAATATTTTCAGTTCCCGACGGCATTTCACCAACGTAATCTACAGGCATATCAAAGTCAACATATCTGTTGTATAACTGCATAATTTTATCTGGTTTTATAAATTTATTTTCCATTGCTTCGTGATCACTGTCGCGTTCGGCTAACTTCCGCTTCAACTCGTCAATATCTCTTTTCAAAGTTTCTATTACACTTTTTGCGTTATCGTCTATATTAATTTCATCTAGATGTACTTGATTAGAGTTTCGTCTGTGTTTTAAAGCATTTATTTCTTTTAACAACGCTTCATATTTTTCTATTGGCACCGTGTGTATTACGTCATTATGTTTATTAGCAATTTCCAAATCGTGCTCCAATTTAGTGACTTGTTCTTGTAGTTTAAAAACCTCTTCATGCAATTCCTGGTTTTCCTCTTGAAACTTTTCAGCATTTTCCCTTAACATACTGTGTACCCTCTCCAGATTCTGGTACTTGTGATGCAGAGTATCATAATCAGGATGCGGTTGCTGTGATTTAAGACTTTCTATGTCTTGATCCCTTTCAGATAACTTTTGCAGTAACACTTTTATCTGTCCCGCGTATTCATCGTTAGTGTTTTTTAAGTCTTGATGTTCCTGTTTGAGGACTTCAAAGTTTTTTTGTAGTTCCTTTTTTAGCGACAGAAGTCTTTCCATGGCTACTTGGTGTTGGCTGTCTAGGTCTTCGAGGCTGCATGTTAGGTTCTTGTTTTCTTGTCGGAGCCTCGATATTTCTTCGTCGTTGTCCGTCATATGATCCACTATATCTCTGTCCCTCAGGGCGGATAGTTCGCTCTGCAGAGCTTGTATCTGAAGCTTATATTGCTTCTCGATTTCATGTTCAGTACGAGAGGTCTGCGAGGGCGGATCCCAGTACCAGCTTGACTCCTCTTCTCTGAGACCATTTTTTCGTGAGAGTCTCTGCAAAGAAGGAAAGGGTAAAATTAATTGCTTATTTTGGTAATTTTTTACTTAAACCACATATAACGTGATCGAAGAAACTAGAGGTAGTCGTCTCGACGTACTAATTTCAGACGGCCGCCACGCGCCAGCTAGGTTGCACGCGTTAGTTTTTGTACGGTCTATTTTACGCGCTGCGTGCGCCGACTACGAAGCAACCTTAGTACGTCGAAAGAGATAAAGTTACGCGATAGAAAGAGATACCACAACTTTAGATCCATAGCGAAGGCGAAGCCAGGCGCTATTGCAAACTGAATTGCACTTTTTTGTGTCTGCGCTACAGTCGCTATTTCTTTAAATCATCTTGCGGAGTGAACCTTCTGTATCTTTAGGTACTCCGTGCTAAAATTAAAAGAAAACAATGTTGTTCTTGGTCAATATTATCGTCGTATTCATTAAGTGTACTGCAACAGAGATATTGATTATTTTAATTTTTACATTCTTAAAGCCTGACACTGCTAGATACAGAATCAACTACCTAACTTTAAACTGAAAAACTTATTGTTTTCCTTACTATGACTTAAAAGAAAAACATAAAACCACGCGAAAAGGCAACAATTCGTTCATATTAATCTTTTCAATTCAGGTAAAAGTTTCATGCTTGGATTCGAACTCCTGAACTTCAATTAGATTCATAACTACTGAGAATTCATAACCACTGGGCTCACACTGCTGTTTTTATCCCATTGTCACCCGATATACTGGCACTTCTTCCGTGAAATACATGCCCCCTTTTTATTGTGAAACAACTCCTTTTTTGTAGTAAATAGAGTTGCAAATAGAGAGACCGATGTAAACTTGTCTGTTTGTTTGCACGCGATACGTTATCTACGTTTTACGGCCTGACTCACGGTTGAAACATATTGTTAACGCGTTACAGACTTACAGCCGAAGATATATAATATTTCATATGTGTATATTATAGGTGCATATTATAATAATTCATTTATATGTCAGGGTTCTAACTAATTTATGATTAAAAAATATAAATATATTAGGACACACACGTCGCAATCTCGCGTTAGCTTGTGTTATAAGTACTAGATAAAACTGATAATAATTGATATACATACATATTAATATACTTAAATATAATATATTGAAAAACACCCAGACACTATAGCACGGTCGCTAACCACGAAGAATTCCGTACATCGACCTGTTACTACCTGTCTCTGTCACTCCCGCGTCAAAATAATGCGTCACGCTCGCACAGATGCCATGACCGCCGTCCTCAGAGATTTTAAACCTTTTATCTGCGAACGTAAAGTTTGTTTTTGTTTTTGTTATATTGTTTTGTTTGTTAGTTTTTAATACATTTGCTCAAAAAGATGATATTTCCGGGTATTTTTAGCGTGCGCAAAGTTATTCTTTTCTGCACCAGAGCTTTTTGATTTCCCCCTGCATGATGGATCCAAATCTATGAAGGAGGTTTTCAAGAAAAAAAGTTTTCGCTACAAAATTATTGTAAAAAATAACAGTAATGTAATTATTCTACTTTCTAACTACTATAAATACGTTAATTAAATTTAATATAAATTTATTACAATGATTTCCTTTCGTTTTCTATTTTTTTTTTGGAAATGTGTGGCTGCGGCTGTTATATTTAATCTGTGCTTTGAGTTCTTTTTATTGTCTATGATTCCTTGTTATTAATATTGATTTTTCAAATTCCATGCAAAACTTTTTTTTCTCTTCAAATATTTCATCTAAACCGCATTAACAGAAAAATGTTTGTGACCACTGTCAGTAGGCAAAGAGGTCAATGTACAAAATTCTTCGTGGATCGCGACCGTGCTATAGAAAACATTCATGCTCATTTCACAAACATTTTCCAGTTGTGGGAATCGAACCCACGACCTCCGACGCAGACGGCAGATAATATTATAAACCTGAGTTAAAGTTTGTTTGAACGCGCTTATCTCAGGTTCGAATTGAAAAAATATTTTTGTGTTGGATAGGTAGTCCATTTATCGAGGAAGGCTATGCTATAAATAACATCACGCTATAACCAATAGGAGCGGAGCATCGATGAAAAATGTTGCAAAAACGTGAAAAATTTTTCCTTTTGAAGAACTTCCGTAAAGCATCAAATTTTCACAAAAATCATATATTGTTCTCCTTTAAAAGTTCTACAAAAAGCCCGCGAAACCACATGTCTATCTTAAAGTTAACTAATTATAACGGAAAATGTAAAAACAAAAATTCATCCGGGAAATGCTGCAGGCAACCAGTAGTAACATATAAATGTATATCTCACTCCATTATCTGCAAAGGCCTGGAATACACTCCCAGGCAGTGTCTTTCCTGCCACTTACAACCCGGGTGCCTTCAAATCAAGAGTGAATAGGCATCTTCTAGGCAAGCGCGTTCCACCTTAGACTGTGTCATCACTTTCCATCAGGTGTGATCACATTCAAGCGCTAGCCTATATAGTATAAAAAAATTATAATTCAAAGTTCAATACCAATCCGATATTGTTTTAATATTAAAGCGAAACAAATCTTAAGAAATGCGTTATAGTTGAAAACTCTTCAATAACGTCTTTAATTTGCGAAGTCGGTAAAACAATGAAATGGCAGCACCAACTAAAAGTGTTTGGCATTGATTAAAATAATGTTAATATTTGCTAATTACGCGCTGATGTAAATTATAAAGCTAAAAGTACAGTCGGCGATATTATATTGTAACGTGAAAAAGTGTGGGAAAAATAATCATATTAGGTACATTTTGTTGCTGGGTCGAGTCAGTATACTTGTCTACAAAACGTCTAAGATAGCTAAATCCAATACGTAAACTAATTTATAAGCGCCAACAGTTGTCTCTACAAGCACGGTGGTTCAAAAACTGACAAAGACAACCTCTTACACTCAGGTAATATCATAACCTGTACCGCGATATTGAACTATTCTCCACTACTAAGCAGCTAAAATGGAATTTTTTTGTCAAGATCCGCGTATATTTTCGTAAAAACTCGTAAATTCCTGTTACATTGATACGACAAAGACGCATTGCTGTAGGCGATATCTTCCGAGAAATATTTTCCTGATTGGTGAGATGGTAGAAAGGTCTTTACTGAAGTGAAGCAAAAGAGTTTAAATGTCAAAATAGACAGGCACCTTTAATATGTTTTCCCTGAGTTAATGAACTATTTTTACAGATCTTTTAAACCTGTGTAAGGGAAGATGAGCTGTGTGATTCTGCAAAAACACTTATAGCATCCGCACGAGGTTACATCTATGCAGCTGATTGGCTAACGCTTGCATCGTTCACACTGATTGGTTAATGCATCGGTTATGACTGCGTTGCTATAGTTACCAGTGATGTCTGGACGATATACTTCATTTACCGTGCAGACGTACGATTTTGTATAAGGTAAATCGCGGTGGATGACGATCTAAAATTCTATGTAATTTGAAATCAACCAACATTGTATCGAATATTGACTTATGTAGCCCTAAATACGTGTCTGAGTGTAGGTACATTACGGCATAAATTACGTTGGCTGGTTGAAGACGGCAAGGGCATTGCCGACTACCTACTGTCGTTCCAAACACTGCTTAGGAATCGAAGCAGCTAGGCTATTAAGTTTAGTATAGCTAGGCTATTAAGCTTACTTTAATGCTGCTATACACATATTATTACACTATTGTTAGTTACAAAAACTCGCTCTTTTTTAACTCGCAACTGTTATATCAGTATAACCTACAACTCTGAGTTGTCTTCAACCGTTTGGTGCCACGTCTTTTTAACTGGGTCAGTACGGAGAAGCCTTAAGTCTTAGGAGGTACAGGGAACTATTTAAGGGGAAAGGAGACTCCTCGAAGGACTCCTTTTCCCCCTTAAGCTTTGACCTTTACTATAAGGAAACGAAGTGTCAAAAAAAAACTTCTAAAGAATCCACCATAGAACGACAAAATGCCGAGAGCGGTGGCATCCATATGTGCACTTCTAACTCTTACAATACATTGATTTTTTTTCCACGTTTCTGATACGGGCCGCTAAAGTGTGAAACGCCCTTCCAGCCTCCGTGTTCCCAGCCAAGTATAATCTGAGTGCCTTCAAGAGAAGAATAAATAGGCATTTTCTAGGCAAGCTTCAACCTAGATTATTGCTTTCCAACAGGCGTGGTTGTCGTCAAACGCAAGCTACAACAAAAAAAATCTTAGCGATAATGTTACTTGTAAGTAATTCTGTTAAGTAGGTGTACATAGGTACTTTGGTTACTAATTGTATAGAGGTGACACTTTTATATGGAAACGAGTTTTTTTTAAACTTGCTTTAGCAAGCGATGCGTGGAAATGCGATAAACGCGTTGACAACAAGCCGTCGTGGTTATATTTAACTCAAGTTTAATGTTAAAAGGTTATGTTAATTGAAAGTAATGTTACGGGTTAAATTAATCGAGCGTGAATGTTAAAACTGGATCCCGAAATACATATTCATATGAATGCTAATAGCAATAATAAAAAATACGTGTAGATAGAAGTATGGTTTAAAAACTGCCATTATTTAAAGTTACTGTCAAAAAATATCTAGTGAATCAGGGTTACTATAGCGTTGAAGAATTTCTTAATGACAAGAATTCTTGGAATGATAGGGATAAACTTCCGTCTCCTCACGAGATGTCATAAAAGTCATGTATTAGATATTCAATCCAGGAAGACACGCATGTTTCATTCGATTGATATTCAGTTTAACATAGTGGGGCGCGTCATCGTGGATTGAAATATCTTTAATTTAACTTTAAAAATACATATAATTAAACTAAATAGTAATTTTCAATTTGTAAGGCAAATGGCGAATTTTTTGCCAGTTCTTTTCGGTGCGAACCTGCTTTCCAAACTTGGCGGTAGAGTTTTGACTTTTCATGAGAGCCTATAAAGTGGTTATACGTGAAAAATAAAGATTTCCATTTTCATATCCACATCCTGATTTTGGCTACTGAAGGTATTAAAAGTTCAGCTTGTATTAACAACTATAAGGCATCTAGGGTCAAGCTATGGTCACCAACCAGGAAGTGAACCTCGATACGCGCGTACCACAGACCGTTTTATAGGCCATTGTGGACGCACGAACCGCTTCACGGCAATGCCTCAAATCTCAATACTAGTATATGAAAACCAATCTACGCTGCAATAAACCTTCAAGTAATAATCGTAGTAACTTTTCCAATGAGAAAACTACGTTAAATAAACTAGGATCGTTTGTGGTAGTTTCCTGCCCCTTTAATATTTGTTAAGGCCATGTAGAAAATATTCAGTTTTTGACATGATAACGTTTAATAAATTGATGAACACCAGCAACGCACATGAAAAATAGTAACGTTCCGCGTAACGTTCCACCTGAGCCTGCGCGTGCAAGCGAGAGCGCGCAACAAGCGATAGAGAGGCACGATAAAACTAACGATAGAGAGGCCAATTATGACGTTATCACGTAAATCTATTGTCCGTAAACCGACTTTAAAGCCAACCAAATTTTTTTTTTAATATAGTCTTGTATGTATTTTCAAAATTCTTCCCACAGAAACGCAAGATGCTTAAAAGTGGCATCCTTATGTGGTTGATATCAAGCGTAAACGAACAAAACGTTTGTCTTCCACGTTTCTGATACGACCCGCTAAGGTGTGGAATTTGTGTTGTACTTGGTTGGGAACAGCTTGCGTTTTCCCAACCGAGTATAACCTGGTGCCTTCAAGAAAAGAATGAATATGCATTTTTTGGCAACCAGATGGAAAGAATTGATGAGGTTCAAATTGCTTTACATCAGGCATGATTGACGTCAAACCTAAGCCAATAAAAAGGTTAGGCCTATGTGAAATAACAAACTGATTGACATATCGAATCACCATCATCATCATTATATATACAGTTACATATTCTAAGTTTTGGACTTACCTTTACACAGGTTTAGAGTCACTGTCAAAAAACATCTAATAAATCGGGGTTACTTTACTATTGAAGAATTTTTCAATGAAACGAATTCTTGGAACGATAGGGATATATTTCCATCTCCTCGTGAGATATCTTAAAAATTATGTAATATTTTTTGATATTATTTAAGAAATTGTATATGATGACATTTTTGAAAAGAGCAAAAGCCGAGTTTCTTGCCAGTTCTTCTCGGTGCAAACCGGCGGTAGAGTTTTGACTTTTCATAAGAGCCTATTATTTGGGCGTATGTGAAAAATAAAGATTTTCATTTTCATTTTCATTCAAGGCCTTTGTCTTAATAAGTTTGCCAGATTTCTGGGCAGTGTGGCAGATTCTTTATGTTCTCAACGATCATCCAGCACGGAAGGTAGGTGTGGACTGAGGTTATCACCTCTTATCTGATATGTTATCGGTGACCGCTCAACAAACTGGGCTGAGCTTAGGACCCGGTGAGGCAATCACTGCTCGCAACCATTTTAGGAAATTGCTTCACAGGCAAGTGCCAACGAATAAAATAATTTATTCGCCGGGCCCCATGGTAATAGAAAGAGGGGCAAACTATTAGAGCGTGGTCTGATATAAAAATATAATATACGTTAATTAATTAACAGTGTAGAAGCCGTATTTAAGCGATTTGGAATGAAGTTTTATTCAAAAACTATAAAGACAATTACTTTCAAATTTACACGTCATATATTTTGGGTCTTTAACGGCCTACAAGCCGTATTTAGGTGATTTTGAATGAAGTTTTATGCAAAAACTATAAAGAAAATTACTTTCAAATTTACACGTCATGTATTTTGGGTCTTTAATCTAAAATCGCTAAGAAGCAGAAACACGATTGGATAAAATTTTCTCGATAGAAAGTTCTACCAAAAGTTGCTCCAAAATCTCAGTTTTTCTATATTTTATCGGAAACTACAATGGATGTAATTGTAATTTTTGTTTTAATGTATCGGTAATAATAATATCCTAAAACGCTTAGAACGGATTTTTAATAACCAGCTTAGTTTTTGAGTAATTAGGTAAAACGTCGTTTTTCTGCTATATTCTTCCGCGACGCTGCATGTCGCACCTACCAAATCTCCGTGAGAGTGAGAAAGACAAAAATAAATTCAATCAATCCCCTTAATCTAAAATCGCTTAGAAGCAGAAACACGACTGGAAAAAATTTTCTCGATAGAAAGTTCTCCCAAAAGTTGCGCACAAATCTCAGTTTTTCTAGTTTTTATCGGACACTTCATTGGATGTAATTGTAATTTTTGTTTTAAAGTGTCGGTAATAATAATATCCAAAAACGCTAAGAAACAGATTTTTTGATAACCAGCTTAGTCTTTGAGTAATTAGGTAAAAGGTCGTTTTTCTGTTATATTCTTCCGCGACGCTGCATGTCGCAACTACCAAATCTCCGTGAGAGTGAGAAAGACAAAAGTAAATTCAATAAATCCCCTTAACAGGACCCGGTGAGGCAATCACTGCTCGCAACCATTTTAGAAAATTGCTTCACAGGCAAGTGCCAACGAAGAAAATAATTTATTCGCCGGGCCCCATGGTAATAGAAAGAGGGGCAAACTATTAGAGCGTGGTCTTATATAAGAATATAATATACGTTAATTAATTAACACAAAAAACCGACTTCAACTCTCATCAAACTACTGTTGAATACATCCTTTACAATTAAAAATTTAAGACTTACATGGTTCTCATGGATACCATTATTAGAACTGGACTAAATTGAAATAGTACCACACGGGAAGAAAATAAATATAAAAGAAAGTCGTGTTAGTTACACCATTTATAACTCAAGAACGGCTTTACCGATATGGCTGAAAATTGGTGAGGAGGTAGCTTAGAGCCAGGAGACGGACATGGGATACTATTTATTCCGTTCGAGAGAAAAAAAAATATATGGCAAAACAACGTTTGCCGGGTCCGCTATTATGTTTCAATTGTTACCTAAAACATTGTGAAGAAATAAAGAAGGCTTAAAAAACATTTGAATACGGCAAAAAGTTTGTACCAATTTTAAAGCATTTCGTGTATTAGGAAGGAGAGCAGAAATTCGGAAATAAACAGATATGTTTAATAGCAGCAGCACTTTTCTTGCAAAGTCCGGTTAGGTACCACCGCAGTGTTATTCTACCGTGAAGTCGTAATGGATTACTGTTTCGGTTTGAAGGGCACTTTGAGCCAAAGTGATTACTACTGATTAATTAACTAAATTAGAATTGTGTTCAAGATACTGCACACAAAATAAACCGTTCCTATTAGCTTTTCTTTTTGTATACTCTATGTATCGTTCTGTCTAAAATATGATAGGCAATAGGAATTTTTGAAAGAATAAAGTTAGTTTTTGTAGGAAATCTGTAGTTTTACAATAGGTTATGGGCCAAGCACACTTCACTTGCTAAATGGGACTTAAACAATTATGTCTCAGAATGATAAACGCAATGCAATGTGTTATTTTTCTATAATAAAGTATGATGAGATGAGCAAGAAATTCACCTGATGTTAAGTGATACGCAGACACAGACACTTCCCGTACGATTTCCGCAAGAAGAATCCTACCAACAGTAGGTAAATGTAAAGTCGTGTCGTTTGATGTAAAGTCATCAACCTTAACTTTCCTTTACCTTTACTTTTACCTTTGCACAGGTTTAAAGTCACTGTCAAAAACATCTAATAAATCAGGGTTACTAAGTATGCCATTGAATATAGCATAAAATAATAATATTATGTAACAGTAAAAGATAACGAGACTTAAAATTATGTAAATCTAAAATTAAACAAGACATGGGTGTATATATTTATAACTCTGTGGAAATCCTTTATTTAAATAAAGAAAATAAACCTACTGCAATAGAGATTAGTCAGATTAGTTAGGTGGGAAAGCCGCCCACACAGATACAAAAGGTGATGCATGACAGAAAGAATTAGTAGGTATGTGGAATGAAAGTGCGAGAGGCATGAAAGCGAGAACTTGTATGAAAGAGTAGTCAATAGCTACATAGGCTCCGATGATGTTGGAGGTAGGATTAAAAGAAGAATTTTTAAATGACAAGGATTCTTGGAAATTGGAATGATTGGAACTTACGTATTTACGCCTATGTGAAAAATAAAGATTTCCTACCTATGTAAAAATAAAGATTTTTTTCATTTTTTCATGGGCAGGCGTGGATGTTCTCACTTAGCATCACGAGAACGTCTAGCTCGTAAGAATGCACAAGACATTTATTTGTACAACCGTTTTAAACAGTAACACTTTAACACACGGTCGAGTCGGACAATGCGCTTGCGCAACGACACTGACAAAACGACGTCTGTCAATTATTATGGAGATTTGAAGAAACGCCGGGAATCCGGTCAAGGCACCGCAGATTAACTATGGCCGAGTTAGATTAAAGGTTGCCCACTAGACATGTACTGTCCAGAAAAAGTATTTTGATAAGATGGACCTCGCTCAGGTTACAGCCGTATGGACTGTGGATTTATAACACTAATTATTGTTTGTGAAAAGTTTCCACCAACATCTCAACTCTAATTAATATTTGAAAGAAAAACTGACTAACTGAAATATTATATCAACTCACAGCCTAAACCAGGCCTAGAGACTCCTTTGGCACATATAGGTTAAGATCCTTAAGAGGTCTAGGGATGCATTTAGAAAGCATTTTTCAAAAACTCAACCCCTTAGGGGTGAAACGGAGGTCACGACCAAAGTTTGTATGGAGAATGGGAGAAATACTCCTTCACGCCGCAACCGCTAAAGTGATTTGGCTGAAATTTTTAATGAAGATAGGTTATACCCATGATTAATGCATATGCTACTTTTTATCCCAGAAAATCCAATGTTCTCGCTGGATTTGTGAAAACCCAAAATTCACGTGGGTGGAGCAGCGTGTTTAAGCGTAGTATTTGATAAATAAAATAAAACTTATAACACCTACCTCAACATCGCTGATGCGGAGCGCTGAAAGCGATGCGTAGATCTCAAGTGTTTGGTACAGTAAAAGAAACGCTAGCAATGCTTTCATCTTTGGGTTCATATTTTAGTACGTTCATATTTGTCTCATTTTGACGTACAGTTTCAACTTTTTTTATGACTCGATGCAGATTTGGTTATACTCTGCCGATTGTAAATCTAAAAGAACCCAATCAAACACACACAAAAAACACCAAAATAGTTTTCGAGACGAACAGCGATTCGTATTTATTTACATTTCCATTTCGTACTTGTGTTTCAGTAAAAAACCTTTTAGCATCATAAACTTCTCACACACAAATTAATAACTGCTATTATCACGCTCTGTATACTATAACATTACAGCATTTGTGTAATTTGTTCGCACGGTCATCGTACGCTTGTCGATTTCGTATGACACAGTTTATAACGCATCGTTTGATTCGAAAATATCATAACGTAGCCTCTACACAATGGCGTATGCTGGCCCCCTGCAGGCCATCGCCATTGTGTACAGGGGGAAATGGTATGCAATGGCGGACAAAACCGACAACTTCAAAGGAATCGTGGCGTTGCGTGGTCTGTGGTGTTCACACAATGGCCCATTGCTCAGTTCGCCACCGACCGCTGAACAGTGTATTCTTTTGTTGCGACCACTTCCAGTATACCTACTTGTACACACTTCAATTAGTGATCGCCGAAAATGTCAATATTGTGGAGCAATGAAGAGACTTTTAATTTTTTAGAATTATACCAGGCTGAGCCCGCAATTTGGGATTCAAAGGATATAAGTAGTAAATAAGTAAACAGCCGCGGCCGTAACTACTTCCACGTCCATCGCAAGTGCCTCACCGGGCAGCAATGAGCCATGCGCCATTGTGTGAACACCAAGTGATCGTGGCCTACAGTTGTGCGTTGCAAAGTATGGCCCATCACAAGCCATTGTGTAGAAGCGACTTTATACTTAATCGTTCATTTTGTACTTGCGTTCAATACACACGGGTTCGATATTCGAATGTTATTTGAAAGATGGCGTAAGGTCCGCCATCTTGATTTTTTTTACAAAATTCGATGTCGCTGAAGGAATTAAGGTATTTTGTGATCACATTCCGTGTTTTTGAAATAGTTTAGACTTCAGATCAAGATTTGATTTTAATTTCAACGACCGAGAGGTTACGACAATAGACCATTTTCACTTTTTAATAATTCTATCGAATTGTGACGTCACTTGTGTGAAAATTCAAGATGGCGCCAGTCGCCCTTGGCAACTAAGATATTAGTAAAAATAAATTAATAAAAAACAACCAATGTTTCTTAACAAACGTAATTTTGACACACTTTTTAATAACAATTGGCAAAGAGAACCAACGTAATGACGTATTTTTATTGTTTAATTATGATCAATGCTGTAGCAAATTATTTAATTACAAGTTTGAAAACCTAATTAATTAATTGTATAATTGTTTATTTCTGTGTTCTTTATGTAATCATTTGGATCTTAGTTTGTCATTTGTCTTCTATAACTTCAATCTGTGATAACAAGCTCATAAATATAGAGTTTCGGATAGTCGGATTTTGGACAGGAAGTCTTTATAATTTTAGATTTAGTAAACATGTGTTTTAACATGTTACGGATTTTGAATAGGAAGTCTTTATAATTTTAGATTTAGTAAATTAAAGTACATGTTAAAACTGTTTCCTTCTTCAGACTGAAATTTAAGAGCTACTGTTTTGAATTTTAATTAAAAAAGTATGATTTGGAGGGCATGCAAGTCCGAAACCTTTGATAAAATTTGAATTTCTCGGGCATATATTTGCATCGAAGTTTAAGACCTAATTCAAACACTGCACTAACATTTGATCTTAACTTTAGTGACGCTTCATCTTAGTTTGATAAAACTCTAATTAAGTACTAATTTTATGTTCTACACAAAACGATCTTATTTTGCACTAGTTCAGTAATCCCAAGAACTGAACAATACACTTTCGTTCAACGCACTGGTTCAACATGAAACTGGTACTTAAACGACTAACTGCCAGAGGTAAGTTTTCATAACAAACGCCTTTGTAAACTCTCTTGTTGTGACTGAACTAAGATGAAACTGTTTAAGGCTGGAATAATAACTATTGTCTAATGTCTAAGCGATGAAGTAATACTTAGTCACTGCCACCAGTTCGCAGAAGCTTTGCCGATAAGTACATAGACCTGAGATTTCTTCAACCATGTAGGTTTCTTCAAGATGTTTTTCTTTCTGTGTTAACAGAAAAGTCTCACATTTACAAGCTCCCATAAAAGCTTTTCGAGATCTGTTACTCGATGGATCACAAAATTATTATAATACTGTAATTAGGTACCAAATGTTAAACTATTATGCGAAATTATTTTTTCTCGATTAGTGTTTTTTACTACTTGAAAAGATCCAGACGTAGTTAAAGTATAAATTTTCCTATGAATATCTCTGTTTAATATATTTTAATTTATTAACGCTGGGGTATGTTTCGCAGTCACAGACATTATAAACTTGTCTCACTACACATTATACAGAAAATACACATAATACCGAAAACAGAGGTCTGGGGTTTAAATCCCAGATCTTCCAAAATTACGAACCGATTTTCACCTCCCATCGGAGGTTATTTGTCATAAAAAAATTTCCAGCTCTTGGAAGATCATCAGTTAAGTATTATTCTGTAGTGTTTTTTAAATTTTTAATTTATAATAACTTAAATTTATTATAAAATCGATTGGCGATTCGATTCATCATTGCGTTCATGTTAACCGATTTTTACACCTAACTCCTCTAGTGTTAAGGTCTCATTTCGATTGTTGTTAACTTCGCACGCGACTCGTTACGGTGCTGCGGTCGTGAAGGACGCTAAGTCATGTGAAATTGAATCTATTTGATTATCTTTAATAACTGGTTGCGTGTTATTATTTATCAGTTACAATGTCGGTGCAAGTGCACCTCCCTGGCGATCCCTTTTTTTATTTTTCGCAATGCCATCTAAAGCGGGAAACATAATATTGTGATTATGCGATTCTCCATGTTATGCTACTAACACAATATTTTCATAAAATCTCAGCATGCAGACATTACTCACTACTGTCCTTTTCTTTTATTAAACAAGCAATTATTATATAAAAAGGGATATATCAAATTAAATAACATTTATTTCAAACAAGGTACATATACAGCAGTGAGTCTATTTCGTCTAATAGATACAATATAACGAGGTTGCTTATTTTCTAAATCCGATTATTATAATCATCCAATAACGAGATTTCAAGGACGGAATGAATTTCTTAATATCTAAAATCCATGCAAGATTGGCATTAAATTAGCTAAAGATGCAATGCAATAATTGTAATAAAACTTATTATCATACAAAATATTCTCATTGTAAATTGTAGAAATAGTAAAAACTTCTGTAAAGACGTGTTTGAAGGACTGTTTGAAACGACAAGTCTTAACTGAAATATACAAATAAAAGAGTCTAAGTTCTACAGGTAAATCGATAAGGTTGAGTATACAGTGGTGAAGAAAAAATAATGATTGCAGATAACTACACGATACGTCTTAAATCAGAGATATCATCAAACGATTCTGAGCTCTACAATAAAAATGCATATGGAGGAAGACGCATTGTAGATAGTAAAAGCAATAGATTTAAATACCCGAGTTATGACGGAAAGAATATAAACTTTAAACACATCTTCAGTAAGGTTGTTAATAAAGTGTTTCGGTTTGCAGTAATGATGTTTTTGAATTATTTTAAGCTCGGTCCATTCACAATGCATGGGCCAATGTCACATTGCCGGTGGATGATTGACGTTCAGTTGTTTGGAGGAAAGTATGAAACTTGTATTTTGTATTCGATGCTGAGTTTAAACATTGGTGCTAATACTGTTGTGCAAAAGCTCTAAATATCTCTTAAACTGCTTTTTTCTCTCTTTTTCATGCGGAGCATTTTGAAAAGGATAGCAATTTAATACTTTTAAGACACGTTTTATTGGTTTAGTTCCGGATTATGCACAACAAAATTGGCACAATTGACTACCTGTTCTGCTTTACCTTCATTGCCCTATATCGTAGTTTCAGATATTCTGCCTTGAAGCATTCATAGTTTTTATTTTACAGGCATTGTGGCAGCCGATATTACCTTTTTTTATTACGGGGGAAAATCACCATTGAGATATCCCATAACCCCTTTGGACATCCTCAACTTATAGAAGCCTACGGGATCTTATACGATCGCACCGGAGGTTCCCTTGCGCAACGCCCGTTGGGCTCATTTCTGGCTGTTCCTTAACATTAGCCACTTTCAGGGAAGGTCAGGGCCAGGGTCCCAGGCTATTAAGGAGGTCTGAGATTGCTATCTTTGGTCGATCCCACTCCGCATATTACCTACTAAGGTTTGATTCTCGAAAATATAAAACATATTATACAAATGATTTAAAGCATGTTCTCATAGCATGCTTTTTATGGTACGTGTATTTTGTACTTTAATTACAGCCGGCTATGAGTTGATTAGTCAGCAATCGATACACGACCAAATGCAACAAATCTATGTACCGTGTTTGCGGCAAATTGCAGTGCATGGTGCGTGCATGGGTTTCGATGGCGGAACCGAGGTCGATGGTAATTCGCATTGCCATGACCGACTTGACAATTCGCCGCCTATCACGCCATTGCATTTCCATGGTTCGAGAGCCAGGTTAGAGATTAGCAGCTTCATCAACATCATCATCTTGTGCCATCTTCAAACCGAAGTTTGAGGTCGACTATCGAAAAGCCCCTCTGTCTGTCTGTGTGTTTGCCACCTCTTTTAAAAGTAAGGGTAACTTAGACCCGTCCATCTAATTGTCATTCAACCATTTACAACACGGACGACACCTGTAGGACTTTTCCCGGCAACTTTTCACTCTAAGACTAGCCTTGGAAAGGAATATTGATGTATGTCCTCGTTGGAAATAGCCAAAGAACGCCAGTTTTCTATGGAAAAAAAGGCACAGTAAAGTTTTTTGACTATCAAAGTGATGACTCCTATTTTTGGGTGGATTTGCTCTTGTGAGTCTGTTTTTCTGTCAGTCTTAATATGACTATATGTACCTATTATTAAACACTTGCTGCCCGTGGATAAATAAAATGGGTACACTGTCGCACTACACTATGGGATTTACGTCAGGCTATTCGAGCTACAAGTGCGTCTTTTTGCGCTATTTTTCGATCAATTCGAAATTTAAATTCTCCTTGAATGCCATCGCTTGGAGTAAAACATCGTTCCATTTGTATCATGGGATTATTATGTAATTTATTTGGCCGCTCGACAGATATGGAATTTCATACATTAATTACCGGCCGCTACAGCAATTTCAATTTATCTCGAAGAAGATTTCTGTTTCCAAGCATATTTGAAAAAACTACCGAAAATCGGAATACAATACAGTCGCGTACGCGGCGGGTTGTGGAGGTTAGAGCATAACACATAATTGTCAATAAAGACTTAACTGCGGGACAAGTGTTACAAGGCCGCGATGCTCTGTGACCCGCCGCCTGTCGCCAGCTCGCTCGCACT
Organism: Coenonympha arcania; assembly: GCA_036785405.1. Classification (NCBI taxonomy): domain Eukaryota; kingdom Metazoa; phylum Arthropoda; class Insecta; order Lepidoptera; family Nymphalidae; genus Coenonympha; species Coenonympha arcania. The sequence continues at coordinate 815,389 of CM072080.1, forward strand.
TGGCGGTATTGCCGCGAAAAATTGTTTTAATTACCGTCTTTACCAACACAATTCTTTTTTTTTTTTTTAGATGTCTCTCTTTTTCTAAAAGTTGGCGGCTGTGGGCTCCTTAAGCCTCTTCTTGTCCATGGCTATCTTTTTATAAAAAAAGAAGTAACGAGCAAGATGTTCACCTGATATTAAGTGATATGTCAGATGCAGTGTGTCCGCGAATTTCTCACGAGGGAACTCTTCAAAATTTATAAGCATACTTGAAGCGATTTGGGTATTTTTTAAGAGTATACTTTCCAGATTGTTCTATGCTATGGTCATCAGGTCTGGATCTGATCATGGGAGCTTGGTGAAATCAAAGGAACTTTAAATTTTACAAGTACACTTGACGCGATTTGGGTATTTTTTGAAAGAGTTTATTTTCCAGATTGTCCTATGGTCATTAGGTCAGGATCTGATAATGGGATCTTGGAGAAATCGAAAGAACTCTTTAAATTTTATAAGCACACTTGAAGCAATCTGGGTATTTTTTGAAAGAGTATACTTTCCAGATTGTCATATGGTCATCTAGTCAGGATCTGATCATGGGATCTTGGACAAATCGAGGGAACTCCAAAAACTTTATACCTAAGTACACTTGAAGCGATTTAGGTATTTTTTATAGTGACTAGTGCATTTGATAGTGCATTCGATATAAGTTTAAGATTTTCTTGGAAGTATAAAAGTTCAAGTCTACTCAATCCAAGCTATAGGGCTTTATATTCCACTAAATAGTAAAAAAATATTGGTTGTCTGTAAAGTCGGATTACGGACGATAGATTTACGTGATAATGTCATAATTGGCCTCTCTATCGTTTGTTTTATAGTGCCTCTATACCGCTTGTTGCGCGCTCTCGCTTGCACACACAGGCTCAGGTGGAACGTTACGCGGAACGTTACTATTTTTCATGTGCGTTGCTGGTGTTCATCAATTTATTAAACGTTATCACGTCAAAATTATTTTCCAAAACAGACTTCAAATTGTTGTACATTAAAATTATTCCGCTCTTTGTAGTGGCACTTGAATTCGGTTTTTTAAAAATATTTTTTATTATATTCATACATTCATTTACCACCGGTAGCGTTTAGTTAATAATCTACCTGATTTAAAAAATGCCTATTACGTGTAGACCTATTCACCACAACTTGTAATAAACCATAACTCAAAATGCTACTTGAATTTTGTACGTGCTATTTAGCAGTTATGTAAGGACTAAAGTCCTCATAATACGAGTATGAAGGTGAGACATAACTATGCCACGTACTATGTTATAACTTATTATCTAGGCAAGGTAACTTGCGGTGCTAACAATGTAACATTGCGGTATTGGATAATGTCCCTTTCATAAAATTTTATTACAATTAAATACATACAAAACTATTTCAAAGAAGAAGACCAAAAGAGATATCAAGATTTCTCACGATTCAAAACCGTAGGGACCGTCCTATCTTCGACCGTCACAGAAACTTGTAGATAGCTCAAATGGAATGACTGCGCGGTAAGTCACGTGACCAATTTAGCTATCTGACGTGTTATACTCACACTTTTTTTCATTTATATGTTTCTGGTGATGATCGCAGATATAATATGTCTATGGATAAACCTGTTGTTTCCCTATTTTAATGCACCCCGGGTAGCGAGATATTGCTCCGATTACTGCAATATGACTTTTGCAGACTTGTAATTGAAAAAGGATTAAATAAGTTTTTTTGAAACTCCCCGACTAAAGAACCTATCAGTATAATTACAAATCCAAGAAAATCCGCCGGAGCTGCCGTGTTCTGTTTATTATTACTCGTATTCAATTTATTAATACTTAATAATTGCATTAATTGATATTGGAAATGAAAATATAGCAATTGCAGCTCCGACGGATTTTCTTGGATTTGTAATTATACTGATAGGTTCTTAGTTCTTACTTTTCTTTAGTCGGGGAGTTTAAAAAAAAAATTATTTTATCCTGTTTCAATTACCTGTGATTACAAGTCTGCAGGCACACAATTTAAGCCCATTTCACATATTCAATGAGTGCATAGGTACCAGGCTATCATAAGCACGTACTAGGCTGTCACTGCATTTTTAGATAGTGTGGTTAGTTTTCCGGGTCAGCGGGTCTGTAATGTTAGCCGTGAGGTCTGGGTTGTCCCTTCAGTAAGCCAGTGGGCAGAGAGTGGTGACCGCACAGACCTAACGACGTATACATATCGGCAAATAACCACCCATACATAGTTGACGTACCAAAGACGCGTACGAAGCGGTAATGTTCCTCGTTCCTGATACGCACTTGCAAAGGCCTAGAATACACTCCCAGGCAGTGTCTTTCCTGCCACTTACAACCCGGGTGCTTTCAAATCAAGAGTGAATAGGCATCTTCTAGGCAAGCGCGTACCCTTTACAATTACATCACTTTCCATCAGGTGTGATCACAGTCAAGCGCTAGCCTATATACTTAGTATAAAAAAAACTCTCTTTCGAATTTCCTTGGATAGTTGGATGAGTTGTGGCGTCTTGGAGGAAAGTTTTGGGTTAATCGGCATGGATTAATTTAGGATTCTGTAATTACGATTAGAAAATTTGGATTTTTGTTACCGCACCGAATTTGAGTACTTTGGAGACCAGTTGAACAGAATTAACTACCAAAATTACCAGGATTGTATAAGCAAGTACGAGGATGTCAGTGCATTTTTTGTGCGGTTAGTTCTTCGGGTCATCGGTTCTGTAACGTTAGCTGTGAGGTTTGGGTTGTCCTTTCAATAAGCCAGTGAGCAGGGAATGCATAGTGGAATTTATAGCTGCTGGCTCTTTTTTGGACTTCCGTGCACAGTTGGATGTAGGATTTAATGAGGTTTTGGGTTCGATTATTGGCTCGTGCCAATTTGGAATTTTACAACAGTTTCTAAATTGCTTTTCGGCCGAGGCTGGTTACCACCATTTAGGGTTTATTGAGTTACTAACTTGTAACCTTACACAACGGAAAATATACCGGAACTGAGAAAACATAATACAGGGTAAGTAAGTAAAATTTTCCCAGAAAATGAAAAGTAAAAGAATTTGTTGTTCAATTACTAATGTATGCAAAAAATTCTCTGCCAGAATTCAGAAGTTCAAAGGTCGACGAAACAATGCATTCGCTATTAAACTTTTATACTCCGCTTTTGCATACAATAACGATCATTCAACCTCGAGCGTGTAAACAAAAGCGTTGCCTAGCAACCGGGAACATGGCGACTGAGTAATACAACCCCTTCAAATAAGGAACTGGGTTGGAATTCTATGTCCTTCTCTCTCGTACACTACAAACGATAATAGTGTGCGAGTGAGAAAGAGCATAACTTCGTCCGTCTGTACTTGGACGGGTGAAAGGTGATAAAGGCTGCGCGAGCGCATAGGCCACGGTTTATGTAGTTCGGTTTTTATTATGGGCAGTTATGACTTCCTACGCCATTGTTGTTACTGGGTGTGAGTGACAAATAACTTGTTCGTATGGGAAATTAGAGCTATAAGGCTATGGTTTTTCCATGCAATCGTAAAACAGGGAGGCAGACGTCTAATTTAAAAATGAACGGCCCTCCACTACATTATTTTTACAAAGCGCGAGCGTACACATGTGGAGGTGCGTTTATTTTGAGATTAAACGATCTAGACTAGAAAATATGTTTTCTGATATATTCTTGGGAAATAAGCTCGGAATGTCTCTACGTGAGCCAATCAGAAACGAAGAGATCTGTAGACCAGAGTCATTTTCATAGCTCAAACGAATTGTCAGGCAATGGGCGGGGTACATAGTTCGTAGAACCGAAGGACGTTGGGGATCCAAAGTGCTGGAATGGTGACCCCGCACGGGAAAGCGCAGTTGGCAGACCCGAGTCGCAGGAAGTCGCTGGATAAGTGGCTCAGGACCGTCTTTCTTTCTTTTTCCTGGCCTTTTCCCACGTTATGTGGGGTCGGCACAACATGTCTTCTCCTTCCATTCGCTCCTATCAGCCGTCAACTCGCAATCCACTCCTTTCACACGCATATCTTCTTTCACGCAATCCATCCATCTCTTCTTCGGTCTTCCGGGACTTTTTCGTCCCTGCACATGCATACTCATCGATCTTTTAGTGACATGACTTTCATCCCTCCGCATAACATGTCCATACCACGCTTACCTTTTAAGGGGATTGATTGAATTTATTTTTGTCTTTCTCACTCTCACGGAGATTTGGTAGGTGCGACATGCAGCGTCGCGGAAGAATATAGCAGAAAAACGACGTTTTACCTAATTACTCAAAAACTAAGCTGGTTATCAAAAATCTGTTCTAAGCGTTTTAGGATATTATTATTACTGATACATTAAAACAAAAATTACAATTACATCCATTGTAGTTTCCGATAAAATATAGAAAAACTGAGATTTTGGAGCAACTTTTGGGAGAACTTTCTATCGAGAAAATTTTATCCAATCGTGTTTCTGCTTCTCAGCGATTTTAGATTAAAGACCTAAAATACATGACGTGTAAATTTGAAAGTAATTTTCTTTATAGTTTTTGCATAAAACTTCATTCAAAATCACCTAAATACGGCTTGTAGGCCGTTAATTCTCATCTTTTAAAGTTTGTAATCGTTGCTGGCGCCCTAACAGTAACATTTTAACCAATCAGTGCTTCTGCGGCTCGACCGATCGTCGACGGTCGGACGTCAGTCGACGTTAATGCAGTCTTAAATGGTAAAACTGTGACAGTTGACACTAACCCAAGACACGCCTGAGACCTCTTGCACAAGACAGACAAACAAATTTTCGATTAGCGTAAACACAATGTACCATAAAGCATAAATTCGTGATAAATGACAAGACAATTGACGTGTCTCGACGAAAAGTCGCACGGGCTAGCGGCGCCCATATCGCATGGGGTATTGGACGTTTAAATATGGATTTGACATTTGCCCACGACAATTTGTCACGTGATTTGTCCTTACATGGCCGCCCTGCTTGATCTTTACTCCGTACTCTAGACGACCTCCTTGGCGCAGTGGCGGCGCGCTCGGAGGTCGCGGGTTCGATTCCCGCCATGGGCAACTTTCAAATTTAATAATTTCTAAATTGGCTCAGGTCTGGTCTGGCGGGAAGCTTCAGCCGTGGCTAGTTACCACCCTACCAGCAAAGACGCACCGCCAAGCGATTCAGCGTTCCGGTGCGATACTTGTAAGAACCGTTGGGGTAAATTTACTTACCCTTTCAAATTAGTACGATAACATCTTAGGCTGCATCATCACTTACCATCAGGTGAGATCGCAGTCAAGTACTAACTTGTATAGAGTAAAAAAACAGTACAAATATAACTCTAAAGAGTAATCCCTTGAATTAAGGGGTTTCGATCCAAGTGGCCCGCGAAATTCAAAGTTAAGTTTTTATTAAAACATGTAGTTGCATAAATCTTTATACTTGCAAAACTCATTGCCATAAACCTATGACATAAAATAAACATTGACATTGACACCAGTATTTTATATACTAGAAATAAAATAACACCAGAAGTAAATAACAACTTATTATTCATCATTGATAAGGAGTTAAGGACCCAGCTCTTTTAAGCAACTGTCGAGATAATCACAAACACTAGGGTTAAGGGTGGTAGGGATGTAGGATAAACAACAAAAGCCAAAGATTACATCACAATTGTACAGAAATAACTAGAATATGTAAGTGTAGCGAGCGAGAACAGTGTAAGGTACGGAAAATTTGAATTTATTTAAATCACAATAACAGCGTATTTATTACGTTTCCATGGTGTTGGAAATAGTTCGGGTTACGTAAGGTCAGCGGAATGGAACTGCGATCTAGAAAGGAATGGATTTCTAAAGAATATTTTGTAGATAAATAATTCAGTCGGATGACATCACTTCCTCTTACGCTTCAGGGGGGCTATTCACGTAACGCGCCGTCGCTACATTTCGTGAAGTGAAATGTTTAAAAAAGGCCATGTCATTTACGTATAGAAGCGGACGATATCGAAATCAAAACATTTATCAATCAAAAAGAGCGTAAAATTGAATGAAGTTCAAAACGCAACATGGTCGAGAATTGATAAATTAAATTTATTTTGGAATTAAGAGTGGACATTATAAGAAGGAAAAAACGGCTTCAACTCACGCATCGATTAGTCAGGTCTGCCCGACCAGTTTCGGACCCCTGTTACTTTTTTTCTCTTCAAGGAAATTAAATTTACTTTACGCAATAAGTTTCATGGATTGTATTTCCTATGTTGAAATACATTCAATTTCACACTCTAAACCAATAGACGTTAAATTTTCAGTGTTAATTTCTTATTTCATTTCGTGATTAACATCACTCAGTGTGTGAAAACGTTACGTGAATATCTCCCAGGAATGACAGATAATATGACCCATCAAACCACCGACAAAGGTGTTATCATTCGCAAACACGTTCGAAAAGTAAACACGAATAAAAAAAAAGAGATGAGCCACATAAAATAAAAAGGTCGGAGCCCACCCAGGCACATCTCACAACGTTGCACTAATGCTCTCAGAAAATAAACCAATAACCGTATTTTTAAGCAGCGCTTATCCATTGAAGATTTGCAATGAAATTATATATTTGCTTTACAACGTGAAACAGCAGAGTATGTCGAATTAGGTCAGTGGTTTTCTGTTAGTCATGATCACTTACACCCCTACATAGTTGACGTACCAAAGACACGTACGAAGCGGTTTGATTCCTCGTTCCTGATACGCACTGAAAGGGTCTGGAATACCCCCCCCCCCCCCCCCCCCCGGGTGCTGTCTTTCCCACCACCTAAAACTTGGGTAGACGCGCACTGCAAAGGTCTAAAATAACCTCAAGGTGGTCTTTGTCAAAACTTACACAGCCAATGCAGTTTCACCTTCAATTAAAAAGTGAATAGGTATTTCTTAGGCAAGCGTGCTCCACCAGACTTTATCATCACTTTCCATCAGGTGTGATCACAGTCAAGCGCGAACTGAAAAAGCCTGGAATAACCTCATGGTGGTCTTTGTCACCACTTAAAACTTGGTTGCCTTCAAATCAATAGTGAATCGGAATTTCGTAGGCAAGCGCGTTCCACTTTAGACTGTATCATCACTTTCCATCAGGTGTGATCACAGTCAAGCGCGCACTGCAAAGGTCTGGAATACCCTCCCAGGCACTGTCTTTCCCACCACCTATACAATTTGGTTAGGCACCTTCAAATCAAGAGTGAAAAGGTATTAGGTATTTCCTATAGGCAATCACGCTCCACCTTAGACTGTATCATTACTTTCCATCAGGTGTGATCACAGTCAAGCGCTAGCTTATGTAGTAAAAAAAAAGTCAACAAAATATCTGGGTCCCATAGGTCTTCGGACCAACATCGGTAAGTTCGACCAACGGCTGTAGTGTTCAGTTTTCTTCAGGTACGGAACCCTAAAAACTGCCACGGATGTTTGCCAGGTGTTAGGAAAGCCCGCATTTCAGCCCATCAATGACGCCGTATGCCGCTCACGTATAGTCGTATAGAAACACCCATAAAAAGTCACGGTAACCTTACCAAAACCAACGTGGCGCTGTGGGAGTGCCGACAGAAGTGAAAACTCAACAAAAAAAATTAAATCCATAGGTGTCGGTTACGGTAACAGTGAACTGTTTTATTTTTATCTCAAAAATGCTCAACACGCCTATTAGTTTTCACTTCAAGGTTTTATAACAGGGTGTGGTAAAAAATTACATTACAGGGACAGGGTGTGTGGTAACGCTGTCGCGAGTTCGATGGTTTTAATCCATCTCTAAAATGCCCAACGCGTCTTTTATTTAAAGAAGTTTTCACTTGAAGGTTATAGTATAACAGTGCGTAAGGTAACAAGTTACATAACAGGGACAGGATGTGTGCTATAGCTATATGAATATGATTTAGTATGAGAAACTCGTTAGCGCGAGCTAACTAGACACAGTGCTATCTATCGAGCGGTGGGTGAACGTCGTTTCAACCGAGTGTTCCACGGCACTAACGGAGGCTCAATTACTTGGCAACGAAAGCTTAGTATTAGAGTTTCCATTGGCAGTTGACACCCTAAAACGACTTCAAACACGACAAACAGTTGCATAATCACGATTGTACACCAATTTGAAGTCGGGCCATGTAATAATCTGGTCAGTAACTTATAAGTAAGCGAAACCATGTAATTTGTTACAACAACAAAAACAAGATGTGGACGAAACTGGGACTTAAAAATGGTTTCTGGTAATATTTAGATGAAAGATTGCGTTTTATCGACGTAAATCTTTTAAGAGCAATCATTATTATACGTATGAAAATTTGTTTTATTCAATTACAAGTTACTCTCAACAAGATGCCTGATTGTGTAATAAAAACGTATTCCGTAATCGTTTCTCGGTTTTAACTGTCACAACAGCAAATTTAGCCAATCAGCGTATATTATTTGATGCTTTTCTCTTACAGAAACAGCGGAAACAAGGATTGAAGGTGTTTCGGCCCTACCAGCTCGCAAAATGTGGAACGCCCTTCCAGCCTCCGTGTTTCCAGCCAAGTACAATCTAGGTGCCTTCAAGAGAAGAGTGAATAGGCATTTTCTAGACAAGCGCGCTCCATCCTAGACCTCATCATTGCTTTCCATCAGGCATGATTGTCGTCAAGCGCAAGCCTATCTTCAATACTAAAAAAAAATCAAATTGTATTTAGTTTTTCGCAAATATTATACCAACTACACGTAGGTTTATGACAATGCATTTTGCGGGCATAATATTAATGCATCTAGGTACATGTTTTTAATAGAAACTGTTCGAAAATTCCCACTCACCTCATATTGGTTCCAACAATACATGACGTTTAATTTTGAATGTAATTGTCATTATAGTTTTCAAACTGTCACTAAAAATCACTTAATACGACGTTAACTGAGCCACAACACCTAACAGTTCCACCGACCCTCATATTTTAACCCTGCACATACTGCGTTGACACAACTGAGTAAATATCAACCAGAGCGTTTAACACAATGCACTCTATGCCGTGCCATGTACTGAATCGTTATAATGTGAACCGAGGAACAAGTAACAGAGAGAATAATATAAATTTCATCACACTTGCTACGCGTAAAATGTAGTTTTTTTTTTTTTATAAACAGTATACAAGTCTTATAAGCTAAGTCTAAGCTAGTGCAGCACAAACCACCGTCGGTTTTTCTGTGCACTGCCGTACAGTTTATCGACCGCGCAGGGCGACCAGATCCTTCAGACCAGCAGGCCTCTAGCCATGGAGGCGAGGCCTTAGCCCCTTACCGGGGCTAAGAACAACACCGAAGGAGCGCGGCTCCCCCGCGACACATCGCCCGGGTAAGGAGGCAAGCCTCGAGGCCCGTACCCCCGTGGGGACTTGCTCCCCATGGAGAAGACCACACAGCAACAGCGGGAAGTTATACAAAAACCTGTACTAATCCTACAGGCGTGATTGTCGTCAAGCGCAAGTCTTACTAAGTATACATACATAAAAAATCACTGACGTATAATAAATGCTCACGCGATTTCCCAATCTCTACACTGTATGATTCATGAGACGGTTGAAAAAATCAAAATAACAAAACGGTGCTATCTACGAACGCCCATACATCAACGGCGAATTTGAAATTGTAATAACAGAAACGCTATGTAAAGACGAAAAAAACTCGGAAAATGTTGGTCAAAGTATTGGTAAACAGATTTGTTTATGTCGGAGACAATGTCCGAATGGAATCAGTATAACTAAGTATTACCATAATGAATATATAGTTTTTGACGTGACAACGTCTTATAAATCGATAGAGCCGGCTGCACGCACAAAAAAACATGACTTATCCGGCGTTACCTCGCTCGCGTTACCTCGCTCTGAGGCGTTCCATGAAAGGCTTGAATTGCAAGCGAGAGTAGTCACGTTCAACTATCGTTAGTAAACCGACTTTTCAGACAACCAATTTTTTCAGTTTTTTTTTGGTCTTTCACAAATCACGAGAACCATGAATTTCTCTGTGACCAAAAGTAGGCTGTACTCGACTTGACTTTAACCGAAACGTTATGTACTTAAAAATGGCGCTCTGGCCCTTATTTCGGAAGACATTAGTCAGGCCGCCATATGTAACTACTAACTTTCGGCTAAAGTCAAGTCAAGCAACCGGGCCTTAGTTAGAAATCTATATATATAAAAGAATGAGGCATTTTGGTTGTTCCACGGATTCCGCCAAAACTATAGGTCCTAGAGATCTGAAATTTGGTACCTAGGTAGATATTAGGTCATGAATTCGTACTAAGACGGGGATTCCAGAAATTCCATGTTTAAGGGGTAAAAATCATACATTTAAGGGTATTTCCCATACAAAAGTAAAATTTTTTCGTTGTTCCAGGAATTCCCGAAAAACTAAAAGTCGTAGAGACCTGGAACTTGGTACCTAGGTAGATATTAGGTCATGAATTCGTACTAAGACGGGGATTCCAGAAATTCCATGTTAAAGGGGTAGAAATAGTACATTAAAGGGATTTCTCCATACAAAATTGTAATTTTTTTCGTTGTTCCAGGAATTCCCGCAAAACTAAAAGTCGTAGAGATCTGAAATTTGATACCTAGATAGATATTAGGTCATGAATTCGTACTAAGACGGGGATTCCAGAAATTCCATGTTTAAGGGGTAGAAATAGTACATTAAGGGGATTACTCCATACAAAATTGTAATTTTTTTCGTTGTTCCAGGAATTCCCGCAAAACTAAAAGTCGTAGAGATCTGAAATTTGATACCTAGATAGATATTAGGTCATGAATTCGTACTAAGACGGGGATTCCAGAAATTCCATGTTTAAGGGGTAGAAATAGTACATTAAGGGGATTTCTCCATACAAAATTGTAATTTTTTTCGTTGTTCCAGGAATTCCCGAAAAACTAAAAGTAGTAGAGATCTGAAATTTGGTACCTAGGTAGATATTAGGTCATGAATTCGTACTAAGACGGGGATTCCAGAAATTCCATGTTTGAGGGGTAGAAATAGTACATTAAAGGGATTTCTCCATACAAAATTGTATTTTTTTTCGTTGTTCCAGGAATTCCCGAAAAACTTAAAGTCCTAGAGATCTGAAATTTGATATCTAGGTAGATATTAGGTCATAAATTCGTACTAAGACGGGGATTCCAGGAATTCCATGTTTAAGGGATAAAAATCTTACATTTAATGAATTTTCCCATACAAAAGTGTATTTTTTGCGTTTTACCAGGGATTCCAGCGAAATCAATAATATCGTAGAGATCTGAAATTTGGTACCTAGGTTGATATTAGGTGATGAATTCGTAACCAGCTGGGGATAGGTAGGAATTTCTGGACAAAGTTTAAAAAGTGGCCGCCATTTTGAACTTTTTTGTTATTGGGCCGATTGCTTTGAAAATCGATATGTGAGTATCGCGACAAGTATGGAGAAGGAATTTGTAGTCAACATTTTAAAAAGTGGCCGCCATTTTGAATTTTTTTGTCACTGTGACGATTGCTTTGAAAATCGATATGTGAGTATCGCGACAAGTATGGAGGAATTTGTAGTAAAAATTTAAAAAAGTGGCCGCCATTTTGAATTTTTTTGTTATTGGGCCGATTGCTTTGAAAATCGATATGTGAGTATCGCAACAAGTATAGAGAAGGAATTTGTAGTCAAAATTTTTAGAAGTGGCCGCCATTTTGATTTTTTTTGTTATTGGGCCGATTGCTTTGAAAATCGATATGTGAGTATCGCAACAAGTATAGAGAAGGAATTTGTAGTCAAAATTTTAAGAAGTGGCCGCCATTTTGATTTTTTTTGTTACTGTGCCGATTGCTTTGAAAATCGATATGTGAGTATCGCAACAAGTATAAAGAAGGAATTTGTAGTCAAAATTTTAAAAAGTGGCCGCCATTTTGAATTTTTTTGTTACTGTGACGATTGCTTTGAAAATCGATATGTGAGTATCGCGACAAGTATGGAGAAGGAATTTGTGGTAAATATTTAAAAAAATGGCCGCCATTTTGATTTTTTTTGTTACTGTGCCGATTGCTTTGAAAATCGATATGTGAGTATCGCAACAAGTATAGAGAAGGAATTTGTAGTCAAAATTTTAAAACGTGGCCGCCATTTTGAATTTTTTTGTTACTGTGACGATTGCTTTGAAAATCGATATGTGAGTATCGCGACAAGTATGGAGAAGGAATTTGTGGTAAAAATTTAAAAAAGTGGCCGCCATTTTGATTTTTTTTGTTATTAGGCCGATTGCTTTGAAAATCGATATGTGAGTATAGCAATAAGTATAGAGAAGGAATTTGTAGTCAAAATTTTTAAGGAATTGGCCGCCATTTTGATTTTTTTTGTTACTGTGCCGATTGCTTTGAAAATCGATATGTGAGTATCGCAACAAGTATAAAGAAGGAATTTGTAGTCAAAATTTTAAAAAGTGGCCGCCATTTTGAATTTTTTTGTTACTGTGACGATTGCTTTGAAAATCGATATGTGAGTATCGCGACAAGTATGGAGAAGGAATTTGTAGTCAAAATTTTAAAAAGTGGCCGCCATTTTGAATTTTTTTGTTACTGTGACGATTGCTTTGAAAATCGATATGTGAGTATCGCGACAATTATGGAGAAGGAATTTGTGGTAAATATTTAAAAAAATGGCCGCCATTTTGTTTTTTTTTGTTACTGTGCCGATTGCTTTGAAAATCGATATGCGAGTATCGCAACAAGTATAGAGAAGGAATTTGTAGTCAAAATTTTAAAAAGTGGCCGCCATTTTGAATTTTTTTGTTACTGTGACGATTGCTTTGAAAATCGATATGTGAGTATCGCGACAAGTATGGAGAAGGAATTTGTGGTATAAATTTAAAAAAGTGGCCGCCATTTTGATTTTTTTTGTTATTGGGCCGATTGCTTTGAAAATCGATATGTGAGTATCGCAACAAGTATAGAGAAGGAATTTGTAGTCAAAATTTTAAGAAGTGACCGCCATTTTGATTTTTTTTGTTACTGTGCCGATTGCTTTGAAAATCGATATGTGAGTATCGCAACAAGTATAGAGAAGGAATTTGTAGTCAAAATTTTAAAAAGTGGCCGCCATTTTGAATTTTTTTGTTACTGTGACGATTGCTTTGAAAATCGATATGTGAGTATCGCGACAAGTATGGAGAAGGAATTTGTGGTAAAAATTTAAAAAAGGCCGCCATTTTGATTTTTTTTGTTATTAGGCCGATTGCTTTGAAAATCGATATGTGAGTATCGCAACAAGTATAGAGAAGGAATTTGTAGTCAAAATTTTAAAAAGTGGCCGCCATTTTGAATTTTTTTGTTACTGTGACGATTGCTTTGAAAATCGATATGTGAGTATCGCGACAAGTATGGAGAAGGAATTTGTGGTAAATATTTAAAAAAATGGCCGCCATTTTGATTTTTTTTGTTACTGTGCCGATTGCTTTGAAAATCGATATGTGAGTATCGCAACAAGTATAGAGAAGGAATTTGTAGTCAAAATTTTAAAAAGTGGCCGCCATTTTGAATTTTTTTGTTACTGTGACGATTGCTTTGAAAATCGATATGTGAGTATCGCGACAAGTATGGAGAAGGAATTTGTGGTAAATATTTAAAAAAATGGCCGCCATTTTGATTTTTTTTGTTACTGTGCCGATTGCTTTGAAAATCGATATGTGAGTATCGCAACAAGTATGGAGAAGGAATTTGTGGTAAATATTTAAAAAAATGGCCGCCATTTTGATTTTTTTTGTTACTGTGCCGATTGCTTTGAAAATCGATATGTGAGTATCGCAACAAGTATAAAGAAGGAATTTGTAGTCAAAATTTTAAGAAGTGGCCGCCATTTTGATTTTTTTTGTTACTGTGCCGATTGCTTTGAAAATCGATATGTGAGTATCGCGACAAGTATGGAGAAGGAATTTGTGGTAAAAATTGAAAAAAGTGGCCGCCATTTTGAATTTTTTTGTTACTGTGCCGATTGCTTTGAAAATCGATATGTGAGTATCGCGACAAGTATGGAGAAGGAATTTGTGGTAAAAATTAAAAAAAGTGGCCGCCATTTTGAATTTTTTTGTTATTGGGCCGATTGCTTTGAAAATCGATATGTGAGTATCGCAACAAGTATAAAGAAGGAATTTGTAGTCAAAATTTTAAGAAGTGGCCGCCATTTTGATTTTTTTTGTTACTGTGCCGATTGCTTTGAAAATCGATATGTGAGTATCGCGACAAGTATGGAGAAGGAATTTGTGGTAAAAATTGAAAAAAGTGGCCGCCATTTTGAATTTTTTTGTTACTGTGCCGATTGCTTTGAAAATCGATATGTGAGTATCGCGACAAGTATGGAGAAGGAATTTGTGGTAAAAATTAAAAAAAGTGGCCGCCATTTTGAATTTTTTTGTTATTGGGCCGATTGCTTTGAAAATCGATATGTGAGTATCGCAACAAGTATAGAGAAGGAATTTGTAGTCAAAATTTTAAGAAGTGGCCGCCATTTTGATTTTTTTTGTTACTGTGCCGATTGCTTTGAAAATCGATATGTGAGTATCGCAACAAGTATAAAGAAGGAATTTGTAGTCAAAATTTTAAAAAGTGGCCGCCATTTTGAATTTTTTTGTTACTGTGACGATTGCTTTGAAAATCGATATGTGAGTATCGCGACAAGTATGGAGAAGGAATTTGTGCTAAATATTTAAAAAAATGGCCGCCATTTTGAATTTTTTTGTTATTGGGCCGATTGCTTTGAAAATCGTTATGTGAGTATCGCAACAAGTATAGAGAAGGAATTTGTAGTCAAAATTTGAAAAAGTGGCCGCCATTTTGAATTTTTTTGTTACTGTGACGATTGCTTTGAAAATCGATATGTGAGTATCGCGACAAGTATGGAAAAGGAATTTGTGGTAAAAAAAAAGTGGCCGCCATTTTGAATTTTTTTGTTATTGGGCCGATCGCTTTGAAAATCGATATGTGAGTATCGCAACAAGTATAGAGAAGGAATTTGAAAGGAAGGATGGAAAAATACCTACAGGAATTTTGGAAATTAAATGCCTGAAGGAGTACAGCAGAAGTTCAACGTGAGCGAAGCCGCGGGCGTTTGCTAGTAATTAATATAAATGTCAAAACAATGTTTGCTGGATCAAATAGGGAAAGTATATAGATTTTCTTCTGTTCTGTTCGTAATAAAAAACTATTCTTTATAAAAAGTTTTCCCTTTTTATGCGGAAAGACGCGTACGAAGCGGTTTGATTCCTCGTTCTTGATACGCACTGCAGAGGTCTGTAATACCCTCCCAGGCACTGTCTTTCCTGCCACTTCAATCCGGGCGCCTTCAAATCAAGAGTGAATAGGCATCTTCTAGGCAAGCGCGTTCCACCTTAGACTGTATCATCACTTTCCATCAGGTGTGATCACAGTCAAGCGCTAGCTAAAGTATAAAAAAAAATGAAAAAGTCTGAAAAAATCTTGGTCAACGTATCGCAAGGTAGTTTTGAGTTTTTGAATATAAAACGTCCACTTTGAAATTGTAATGGCATTTGGAAGTCGACATTAGCATATAATACGGGTCAGAGCGGTGTTTTTTGACCCCCGGTTGTATTGCGTCTGCTTTATATTAAGCTTCTAGGTATTAACGGCGTAGACGGCGTATGGCCTGCAGTCTAAAAACTATAAAGATCACTACTAACCATCGTATTCACATACTTATTATTTATTAAGTATTATTTTTGAAAATAAATTGGTTCTGAATGCTACTTATATTAGTAGCAAATAAAAAAGAAAACTATTACTACTAACCTAACTTGCTGAGTGGAAAAATAAATGGGTCCAATATATGGTCAAAGTCCTTGCAAAGTTATACTTATTAGCGAGCAGTATAATAGCTTATAATGTTAGTAAGCCGCAACTTAAATAAGTATCATACAAACATACTTGGAAAACAGCGGCGTCTTTGTGGTAAACAAATAAGCTAAAATATGCATAATTTGTAAGTACATAATATGTAATCAAATGCCAACTTTATAGAAATGTAACTAGGTATTAAGTATAAAATAGAAACGTTTGAAAATGATATTTCTGCGAAGATTTTAGGACCGCCAGACTAACACTTGTTCAAGAGTACAAAGTATTTCGAGTATAAAGTATGCATGAGCTAAAGTAAGACAAGTGAAAGAGGGTGAAATATTATTGAAGTACGATTGCACAAAATGTAAGAGTAGTTCGGGAAAACAAGTAAAACTTATTAAACCACTTTCATAGTACTGAATTTTTGTAACCTGTGATTGATATAATTATTTATAATGGAACACAGTGAGTGCTTATCACCTAATTTATATATATATATTCTATATCAATTTGTAATTTTTCCCCTTTTCTTTATTTTGAGTGTTTGCATGTTTTTTTAATTCCCAATGTTGTGCTCACTATAGATATACATGTAAGTGAAAGAGTATATATTTAAAAAAAAATACGTTTTAAAACTTGTAATACGTGTATATTGTTTGTGTTCTAAGTAAATAAATAAATAAATAAAGGTCTGATTGCTACAGCAATCTCTATATCGAAATAAGTAGAATGCAAGATTTACCTGTTAAAGTATCTACTTTGTATTGAATTGTTTCCTTAAGGCAAGCTTGAACACAGTTTTAACACGTAGTCTGGCGATCGCGAAATCTTCGTTGAGAAGGTAAGTAATTAAACGATTATTATTGTAAGTACAGAACAGTCGAGTAAGCGGTGTTGTATGTCCGTTTAATTCTCACAACTCCTTTTTTGCTGTTTGTGGCATTTTGGAAATTCAATCATTTATATTAATGTACCTACCTACATTGGATATTCTTGGCCCCGAAGCATTTCAAAGTTTTTTTTATCCACCGGAAATGCCTGACACATGCTGCGCTTTGCCATAACGGAACGTGTTGGCGGGAGTACGGGATTCGCTTGTTCTCTGGGCTCCCGCCAGGTCGCTAGGTTCCGAGCGTACTTTAGCTTTAAATAACTAAAAGAGCTACTAAGAGAGTTGAGCAATTTTTTTTATACTAAATAGGCTAGTGCTTGACTGTGATCACACCTGATGGAAAGTGATATATACAGTCTAAGGTGGAACGCGCTTGCCTAGAAGATGCTTATTCACTCTTGATTTGAAGGCACCCGGGTTGTAAGAGGCAGGAAAGACACTGCCTAGGAGGGTATTCCAGACCTTTGCAGTGCGTATCAGGAACGAGGAATCAAACCGCTTCGTACGCGTCTTTGGTACGTCGACTATGTAATTTTTCAAAAATTAGACCAATTCGTCTCATTCACCAAATTATCACTTGGCTAGTATAGTATTATTGGTTATTCACACTTACAAAAAGTTTTTGAGTCGGTAATTTTAAACTTATCATGAATACCTAAGTGGCACTAAAATTTTATATGTATGATTACGTTTTCACAAAAATAGAAAACAGGTTATAATTAACGTACTGAAAAATAAAATTTTCCACTCAAAACTCCATTTAATACGTTACCTACATAATATTTAATTGTCACGATGCTTTTCATGAATACATAAACATACAGACACTTAACATTATCTACCCTTCTGGTGAAACGTGACGCCGCGATAAAATGGCGGCGTATCGGTGGAAGCGCGAAAAAAACAAAATGGCGAATGCAAATGGCGGGAAGTTGAATTGATAGTGATGGTTTATTGAATGCATAATGGTAATTTTGATTGCTCATAATATATTGTGTTGAAATTAATTAGTATTTTTACATGGTTTTTATTACTCGGGAGTCGGGAATAAAAGATCGACGAAATGTAATCATTAATAATTTGGTGAATAATTAATGATTGACGAAAGTCCTCCAAATGCAATTCCAATTTTAGTACAATTTGAGTGCCTTCAAGAGAAGAGTGAATAGGCATTTTCTAGGTAAACGCACTCCAACATAATTATAGACCTATCTTTGGTTTTCATCAGGCATGATTTCAGGCAAACGCAAGACTATCTGTAATATAAAAATTGTAACTTGTTGATTGTCTAATATCCCAATTGCCAACACGATTCGGATTACTTTCTAATCTTTAGTCATTAATCATTATTACATCTGGCCCATCCTCGCTTGGATATTTCAAGTTGGAACCTTGCAAAGCATATTTGAATTCGATAAATTTCGCGCAAAACATTCAGAGTGTACCTTTGCAAATTAACAAATAAAAAAACATTTATTATGACCACATTATTTGGTTAACAAGGTACGAAAACACTAATCTGTTTCTAATGTTATATGCTAGTATATTTAAAGGGGTGGACCTTTTCCATCGTCACCTGCGTTATCTATGGTATTGTACGTGTTAGCTCTCTGCTCTATTTGTTCTTTCCGCAAACGTAGTTTAAAGTGCCTCTATGGTGCAGTGATTAGTTTAGTCCGCTGCGGATCGTGATGATACGGTTTGAATCCTTTTTTGGAAGATTGTAGAAAAGTATGACGTTACGAACTAGATGATGGTTGATGTCTATGTCACATACAGTGCATCCCAGGACATGAAAATCAATGTCATACACTACACTCGCCATCGTGGGATATCAGGCCTTTTCGTAATGCCCAGTTATGTCCGGATGTAGACATTTCCAAAAGAAAACAGTTATCCTTTATGTAAATCTAGACGAACTCCAAAAGAATTTTACCACTTTCGTCAGACAACAAATATTTTTTGCAGGTGACGGAATATTAAGGAAACCTGCAACATTTCTTGCAAATTCTTTGAGAGGGTTTGAGATATTCGATGCCACTTTGTCATGGCGGATCACTTTGGGTTTTTGTTCCATTGTCACTTAATTTTGTATTAATAGTAGTGCAGAGCATGCAATGCAGGGGTGTATCCGACCAACACGAAGCTCAATTTGGCCCCAAAGCTATACTCCTTGAAGCCCTTATCGACCTAGACGGCATCAGTGACTTCTGAAGGGAAGGCTCGTTCGAATGATCCAGCAGCGACTCATATCAAGGTCCACGTACAACGGAAGAAGATTCCAAGCAGGGAGAAGGTCTAGGATGAGGGAAGGAAGAAAGAAAAAGCGACCTAGACGTCATCTTTGACTTTTGAAGGGAAGACTGGTTCGAATGATCCAGCAGCGAGCCATATCAAGGCCCCCGTACAACGGAAGAAGATTCCGAGCGGGGAGAAGGTCAAGGATGAGGAAAGAAAGAAAAAGCGACCTAGACGTCATCTTTGACTTTTGAAGGGAAGACTGGTTCGAATGATCCAGCAGCGAGTCATATCAAGGCCCCCGTACAATGGAAGAAGATTCCGAGCGGGGAGAAGGTCCTGGATGAAGGAAGAAAGAAAGAAAAAGCGACCTAGACGGCATCTTTGCCTATTGAAGGAAAGGCTGGTTCGAATGATCCAGCAGCGAGTCATATCAAACCCCCGTACAGTGGAAGAAGATTCCAAGTGGGGAGAAGGTCCAGGGTGAAGGAAGAAAGAGAGGGAAGTCTATGGTTTCGTGTTCCATCGTCACCTACAGTGCTATCTATTGTGGTATAAAACATTCTCTATCTGTTCTTTCTAACTGCTACTGGAATTTACAACGCTGCTTTATAAGAAAAGACTGAGCAACAAAATTAATTTTAACAATTATGGGATCGTTGTTCCTTTTGTCCCTATCTCACCCACGAAGCGGGTGTGTATTATGGCGGATGAGTCTATGGTTTCTTGCCCCATCGTCACCTACGTCCTTATCTATGGCTGTGTACTCGTAACATGCTCTATTTGCTCTTTCTAATTGCACTCGGAATTCGTGAGGCGTGAGCCGTCGACTGATAATGGTTGGAGTACTTTTTTAATGGCGCCGAGGCCGTGGTGTTGGAACCTTTGAGTATCGATAAACATGAGTATTTTTAATCTTTTTAACACTACAAATTAGTATGTAGTACTTGACTGCGATCTCTCCTGATTCTGTTCGTAGATTTTATTGTTTAGAGTTAGGAAGGGGTAGGTTAACTCATCTATTACGGTTTCTACGCAGCATCGAGTGGTAAATAGCCAAAGCTGAACCCTACTAGAACAGACCAGCCCCTAACTGTGACAAAAACGTATTCATCGTAATCGTAAACGGCAACAAATTTTGTCCGCTGATTGGTTCGCTGATGTCAGCCAATCGGGGGTAGAATTCGCAAACGATTTCGATAACGATGAATAAGTTTTTCTTACGCAACCAGACCTGAGTCAATTTAAAAATTATAAAATTCTTAATTGGCCTGTGGCGGGAATCGAACCCGCTTTGAACATCAACTGGCAATTTCGAGAAATCTTTTCTTTCTCTTTCTCTACATTATGGAAAGTATTTTCTAGGTACAAGGGTTTGCACTGAGAGACGATGAGTTAGTGAGTGAATGCACGAATTAATGAGTCAGGTTCTTTTTCCTAGTTTTAGTGAAAAGTTCTGTACCCGCAATGAACTATTTATTAGGAGCAAAAATTTTTGCTTCTAATAAAAACATTACATCCGACCTTTTCGATATGCTAATATGACGAGTTGAGAGTAGAGAGTGAGCGTATGGTTATTGGTTTTAAGCAACAAAAGTACATTTAAAAATATGTTAAATAACGGTTACATTCGACCAAAACACAAATGTTGACAATGGTGTACTTAACAAAGTAAAAATATCGATAATAAAGTTTACATTATCTTGTTATGTACAACACTAGCAACAATACAACGACAAACAAGCTAACTACATCTAAGTGAAGCGTTAAAGTACTTTCACAAATATGCATTACGATTATTGTTTTAGAAGTATCGACTGTCAATATTGACAGACTATCGAATGCTATAAATGCACATCACTGTTGTTATAAAATACGAGAAGAATACGTTAATTAATCACTCACGACTATAAATAACGAAATGGTAACAATTTTTACAATAATCCTTAGTTCTTGTTTTTTTGTTTCAAAGAAGGGAATCTTTAATTTAGACTTAGAGAAAGCTGTCTGTTTCAGTCAATAACATCGAATTCCTTGAAAGGCTTTTTGTAATTAGAGTAGTAATAGGCATCTTCTGGGTAAGCACTAAGCATGCTACATCTTCGACTACATCGTCACTTTCCATCAGATGAGCTTTTTTATTTTTTTTACTCTATACAAGTTATTACTTAACTGCGATCTCACCTGATGGTAAATGATGATGCAGCCTAAGATGTTATCGTACTTACTTGCAAGTAAGTAAATTTTCCCCAACGGTTTCTACAAGCATCGCACCGGAACGCTAAATCGCTTGGCGGTGCGTCATTGCTGGTAGGACGGTAACTAGCCACGGCCAAAGCCTCCCACCAGACCAGACCTGGGTCAATTTAAAAATTATAAAATTCCAAACCTTTGTCCAATTTCTTGTCTTTGTTTTCCAATGTCTTGAGCTTTGTGGAAAGAGCACACACTGATTCGCTCTTCCAAAGATCAATATAAAATTTAAAGCTTTACCTCTGTTTTTCTTACCTTTTTTACTTCAACAGTAAGAATAAGACCCTCAATACTGTCTGGAATTTTCTTGTCAGGTGACCGAAGGAGAATTAATTCTATTATATTCAAGTATCGATAACCACAGACTAGAGACTTCTGTGGATACGGCTTACAAGTCCATCACTAGCGCCGCTCTTGCGATAAATAGGTTCGAATCGTTAATTACTCGCTGAATATGCATGAAGGTTTCACTAGCGATTGTTCGGTTTGACAAAGTTATATATTTTAAAATATCGCTGCCGCTCTACGTGCCAGTTCCTAATGGTGTCATCTTTAACTAAATAACTGGGGCCGGTGCCTAATATACGACCTATACGTTTACGGGATTATTGTATTTAAGAGGATATACTGAGTTTATTTTTGTCCTTGTCACTTACGAACATGTTGGTGGGTGCGACAGCATCGCGTTTGTTTTTTAAATATATAGGCTAGCGCTTGACTGTGATCACGCCTGATGGAAAGTGATGATACAGTCTAAGGTGGAACGCGCTTCCTAGGAGATGCCTATTCACTCTTGATTTGAAGACAACCAGGTTGTAAGTGGCGGAAAAGACAGTGCCTGGAAGGGCGTTCCAGGCCTTTGCAAAACGTATCAGGAACGAGGAATCAAACCGCAAGATATCCGCAAAATATAAAAGAAAAACGATATTTTACCTAATTAATAAAAAAACTAAGCCATTTATCAAAAATCCGTGAGCGTCTTTGGATATGATTATTACCGAATCATTGAAAAAAATTACAGTTACATCCATTGTAATTTTCGATAACATTAGAAAAATTGAGATTTCGGAGCAACTTTTGGGAGAACTTTTTATTGAGAAAATTTTTACCAATCGTGTTTCTGCTGCACAGCGATTTTAGAATAAAGACCCAAAATATATGACGTTTCAATTTTAAAGTAACTGTCTTAATAGTTTTAACCGCGCAGGTCACTAAAAATCGCTTAACTCGCCTGGAGTCCTTCCAGGTACCTATAGGTACCACCACGGTGTCAGATATTCTGGCGGATGCGGGATGACGGATAACGGATAATAATTAGAACCTATTAAGACACCTTTGGGTACCTACAGAGATCTTTGGGAAAAATCGCCCTCGACGCGAACTGGGACAGCTCCCTTTACGATCCTCTCACAACAGCAAAATAGAGAAACATACGTTTTCAAACGCTCAAAGACCATCATTAGGTCATAGACAACTAAATAGGTATATGCGATATGTCCGTCTTTTTTTTCATGATCCTACCGCCGCAGACAATAGCATCGCGTGTCAGCAGGCAGTTTAGCGTCGATGCAAAACAATATTAAACTCTCGATGCTCGTAATTGAATTGTTTTATCTAATTAGGGATCCGTACCCAGAGGGTAAAAATGGGAGCTTCAATTTAAGACTTCGTCGTCCGTCCGTCTGTCACCAGGCTGTATCTCTTGAACCACGATAGCTACAGACTTGAAATTTTCACAGGTGATGCATTTCCGTTGCCGCTTTAACAACAAATACTAAAAAAATTAAATAAAATAAATATTTACGGGCTTCCATACAACAAATGTGGTTTTTGGCTCGTTTCGTATTTGGTGGGCAGAGGTGTTTTGGTTGGTATGAATGAAAATGAAAATGAAAATATTTATTTTCACATAGGCCTAAATAACAGGCTCTTATGAAAAGTCAAAACTCTGCCGCCAGGTTCGGAAAGCAGGTTTGCACCGAGAAGAACTGGCAAGAAACTCCGCACTTGCTCTTTTCAAAAATGTCATTGTTATAATACAAGATTTCTTATAAATTATGAAAAATTATAACATATTTTTAAGATATCTCGTGAGGAGATGGAAGCATATTAATTCTATCATTCCAAGAATCATTGTCGTTAAGAAATTCTTCAATGGTATAGTAACCATGATTAATTAAATTTTTTTTGACAGTGTCTTTAAACCTGTGCAAAGGTAAGTCCAAAACAAACTTCGGGATCATATTGTAGAAGTATTGGTTGATAGTACGGAACCCTCAGTGAACGAGCCTGACTCGCACTTGACCAATTTTCTTATGTACGTATTTAAATGTCAGTTTGTAATTGGACGCTTTACAGCAGCATCGTTGTCTACGTCGGATCTGATACTCAGATGACAGACAGATGGACAACAAAGTGATCTTATAAGGGTTGAGTTATTTTTTATTTCGTGGTACAGAACCCTAAAAAAGGCGTGAGTGTCGAGGGACACTCGGTAGAAACAGAGTTTGGAATAACACCTAAAAACAAAACACCATTTTATTAACCATGTGAGATTTCATCGCTCAATAGATATGTGTGTAATTGTATATGACAGATGTCTTCAGTTAGCTCGCGCTAACGAGCTTTTCATACCAAATTTGTATACGTGATTGCATGCATGCCCATTCTGTTGACTACTAACTACTAGTACTTAGGTGTTGTTTGAGAGCGGATTTTCGAATAGCCCCTGCGCGATACCGTCCGAAAAGAAACTTTGTTCGAAAAAGCAACAATAGCTCATTGTTTCAGACCTCTGGCTTTCATCAGGAGGGCCGGGGATTCGAATCTCGCGTACACAAATCTAACTTTTCGGAAAATATTATAGGGAAACCTGCATGCCTGAGAGTTCACCATAACGTTCTCAAAGGTATGCAAAGCCTGCCAACCCGCACTTAGACAGCGTGTCAAACTCCTCTCATTGTAAGCTCCTGTGCCCAGCAGTGGGATTAACTGATTTTAGATATTTTTAGTTCGATGTAGACACTACGAGCAAGAAAGCTGTAATGAAATACTTCACCTCAATATGAAAATTTTATTTGAACAGAACACGGCGATGATTATAAGCGATTTACTACCGTCAGCAGTACTAAACAGGGTTGAAATTAGATCGCTGGGTGATTTAATCGGACTTATGAAACAAATAGCATTATATTCTACCCTGTGCTGATTACCATAAGGTTGTAATTAGATTGTAGGTTATAGTTTAATCAGCTGTTAGCAGTTTAGGGTATTATGGAAGCTTCACACCTGATACAACAAGACCATCGTGTAGCCAGTTTGTTAATATTGTGTAAGTATTGGAACTTGGAAGAAATCTCATAATATAGATAACTGGTCAAGTGCGATTTGGGTTATTCCATCGAGTGTTTCGTACCACCATGTTAAACAACGACACCTTTGAAAGGTATATTATTTGGTTCATTGATGAACTTGGGTGACAACAGCGTACCTTGCAGGACCCCTAGTACACGAGTCTTAGCCATACCTAAACAATTTTGTGGTTTATTGAATAGCGTTGGAAATAACAATGTCCCTTGCGGGACACCACATCTAGTATAAAGGCTAGGGCCGAGACACTACATTGTAAATACGTGTCGTCGTTAAAATAACAATGCGTGTATTTGCACAGAGCTATCGCGCCTTGACACGACTCTATACTATAGCTCGAAGGTATAATAATATCGGTCCCGCTGGTACTGTGGTTAACATATCGACTTCGGTTCACGAGATCCTGGGTACGATTCCTGGGACGAGTTTTGAAACAACCTAGTAGATGATTATAGTACGTATTGGATTTATCTGTCAAGAGTTATTTAGAGAGATCATCTAATTAAAAAATGAGCGCCTCTCTACTACACTTTTTTTTCAACGTATGAAAGTAAATACGTGGAGGAGCGTTCACTGTAGATTAGACGATGTATACGATTTAAGTTCTGAAATTTACTGTCTTATGATAGAAGATCACTATGCCTTAAATTAAAGGCTGATGATGAATATTGTACAATAGAAAACGTAAGGGGTATTTCCCGAGTCCCGACCAATGTCAGTGCGATTATTAAATGGGTATTCGACACCATCGTCACTTACCATTAGGTGACATCGCAATTTAATATGAGTAGCGTAGTAAGAATTAGAAAAAGAAACTGAGAGTAGGTACAACTTTAAAGTTTATGAAACTTCAATAAATGAAATTTCAAACAAAAGAAGTTTGAAACTTAAACATTTCTTTGACAGAAACCGTCACGTTCTAACCGAATAAAGAAGAAATGAAGAAAGGCCGTAAAAATGATGTCACGACAAACCCGCAACCAACGAACGTGACTCAACTTAAAGCAGAATAAGTGTAAAATAAACAAGAAAAGAAAAAAAATACCTATCCCTAGCTCAACCTGTGCAACCTCACACCGTCGCTAATCAAAAACAAACACGCGCTGAAAAAGAAAAAAAAAAGAATACAAAAATGGCGTGTACGCAAACAAAAATGTGGAAGACTCACCAAAAATTCTTGCGGATATCCTACACACGGAACCGATAGCTGTGTTTGAACTAAACGACACCAAAAATGTATATTTCGTAGTTAGAGCAGCTGACACGTCCGCTTACGCCGCCGTCTGAGGTTCAACTGAGCGTTTAGGCGGCGCCTGCGCCCGTGGTTTTACACGCCTCCACCCACACATTGATGATTTTCACTTTTCAGTGTGTGCGCAATGAAGCCTTCATGAAAATGCAATGCGGACTAAGGTGCAAGACGGATGCTATCGCCATTCCCTAGTCAAACTTTAGCAACTGTGTTTTGTGAATTTGGATTAATGCTTTTGTTTTATTGGCTGAAATTGTATAAGGGCGGCCATACACATTACGGTCTACCGCACAGGTTACCTGTGCAGGTTTACCTGCACAGGTCAAGTAGCGTGTATGGGGACGTTCCGGTGTACCGTAACGGTCTTCAGTTCTATTTGCGATGGCATCGAGTGAGGACGAGGACGCACTAGCACTGCTAGGTCTTGCGGTAATTTTGAGGAAAGATTAATTAAAATTTTGGCTATTTTAAAAGCTGAATTAAGAAAACGGAATGCATTTTTAACTGAAAAAGGCGAAAAACCTTGGTTTCCATTTTTTATGCGTTAAGCTAGACCTATCTCTGACTTACAATTTTTCTTCGCTGCACATTCGTAAGAAAACAATGTGCGTCATACTATTACATTCGTACTTGGTAGGCACAGATTTAAGGCAATTTATTGAGTTATATGAGATTATTCAAGTTTCGGAAAAAATATATATGGATTTTGACATCTGTTCAGCACCAGCGAGGATGGGACACCTAGAGGGATAAATCGGCAGCGTGCCTCCCTATTGAACACGTGGTTAATGAAGACGACCTGCGCAGGTACCCACACACGCACAGGTTCACCGTACGGGCGACCGGAGCAAAATCGAAAATCGATTCTGCTCCGGTCGCCTGCACAGGTCAAAAAACCTGCACAGGTCGGTCGGCATACACGCTCCGGTCTACCTGCGCAGGTACACCGCACAGGCAGACCTCTCCGGTAAACCGTAACGTGTATGGCTTACATAACGCGATTTCCCACCCTGAAACACACTCTTTAATGTAAGCCATACACGTTACGGTTTACCGGAGAGGTCTGCCTGTGCGGTGTACCTGCGCAGGTAGACCGGAGCGTGTATGCCGACCGACCTGTGCAGGTTTTTTGACCTGTGCAGGCGACCGGAGCAGAATCGATTTTCGATTTTGCTCCGGTCGCCAGTATGGTGAACCTGTGCGTGTGTGGGTACCTGCGCAGGTCGTCTTTATTAACCACGTGTTCAATAGGGAGGCACGCTGCCGCTAGGTGTCCCATCGTCGCTGGTGCTGAACAGATGTCAAAATCCATACATATTTTTTCCAAAATCTGAATAATCTCATATAACTCAATAAATTGCCTTAAATCTGTGCCTACGAAGTACGAATGTAATAGTATGACACACATTGTTTTCTTGCGAATGAGCAGCGTAGAAAAATTGTAGGTCATAGATAGGTCTAGCTTAACGCATAAAAAATGAAACCAAGGTTTTTCGCCTTTTTCAATTAAAAATGCATTCCGTTTTCTGAATTCAGCTTTTAAAATAGCCAAAATTTTAATTAATCCTTCCTCAAAATTACCGCAAGACCTAGCAGTGTAAGTGCATCCTCGTCCTCACTCGATGCCATCGCAAATAGAACTGAAGACCGTTACGGTACACCGGAACGTCCCCATACACGCTACTTGACCTGTGCAGGTAAACCTGCACAGGTAACCTGTGCGGTAGACCGTAATGTGTATGGCCGCCCTAAGCTTCCGTGTTCCCAGCCAAGTATAATCTGGGTGTCTTCAAAAGAAGAGTAAGTAGGCTTTTTCTAGGCAAGCGCGCTCCATCTTAGACCTCATCATTGATGTTCATCAGGCATTATTGTAGTCAAGCGCAAGCTTATTAATAATATTATCAAAGGCTTTGACTGCAGGGATTTCAGATTTTTAAAACTCAGACTTTTTCAGTTCAGTTCTGGTTCTCTTCCGGCCTTCATAGAGTTCTTATTTAGCGTTCTCTTTCAGTCCGAAAACTCTTTTTCTACTGTTTCATGAAAAGTGAAAAATAATGAACTTTCACATTCACATCAAAGATAATATGATAAAGATATTATGATTTCTAATTTCTCAGAGGTTTTGGGTGTAGGTTGGTAATTGAATATTTCAGTTTTCCTTTTTTTTGGATTTCATTTTTCCAGAATACTGTTTGGATTTCCATCGATTAAGGGTTTTAGTACACTTAACGCGAGTTGTTCTAGAGTAATTTCATGTGTCCAAATTAAGTACCATAAATAACATCTTCGGCTGCATCATCACTTACCATCAGGTGAGATCGCCGTCAAGTATTTTTTGTTGTGTGTAAAACGAAACATAATGCATTGTGCCTTATGCATACGATTTGAA
Source organism: Coenonympha arcania (assembly GCA_036785405.1). Taxonomy (NCBI): domain Eukaryota; kingdom Metazoa; phylum Arthropoda; class Insecta; order Lepidoptera; family Nymphalidae; genus Coenonympha; species Coenonympha arcania. Next base: position 843,665 of record CM072080.1, read on the forward strand.
TACAACAATTTAACACAACCTTTGCACTTTGGTGTATGTTTATTAATAAGACTTTTATTGAGGAAACCCGATAATGTTATGCAATACCAGGTACGAGTTACCAGGTACCTATCCTGGGAACCAGGGCTTACGAGCTACGAGTGACGACCTACCGATGACATATGATGGTAAAGAAATCATCAAGTCATATTTAATGTTTTTTTGAAAATTCAACCCCTGTCTTAAATAGAGTCTAGTTTTGCTGACTGAGCAAGGAACTAAAACTTAACCCTAGAGTACTAAACTATCGTAAAAATTACGACAGCAAAATAGCATTTTCTACAAAAAAAAATCGCGTCGTTCCTGCGTCTTCCACTTCAATGTACAGTCACGGAATGAAAAACTTTCGTCGATTTTCAAATTGATTCGTTTGCACTGGTATGTTGACATAATGGACTCGTGCAGTACTAGTGCAAGCGAAAACCGGCACTAAGGTGACAAACCTTTTCATTCCGTGAGTGTACATTCTCAATTACTTCTTCCAGGATGCCCCGTGCAACCATTATTATTAGGTAGATGTCATTTGGTTATCAAGTTACAGGAAGATTGTCGAAACGAAAGTTTAATAGGAATGCTAACTTACTTTTGCATACAATGTAAAAGGCGCATGATATAAATTTCGTTTTGATTGGATAGAATTGAAAAAAAATGTATGAACATGAACAAGGGATGTTACTGCAATTTATAAAACGTTTCAATTTCTTGATTGGTGACTTTATTCCGTTTTACATTTGTCGTATTTTTGACGAATGTTTAGTAACAACGTCACTTGCAAGATATCTCAGAAATCTAGGGTTAAAGTTAAATCTAAGGTAAAACAAAAATCTACATACCACAGTCGCCTGCTAGCCGCGAGCACCAAACAAAGCGACGCGTCTGTTATCAATGGCTTTTATATGCTTATCAACCCCTTGCTGGAGATCGATCAATACATTTATCTGCTACAGCCTACAACTAACCGTGCGGCAAACTTATCTGGTCCGGTGAGGGTCTCGCTGTTGGCGAGTGTGTATGTGGTTGCGATGTTTCGCATAAGCGATTTTTAGAGACCTGCAGTTTTAAAAACTATAAAGACAATTACTTTCAAATTCAAACGTCATGTATTTTGGGTCTTTAATCTAAATTAGCTGTGAAACTGTGAAAAAGCTTTTTTTGATAAATGACTTAGTTTTTTTAGAAATAAGGTAAAACGTCGTTTTCCTTAATATTCTTCGCAACGCAATAAATACAAAAATAAATTCAATATATCTTGTTAAATTGCTTTTGACATTATTTATGCAGATAAAACTACAAAACGAAAATGATTACAAAACTCATTGCAAAACAACAGATGAGACAGCAAACTGAAAAAATGAACCGCGAAGTTAGTTCCAGTTTTCGCCACCAGGTCAGCAAAGTTTGTGGCGTTATATGCAATTTGTAGTACGTAGATACGAGTACCTTTGTTCTAACCGGCTACAACTGTTATGAAACTTGTAATATACAAATATTAGAATAAATCAGGGATAGGCAAAATTAAACAAAAATAAAATCCAAAATATAAACTCTTTCACATAGGCCGAATTTCCAGACACGAACGTTACGTTCGGAACCTGTATAGCATCGAGAAGAACATGCCAAGACACTCGGCGCTTATCCAAATATAATGCGGAATGGATTGATTCCGATTTCAATTTTCAATATTATTTCGCGATTGTGGATTGGAAAAAATGTACCTACATATTTTAAAATATCTGAAAAAAAAAATCTCCGGTCAGCGGGGCTAGACAAAGTAACAGTCGTTTAGCGTTCACGACAGTAGATAAAAATGTATGGACAAACCACGTGACGAATGAAAACAAATGAAAGCAGAATCTACTTTATGTTTAGCGTTGTTCACTGTCGGCTGTCAATTATTGTCATGCGAAGTACGTTAAAGTTATCTACAACGTCTGCGACAGGGAGCGTTCAAATTGTCGTAGTCGATTATCAAACACAGCGTGTTTTCCTTTATTCGGTCACGTGGTTTTTCTACAGTTACGTGGTTTGTCCATACATTTTTGTCTTCTGTCGTTAACGCCAAATGGCTGTTACTTTGTCTAGCCCCGCTGGTCTGTTGGGAGGCTTCGGCAGCGACTGATTGCCATTAAGTACCCCCCTGCCGACAAAGACGCACCGCTAAGCGATTTGGCGTTCCGGAGAGATGCTGTGTAGCAAAAGTTAGGGCTTAATTCTTCCAATTGATTTTGATATATCAAAAATCAGTACCTCCGATTGGACTGTCACTTGTCATCAGGTGAGATTGAAGTCAAGTACTAACTTGTAGCATGTAAAACATATTTTCTGTACGAACTTTAATACAAATCTCTCTCTAAATTTTCCACTAATAGGATCAATTTTTGCAATTTGTCCAAAGAACCCTAACTACCTACTTAGAAACAAAATTATACATACGGAATTCGACTTTAAACTGCAATCATTATTTAAAAAATAAAAAAAATCGTTTCAAAATTGTAAAGCTTACTATCAAAGTCGATACCAATCAATGTTTTTACGTTTCTTTTTAACAATGTATTTGACAATAATATTAACATAGGGGTCGAAGACATTAATATTTACAGCTTCCTGGGGCCGTTTTTAGGGTTCCGTGTCCCAAAAGAAATAAGAACCCTTAGTCCTCTATCTGGGTCTATCTGTCCGAAATTTAATTGCCATGTTTCTCAGTAATGGGAACAAGTATCATCTTGAAACTATAATATCATATCAATTTCCTAAGGACTACAGTCCCTTGGACTTATAATAAAAATATACCCCTCTAACGGAAGAAATTAATAACCTATTCTATCCAGATTAATTTTGTGAATTTCTGTACCTCTCGGGAATTCCATTAATTTTGGAAGTAAGTCACCGTATCAAAAGTTATGACAATTATATAATTGTTGAAATACTGCGTCTTACAAACTTAGCTATACTATTTTTAAACAGCCGCTGCCCGTGGAGCAATTAAATGGAGACACAAACCGCCTGTTGTGATCTCTTTCGCACATACACCTTTTACCTACCTGTCGGGCGAACGGCGCCGTCCTTTTTCCCATTGTATAGCCCCGCGGGCAGCGTTTTCTACAGGTTTAGCCAATGAAAATGTTTGAAGAATACTTTTGAGTTTTGATTCAAAATGATAGTGGAATTGTATACGGAACTCTTAGTACGCGGAGCCCGACGCACTTGGAAGTTTTTTTTTTTTGTATTGAAAATTAGGCATAGACCACCCGGATATCGTTCAGAATAAAAGTCCGTAATTATAATAAGTAGCAACCACTAAAAGTTATTATTGTGAAACAAGCAAATAATTAATGAAAAAACACGACTGCCTAGTGATAAAACGACTTTTTCAAAAAAAATATTTATAGCCTATGTTACTCGGAATGATGCAAAGATTGTAACGATACCCCATATTATGTCCAAATATCTTCAGTCTTTCAGAAGTTATGGTGGCGTATAGAAACTCACATACATACATACATGAACCTTAAAAACATTACACTCTACCAATTCAAACTTACCTCAGATTGCAATGCGGCTTCTAATTCCTCATTTAGTTTCTTCAATTCTGCAATCTGAAAAGACAAAATAAATAAGTTGTTATCGTGTATGTGTAATGTATAAATGTAATAATTTGAAAAGTTTGTTAGCTTGAACCGTCCGAATTTAAAAAAATATATTTGTGTTGGATAGGTCGTTTATTGAGAAAGGCTGAGAAAAAAAAATTGGTTATCTGTAAAGTCGGTTTACGGACGATAGATTTACGTGATAACGTCATAATTGGCCTCTCTATCGTTTGTTTTATCGTGCCTCTCTATCGCTTGTTGCGCACTCTCGCTTGCACGCACAGGCTCAGGTGGAACGTTACGCGGAACGTTACTATTTTTCATGTGCGTTGCTGGTGTTCATCAATTTATTAAACGTTATCACGTCAAAAAGGTAAAAAGGAAAGAAAGGCTGTATAACATCACGCTATGACCCATAGGAGCGGAGCATCCATGAGAAATGTTGGAAAAACGGGAAAAATTGTTCCCTTTGGAGAGCTTCCGTTGCGTGCGCTACGTAAACGGTTAAAGTTACACAACCGCGACAGCACATGCCTATCTTTTAAGATTAACTCATTATAACGGGATATGTATAAACCGAAATTCACGCAGGTGACAAATTTTGGGTTAAGTGTGTTGTCACCAGAAGTGTTTAAAATGAAACAGATCATTTACTTGTAACTTTTTATTCAGATCATACATTTACGTAATATTTTCCATATAAGACTGGTGTAATGAATCTACCGCCGTGTTCGGAATGCTGGTTTGCACTGAGAAGAACCGGCAAGAAACTCAGCACTTGCTCCTTTCAAAACATGGCTTTTACAAACAATCTTACGAGTAACACGGTAACAATAATCACTAACTAATTAATACAAAGTGATTCGTCAATTTGCAGAGACCTACTGGTTATAAATCGACCCACAATAATTTAACAATTACTCTGTAACTGCTTATTAACATCTATGATGTAAATTTACACAAAACACAATTATTATACTCCACATGTAAACCTCATTAACTTTATTAAATAATTCGGAATGATAACATCTACAAAAACTACGATATAAAGCTATTTCTTTGTAATAAAAATAATTACAATAATAAATAATAACAATAACAATAATTAAATAGTATAAGTTATACAAAAGAATACTTAGCTTTTATGTGGCCCCAGTAGCTCTGTCTGGTACTACGATCAGAATAGAATAATCCCCAACCGTCTGACTTTGAGGCTTTTATATTATCAGCTAAACAAGTGGGAGCTCCCCTCTTTTGTACAACTACCGACATTAGTCAAATTGTACCGTTGTCAACATTCTCATTTTTGTACAACTACCGACATTACTCAAATTGTATTGTTGTCAACATTCTCATTTATTCCAAGATAATGAAATCAGTGTAAAAATAATTTCCTAATTATTAATATTTTTTGTTATCAAATAGTAAATTATTTATACAACAGAAATACACGAAATTATCGAACTTGAATGATAAATGACAATGGCAACACACAATCTGTATAATGACTTCCTTAACTTTAATAAATGTAATTACAATGGAATTCTGCTATATTTATACATAATATGATTATAACTATTAAAGTTATTTTTCTTGTATTTAAATATTAAATTACTAATAAACATAAATGTATTATTATAATTATTACAAACAATCAGTATAATGACATCCTTAACCTTTATAAACCTATATAAAGAGAAAGTCACAATATAGCTATTTGTAAATAGTTACATAACTTTATATATTGTTTTTCTCATATAATCACAGTATAAGTAAAAGGAATTTGTGAACTAGGATGATCATTGTTGTGTAATAGCTACCTCAACTTCTTTTATATGTTTACATATGGAAAGTGACTAGTATAATTTAAAGTAAACTATTACACAATTATTAATATTATTTTCTTAAACACCAACACAGTTAAATACACAGAATTGGTGAACTACAATAATTATAAGCAATCAGTGTAGTGACTTCCTTAACTTCTATTATTGTATTTAGCAAGTGAAACATACACTGTACACTGTACAAAATTCTAACTGGTTATGTAAATTACCGTCTTTATTTTCGATAAGAAGTCACATTTTAACCAATAATATAACACGGCCAGACTGACCTGTACTTCGCTCTCGAAGTACCACAATATTTTGCGCGTCACCAATTTTTTCGCGCCACCAATATTTTTGTGCGTCACCAATTTTTTCGCACCACCATTTTTTTTTTTTTTTTTTGCGCGTCACCAATTTTTTCGCGCCACCAATATTTTTTGTGCGTCACCAATTTTTTCGCACCACCAATTTTTGCGCGTCACCAATTTTTTCGCGCCACCAATATTTTTTGTGCGTCACCAATTTTTTCGCACCAGACCTCCGGCCTTAAATACAAGCACCTATCACCCGCTGCCTGGTGCATTCAGTGAAGTATCAGGGCGGGGTCAGCAGCGTTTTTGTGACTCCTGATCTTAATATCGGCACCGTTATAGAAAATAAGTATGCCACAAATGACAATGTAAAGAGTCTCAACAGAGTCCCACGCGCTGACGCCGAAGCATAATCGGCCGCGAGTACAGAACTCCATTGTGTATGGCAAACCCATCAACTATAACACTTCCACCAAACCCACCAACATGATCATTACCATATTATGTATGTTTCCTTGCTCACAAAAGAAATCTTAGCAATATTTAGCTTTTTTTTTTTTTGACTTTAATCAATATTACAATAATCAAATAAAATAATATAACACGGTCGATCCGTTAACGACAATAATTATAAGATGATATACTTCACGAAGTTATAATTTTTTTTTTTTTTCACTTCAGACGACTCCAGATCGCAATGCTTCATCATTCCCATTTTTTTTTTTACCGGTCAAAAGTAAATGTCAAAGTTAGAGTTAGAATCCATACCAACCAGTGGGCACCACACATCATCCATTAGTGGTAAACACAACGTAATTCAACCACTGGAGGTATTTCGATTGCTGTCAAGTTATGTCAAAGTTAACAGTAACAGTCATTTCAAACAGCAATTTCAACACCACATTGCGATCAAATCATAATGTTTTTATTAATATTTTCACTGCTACACAATCTTTGAATTTTATTCCGTAATGTTGATTATTGTAATATATACCATGTTAATTTTTTTTTTTATAACGAATCCGTTCCTTTATACAATACATTTCCAAACAAATTTTCGTCAAAAGAATTTGTTATTATGACCACTGAACATATTATTATTCTTTTTTTTTTTTTTTTGGATTATCCTCGCACCTAGATAATAAATCAAAGCATCCCAAAGACAAAACTAGTCTGTACAAAATTTTATTGTTTGTCCAGATACTTCTTGTATATCCTATTTCCCACATTTAGTCCAAACCAAAAATATGTTACCAACCAGTATTTTTTTTATTGTTTTAGACTTAATAGTGTGATGACCTATGGATAGGTCTGAAATAATGATCGTGTGTCCATAGCTTAATGATAGAATTTTTAGAGATAAGAACTTTCCACTACTCGATGATAGATGGCAATAGGATACTTAGAAAAAGAAGAATGACGATTCCTATATGCTAAAACAAGACATCACACCAGTCAGGAAGAAGATGATTACAAAACAATAAGTAAGAAGAACGATTTAAATTTGGAACTAATTATTTGAAATTTGTAAATATGTGTTCGCATTATCACCGGGTATTTAAGGAGAAGCTTTCAGAACAAAGCAGTCAGTCAAGTCAGACTGTTCAGTGGACCCAAGTCCAAGTGATACCAATGACACGAAGTAAAGTGAAAAGATGTAAAGTGATTTAGTACTGGTAAAGTTTTTCGTGTAGTCAGTGGTGCTCGTGCTCCAAGGCGCACCAAAGTTCGCGCGGCACATTATCTTCCTAACCTGTGACACCAGGTATCGACATCGGGTAAGGGCACCTATTCAACGACATCGGGTTGTCATTCCAATCCCGAGGTCGCAACAATAGCTTAAAATATTTCAACCAATCGCTCGGCCAGTCTGACGAACAACTTTTCTTTAATTTTCTATCTTTGATTGATACGTTGAACTATTTATATACTTCGCAAATAAGGATAAGATTAAATAATTTCTATCAAATATATTATTAGGTATTTTGTAAATGTATGTTGGAAGTCGGAACAGGATTTACTAGTAAAGTCAGAGTGACGGAAAGGAATCATAACGCTAACAGCTTTTCCCTCATTTTCTACACAAAGATAAGTACCACTAACCCAAAGTGAATATTTTTTTTAATACTTTTCTTTCAGCAATAGCAAATTTGTGTCAAGTTTGGAAGCTATGTGAACATTTGCTATATGCTATTTAGCCTTAAAGGGCAAATGTTTCTATAATTATAGAAATGATTTATCTGCCAAGTTCCAAAATCAATAAGACATTTTGTTTCTTTTGCTCGTTTAAATACCCTCATTAGATAAATATTTGAGGTTAGTTTTAAACTGTTATTCAAGTTTGTAATTGATTAAGACAAATTAAACTCTTATTTTGTTTTTAGTGTGTAAATGTTAAAGATATTATAGGAATTAAATAGATACCCGAATACAAACCATACACCAATACAAGAGTATTAATAAAATAAATTAAAATAAATGGTAACACTTTGAATAGGGACTTTTGTCAACACAAGATCAACGCCAATGGTCAGATCATAATTTTTTTTTTTTAAATATTATTATCAGCCACATATTTAATTAAATTCTCACACCCGGCGCAAATACAAAAATACAAAACAAACGGCACGTACAAAGCGTACTGCATAAATACAAAAGCCAAAGAGATTAAATAACACGAAAATTAAATAATCATATATAAACTTTACAGAAATGGATATTATTGTAACTATTAAAATCATATTTTAGCTGTAGACAATGCGAACTATTAGGACGATTATTTACTAAAAATAAAATAATTTTATTTTTGGCACAAAGATAAATCAAGCAATGATGACAGGACACCGGTGTGGCATACTTAATAAAATTATTACTTTAAATTAGCAAAACTTTGATGTATGTTAAAGTCCTCAAAAAAAAAAAAAAAAAACTAATCATTATTAGGTAACTATTATGATACTAATGACTTGTTGGTAGTTGGATAGTCCGTCCTCAAATCACATTGCGTTGTCAAGAAGAATACTTAACATATCACTTTTAATTCGTGAAGAAGTATTTAGAAGGGGGTTTATTTTTACACAGAAAAGGAGTTGTGGTAGACGAAAATTGTCTCATGGTAAGACAGCTGTCATTTACACATTTTTATCGCTAGACTTTATAAAATTAGAAAGTTACTGTCACTATTATAAATGTATAACTACCCTCATCCCCCAGCATAAAAAAAAAAACATTGATTTGATAACAACTTTAACTAAAGTTATACTTTTTTTTTTATAAATCGTACACCAAATGGTCGTTCAACATATTGAATTTTGAAACTTGGCTTTTTTTTCAGAAATTTCTATCGCTGTTTTCTTTTGCACTGTGTAAAACTTGTCATTCGTAACGTCACGGTATATAAAGAATATATATAATTTCACTTATTTAGTATAACTTCATTTGATTAAGAAGTAAATAAATCAACAAGTAGAATTTGTGCAATTGATACCTAGTCTGAGATTAAAATTTTTATTTGAAGTGTTATTTAGCGTGACTTTGCATTAGGATGGAAAACAAACACGGAAACCCTAGTGCATGGGCGACAAGAAATTTTGATGTATGGTATATTTTATATGTATATATACAAATTATTTGTGGGACGTGTATGAAAAAGAATTAGAATATATCTTTATTTTTGTACAAGGTAAAACATAGTACAGGTATTTTTTAAGCCTGGTTTTTTTTTATAGTTGGTTTGGAATAAATTACCGATACTGGCAGTCTGATATTTAAATAACAACGAATCTTTCTCACCAGAAACGGTTTCACTCAATTTCTTTTTTCTTTAGGATGCTTTGATAACGTTTTTATAATGTTCACGATACAATTTGCTACAAATGTACTATTTTCCTATTAAATATAAGTAAAAGGCACACACAACTATAGAAACAGTTCTAATAACTGACCTTAAAGAAGAAAGTATCAGCTAATTCCGATTCCAACGACGAAATTCGCGGCCGGATGTTGGCCACATTCGTCACTGCTTTCGATATTCACCAAAATGGGATTCTTCTGTACCAGGGGTGGTAGCACCCCACCAATACCTCGGCTGTCAATGTGCTTCAGGCTGGCACTACAGAATCCACGCTCACAGTTTCTGAAACATAGAGTAATGTATTAGCATAATTGGTTCCGATCCCACTTCTGATGACAAATTTTGGGTTAAGTGTGTTGTCACCAGAAGTGTTTAAAATGAAACAGATCATTTACTTGTAACTTTTTATTCAGATCATACATTTACGTAATATTTTCCATATAAGACTGGTGTAATGAATCTACCGCCGTGTTCGGAATGCTGGTTTGCACTGAGAAGAACCGGCAAGAAACTCAGCACTTGCTCCTTTCAAAACATGGCTTTTACAAACAATCTTACGAGTAACACGGTAACAATAATCACTAACTAATTAATACAAAGTGATTCGTCAATTTGCAGAGACCTACTGGTTATAAATCGACCCACAATAATTTAACAATTACTCTGTAACTGCTTATTAACATCTATGATGTAAATTTACACAAAACACAATTATTATACTCCACATGTAAACCTCATTAACTTTATTAAATAATTCGGAATGATAACATCTACAAAAACTACGATATAAAGCTATTTCTTTGTAATAAAAATAATTACAATAATAAATAATAACAATAACAATAATTAAATAGTATAAGTTATACAAAAGAATACTTAGCTTTTATGTGGCCCCAGTAGCTCTGTCTGGTACTACGATCAGAATAGAATAATCCCCAACCGTCTGACTTTGAGGCTTTTATATTATCAGCTAAACAAGTGGGAGCTCCCCTCTTTTGTACAACTACCGACATTAGTCAAATTGTACCGTTGTCAACATTCTCATTTTTGTACAACTACCGACATTACTCAAATTGTATTGTTGTCAACATTCTCATTTATTCCAAGATAATGAAATCAGTGTAAAAATAATTTCCTAATTATTAATATTTTTTGTTATCAAATAGTAAATTATTTATACAACAGAAATACACGAAATTATCGAACTTGAATGATAAATGACAATGGCAACACACAATCTGTATAATGACTTCCTTAACTTTAATAAATGTAATTACAATGGAATTCTGCTATATTTATACATAATATGATTATAACTATTAAAGTTATTTTTCTTGTATTTAAATATTAAATTACTAATAAACATAAATGTATTATTATAATTATTACAAACAATCAGTATAATGACATCCTTAACCTTTATAAACCTATATAAAGAGAAAGTCACAATATAGCTATTTGTAAATAGTTACATAACTTTATATATTGTTTTCCTCATATAATCACAGTATAAGTAAAAGGAATTTGTGAACTAGGATGATCATTGTTGTGTAATAGCTACCTCAACTTCTTTTATATGTTTACATATGGAAAGTGACTAGTATAATTTAAAGTAAACTATTACACAATTATTAATATTATTTTCTTAAACACCAACACAGTTAAATACACAGAATTGGTGAACTACAATAATTATAAGCAATCAGTGTAGTGACTTCCTTAACTTCTATTATTGTATTTAGCAAGTGAAACATACACTGTACACTGTACAAAATTCTAACTGGTTATGTAAATTACCGTCTTTATTTTCGATAAGAAGTCACATTTTAACCAATAATATAACACAGGCGTAGCCGCGGGCAATAGCTAGTGTATGTAACCGAAATGTGTGAAAACCAGGAATCATATACAATTTCTATAAAAATGTATAGGTACAATTCCTGGCTTATTTAGGAAATGTGTGAAACAAGAATTTTAAGATCAAGTAATAATAAACACACTCCACTCCCATGCTCTCGTCTTTTACACATTTCTTGCATAGATTTCCCAGGAATGTGTAAAATTTTTTTTTCCGACTGATTTTAGGATTTCTATAGATTTCCTAGGAATTGTATATAATTCCTGATTCCATACATTTCCTGTGACATATACTTCAATAGAAATAAAAACCTAAACCTAAATAGACCTAGTTCACTCTTTCACTCACTTTTGACAACCTTCAGGGAGGTGGCAACCAACCAACTTCAACCGCAGTGGCGCGCAGCTCGGATTCGAGTGAGAGTCCGCGGGTTCGATTCCCGCCCCAGGCCTTTTTAGAATTTTATAACACGCTAACAGCAAAGACACACCGCCAAGCGATTAACGTTCCGGCGCGATGCTGAGTAGAAACCGTTAGGAGTTAGCTTGCTTGCCCCTTCCAAGTTAGTAAGAAACATCTTCGGCTGCATTATCAGTTATCACTTACCATCAGATGAAATCGTAGTCAAGTACTAACTTGTAAAGTTTAACAAGTGGAAAATTAAAAAAAATTTAAAACACCCACGACTGTTGCAGACTTGTAATTGAAAAAGGATTAAATAAGTTTTTTGAAACTCTCCGACTAAAGGAAAGTAAGAACTGAGAACCTATCAGTATAATTACAAATCCAAGAAAATCCGCCGGAGCTGCTGTGTTCTGCCTATGATGGTGTTGATGGTGCTGTTTATACCAGTTGATGACTAATTCAATTTCTTGATACTTCTTGTTACGGCCCCTTGCCTGTCCAGACGAGGGCTGAGTTCCCGGGCCCATAGAGGAACGAGCCCGGACAGGTCGAGGGGGGACCGACTAGTGAGACTACAGTGATCAGTACGGATGACGGTATCCAATCCGAGTCGGATAGTAATATCCGAGTCTCACTAGCCGATCAGTGGAAATAACAGGCGGCTTTTACTAGCACTACTACGGCAATCGTCAACTCGGGCAGCGACAGCCTTCGACATAGACAAGGAAAATAGAAGGCCACTAACCTGGTTGATGCATGCGACGATACTCGATGCGACGCCCCCTGTAGTGGATGTGGGACAGTATGTGACGTGAAAGTGTAAAGGGGTGTGTAGGTGTGTGTGTGGGGCTTGCAACCGTAGGTCCTCTGCACCAATCAGCTCCCAGACACGTCAAACACGAACACAGCTCCAATCGTTCATTCGCCTCCTATGAGTGGAGTGCTCAATGCAGCAGCACAGTGGGTCGCAACCCGCAACAATGAACGCGACGGTCAAAATATGTCGAACGTTCAGGCTGGCTTCAACTCCCACAAACACTCAAGCGAATAAAATAAAGTACGTGGTTCACGACACACAAGGTCAGCGGTCAATGACAGCGCGGTCTACAATTACTTAACTACCGCGAACTTTATCGCCGCTAAACGCAGCTGGGCACGCGTGTTACTAGGTAGATCCGGCGAGCGTAGCGAACTCACAAAGGCCGGCACAACAACTAGTCAATGTCCCAAACACGCGTGCAATGTCCAAAAACCCAGCGATATCACAGTGCAGGGCGAGGCGGTCCCAAAACAATCAGGTCTGGGCAAACAAAACCGCGGAGCGAAAAACAACTCAGGCGCCTCAAAAAACGGACGTCCCGTTGCGCAAATATTCTATGACTACACACCCGCGCAAATATAAACGTGGCTACTCAAACGTAGTAGGTAATTTACGTCTCGCGACTACGCGTTTCAAAGACGACACGTGATCAAAATTACGTCAGCCACGCGCGGGGAACCGCTAAGTTTGTCGGTCGACAGCAGACTGGGTCCACAAGATGAGTTCACGAATACGCACAAAAGGTCGCGCCCCCACAAAAACTGTCTATAAGAATTGACGCGGTCCCAAAACGCACGTTTCTTGGGGTACAAACCGCCGGGGCAAAAGGGCGCCGCAAAAAACCCAGCCGCACGCACGGCTGTTGCTAGCTGACTCCGATTCGTACTGTGCGCGCCCCGTTATCGCCGCGTCATTGCAGGCACACAAAAAAAAAACTCTCGTAACCGAGGCGTGAGCGGGACACGCAGATAAGCGCCTCTGCGGGTTAGCGAGGGAGCGCACTATTCAATGCAAACAAAAAATCTCGGCGACCGATGCGCGAGCGGGATAGGAAGATTGGCGTTTCCGCGAGTTGGAGCGGGAGCGCACGATTCGATACAAAAAACTCGCCGTAACCAAAGCGTGAGCGAGACGCGCGGATGAGGGCTTCCGCGGGTTAGAGAGAGAGCGAACGTCGTGCGCGTGAGCTACTCTCGCGTAAACAATCCCCCGCTCCGAATCTAAGAATGTAGATTCGCTAATCAATAGGCCGTTGGGACAACGTGGCCACGGCACGTTGCAATACGGAGTCCCCTACAAAACCTCGGCCACCCGCGGAACGCCATCCGATCCAAATAACAGATTAACCATGCGTCCACGACGCAAAATAGTGGGAGTAGATTAGATTCTTTAAGCATAACAAGATCTCCCATTCTAGACATGGCGGTGCCTACACAGTGCTTGCTCTCAACAATGAAGTCGACGACCTCCTTCAAATAACGATTGGTTCCCTTATAATTAGTCCAGCAGTCTGTCCGAACCAAATCGGGTAGGCCGCGACGGCTCACGAGGCGGCCCAGAGTGGCCACGAACGCCTCCGTGCTGAGGGCACTGACAAGTCCCAAGTGGACTGCCTTGGTTGCAAGGCAAACAAAGACGCACAAGTAGGCCTCAAAAGACCGAGCATTCTTAAGGTTAGAGCTCTTCACTAAGAAAGGACCGGCAATTGGTTCCAACACCGGCGAAAGGTCGAGCAGCCTTTTCGCGGTCCGCAGACAGGTCACCCATCACAAGCTGTGCAATGGATGCCTCCAAACGATAGCAAGCAATACAGTTGAAGATCACGCTTCGAATGGTTCGTCGGCCTGCCAAAATCCAAACTCACGCTGCAAAATGGCTGAGAGGGTATTGCAACCCGCATGAGTATTTAAAAAAGCCAAGATTATGGACCGAAGTCCGAAGCCAACACAGGACAATCTCACTGTCCGACCAAGCAAAAACGTCCACCATGTTTACCAGAGACTTCCAAGAAGCGTGGACGTGGTTTAGTAACCGGGTCAATAGTTCGGCTCCACAAGTGCAACTTAGGAATTGTTAGACGAGACCTGATAGATGCAACCTTGCACTTAGCTAGGACAAGGTGCAATGAGACTTGCCCCGAAGCGCTCACCCACCACAACGACGCAATCCAGCGCTGTGATCCGAGATCTAGCAGCGCGCGTACCATAAGCCACTCACCCTTCGGGTTGTACACCCTGACCAAAGCCGTTGGTAAAAGTACAGTCTGGCAGACCGGCTTATGGTCGTTCAAATTGTCAGGTGAGGTGGCGGTGGTGGGAGCCAAGGCAGCAGCAAGTTAACGGGAGTTGCCCCTTTCGGGCAACTCCTCTAGCCTTGGGCGCTCGTAAGGGCCTTCTTGGGGAACTTCGACCACACCAAGAGGTGGGGTTCCCCCAGGGTACACCCAAGCGTCTCTCCCGGTCTGAGGGGGTCTGGCCATGTACGACAGCCGCGGGGCGGCGTAGTGCGGAAGGGGGTGTCCAGGCCATCGAGGAAGGTGTCGCTGCAGCCTGGGGTATTCAGCCAGAGGAGGGGAGTACCTCCTTGGATCAGGCTGAGCGACGGCAAAACCTCCCTCAGGGTTGACAGAGGGCGGAACGCCCCCGCCCCTGGAGGGCTGCACCCCCGCCCGAGGGGGGGGTGAAGCCCTATCAAAACCAGGGGCCGCACTAACAGTGTCACCACGCCTTCTATCGGCTGGGCCTGTGACCGGTGAGGAGACTCCACTCCTGCCGGGTGTCCGCTCAACCACCTCCTGCCTACCGACGCCATTGCGGTCGAGGCAAAGAATAGGAAGGTGGTTGCCCTGACAATGGGGACAAGGCCGTTGGTGCTGGCAATTTCGTTGTAAGTGCCGACCTAAGCAAGAGTAGCACCAACGGCGCTCCCTAGCGATGGCCCTACGGGACTTGGGCGGTCTCTCCAAGAATTTAGGGCAGTAGGTCGTCGAGTGCGTGGAAGCACGGCAATAGTGACAGGGGGTCACCTCGGTCGCAGCAAGACCACTAAAGTTTAGAATTGGGCGGCGTCCAGTCTCCTGCGCTAATTCTGGCTGCTTGGAACCCCTGGTGGAAGTCGTGGGTTTAGAAGGTGGCGTCGGTCGCGCCGGCTCCTTTGCCGGTGTTCCCGAGGCCACGGCATTCTCCACCTGGCGGCTCTGTTCCTCAAGGAACTTTAAGAGGTCACTGAACGGGGGTATATAATTAGCCCCGTCCCCGCCGTACCTCTCTTCAAATCGGATCCGCAGATCGAGAGGCAGGCGGGACAGAACCAGGTGAAGAAGCCAGAAGGACCACTGATCCACCGGTAAGCCAAGTTGTCGAAGGGCGTTGCAAGCAACCACGACTGGGTCAATGATCACCTCCCGGAGACGTGCTAGGTCTTTCAAAACCGGGAGGGATATTAACTCCATCATGTGCGCGTCAGCAAGGCGGCGCACATTGGCGTAGCGCCTCTCGAGGAGTTCTCTGGCCGTGGAGTAGCTGGCGTCAGACAACTTCAAATGGCAGACTACCCCAAGTGCCTCCCCTTGAAGGGAGGTCCGCAAATAGGCCATTTTTTGGCCTGGGGATAGGTCGCGGCGGGTATGGACTAGACTGTCGAAGATGGAGATGAACCCCATCCAGTCTTGAAGCCGCCCACCAAAGTGTGGAAGGTCCAAAGTAGGCAGCCGACCCAATAGGGCGGGCTGCGGCTGCGGGCGAGGCGACTCGCACAGCATGCTCTGTCGAGCCTCGCGCTTCATTTTGGCCCCAGCCTCGAGCACATCGTCGGTGAACTCGAAGAACTGCTCGTAGTCCTTCTGGGCCGATTCTCGCGCCTCGTCGTCCTCCACTGTAGCAAGGAATTCCGAATAGGCCTCTTCAAAATGGGCTCGTCTGGCTGGGAGCTGCTCAAGGCGGTGGAGCAAGCTAGCCGTCCTGTCTGGACGAGTAATAAGCGCATGCGCGCTAGCTGCCCACCGCAGCTCATCCTGCATACGGCGCACCGGAGGCTTATGCGAAGGCATGGCGAGACTGCGCGAGAATAATTACAAGGAAGCACGAAACCAAAAAATAAAACAACAAGGAAGTAGAACAAGCACAGATGCAAACACCAACACGTGCAGAACGCTAATCAAGGTCGCGGTTAACAAACGCGCGGCACGCGGTAAATAAACGCGGCGTTGCTACAAAAACGCGTGGTGTAGCGGTACAATAATCTGTGGCCGTTAACGCGGCGTATCGGTCCGACACGTGGCGTACCGCGCCTACAAACGTGTGACCGACAGAGATACGCGACGAATTAAATACGCGCAACAAATATCGATATCGACGCGCCGAACGTGTAAAAGCCGCTTAACCAAAAGGCGCGAAACCACGCTCTGCTACCAAATGTTACGGCCCCTTGCCTGTCCAGACGAGGGCTGAGTTCCCGGGCCCATAGAGGAACGAGCCCGGACAGGTCGAGGGGGGACCGACTAGTGAGACTACAGTGATCAGTACGGATGACGGTATCCAATCCGAGTCGGATAGTAATATCCGAGTCTCACTAGCCGATCAGTGGAAATAACAGGCGGCTTTTACTAGCACTACTACGGCAATCGTCAACTCGGGCAGCGACAGCCTTCGACATAGACAAGGAAAATAGAAGGCCACTAACCTGGTTGATGCATGCGACGATACTCGATGCGACGCCCCCTGTAGTGGATGTGGGACAGTATGTGACGTGAAAGTGTAAAGGGGTGGGTGTGTGTGTGGGGCTTGCAATCGTAGGTCCTCTGCACCAATCAGCTCCCAGACACGTCAAACACGAACACAGCTCCAATCGTTCATTCGCCTCCTATGAGTGGAGTGCTCAATGCAGCAGCACAGTGGGTCGCAACCCGCAACAATGAACGCGACGGTCAAAATATGTCGAACGTTCAGGCTGGCTTCAACTCCCACAAACACTCAAGCGAATAAAATAAAGTACGTGGTTCACGACACACAAGGTCAGCGGTCAATGACAGCGCGGTCTACAATTACTTAACTACCGCGAACTTTATCGCCGCTAAACGCAGCTGGGCACGCGTGTTACTAGGTAGATCCGGCGAGCGTAGCGAACTCACAAAGGCCGGCACAACAACTAGTCAATGTCCCAAACACGCGTGCAATGTCCAAAAACCCAGCGATATCACAGTGCAGGGCGAGGCGGTCCCAAAACAATCAGGTCTGGGCAAACAAAACCGCGGAGCGAAAAACAACTCAGGCGCCTCAAAAAACGGACGTCCCGTTGCGCAAATATTCTATGACTACACACCCGCGCAAATATAAACGTGGCTACTCAAACGTAGTAGGTAATTTACGTCTCGCGACTACGCGTTTCAAAGACGACACGTGATCAAAATTACGTCAGCCACGCGCGGGGAACCGCTAAGTTTGTCGGTCGACAGCAGACTGGGTCCACAAGATGAGTTCACGAATACGCACAAAAGGTCGCGCCCCCACAAAAACTGTCTATAAGAATTGACGCGGTCCCAAAACGCACGTTTCTTGGGGTACAAACCGCCGGGGCAAAAGGGCGCCGCAAAAAACCCAGCCGCACGCACGGCTGTTGCTAGCTGACTCCGATTCGTACTGTGCGCGCCCCGTTATCGCCGCGTCATTGCAGGCACACAAAAAAAAAAACTCTCGTAACCGAGGCGTGAGCGGGACACGCAGATAAGCGCCTCTGCGGGTTAGCGAGGGAGCGCACTATTCAATGCAAACAAAAAATCTCGGCGACCGATGCGCGAGCGGGATAGGAAGATTGGCGTTTCCGCGAGTTGGAGCGGGAGCGCACGATTCGATACAAAAAACTCGCCGTAACCAAAGCGTGAGCGAGACGCGCGGATGAGGGCTTCCGCGGGTTAGAGAGAGAGCGAACGTCGTGCGCGTGAGCTACTCTCGCGTAAACACTTCTCATATATCAATACTTACTAATTACATTAATTGGTACTGGAAACGAAGATAGCAATGGCAGCTCCGACGGATTTTCTTGGATTTTTAATTATACTGATAGGTTCTCAGTTCTTACTTTCCTTTAGTCGGGGAGTTTCAAAAAACTTATTTAATCCTATTTCAATTACAAGTCTGCAACAGTCGTGGGTGTTTTAAATTTTTTTTAATTTTCCACTTGTTTTATAGTTTTTCGATTAATATATTAATGTAATTTAAATTATATTATTATTAAAAAATGAAAATTAATCTTCAAACTAGCCATTAGCTCCTCTAGCAGCGTTTGAAGGCATCATCCCTTCCAAGTCATAAAGAGACGTTTATTGTGGCGCCCCCTGCTGTTCAATCACAAGAACAATTATCTACGAACCATTGCCAATGACTCACTAATATTTTATACAAAACTGTATCCAAATCGGTTCAGTCGTTTTTGTAATAATTGAGAACATTCGTTTGCATTGTAAATGTTTTTTATGGCGCCCCCTGGTGATCGATGTTCGTAACAACTATCTAAGAACCATCGCCAATGAATACCAAACATTATACAGAAAACTGCATCTAAATCGGTCCAGCCGTTTTTGAAATAAATGGGAACATTCGTTTGCAATATAAATGTATTTTATGGCGCCCCCTGGTGATCGATGTTCGTAACAACTATCTAAGAACCATTGCCGCTGAACACCAAACATTATACAGAAAACCGCATCTAAATCGGTCAAGCCGTATTTGAAATAAATGGGAACATTGATGTGCACACACAAACAAACAAACAAACAAACAAACAAAAATATTTTTGCATTATTGGTTTTTGTGAACAATTTAACATACAAACAAACATAACATCTCAATAATAAAGTAATGTACAAACGGTCTCTCACCCTAAACGCATATACCCGTACTCCGTTCCGTCGTGGGTAAAAATAATAATTTCATATGCCACGCGATCTCAAACCTATGCAGCCTACAGGAAATGACCTGATAAAGGCGACAGATCGACTGAATGGTGATAAATAACAATAGATTTGAAGACAAGCTAAAATCTATACACCATAGACACTGATAAGAAAACTCAGGACCTGTAGGCTGATTCTGTTTCGTTCAATTTGTTAGTTAGCAACCCTCACTGGGTTGTTAACTAAAAAACGGAGGCAAAAACCATATTTTTTGCATTCTTTTTGCACAAGTTACCAACCTAGGTGCGTATGGTATCATGTCAACATACCATGCTAGTTGCTAACTTGTGCAAAAAGTATGAAAAAATAGGATTTTCGCCTCCGTTTTCTTAGTTAATAACCCAGTGAGGGTTACTAACTAACAAACTGAACGATACAGAATCAGCCTGGGCATCTGAACGATTTACGTAAACCTTTTTCGTACAGTCACGGAATGAAAGAGTTCGTCGATTTTTGAATTGTTTCGTTCAACGTATCGCGAGCACATATTCCTTTTTGAAACTATGTTGGCAATGTTGGCAATTTGGCATAATGCTACTTTTTACTCTTGCACTCCTGTTGGTCTCTTGTCGAAGACCAACAGGAGTGTCAAGTTTATAGCGGTTTACATAATAGTGCAAGCGAAAACCGACACTAAGGTGACGAACCTTTTTATTCCGTGACTGTAAAAGCAAACAGTAGCGCCAGCTGTCAAAATTCTATAGGTGGCTGCTGAGCAAACCACAGCGTGGCTTTACTGTTGGTGGCAAAACAATGATTTCTGGCACCGATAAACTGGCGAGATTTTTACGAGCAGTCCGGCCTGTCCAGGATATATGTCTATTACCATTGAGTAGCTTCAAGAGGCCTCGCGTCATCAAACTATGCGCATACGTATTGGGGTTGACGAGAAAAAATGTAATTTTAAAACGAACACTTTACTATAATCTGCTATCTAAATTGTATAGTTATACAGTTTTCTATTATGCAGTCAACACCTTTTGAGGATGTCCCGGTGACGGGGAGAAGCGTTTTTAAAGGAGCCCTTACATTGATTTTGTGTTTCTCCTTCTCATTCTTACGAATACGATGGTTTGTTTGTTTGTTTGTTTTTTTTTAATATAAATATATATCAAGACATTACACAAATCGCAATCTAGGCCCAAAGTAAGCGATAACTTGTGTTATGGGTACTAGATAACTGATACATACATATTAATATACATTGATATAATATATTGAAAAACACCCAGACACTGGAACACATTCATGCTCATCACACAAACATTTACCAGTAGTGGGAATCGAACCCACGACCTCCGACGCAGATGGCACGTTCGCCACCGCTACGCCATTCGGTCGTCGATGGTGGGTGCGACCATGCAGCGTTTTGGAAATATAATTATTATTATCGACACATTAAAACAAAAATTACGATTATGTATACATCCATTGTAGTTTCCAAAAAAATTGGTTGCCTGTAAAGTCGGTTTACTGACGATAGTTGAACGTGACAACGTCTTCTTTGCCGCTCGTTCCGCGCTCGCGAGGTAACGCCGGTAACGCCGCATGAGCGAGGTAACGCCGGATGAGTCATGTTTTTTCGTGCGTGCAACCGGCTATCGATTTATAAGACGTTGTCACGTCAAAAAAAATTAGAATAATCCAAGTATTACGGTAACGGTATACGGAAATACATCATCTGTGAAAATTTTAAATGTTATGAAATGTTCTATACCATAGTAGTAGCAGGGTATTATTGAGAGTTCTGACTTCAGCAGGACAGATTAATTCGTTTTGCTTTATTCCGCTACTTGAGAAGATTCTGTATGGTACAATATGCAGGAACACTGTTCACATGAAACACCACACACATTTACAACTTCTTCGACGCCGTTTCATCCCGACACCGGGACATCCTCAGGAGATGTTGACTTCACAATGAGGATGTTCCTGAGGATTCCTGTGGGAATTGTGTGTGGATTTTCATGTGGGCAGTGTTCCTGCACATTGTACCATACAGAATATTTTTAAGTAGGGGATTATAGCAAAACAAATTAATCTGTCCTGCTAATTATGGATTTCCGCAAAATAACGCCTGCTACTGCTTCCATTCAATAGTTCTGTTCAGCGGGGCTAGACAAAGTAACAGTCGTTTAGCGTTCACGACAGTAGATAAAAATGTATGGACAGAACAAGTGACTGTAGAAAAACCACGTGACCGTATAGAGGAAAACACGCTTTTTTGAAAACGACTACGACAATTTGAACGCTCCCTGGCGTTCTCGCAGACGTTGTAGATAACTTTTAGCGTACTTCGCATGACAAGTGAC
This sequence comes from Coenonympha arcania, assembly GCA_036785405.1. NCBI lineage: Eukaryota > Metazoa > Arthropoda > Insecta > Lepidoptera > Nymphalidae > Coenonympha > Coenonympha arcania. The sequence continues at coordinate 865,628 of CM072080.1, forward strand.
AGTCGACAGTGAACAACGCTAAGCATAAAGTATAGATTCTGCTTTCATTTGTTTTCATTCGTCACGTGTTTTGTCCATACATTTTTATCTACTGTCGTGAACGCTAAACGACTGTTACTTTGTCTAGCCCCGCTGATGATGAACATCTCGCTACGTTATATATAGATGAATGGTACGGAACCCATCGTGCGCGAGCCCAACTCGCACTTGACCAATTATATTTAGATTAGACGATGTTTACGTCAATGTATGACATTACTGTCAATATACAAGTACAGCACTATCCATCACAGAAGTAAACTCCAGAAGCAAACAAAGAAACACGAAATGTATGCGAATACATTCCTACTTTGACCTATAGACGGTTCGCATTTAAATCGATTCCAAATTTAAATCCATAAGCCATTCCAACTTTAAAATTCAAAAGTCTACGTCCGCGGGATTTCTCAAGACAATCGCTTTTTTTTGTGTTGCTTTGATTATTTATTACGAGCTTTTTTTTTGAAATGTCGCTACAAAAAGATCATTCACTAAAACCTGGCTAAGTGCGAGCCGATGTATCACCATAATGAGGGTTCTGTATCATAATAACTGTGGCGCACCTAACTTGAAATAAAATATAATACATTTCGAATCCAAAGCAAAGACAGCTGGTAAAAAACTCGACATTTTAAATAAAGTTAAACAGTTCTTCACCTCGGAACAGCTCCTAACCTTATACCAGGCACAGGTTCGCTCATGCATGGAGTACTGTAGCCACTTGTGGGATGGCTCTACCAAGTACCAGCTTGATGCTTTGGATTCGGTGGATCGCCGTGCTAGAAGACTCATCGGCATACCGACACTGGTCCACAAAAAAAACTCCAAGCCTTGAAAGGTTGCCTGTGTGTCGGTATTCTATAGAATATATTTCGGAGAGTGTGCACAGGAACTTTTTAATTTGGTTCCCCCGTCACCTTTCTACCATAGAACGGCAAGGCATCGTAAAGGCTTGCACCCATACATAGTCGACGTACCAAAGACGACGGTTTGATTCCTCGTTCCTGATACGCACTGCAAAGACCTGGAATATACACTCCCAGGCAGTGTCTTTCCTGCCACTTACAACCTGGGTGCCTTCAAATCAAGAGTGAATAGGCATCTTCTAGGCAAGCGCGTTCCACCTTAGACTGTATCATCACTTTCCTTTCCATCAGGTGTGATCACAGTCAAGCGCTAGCCTATATAAAAAAAAAAAAAAAAAAAATTAAATTAACAGCACTCAACAACAACAGTTCTCAACTCTCAACTCAATTAAGTGCTAAGATTATTTTTAAAGAGCTTTTCTAGTTTTATGGCCTTCTACAGAATTTGTCTGACCAGTAGTTATCTTAAATTAAATGAAACCAAGACACTAACGAAGCCTCTCACTCCCAAACATCGTCCAGGCGATGGTTCGGAGTGAGACAGCGTGGAATGCCGCTGCCACCTTTTGCGAGGAGGTGATGTCAGCAAAGGAGGCAGCGGAGCGCGAGAGGGAAAATCAGGCGACACATCCCTCTCGCAGGAGACGCACCGGGCGCCGGAGAGTCAATGACCTCCGGCCTCCATGAGTTGCCGGCCTGCGGGCGACGGACGTTAGGGGCCGTCCGTTGCCCAAAACATAGACAGGCCAGAAGGTACGCGTGACAGGTACGCGGTTTAGACAGTGAATCCCGTACTCCCGCCAGCGGGACCGCCGTGGAAACAGACAGTTTTTAGTGGGTGCAAGCCCCACATAACCCATCCGTTTCCCCTGACGGACGGGTATGCGTTAGGCATTTTCTGTCTATAAAAAATAACCTGTCAAGTGCGAGTCGGACTCGCGCACTGAGGGTTCCGTACTACAACCGGAGGAATAAAACCATAAAAACCACTTTTCTTATCGAACCGCAAAACTAACTTTGTTTTTAGAGGTTTAATGTAAATATCAAAAAAACTACTTACTAGATCTCGTTCAAACCAATTTTCGGTGGAAGTTTGCATGGTAATGTACATCATATATTTTTTTTAGTTTTATCATACTCTTATTTTAGAAGTTACAGGGGGGGGGGGACACACATTTTACCACTTTGGAAGTGTCTCTCGCGCAAGCTATTCATTTTAGAAAAAAATGATATTAGAAACCTTAGTATCATTTTTGAAGACCTATCCATAGATACCCCACACATATGGGTTTGATGAAAAAAAAATTTTTGAGTTTCAGTTCTAAGTATGGGGCACCCCTAAAATTTATTACTTTTTTTAAATTTTGTATGAAAACCTTAATGCGGTTCACATAATACATCTACTTACCTAGTTTCAACAGTATAGCTCTTATAGTTTCGGAAAAAAGTGGCTGTGACATACGGACGGACAGACGGACAGACGGACAGACGGACAGACGGACAGACGGACAGACGGACAGACGGACAGACGGACAGACGGACAGACAGACATGACGAATTTATAAGGGTTCCGTTTTTTGCCATTCGGCTACGGAACCCTAAAAAGACACTAACGAAATGCCAGACTCTACCATCACGTTCGGAAAGCAGTTTTGCATCCAAAGAACCGTAAAGAAACCCGACGATTCTTTTATAAAATAGTTCACTGTCTGTGATCTATTTTATGTCTGTTTTAATTTAACAATTAAAAAGTAACATTTTATTTCCATAAATATCCATTACGTTTTTCATTATGTCTTGTAAAAAAGTTAAGTTTCATAAAATAAGAATACGAATAAGTAGGTACGTACGGAGTAGGTTGTAAGTTTGTAACCTCCTGCTGCAAGACGGACGGTCACAAAAAAAAATTTCTAGTTCCACTACGGAGTCCTAAAAAATTGGCATTATTCCAATATAGTCGATTCAATCGCCAGGTAGCTATAGTTTACGCCAAAAATTAAAAAACAAAAAAAACAATTAGCATTGAAAACACAATTTATGGAAGATCCCAATCAATGATGTTGACAAATTGTATGGACCCCTGGACGTAAAATGGACGATTTTTTTTAGGTGTGATAATCGGATTGGGTATACAATTAATATTATTTGATTTTGACAACCGAATTCTGCAGCGGCAGTGGTTCTGGAAAATGTATTGTGAGATGATAGCGACTATTTTCCATTTTTTATGTGTTTTCCGATATGTTATATTAATGAATATTATTTTTTTGTGTATTTATGCGTTATCTAGTACCATAACACGTAAGTACACGGTAGATCATAAGAAATAAAAAAAAATATCTTTATTTCACATAGGCCTAAAGTACAGGCTCTTGTAAAACGTCAATATGATATTTGTCGCATATGTATGGTGATAACTACAAGTAGACTTAAAACTAAGTTTACGAGGGTTCAAAAGCGCCCTGCACTGAGAAGAAGCCCAAATGAGCTAGTATACTTATTACAACAGTTAATTCACACCCAAGGATTTAATTCATGTATTTAATTTTTAATACATAAGCTTTATTCATAAGCTTTCGTTTTACAGGCACTTTGAACTTATTGAGGGATATTTAGTATTTGATTAGGGAGTTTTTTATAACCCTAATGCATAAATATATAATACTAAGTCAATGCCCTAATGTAAAAACAACATTTGCCGGGTCGGCTAGTACTCGTATGAAATGGAGCCACGCGTTTTATAACGTCACTAAACCGGGTACAAACCCAAAGCTAATTCCGTTATCTGTGTGATATCATTACACAAACAGTGATATCCTATCTACCCTATGTATGTACCAACGGCTATTCCGAACCGACGGTGCTTATGACTGTTTTACCTACGTACGTTTAGGGACATATATTTGGACTCATATTTAAGAGGGGGTATAAACTGAAAATGTCAGTTCAAGATTTGATTTTTACAGTAGTAAGTCAAGTCTCAACTACCTGAAATAAAACACACGAATATTACATCATATTTTCGAGAAACTGTATTAGTGACAGGTGGAAAATTAAAAAAATTTAAAACACCCACGACTTTTGCAGACTTGTAATTATTGAAAAAGGATTAAATAAGTTTTTTGAAACTCCCCGACTAAAGGAAAGTAAGAACTAAGAACCTATCAGTATCAGCGGTGCTGAGATACTAGAGCTAAGAGAGGCATTGGTAGATCGCGTTAACTTGACTCTAAAAGAAGTGTCTGAGTGGGGTGACGCTAATCTAGTCAAGTTTAACGCTACCAAAACGCAAGCGTGCTTATTCACCGCAAAAAAGAGCCCCTTCACCATGGCTCCCACTTTTCAAAATGTATCCGTTCCGATTAGCGATCATATCGACCTCCTGGGTATTAACATCTCACCCAATCTCAATTTTGGGAAATGCATCGAGGAAAAGGCAAAAACAGCGGCCAAAAAACTTGGCATCCTGAACAAGGTTAAGCGGTACTTCAGGCCCGAACAGCTTTTGACGCTGTATGAAGCTCAAGTTCGTTCCGGCATGGAGTACTGCAGTCACCTATGGGATGGATCTGCCAAATACTAGCTCGATGCATTGGACTCGGTTGATCGCCGCGCACGCAGAATAATCGGCAAGGAATCGCTAACACGGGCAAAACTGCTCAGTTTAGAACAGCGACGCAGTGTTGCCTGTTTAGCGGTTTTTTACAGGATATATTTTGGACAGTGTGCTCAAGAACTCCACAACCTTGTGCCTCCTTCACCTTTCTACCATAGAACCGCGAGACGTCGAGAGAATTGGCATCGTTATGTGGTTGATGTCCAGCGTACTCGGACGAAACGCTTTTCTTCTACGTTTCTGATACGAACCGCTAAGGTGTGGAACACCCTTCCAGCTTCCGTGTTCCCAGCCAAATACAATCTGGGTGCCTTCAAGAGAAGAGTGAATAGGCATTTTCTAGGCAAGCGCGCTCCATCCTAGACCTCATCATTTCTATTCATCAGACTTGATTGTGGTCAAGCGCAAGCGTATCAATTATTTTAAAAAAAAAAGTATAATTACAAATCCAAGAAAATCCGCCGGAGCTGCTGTGTTTTGCCTATGACGGTGTTGATGGTGCTGTTTACAGTTGATGACTAATTCAATTTCTTGATACTTCTCATATACCGGCAGTTTATCAATACTTAATAATTACATTAAGAAGAATAATATTTATTTTCAAATTATATAGGTGTAACAAAGTTTTGATGTTCCCTACCCTCTACGCTAGGATAGCCTGTATTGCAGAGGGTAGTTCCTTCCAGTGATATTCCTACATTAATTGATATTGGAAACGAAAATAGCAATGGCAGCTCCGACGGATTTTCTTGGATTTGTAATTATACTGATAGGTTCTTAGTTCTTAGTTTCCTTTAGTCGGGGAGTTTAAAAAAAATTATTTAATCCTTTTTCAATTACAAGTCTGCAAAAGTCGTGGGTGTTTTAATTTTTTTTAATTTTCCACTTGTTTTATAGTTTTTCGATTAATATATTAATGTAATTTAAATTATATTATTATTAAAAAATGAAAATTAATCTTCAAACTAGCCATTAGCTCCTCTAGCAGCGTTTGAAGGCATCATCCCTTCCAAGTCATAAAGAGACGTTTATTGTGGCGCCCCCTGCTGTTCAATCACTAGAACAATTATCTACGAACCATTTCCAATGACTCACTAATATTTTATACAAAACTGTATCCAAATCGGTTCAGTCTTTTTTGTAATAATTGAGAACATTCGTTTGCACTGTAAATGTTTTTTATGGCGCCCCCTGGTGATCGATGTTCGTAACCACTATCTAAGAACCATCGCCAATGAATACCAAACATTATACAGAGAACTGCATCTAAATCGGTCAAGCCGTTTTTGAAATAAATGGGAACATTCGTTTGCAATATAAATGTATTTTATGGCGCCCCCTGGTGATCGATGTTCGTAACAACTATCTAAGAACCATTGGGGCTGAACACCAAACATTATACAGAAAACCGCATCTAAATCGGTCAAGCCGTTTTTGAAATAAATGGGAACATTGATGTGCACACACAAACAAACAAACAAACAAACAAAAATATTTTTGCATTATTGGTTTTTGTGAACAATTTAACATGCAAACAAACATAACATCTCATTAGTAAAGTAATATACAAACGGTCTCTCACCCTAAACGCATATACCCGTACTCCGTTCCGTCGTGGGTAAAAACATAAAAGGATATTTTTTTGTCGATAAAAAAAATCCCGAATTTGCGTCCAATTTTTTACAATTTTCAATTTATTATCAATGTTATACGTACTAGAGAGCCCAGGTTTAGGATTATAATTCCAATAAATATTACGAAGTACGTACATCATCGTTTTCTTTCTAAGTTATGTATTTTAAAAGTTATTACAGTAAACTATAAATGGCGTTCATTACATTTTTATTTCGCGTAATACGTCATGCATTTTATACCAGAACGATGTTTTGCGCATGACAAGTTTTGCTAGCTTTCAGCGCCCTCTTAACTTCGGAGGATTAACTGAATTTATTTTTGTCTTTCTTGCTCTCACAAATACGTTGGTAGGTGCGACATGCAGCGTTGCGGAAGGAACAGAAAAACGACGATTTACATAATTACTAAAAAACTAAGCCAGTCATCAAAAATCCGTTCAGAGCGTTTTTGGATTTTATTTTTACCGACACATTTACATATAGACAAAAATTACAATTACCTACATCTACTATAGTTTCCGATGAGATGAGAAAAATAGAGATTTTGGAGCAGCTTTTGGGAGAACTTTCTATCGAGATTTTATCTAATCGTGTTTCTGTTTAAATTTTAAAGTAATTTTTTTTGAAGTATAGTTTTTGAACCGCTGGTCACTGAAGAATCGCTTAAATAGCCGCCTACGCCGTTAATGGTAACGGCGTAGACGGCTATTTAAGCGATTTTTTAGGGTTCCATGAATACTAAATTGGTATCCTTAGGCCTTCATTCGTCCGTTCGACACACTCGATTATTTTAGTAGGTAATCCTATACCTTTAAACGAGCAATTCTTGTATATATATATATATATATATATATATATATATATATATATATATATATATATATATATAAATATATATATTTCTATATAATCTGAATCTCGGAAACGGCTCGAACGATTTTCATGAAATTTAGTATACAGGGGGTTTTGGGGGCGATAAATCGATCTAGCTAGGATTCACTTTTAGAAAATGTCGAATTTCCCATAAAAAAATATGAACCCTGCTGCCATCTATTGGCAACCGAGCAAAGCTCGGTCACCCAGATATTAATATTAAAACGCTCAACATGTGGACTAGTGGCTTACCACCATAGTTTTTATTAATTGAAAATTCTATTTAATTTTATTTAAAAATATGTATATGGAAAATCTGGGGGTCATAATTCCAAAATGAGATAACTATACCGTGTGGGGTATCTTGTGAAAGAGCTTTGCCTGTATGTTAATGGATTTTTATTTACTTTTATGCATTAAAGTTTATGATTTATTGGTGAAAATCTTGAAAAAAATCCTTTTTTATCTTCAAAATAGGTAGGGTTTTACATGTATTTTAAAGTAAAATAATTCCTCACTTAGGGGTAAGAAAATAGATTTACTTCAGGTAGTCCTCAGGTACTCAGGTACACAAAAAAATTCATAAAAGTCGTCTTGGAGGAGTTTTATTACACTCAAGAAACTGACTTGAGAATTTTATGTATTAAAAAGATTATCTTACAGAAGTCAATCAACTAGTGCTTGAACTTTCTTTGCAGGGGCCGGATGAGTACACCAGTGTCCAATATTCTGATACTAAGCAGACATTAAGTACCACTATGGTATTGCATTATAATTATTTATTGGTCCTCACCAGTGTGAACGTTTAAGGCAGATTTCTGCGATTTGGGCAGATTTGGCTCCTAAATTTCTCTGGCACAATAAGCTAACAATTTAAGAAAGTGGCAGAACATGGTTCAGTAATTCCTGTACAGTACTTATACAGTTTAGGAATCGAGTTGGCAGAAATTTTTGCCAGTGTCGGGCAGATTCACAGATTTTGAAGCTGACACACTGGTCGTCACCTCTATGGATTAATCACAAGTCGGGCATGCATATACCTTGTGAGCAGCCAAAAATCACTTGGTATATAAACACACGCGTCCACAACCGAAGACGCCATGACTAAAGCTTCCTACCAGACAAGATCTGAGCCAGTTTAGAAATTATAAAACTCTAAAGGGAACAAACTTTATATTGCACTCAAACATTACAAGCATGATATACAGTAACAGAAACAAACATAAAATAATATGGGTATGCAAAGGCGGCCTTATCGCTGCAAGCAATCTCTTCCAGGTAATTTTTGGCTATAGAGGCCCGTGGCTCATAGCCTATAAGAGGCCCATGGTGGGAATCAAACACTCAACTCGAATCCTAATGTGCACTACTGCGCCTGAAAGGTCATTAAAAACTACAGCAAGATGTGCTAAGTTTATTATAGTAGTGTTGGACAGGGAGTGAACGCTTGACCATCAACAATATCAAATCAAGTATGTGAGCTCAATTAAGGTATTTCACTAGTTGAGCTAGCAAAAAGCTAGGTTGCGATGCTTTGTAAGACAATCCTTTCAACAAAGTTTCATCCTTTATGATATTATTTTATCATAGCAAATTCTCTACCCTTTTTGTTTTGTTTATTTACTCAGAGGTAACAAATTCCAAAATGGAGGTGTAATATTTAGGAATTTGTTACCTCTGAGTTCTAAGTTAGGTTTCAGAGACTGAAAGTTAAGACACCAAAAAGTATATATTTTTATTCTGGTAAGCTATTGGTCTCAAGTATTGAGCCTAGAACGGAGTACATCCGATACTTCTAACAATAACATAATAGCAATTATGGTATACTGGAGTGGCAATTGGTAATTTAAGAATGTGCCGCTGCTTACAATTGATTGAATAATAAGAAAAACATAACCTTCAAAACAGCTGTCAGTACGTAATACATGACAACTTTATATCAAGATTTTACATAGAAAACTGACCTCGAGCTCTTGGTTCCGGCATTTCTCCTCGAGCTCCTTCGCAGAGGATTCTGTTCTAGAAGTTTCTGCATCACCTTCCTCAGTAACACCTTCCGATAACACCTCTGAAGCGAAATTGGTGATCTGCCCTTTCAGACTGCTCAAACTCTGGTTTAGATTGAGCCACGACATTGTTACCGCACTAATCAGGGCCACATATCACAGGCAAACGATTGGCATCAAAATATTGTGGATATACCGATGTAAACAGTAAATAATTCGCATTATTTTGCCATTGACAGGATCTTGTCTAGTTGGCAAAAGTCAAAACAATTCGCGATTTGACAAGGGATTTACAAATATTTAAATAGGAATTGTCCACGATACCGCAAATCGGTAACATAGGCGCAAGTCATTTGAGCAATAATTGTGAAGAGGTTTCATCATTTCTCCTTATATCTCATTGCTGGAAAGTAGTCTCATCTCAGAACGAGGGATTTGGGCATAGCTCACCAAGTGTGGATTGGTGGGTTTCGCATAACACCTCAACTCAATCAACTCTCAGGCATATAATATACACCTACACATTAATGCTTCGTACCTACTTATTAGCACATAGGCATGCTAGTTTCGAGCATTTGCTACTATCTAGCATGTATATGAAGTTTATACTATAAATTCTTATTCCACATGCAAATCATTTTGAGCATGCTCTAACAGCATCCTATACCTTTTCTTGTATATATATATATTTCTATATAATCTGAATCTCGGAAACCGCTCGAACGATTTTCATGAAATTTAGTATATCCTATACCTTTAAACGAGCAATTCTTGTATATATATATATATTTCTATATAATCTGAATCTCGGAAACCGCTCGAACGATTTTCATGAAATTTAGTATACAGGGAGTTTTGGGGGCGATAAATCGATCTAGCTAGGATTCACTATTAGAAAATGTCGAATTTACCAAAAAAAAAATATGAACCCTGCTGCCATCTATTGGCAACCGAGCAAAGCTCGGTCACCCAGATATTGTTTTTTTAATAAGTGTATTGTGTGCAATGCTATTTTGGGGCAAAATAAAACACGATTGACTCCAACAAGATTCTTATTCCACTTTACAAGCAGTACGTATAAAGCGTGTCGCGGATCTGGCGTAACTAACTAAGTACATTCTCTACAAGTTCTCCTTTATAAATTACGCGTACACAATGGATACTGTTTCTTTACATATTATGTGATACGCATAACGCAGTCTATATAAATGCTCTTTGTATAGGTATTATAGGTAGGTACGTACTACGTAGCATGTATATAACTTTTTATATCTGAAATACCATTTTAACCATAAAGTTGTTGAAATTTTGCTATATTGCATAATTGCCGTTTGCGGTGAGTTAACGATTCCTTGACATTTCCTCAAATTCATGTTTGTCGTGAGACATTACAGATTAACAATTTAACACCAAGAGAGAGAGAGTGGATAGGATTTTTGTGAACATAGTTTTTAGCAAAATCTTCTAGTAGCTTTTTTAGAATCTTGGATTTTAATGTCATTAAAGTAATCAAATTCCAAATGTTAATTAACTACATATCTAACTAGTAGGGTGCGTGGCTGCGCGGGCCACATGTGGCCCGCGGGCTGTCTTCCCCCTATTTGCCTTACAACTTTAGTCTCAAAATCCCTCTTACATTTTCTATGAAAAAAATAAAGTCCGCCATTTTGAACTTTTTTTCTTTCCATCGAATAGACCTTCGGGTCTTGATCACTTCTTGTCAAGAAATCGTTCTTCCATCTTTTATACTCTTCGAGATATTGGCGAAATTCGTTTGGCGGCCATTTTGAATCCGCCATTTTGAAAATTTTTCTACCTCACTGCCAATTGGATGACGTTTCAAATGACATTTGGTCGAGCACCTATCTGCAATACCCTTGTCTGTGCTCTTCATCCGTCTTCGAATTCCTCAATCATCAGCTCTCTCCATATTTTTGTTCTTAATGATTTTTTCCCTTTTATATGACAGTATACGTCAACAAAAAATTTTTCATACAAAATTGTTCAGGAGAGGTGATCAATGAGTCAGTCAGTGAATCAACACAAGCAGCTATATATATATTAATTATAATATATGTTTAATTAGCTAAGATTTAATAATTAACCAAATATTGGCTGACATTTTGGTTTGGTGCATCGTACATAGACCAACCTACTCTATGGTACATAGCATAGACCTCCATAGACTTAATTTGAGTTTGACGTTCTCGACGTTGATGCGTCGTTGTCAAACTTGAAAAAGTCATGAGAAAGTGAGAAAAAAAGCATAAAAGGCAAAAAAATATCACTTTATTTATTCTGTGTTTCTGTGTTAAAATTATTATAATTGGGAATTTTCATCCTGAAATCTGATGCCTAAACATGGACCACCAATCTGCGCAAGTAAACGAGTTAAAAACTTACGCTAGGTTTCCAAACAAAACGACGAAAGTTTGCATTCAAGAGATTCAGGACGAGAAAGATGATGTAAAAGTGCCTCTAACTACCCTAAATGCTGTGAAATACCTTCTCCAAGGGACTCTGAGGTTCAGAGTTTGTAGGTACTGTTTGAACGTGACTAGTCAGCTATCGGAATTCGATGAGGTGCTCACTTTGGCGGTATGCGGTAACCTCCATGAGGTTACTATACGGGACATCGTTGCAAGCTTTCATCCATATAAGGTAATAATAGTTGAACCACTATGGTTTCGATAAATATTTATTGGTAATAGTATATTAGTAGGAACATTGCATTTTCTAACCAAACCAAGGTAAGAAAGATTTTGAAATCAGCATACTTGATTTGAAGTTCCGATTTGCGACGACTGAACTTCTTTAGCTATGTGGAACCTGCTACGCTATTTTTAAGAGGGAACAAAATAAAAACATGAATATTCTGATAGATGAAAAAAACCTTGCTGTGACCACTTAATATTGATTACGTTTTCGCATTTCACTGGCCGCTACCTACTGCAGCACCAGTCGCTTCGCTTGATTACGGACTGCAGGGAGAAGGAGTGATAAGAGAATTCAACCACCATAGACAAACGACTCATTTTATAATTTTAAAATTTTGAGGTTAATTATATTGTTACTATGTAACTTAACTTTGAGACGGAGTGAATTAGCATACTGGTGCGATGCTTGTAGAAACCGTTGAGGTAAATTTACTTACCCATCCAAGTTAGTACTGTAACATCTTAGGCTGCATCATCACTTACCATCAGGTGAGTGAGATCGCAGTCAAGTAGGTACTAACTTGTATAAATTAAAAAAAAATTAGAAGGGGTCCAGGAAGTTTAAAGCAAAGACTGTACCATAAACATACTGAGTTTTTTGTGAATGGTGCGTTTGTGAACCCTCATACACTTTTAAATCGTAAAATAGTTATTACCATTATAGAGACACTGTAAAATGAAATGACCTGTCATAAAAGCCTCTGAATGCTAGGCCTACATGAAATAAAGAATTTTTCTATTCTATTTCTATTCTATTCATCCTATCTCATTTCAGGTGCCAGAAGACAAGAATTTTCCTAACAAAATATGCAGTGAATGTGTAAACCACGCAATCAGCTGCTATTTATTCATTCAACAATGCGAAAGAGCTGAGCGAGCACTGTGGAACTGCTTTGATGACATTAACGATAAATTTGATAAGCTTGACTCCATTGAACCCGTGAAAAGGAGAGGCAAACGAAAGCTTAATCCAAATCACAATATCATATATGCGGAAAACAAAACCGTTATTGACTATGCTGAACCTGTCATAAACATTGTCAATATAACGGAAGATTCAACTGTGTGGCATAAAGATAAAATGAGTAAACTTGAATGTCAGAAGTGTTGGCAAATCCTACCAAACATGGAATCGTTGATAAATCACGAGAATTCCCATCCCAAAAGTATGTGGTTCAATTGCAGGTTGTGTGGTAAATCGTTTGTCAAACGCCTTGCTCTGAAACGTCATTTGAAAGAAATGCATTTGTATGGCCAAGAAATAGTAGAAGAAAATAAAAATGATTGTATAAAATGCATCGAATGTGGCGAGGAAAATAAAATTCTCGGAGAACATTTACAGCATGTTGAGAAACACAAATTCAAATCTTCATTCAAAATGTTAGTTGAACGGAAAGTTGATTCGTTATGCACAGTTTGTCTGGAAAAAAGCTCTCGTTTGCTGAATTTGACCGAGATTGTCCAACTACATGGCGGATATTCTGGATTGACTGGTGAAAAGAAAATGGAGGATATAGTAAAGGCAACGATTCCTGGAGTAAGTATATATTTTGTTCTAAGTTAACTAATCACTAAATTCATCACATCACAGACTATGCAATGTTGGTTTAGTGATTAAAATGTGAAAGTTTGAATGTTTGAATGTTTGTTATTCAAGCATGCCACACATACTAAACCACCTGTAACTGTAGGTATGGCGTGGAATTTAGGAAAAACACATTTAGGTTTAAAGACATTTATTCTCCAAAGAAAATACATTTCACTAATTGAGCCATTAACAAATAAAAAAAACTTATATTAAACAATTTTACAAATTGCATGAACATACTGATTTTATTAGGTACAACATACAATTCAATAAAAGTGGCTTGCTATTAAACATCCTTTTGTACTCAAAAATACAAGTCTATTACCACTATACTCTTTCTATTCGTTTATTTTCTCTTTGGCACATGAAATAAATATAGCAATAGCGAGGGACCAAAAAGAGACCACTTTACATTTATCTCTCTCTGATCCCTCTCTATCGCTATATCTGTTTCATGTGGTTTCATGTGCCAAAGAGAAAATAAAAAGAAAGTAAGAACGGAATGAGTACAGGTATTTTGAAAGTTGCCAATTTTGCTTATCATTGAACATTTTTACACAATTTGCACAATTTTTCATATACATGTGATCATTTGAAAGGATTTTTGTAGTGTTGGTAGACTAGTAATTTATTAGATTTGTATAAAACTTAATATTTCCTAAAACTTGTTTGTAATTTCGAAGTTTATGAAATGATTGGATGTTTTTAGCCAAACCAATACAAATACAATGAGTTAACAGTGGTGCATTATCCTAAAATTGCTACATTATTAAAAAGAAAACTAGATAATGTAGCTAACAGAAAACACAAGATTAATAAAACAGAAACTCTTACATATCCACAAGAGTTGGAGAAATCCTCAGTTGCTTTTTCAGAACCTTACTTAAAATATCCTTTACAAGGTTCAAGTGAAATTGAAGTTCCAGAAATTGATGTTTTGAATATTGAGGGAAATGTTATTGGAGAAATGCCTATGAAAGAAGAACAAAAGGCAGATTATAATTGTACAAATACTTTTGTTTTTTCCAAACCTTACTTTATGGAACCTATACAAGTTCTAGAAATTGATGATTTGAACATTGAGGGAAATGTACTTGGCGAAATGCATATGAAAGAAGAACAAAAGACAGTTTCTGATTGTACAAGTACTTTAATTTTTTCCAAACCTTACTTTATGGAACCTATGCAAGCTCTAGAAAGTGCTATCAATGGAGATAAAAATGTTCTTGATCATATAAATATTGAGATTACTTTACCTAAAAGAATTGGTTTTGAAAAAGAGCCTATAACTATAATCAATTCTGAATTAACACAAGACGTAATTCCAATAGAAGGGACAAATCCATGCAAGAAAGATTGCATTGTTAAGGAAGCAAATTGTGAAGCAATCACAAATAGAGAAAATTTAGATTTGAAAAATGAAACATTGAGCGAAGATGTAATAAAAAAAGATGATTGTAAATATTGCTGGATTTTTAGTAAGGCAGGAAGATGTGACCATTGCCAGAAATATACCGATGGAAATATAAAAACATGTGCTGCTAACACCAAAGTTATCATAAAAGATTTGAATGAGGAAACTTCTAAAGTTTTGGAAAAGACAAATTACACTAGAATAAATATTAATCCTACAACTGCTTTTACAAATAACGATAATCTACCTCTGACTCTGAGCATAGATTTTTCCAACATATAAGAATCAAATAAGAACACTGTATTAGTCAAAATGTTTTCCAGTTTAACTTTTCGTTCAGTTTAGGTGTTACTGATTCTAAGAATTAAACTAGAAGACCCAGGATTAAAGCCATGAGAAGAAATTCTACATCATATAATTAACATTTTTCCAATGTAAGAATATCTTAGATATTACTATGTTATGATCTGAAGTGTAGAAAAGCTTGACCAAAAAATTTAAAAACCCTCTCTTAAGCTATTTTCGTTGTTTTGAATGGCGATATAAGATAGAAAAAAATTACTTTACTAATGGAGATTTAAGATAGAAAATATGACAACTAATTTGTAACATTGCTAAAGGTTTTTATGTTGGTTTAGCTTTAGATAGGGGAACATGATCTAAACTTGTAATTTCCTCAATTATCAATTCTAAGATCTGACTATGCCATATCCATTATATTCCCTCGGCTTTTCAATTTACGCTAACCGCCATGACTGACTTCAAGAAAGAGGAGGTCCTCAATTCAACCGTATTTTTTTTATATTTGTTACATCATAACTTTTGACTGGGTGAATCGATTTTTATGATTCTTTTTTTATTAGAAAGCTGATGCTTCCCGTTTGGTCCCATTTCAATTTAGTCCAGTTCTGATAATGGTATCCATGAAAAAATCATATAAGTCTTAAATTTTTAATTGGCAAGGATGTATTGAACAGTACTTTGATGAGAGTTGAAGTCGGTTTTTTTGTTAATTAATTAACGTATATTATTATTTTGTTGCAGATCAACCTTGACACATGCCCGGCAACCAAAATATGTGATAAATGTTACAGCCACGCTATATCATCATACATATTTATATCGAAAATACTACACGTCAGGAGTAGACTAGATACATGTGTAAGTAGCACACTAGAAACACTGAGTAGTATAGCTGATACTGATAAGAATCTTATAGTAGAAATATCAAAGGAGGCTATACTTCCAAATCCAATGTTGCAATTAGATGATATAAAGAAAGACGAAGATGATGGCTCAGAAGTTGAAGTATTAGAAGACGAATTTAGAATATCCGATACAGAAAGCTCAGAGTCAAATGAAGCTAAATCAGACGTTTCCAATGTAAGTGATCTGGAGGATGATTATAATCCGGCTAAAAATGTAACAAAAACATACACTAAAAAGAAATTGTTCAATGGCTATCAACTGAAAGATGATGACAAACTGTTCAGAGATGTTTGCAGTGAATTTCTTACTTTTAAAAGGAAAGAAAGACCACCGAAATATACACCTAAATGTAGATACACATGTCCGTTCTGTAATAAACACTTTATATCAGACTATTTTCTGAAGAAACACATCTTGAGACACATGCAAAGAAAGGTGCAGTGTAACGTCTGTTTGAAAGAATTCAAATCTAAGTTTTATCTGTTTGAACATAAAAAAATGGAACACATCCTGAATCTTAAAAGATATATCTCTTGCAAGATCTGTGGTCGAACGTTTGAGAATTTGAAAAAGATGAAATCGCACGAGAAAAGCCACAGGATCAAGGAGTGTCAACTTTGTGATAAAATGTTTGTGACGCAGAAAAATTATGACGTGCACATGCAGCGCCACGCTGTCAAATTCAACACGTGCATGGAAAAACATGTTCAAACATGTAGCTTCTGTGAGAAGGCATGCTCGAACAAGAACGAGCTCTCTCTACATGTCAATAAAGTTCATCTTCAAATCAAACCGTACTCCTGTGACATGTGCAACAAACAGTTTTACACGGAAACTAATCTGTCGAGTCACAAAAAGTTACACAGTTTGTACTCGAAAGAAACCTGTGCCTTTTGTAGTAAAACTTTTAAGTGTCGGAAACATTTAGTGATTCACGTGAGGAAGCATATAGGTGTGAAGCCGGATGTATGTCCCGTTTGTAGGCAAAGTTTCTATTCTGATAGTTACTTAAAGAAGCACATGAAAATATTTCACGGCGGTATATATTCTTGTAGGCTTTGCAGGACGGTGCTGCCTAGTCAGTTAGACCTAAAGTCGCATATAAACCTTATGCATAGCAGTATGTAGCGTTTGCTGTAGTTTAGGTAGTTTGAGTTATGGGCTTAGGGCGCCTTCAAATTTGCCGCTAAGTGCCGCGCGATGGCTCATGGCAGTGCACTGCTGTCGCTAGGTTTGAGACTCGTAGTGCAGTACATAGTTTCAAGATGGACTCGATGTTTAGACTTGATACACCACTTTGTAGATGCAGGAGCAAAATTAACCGCCTTTTTGATATTTTTGGGCTTCAAAACGCTGAGCTAAAGGTTTTAGCGGCTTTTCTCATTGAATTCGTAATGGCGGTGTCTCCTTCAAATTGCGCGCCTTTGCCTCGGCCGCCTCTAGTTCAAGCTTCGCTTTTCTTGCGCGGATTGTGCTTGATCTAGCTGACGAACCTCTATGTGAAGCAGATCTGTGCGAAGCCACTGAGTGGCCGCTAGTGTGAGCATTTTCCCCACTACAGCCTGTTTCTTCTTTGCCGAAAAGCCTTTTCCTCATTACCTCTTTCAATTCAATTCAATTTATTTATTTGCTGATATACGTACATATTACAATGATGGTACATAAGACAATACAAGTTCCCGCTATATTATATTCACACCATATTCTTGGCATGCAAATTTATACAAACTAAAAACAAATAAAATTATCAGTTTACAAAATATGATTGGGTATCTGCATCGCTCAATGTTCTAGGAAATAAAAAAAAATCATTAGTACTAAAGATCGCCTCATAGATTACAATAAGATGTCGAACATAATAAAAATTGTTATAATAATGTCAGTATCGCCCAATATTCTAGGAAAGAAAGAAAACTATAAGTACTAAAGATTGCCTCAGAGATTACAATAAAATGTCAAACATAATATATAATAAAAATTCAGTGGCGGGTTATCAAGGTGCTACGGTGCTACATCCTGGCTCTGTTCCTGCTCCTTGGCTGACGCCTTCTACTTTCTTACGGTGGCGCGCGTCGGGTTTACCATACTTGGCGGCCGAGTTTGGAACATACCTTAATAGATCCGGCTGAAGTGACCACTTTTATATAGATTTACAAAGTAGTTAATAGATCCGGCTGAAGTGACCACTTTTACATAGATTTACAAAGTGCCGCTACTTTGCGGCTAATTTGAAGGCGCCTTAAAAACTGCTTTATAAAAGCTACAAGCTACTAAGCCAAATTGACTGGTCTTATATTATGATCCTACTGTACAACGACCTTCACGTATTTAAAGTATTTTATATCCAATATGTCGATAAATATATTGCAAATGGGTTATTCTGAAAAAGAATATGACAAATTAACAATTATAAGAAGAATTAAAACATTGTAATAAGAACTCCTATTTGTTAGAGTTTAGTTGACATCGTTGGATGTTATAGATTGTGCTTTTTGCCAGAAATACATCGCTGGCTGAGGAAAGTATTTCTGGTCTTATGTTTTTATGCAAAGGAAAGTTATAGCTCATCAACATTGATCATTACTAAGGATAGGCCTGTTCGAACATTTTGCCAAAGCCTTTTTCATACAAGGAAATTTAGCGCCATCTATCAAACATCCTGCGAAATACTTGTTTTTTTTTATGTAATATTTCTTGATGTTACTCGATGATACGTTATCCCATGCTTCATTTTAAATTTCTTGGTGTAATTTTTGCAGTCTTTTATCGCACAATTAGGCATTTTTATCTTTTAGAGTTAAATTTTCCACTATTCTCTCGCTACTAAGCGTACTTACTAAAATGGCGGGAACCGTCTCCATGGAAACGTGCGTGCGGAGCGTCGTGAGCTGAGGCGGGGACCGCGGCATAGACAATAGTGCGCGTACAATGGGGACATTTCCCCATTGAACTGGCGACATTTTTTCGCGCGGTTCGCCCTGTCTCTATATAGAGGTCAATGGTCATCAAACAGGAGTGGTGAGTACAATGGTTATTCTTAATGTAATTGTTATTATTTATGACATGGACTATATTTTTTATGCCAACCCTATTGATATACAACGTGCAGGTTACTTGCCATAAATAATTTTAGCCGAAAGCCTTAATCAGGGTGCAATGTACCTATACATACATAAAAAAATAAAAATCTAGCTCTTATCCTGAGGGAACTATAGGGAGTTCAAATATGTACCATAAATTTTAAGGAACATCCCTAAAAACAGCTCATTCAATATAAATGAACTGGGAAAAATGCAAAGTGCAACACTTTGTTGACATCACAGTAATTAGGGTTGCTAAAAATAATTTTTCTAAATTAAATATTAACTTTTGTATAGAAAATAAAACAAAAGTAATTGGGTCTTCTTGTCTCCTTTAATGTGTTTCTAGATACCTATATTATATATACCCACACCTTGTATATTTAGAAACATGTTTGTAACCAGCTTAGTGAAGAGTGTTTTACAGTGGGATCCCATACTATAGTGGTATCATTTTGTACACGGTACATTGGGAGTGCCTATTTTGGATGTACCTACAAAATAATAGGCAAATAATGACATAGTTGTTTATAAATTATATTTAAGCAGTGTTTAGAATAATAATAAAAATTTATTATCTAAAATAATAAGTATAATAAATTATTATTAAGAGAGAGATATTATAGTTTATCTAGTTACTAGGTAATTATACTAAATTCAAGTATATGTTGTGTTATTGATAGAGTGTTAAGTTAATGATTGTTAATTGCATCTATTTTAATTTAAGCTAAAAGTGGTTCAAAGATTTGTGGACGTAGCTAGCGCCATTTTGAATGTCACGTGACAGAAACGTCTCTATGACGTGACATTCATTTATTCTGCGTGCGCACACAATATAAGGAAAGATGAGTATAGGAATATCAAGATAATAATATAGGTTAAAAAAGATCAAGAATGCGTGTGGCCAATTTGTAAAGTTTTTGAACCCCCTTTGTAGGGTAACTTTTAAGTTTGCACCTCATCTTCCCACTTATGCCTTGTGGTGTTAGTGAATTAGGTACTACACTACTTTTGAATTTGATAAATTGATTAAGTACCTACTTTATTATAAACGAGGATAAAAAATAATGAAAAAATATCTTACAAAAATTTACAAAGTTACAGGCACTGTAATTTTGGGAGTGGGAGGGTCTTCGATCCATTTCTCGCTAAACGAAAACTTGTATGAAGCCGCACGAAGTTACTATAGCCAGGCCAGTCTCTATCACGCGACCGTCCGTACACGGGCTACAAGTAGGGGTCCGGACCTCAATATTTCAGATGGTTGCCGCTCGCGGGCCGAGTTGCACGCGCTAGTTCTGTACGGTTTATTTTACGCGCCGTCTACCTACGGCAGCCCTAGTACGTCGTAAGAGATAAAGTTTGGCGATAGAAAGAGACCACAACATTGCATTTGTTGCGTGTCGATTTTGAGGGCGGGGCCAGGTGCTATTGCGAACTGAATTGCACTTTTTGTGTCAGCGCTAGAGTCGCTATTTCTTTAAATCATCGTGCGGAGTGGGCCTTCTGTACCTATTTAGTGTTCAGAGCTATAGCTAGTAAAGTGTGACGTCACAATTCAACGTCGCTATCTCTGTCTTATCAGAAATATTTAAATGCTAAACTTTTTGTTATTTGATCGATTTAATTAGTTTTTTCACTTCACGTCATTATTTTTGTCCCAGTTTATAACAATATTGTAGTTAAATACCCAATTGGTTACAGTTGATATGACGTCATAAAGGCCAAGCACATATTTTTCTTTTCATAAAGCACAATTTGTTAAAATAGTAGTTATAGATAAATATTAATAATTTTTTTTTTCATGACTAATATCTAAGTTCTCTTTACTCTGCCCCTTCATTTTTTCTTTTTGACACATGAGACGGATATAGCAATAGCGAGGGACCAGAGAGAGATCACTTTTCGTTTGTCTGTCAAAAAGAAAATAAACAAATGGACAGAGTTTAACTTAAGATAAAATTTGTTGAATATAATATCTGCTATATTTTGTTCTGAAGAAGATGCGTAGGTATTTAAAAATAACACTACCGTTTTGTATTGTAGCTCTAATAAAGTGATTTCTAATATCTATGTGTGAGACTTTTTTATTTTCCCTATTTCTTGCTATATTAATACCACTGAAGTTATCTTAAAATATTAGAACGTTATCTTAGAATCGTAAAAGATAAATCTTTTAGCAATCGTTTAAATATATCCTTGAAATAATGAACTATTAAATATATTTCGCCAGACGAGATCAGAAAACAGACTACCAATAAACAATTAATAATATTTTTTGTGGTGGCTAATATACGAAGGTAGGTAATTATTAAGTTACAGCAACACTGTGTCAGCTGTCAACCAGTGTGACCAATTGTGGCAGATTTCTGCCATTTGGTCAGATTTAGATTTTAACCCCTAAATTTTAACTCTGGCAGATTAAGCACTGTAATATCAACCAGTGTGACCAATTGTGCCCATTTGGGCAGATTTAGATTTAGGGAATTTTAACTCTGGCAGAATAAGCCGATATAATAGGAAATATAATTGATTTAAGAAAGTTGCAAAATGGGGCAGATTTTAAGGAAATTCTTATTATCTTTGAAATTAAATGAAAAAACTCATGATTCTATGTCTAAGTACTTATTTTTATATGATTTAGTTGGTTGGAAATGTTACTTACTAAGCAGGCACTTTTGTCTTATCGATGGAAGGGGGATATTCCGACGTCAAAACCACTAGGCTATCAAGTATCACTCCTTGTACAATAACTGCACTTGTTACTTGTACAATAACAGTTGAGGAATCGAGTTAGCAGATTTTGACAGATTTTTTGCCAGTGTTTGACAGATTCGTCAATTATGAAACGGTCACACTGATCTCAACTGTCAAACAAAATTATCAAAAGTCCTAATCAACACAAGACAACCTTTCGAGTTTCGATTTTTAATTTTTAAATCTTTCGCATCTTTCGGCATGAATTAATTAATTTAGTTTGCATCACTATTGTCTACAAATGGATTTAATACATCTATTATTACATTCTCTCAGAGATGAAATGTGTTTATTATGTTATAAAAAAAGTGTGAATGGACAAAACATTCAATCGAGACTAGAAATCAAAAGTGAAACTTTGGACGTAACTTTAAGTTTAGCCGATATGATTATTTATTTGTTTCCAACATTTGTAAGTATATTTCTTAATATATAGTGTTTAATAGTTAATATACAGTGAATTTTACCCGGATAAAAAGTACTCTATCCCATTCTAGATTTCAGCCAAAACGATTCAGTAGTTGCGGTGTGATAGAATAAGTACTTAATGTAAATAAAGAAACAAACTTTCGCTTTTCTAATAATTTCTGTGATTTTTCTTGGCTTTCATACCTTGACGGAACCCTATTGATAAATCTCTGCTGTCTGTAAGGTCTCTTCTCTCATGAACTGTAATTGGTAGACCATTGAAAAATTCACAAAGTAGATTTCTGACAGAATTAAAAAAAAATGGACATGGCACTCTGCAAGTGCTGACCAAAGCGATCAAATAGAGCTGTCGGGTTATGATAACAGTGTCGTGGTTTACACATCTTAAACAGAGATGTTGTGAGTTGAATTGTTTTAACCGACTTCAAAAAAAGAAGGAGGTTCTGTTTTCGACCCGTATGTATGTATGTTTGTCCGTGATTATTTTCATCTTAAATATCCCCAACACACCTAAAGAAGTTTTCACTTTAAAAATGTATGTTTATTGTATTTACCTACTATTATTATATTGTTTATCTTTTGCAGGAGCTGACTGTATCCAAGGCTTGTGAAAAATGTATAGACCTTATCATCAGGATGTATACAGTGATGCACAGAAATAATGTCATGAACAAAGTTATTAATAATGTCATAGACAGTATTAATAAACAAATTAAGGATAATAACCTTTCAATTATTGATACATTGAATATTAATATTAATTTACCCAAGATTTTAGATGATGCCAAACAGTCAAAAGTTACAGGGAAATTACAACAAAATTTTGAAATTTGTAATACAAGATCTGACAAAAATAATTATGATGAAATAACAAATATGACTGATGATACATCCAATCAAGAGAATCAATGTAAGAATTGTTTCAAACTATTTGATTGTGTTAAAAAATTGAAATCTCACATGAAAAGCCATAATCGGAGGTACAAAAAAGCATATCACTACTATTGCAGTTATTGTGAATACAGAAGCCAATCCAAGCAGTCATTACAGGGTCATATAAATAAAAAACATTTAAAAATCAAACCGCATGTTTGTAAAATATGCTATAAAAACTTTTATCATAGAAAAAACTTGGTTGAACATAAAAAGAGTCATTCACAAGTTAGGAGTGAAGTTTGCGAGGTTTGCGGCGACACTTTTATCCATAAGAAGAACTTGCTAGAGCACCTGAAACTGCATTCAGGCGAGAAACCATACATTTGTGAGATATGCGACCAAAGGTTTATAACATCTGGACGTCGGTTGGAACATGTAAAGAGGTGTCATAGAGAGAAGACTGAGTGTTGTTTACTCTGTGATAAAAAGTTTAGTTTAGTTAAAGAACTGACGAGGCATATAAAAACTGTACATTCCTAGCATGAGCATCAAATTGCTGTCAGCTGACAAAATTAAGGCACCCTTGCCTGCAAAATTCATTTTGTATTTTGTAATTCTGTAGCTTATTATCAGTATCATTTTTTCTCAAAAGTGTTAAGTTGAGGTTAATTTTTCAACCTTTTATGGTTTATAATTATTGAAGTTTTTTATTCCTATTTTGTAAAAATAAACCTGTACATAAGATACAATCTTATTTATAGATAAGATTATTTGATAAAGAAATAAAAGTAGAAATTATTTTTATATAAAAACTGTTTATTTATAAAAAAGTTTACAAAGAGAGATATATATTTTTTTGCCATTCCAATAAATATCCATAGCACATTATTTTTATAATTATTACATTAAAATATAACTATACTTACAATAAATACACTTAGGTAACGGCAGTGGAAAATGAGTATTTTACAATTACTTAAACATAACTTAACATTTAATTTACAGTATGTAAAAAGTACATTAATCACATTGTATTTTTTCAAAAGATCTTTACTTGAACTTAATGTAGAAAAGACAGTCATTAATAATAATTATTGCTTCATATTTTATCTAAATGTGTTTTGTGACAATTAAAATCTTTTAAAGTTGTTAAATAGTTTTCTTATAATAATTTAAACAATATCTTATGGTATCAATATTTCATGGTAACTTCTAGGCTTAGGGTAAGTAGGTTAACCATTATTTTCAATATGTTCAAACTATTTTCCATAGTTGGAATGTTTTACTTCGTAAGAAACAAGTAAGCATCAGTTGTTTAAAATTAATTAATACTCCTATTTTCTTTACCAATTAAAATATCTTTAGAGTGAGATGATGAGCTAATGAATACTGATTTATACAAAACGATGATCATGATGAAGTTACTAAAAAATAAAAATTCGATTTTCGTTCTTAAAATTGCTAGCGCCATCTATTCGTGAGTAGACAAACTTTCAAACACTAGCCGCCATCTATCGGTAAGAGGAAAATTTTGTACTGCTACTGCTATCTACTGGTATTGCAGTTTCATGAGTGTGTCATTCAATAAGACTTAAAATACCAAGAAGTTTTCATATTCTTAGCATGGTGCTAAGAATTTAAAACACGATTCATGAACGTCGTTAATTCTTGATTTATTTTGCCGCTTCGCTTAAGTAAGGCTTAAGTCATAGTAATTTTAATTAATGGCGTTCGTAATTTATATAATTGTTATATTAATAGTGGTATCCGTCCCCCTGGTTTGGTGGGATGTAAGGTTGTCCGGGACCTGAGGGATAACCGCCTCCTTGCGTAGGCTGGTCGGGATATCTCGCTTCGCCCTCGTATATAACCTGAAAAAAAAAACCGTTGTCTGTATATTTTTTCAATACAAAGTTTTTTATATAGACGCAGTGGCAAATATGGAAGTGGTTAAGAGTTGAGACAAGTTGTAGCTATTTATCTTTGTTTATTCTATCATATTAAAACAATTAATTTTGAATAATGTTTTTAATTATTTCAAGCCTAAACCCAACAACAAGGCATATTATAAAATAAAGAACTATATTAACGACACAGGCCCTTGGGAGTGATAGTGAATTGCTCTGATTTAAGTAAGTATCCTGTTAAATCTAATTATTGTTAAAATGGTTATAACGAAATAGGCTGAGTTTATTCTCGGTTTCTCCTCAGTGGCATGGTGCTTTGGAACCCTCGTTAACTTAGCTTTAAGTCGTGAAAAATGAAATGACTCGTCATAACTGTTATGTTGTTAACTATAGGATTAACACTAAAATGTTAAGCCTATATGAAATACATTAATATTTTTATAGAACAACGTAGTGTTAGCGATCCTACCATCTGCGTCGGAGGTCGTGGTCGATTCCCACAAGTGGTAGGTAAATATTTGTGTGACGAGCATGAATGTTTTCAAGTGTCTAGATTCTTCAATACAATATTGTATTTATGTATTATTAAATATGATTTATTTTGAATTTATCTGTTAGTCTGTTAAAAAAGTTATGAAACAAAAAAGAGTAGAGAAATAATTATAAAAGTCAGAATAAGGTTAATTTTTCATGGATATTCAAACAATCAAAAATTATTTGTTTGAACACACTTTTTAATCGGCCGTTTAAGTTGGGGAACAACTAAATTGTATCCGTGAATTTTTTGACGGACTATATCTAGGGCCCATAACATAAGCTATCGCTTACTTTGAGCATAGAGTATTTTAATAATTTAATGTATTAATTTGTGTAATTTTCGTTATCTTTGCTTTGGGGCTAGATAGAAAAAAATTGTTCCTTACCTCAGCGTTGAACCCGTTCTTCCAGTCAGCTGTGTAGCGCACGATCTGCGTGCGGCCGTCGGGCAGCGCGATGCGGTACTCGCCGCGCGTGACGTCACCGTCCGACTTGGCGTTGTGGCTGTAGTCGTTGCCGTCCTCGTTGACGGCGTACGCGAAGTCGAACGGCATGCCGGGCTCGTGGTGGTGGTGGTGCTCGTGCTCGTCCGGGTGGTGGTGCTCGTGCTGGAAGCGAATACGCTTAGAATTAGCATGTAAGGGAAAAACTAAATGACAAAACTGATTTTAGTACTCTAAAGCTGCTAGCACCATCTATTGGTGAGTGGACAAAAATTAAACACAAACCGCCATCTATCGGTAAGAGCAAAAATGTTGTACTGCTAATTAAATATACCAAGCAGTTTTTGCATTTTTAATATGGCGCTAAAAATTAAAAAAAACACGAGAGTTAAGTATAAAATTTTCGATATTCATTAAAAAATATAAAAAAGCTAGAGTCCGAGACAATTGATTGTTTCTTAATTATGGCAAATGATGTACGATTGGTTTGCTATTACGACAAGTCCACTAATTGCACGAAACGACGGCTGGTTAAATAGGTATTTACATTTTTAAACCAGTCTCTCATTGGTCATTTCTGACATGTACCCTGTTATGGTTAGTGTGTTAACTCAGAGTTTGCGGGTTGACCCAAGTGGGCCTTAGGCAATAAACTCTTACATACATCTCGTTTTTTTCATCATAAAAATAGCCTATGTGAAATAGGGATAAGGTAACTTCCTATTAGTAAAAGATTTTTTTATAATCAGAGAGAATACATTATTGTTTTTTTACAATATTAGTAATTATAAATGCATAAGTTCATTACTTTAGTTAAGCTTTTAAATTCCAACCTGCCGTCTCTAGGCACAATAATGTGTATGAAATGAAACATGTACTTAACAAAGTTATGGATACGTAAGTAAAATGTAAAGTACATAATAAACATTGAATTCAATTCGCCAAATGTAATATTTTATGTTAGCCCAAGCAATTTTATCGTATGTAGCATTAAATTTGATGCCAGCACCGGCCTTGTTTGTTTCACAATACAATAGTTTATAATAACTTTACATACAATAGTGTTAGTAGGTTAGATAGTACGGGAATGAGATTAGTGAACAATTATATAATTAAAAATGGATTTAAAACGAGAATGAAGGCTTTACTTTGTGTTTTGGTAAATTTTCCATTTTAAGTTTCTGTACCATACTGTGATAAATTACACGACAAGGAGTTAAGAAGCTAGGGGTGGTGGACTAGTGACTCCGCATTGAAAATCGCTGTGTTTCGGCCCTAATATAGCCCGTGAAATTCAAATTTATTTTGTTTTGGTAAATATTAGACTAACTAGTAACTACACGTTGCAGGTTTATGGCAATGAGTTTTGCGAACATAATATTTATGTGTCTACATGTTTTTAATAAAAACTTTTCTCGAAAATTCCCATTCACCTTATATTGATTCCCGAAATGTTATTTTTTGCAGTTTACCTGATTTGGAGGTATCGGGAACCTATTTGGACTAAATACGTATTTTTGAGCAAAATTTCAATGTGGTTGTTTGCATCTTGTAACTCTATCAACGAAACCAAGTGATTTAGTCTCGTCTAACCACCGTACAACGTTTATAACTAATTTCTAAGATAAAATTATAAAAGAAACATCAAGTAAATACTAAACTGAACGTATTTTTTCCAGCTACACTTAACAAATGTATCTATTTATAATTGCATGCAAATAAAACATCGAGGTAATTTTTTTTTCATAAACGCATAAACAAAATTAAACTTAACACATGCTGTGATAAGAAAACACATCCTATACCTTCTTTAATCATTATCAAATTAGATTCTACCAGTGTCATATTCGAATATTTTACTTAAATTACAGGCTACCAGCGTAAAGCTTGTACGTATAATTTTCTTATTTTCTTTATAATTACTTATAAGGGCAATTTTTATAAACGGTTAAAATACAAATAACATTATGCAATCAAACTATTGTTTTCTTTTCGTCACTAGATGGCGGTAAATCGTTTTAACTGTTTAATTCTTGATTTAAAGTAGTGTTCTGTGATTAGTGTCAAGTTTATTAAAAATAAAAATGATCGTTCTGAGATATTCAGTTTAATTTATTTTCTTTTTCAAAGACCCCTGTAAGTATATACCTTTTAGTTTTTATACGAATTTCAATATCGTCTGACTGATTTTTCCGTTTATGATAATTTATTAAAAGTTTATTTTTAACACGTTTTCCCGGAAAACTATATCCAATGTTCTTTTATTTTAATAAATATTTTTTTGTAATGGCTACCTACCTAGAGCTGTCTTAATTATACCTATCTATTTTTCAGTGTACGGAGAAAGACTATCTAGTAAGTTAAATAGAACTTTTTTCACAAGTCACAACCTTCTTTCATTGAATTCCATAATGGATTGTTTTCATTTGAGAAATAATTACCAAAATAGATTATTTATTTTTTCAGGCATTGAAGATTCTGGTAATCATCAGCTTAAGTGCTTACTTACTTAAAATCATTTCTGTAAATATTATGTATTTATTAAAAAAAATATTTTGTTATGTTATAAATAAGTTGTATAATATATTATTAATAATTAAGTGGACTTTCATCCTCCTCGCAAAAAATGTCTGTAGGATAAAAACAAATAATTACCTTTTTTTTCTTATTACGAAGTTAATAATCAATATGTATGGTAATTAGTTAAGAAGTATAAATTCTTTTCATTATTTGGTAGAATGATCACAATCGGAAAATATTTCGTTTTTCAGTATTTTTTGTGTGTAACTGAAAAACTAAAAAAAATAATGTAAGGGGTGCTCTAAAACCATTTACAGAATTATATGGAGCGTTAAAAATGAGTACGTAAAAAATAAAAATCAACTCAGTTTTTAATATCGGTTAAATTATAAAATTCGGTATGGTAGGTACATATAAAAATATCTATAATTTCTCTGCCTCTAAAGTCTAGACATGTACTTAGGATCCATAATTATAGTTACGCAGACTTTATAAAAGTACATCTAGTATTTTGCTGCCTGTATGTTTGTACATAGAGTTATAGTAGAGTAGTGTTAATTAAATAAGTATTCTAAAGGCTTGAAATACAATCTTATTTGTCTTTATTATGTAGATTTTAATATAATAATAATTTTAACTGTTTTCAGAAGTTAGAGCTGCAGCCAGAAGTGACTATGGAGAAGGCACAAATGAAAATATTATCACACTTTCTACTAAATGCACCACCGATAAACCTATTAAAAGTAAGAAGCTTTTAATTGGTATCCATTTTCTACTGCTAACCTCTCTTGGCTACATTAGGTACCTACTAGTGGACGCCCGCGACTCCACCCACGTGAATTTTGGGTTTTCACAATTCCCTAGGGAACTAACGATTTTTTTTACACTATAATGTGAGCTGACATTAATTATTTTATTTAAACGGGTTTCAGTTGGAGATTACACTCCTGCAAGTGGTAAGCATATCCACTAATTTTATTATGAAACAATATTAATTTTAATATATTGAAATAGGATAGCTAAATATTTTTTATCATACTAAAATTATTAAAATTTTCTTGTCTAACATATAAAATTCGCATTTGTAACAAACCTCTCCCGAAATGGCTCGACTAATTTTTAAATTTTTTTTGTCTACTTTCAGTATAGGTCTGAGAATATATCGTACCCCTATTAGGCAAAACAACGTTTGCCGCCTCAGCTAGTTTAAATATAAGATTATTTAGTCAAATGAAGACTTAACAACAAAACATATTTCTACGTAAACTTAATAATTTTTATAAATTAGGTTTTTGAACATTCTGTATTTAGGACGGTTTACTTTTTAAGGACACAATAAAACCGACGGCCTATCGTCATTGCTCATGTGGACTGACTTCCTATCTCCAAAGAAGCCAAGGAGTTCCTAAATCAGCATTTATTAGGTATATCTTAATTAATAAACTTTATTTAGATACAGGAGAAAATAAAGATGAGGAAAATGAGAATGACATAGATAAGGACAGTGATTTAAATCTTAACCAAGAAGAAGACGATCCGGACAAAAAATATGAGGAAGATTCTGAACAATTAAATCCGGAAGAAGATCTGGGTGAGAATTATGAAGTGGATACCAATGAAGAAGATCTTGGTCAGGAATATGAATGTGGTGAAGATTGTAAAGAAGAAGGTCAAGGTCAAGAATATGAAGAAGGCATAGATCAGGGAGATGAAGATATAGATCAGGGAGATGAAGTCATAGATCAGGGAGATGAAGGAATAGATCAGGGAGATGAAGGCATAGATCAGGGAGATGAAGACATAGATCAGGGAGATGAAGACATAGATCAGGGAGATGAAGAACGAGTAGATCAGGGAGATGAGGAAAGTCAGGAATATGTGACACTTCCATCGCAACAGAATGAAACACTTAATGGTAATTGGCCTTACTTTTAACTGACGACCCAAAAGAGGATATCAATTTTATTACAGTGCGTTCACTCCACGAAGACGCGCCCCACCCCTTCCTAAGGTGAAGGAGCGGGGCGAGTCTTCATGGATTGAACTTACTTAACACCACACACAATTATTCTTTCAATACTTTCTTCGACGCACGTTTCATCACGACACCGGGACATCATCAGGAGATGTTGACTACAACTTGTCAATTCTTGACCAATTTCGACGATATTTAGTTTGGTGTCTAAGTACTGTCTATGTTGGTTAGTTCAAGAATAAAATTCTTTATTGTAGATACATAGACCTAACCTAACATTTTTGACGATCATTTTTTGCATTGTACATACTTATGAAGAATTTTTATATTTTTGCAGACTCCACGACGCTGATAACTAAGGTGTACTACACACCTAAACAAGGAACACTACCCGATCACTATATTGACGATATATAAATAAATGATTTATACATAATTTGTTAACTATGTGGTTTGCTTCTAATATAGTTATAAGTATACCCACTGGCGCAGAGTTGCGCGCTCGGGTTCGATCGGGCAGCCCAGGATCGATTTCCGCCTCGGGCACCGATAAAAACCTCAGGATAGGGGCATCCGAACCATTTACATAAACCTTTTTTGTACAAGCAAAGAGTAGCGCCATCTGTCAAAATTCTGTAGGTGTTTTTTTTTTATTATTGAAGATAGGCAGGCGCTTGACGACAATCATGCCTGATGGAAAGCAATGATGAGGTCTAGGTTGGAGCGCGCTTGCCTAGAAAATGCCTATTCACTCTTCTCTTGAAGGAAATTCTCTTACAGAATGCGGAGCGAATACTTACTGTTGGTGACAAAACAAGCATTTTTGGTACCGATAAACTGACGACATTTTTTCGCGCCGTCCGACCTGTCCAGGTTATATTATGTCTATTGCCTCGGGCCACACATATGCTAAGAACAACAAAAGCTTACGTCTGTTGGTTGAGGCGGTGGCGGCACGTAGGTGTTCGGTCTCGTGGGAGGCGGCGTGCTCCGTATGGGCGGCGGCGGAGGAGTCTGGAAACGATGAATAAACTCATTTAGCCAAAATACTGGTAGTAGAATCTTTAGAACACCGCAGAGACGTCAGCTCTCTCAGAGGTGTGTTTTATCGGTTGTTCAATGGGGAGTGCTCTGAAGAGCTGTTTGAAGTGATTCCTTCGTCCACTTTCTCTGTGCATACACTCCGGCGTAGAAACATGTTCCATCCATTCCATTTGGATAGCTGGCAATCCACGACCACCCAGTATGCCAGGTATTTATTTCCACGCACATGCAAACAATGGCACCAGCTACCAGCAACAGTGTTCCCTCAAAACCATAACATGGGGTTATTCAAGGGGCGTATCAACGAATTTATTAAGGCCGGCAAAGAAAGAAAGAAAGAAAGAAAAACTTTATTTAACAAGAATGTAACAAAACCTTACGTACCTACTAAAAGGATGCCTGAAGATTCCCCCACTCGGGCAACAAAAACCAATAATTGCCCAAGTGACGGAAGCACCAGACACCGCCTGTCACATGTGGCACAACCCGGATGGGTGCTGTGTGCCCCATATAAGCATGGGAGCACACAGCGCTGATTTTCAGTCAGAGCCTTGGAGTGGGTGATGCCACGAAATGAAAAAGAACAAAAAAAATAACAAAGCATTTGCAGTTCCTCTGGTGCTGCAAATGTCCATGCGCGGCGGTGATCGCTTACCATCAAGTGACCCGCCCGCTCTCTTGTTGGCTCCGCCTGTATAAAAAAGGACTCTTCTTGCGAAGTTCGTCCGGGTAGATACCACCGCAGGGCGCAGTGCTGTTTTATTTATTATTATTGAAAGACTTGCGCCTTTATTGATAGACTAGTCATGTCTGATGGACAGAAATGATGAGGTCTAGGTTGGAGCGCGCTTGCATACAAAATGCCTATTCACTCTTCTCTTGAAGGCACCCAGATTATACTTGGCGGGGAACACAGAAACTGGAAGGGTGTTCCACACGAGGGTTTCCACACACACAAGGGTTTCCACAAAAACGTTCGCTGGACATCAACCACATGCTACTTCTCTTAGCGTCTTGCGGCTCCGTGGTAGGAGGTACTTGATTCACGTCACCCATGACCCAGTGTGTGAAAACGTTAGGTGAATCGCCTTTCAGGATGTGAAAGAGTGCTCCATAATGGTTTAAAAAGGCGT
Source organism: Coenonympha arcania (assembly GCA_036785405.1). Lineage (NCBI taxonomy): Eukaryota > Metazoa > Arthropoda > Insecta > Lepidoptera > Nymphalidae > Coenonympha > Coenonympha arcania. The sequence goes on from CM072080.1 coordinate 898,291, forward strand.
ATACGTACCTATACATCTACCCGTTTTTAACCGACTTCAAAAAAAGGAAGGGGGTTCTCAATTCGTCTTGAAAATCTTTTGGAACGAAGTTCCTTATCGTGCTTTGTGAAAGGGGGTAAGACGGAAAAAATTCATACGAAAAGTTCTAACGACACTTTTTGCTATAGTAAGCTATTGTAAACCGTGCGGCGTGCGCATGTTTCTCTGTCTGTCTCTCTTTCTCTCTTATAGAAAGCGAGCCAGTTATATCCGGGCGGGTGTCCCTTGACACCTCTCAAGTTTTTTTTTTATTATTAAGTTCACCTATGAGACCTCTCACATTCACGGTCAATAAATCGCATTTAAAACGATTCCGACGTCTGAATGGTCGCTTACCGCAAGGCTGTCTTCTATTGTTCGCAGACAATATAATGGTCTTCTAAAACAATCGAAGCGTTTTTATCTGGTAGGTGTTTACCTGAGATTTTTGTTCACAATCGATTGTATTGAGCTATTATTGACACTAATTAATGATGATTAGTTAATAGGCTGAGGAATGAGGTTGTTGAAACCTTTGTTGACAGGTTTTGATAGCTGTGCCGTGGTAGTTAATATGGTATATGGCGTTTGATCACAGCCCCATGTGTAGCCTAATGGATTTAAATAATCGTCTGTCTATACACGTCCGACAGTCATTAACCGGGTTTAAATCCCGCGACCTTCCCGATTGGGCGCGCCCAGGGAGGTCGTCAAAGGACTTTATCAAACATTAAAGAACTGTATCAATGTCATAACAACAACGTTTTCACATTGATGCAATCCTCGAATGATTGATACAAAATTACGCGATCGGGGGGCTGCTCTACATAGTTATATTCACGTCAATCGGACTAACTTCTTAAAATAGACATACCTAGATTTAACCATGGAGTTTGATATAATTTAAAACATTCCCGAGTAAATTACTTCTTTTCAATCAAGAGCTCTTTTTAATGCTTTATTCATCCTTGCCTTAGATTTATACCTAAACATTTTCTTTCTCTGGATCGATCGGAACAATGGGTTTAGTAGGTATCTTTTACAGGTTTTTGTACTACAGCCAGTGTTCCAAGCGGAAGCTCCGAAAGCTTAGTTCACACTTCACAATGTTTCCGCTTGGGGCGCTGGCTGTACTTGTATTGGAGAAATCCGTTTCGTTCATTCGAAGCGAGTCGACTCGAAAGTTGTACAAAAACCTGTACTAACCGTCTAACCCTACTTGATATAGGATGGTTGATGGCTCAACTTACCCTCGTAGGGAAGGGTATAGGAGGCTTGTCGTAGGTGTACCCTTTGCTCGGAGGCAGGTACTCGTTAGCGGCGAGCGCCGCGCTCAGCAGCGAGCTGGCAACTAGGCAGGACAGCCACATCTGAAACGAAAACAAGGTGCTTATTAAGTAAAACTGCATCGTAATACCCATTCGAACGAAAACAAGGTGCTTATTAAGTAGGTACAACTGCATCGTAATACCTATTCGAACGAAAACAAGGTGCTTATTAAGTAGGTACAACTGCATCGTAATACCTATTCGAACGAAAACAAGGTGCTTATTAAGTACAACTGCATCGTAATACCTATTCGAACGAAAACAAGGTGCTTATGAAGTAGGTACAACTGCATCGTAATACCTATTCGAACGAAAACAAGGTGCTTATTAAGTACAACTGCTTCGTAATACCTATTCGAACGAAAACAAGGTGCTTATTAAGTAGGCTTTGTCCTGAGTGACTGACTGACAGACAAGCTACAGCCCAAACGGCTGAACGTAAGAACTTGAACTTTTCAGGGAAGATTGTTTGTGAACCCAAACCGCTCGCTAAGAAAGGGTTTTTTGAAATTCTACCCCTAAGGGTGTTAAATAAGGGATTTAGGTTTGTATGAAAGTCCCTCATTTTTCAAGTTAGGTAGATTCTTGAAAATTGGTATATAGACTTTCGAATAAAAATAAAAGAATGGATGTCCGAGGGATTTTGGAAATTTCACCCCTAACTCTCTAAAAAGGGGGTTAAAACTAGAAAACGCTTGGTCCCGGCTGGCTGGCTTTTGGACAAGCTACTGCCCAAACGGTTGAACGTAGAAACATGAAATTTTCAGGGAATATTCTTTTAACACCCTAGATGTGTACTAAGAAAGGAATTTTTGAAATTCTACCGCTAAGGGTGTTAAATAAGGAATTTCATTTTACATATATGGAAATCCGTCAATTTTCAAGTTGTGTTCATTAAAATCGGTAAGTAGGCTTTTGGATAAAAATAACAAAGTTCCTCGATTTTTTAATTCCACCCCTACTTATGAGACTACCTCCTAGGGAGGTGAAACGGGGGTCCAAAGATATTACGAAGAAATACTTCTTCACGCCGCAGTTACTGATCGGAATCGGCTGAAATTTGAAAAAGAGTTAAATCATATTCTGGATTAATAAATAGACTACTTTTTATCCCACAAAAATCTATGGTTCCCGCGAAATTTGTAAAAAATAGAAATACGCGCGGGGTAAATGCTCCTTCACGTCGCAATTTCTGAATCGATTTATCTAAAATTTAGAATAGTGGTAGATTATATCCCGGTTTAATACATAGGCTACTTTTTATCTCGAAAAAAATTCATGATTTTCGCGGGATGTGGGAAAAACCAAAATTCCTGTGGGAGAAAATCTCCCTTACGCCACAACTACTGAAACGATTAGGCTAAAATTTAAATTAGATGTAGATTATATAATGATCTAGCCCTTAGGCTACTTTTAAACCCGGAAAATTACATGGTTTTTGGGGGATATTTGAAAAATTGAATTCCACGCCGGAGTAAAATCGTTCACGCCGCAATCACTGAACCGACTTGGCTAAAATTTGGAATAGAGGTAGATTATATCCTTGATTAACATATAGGCTAATTTTTATCCCGAAAAATTCCATGGTTTCCGCGGGATGTGTGAAAAACCAAAATTCCTGCGTAAAACTTCTTTAAGCCTCAACTACTGAAACGATCAGGCTGAAATTTGGATTAGAGGTAGATTAGATAATGATCTAGCACTTAGGTTACTTTTTATCCCGGAAAATTACATGGTTTTTGCGGGAAATTTGAAAAGTCGAATTCCACGCCCGAGTAAAATCGTTTACGCCGCAATCACTGAACCGACTTGACTGAAATTTGGAAAAGAGGTGGATTATATCCTGTAATAAATAATAATGTGTATAATGAGTAGGCTACTTTTTATTCCGAAAAAATCCATGGTTTCCGCGGTATATGTGAAAAAACACGCAGGAGAAAAACTCTTTTACGCCGTAACTACTGAAACGATTTGACAAAAATTTGGATGAGAAGTAAATTATATAATGATTTAGAACTAAGGCTACTTTTCATCCCAGAAAAATTCATGGTTTTACGGGATTTTTGAAAAATTTATTTCCACGCAGGAGATCGATGGAGTACAATCCTTTACGCTGCGATTACTTAACTGACTTGGCTGAAATTTGGAATGGAGATAGATTACATTGTGTACTTATTACATAGGCTACTTTTTGTCTCGGAAAATCCATGTTCACCGCGGGATTTGTGAAAAGCCGAATTTTACGCTGGAAAATACTCCATCACACATACATTCTTGAAACATAAATTAAAAAAGCCCAATTTTCCAAAGCAATCGATACCGTCAGCTACTTTCTTGAAAGTAGGTAGTATAAAGGTTAAGGTTGTTAAGGAAATTCGGGTTTTTGAATCAAAAAAATCTGAATCTCTGGGTTTGTGAAAAATCGAAATTAACGCGGGTGAAGCCGCGCGCAAAAGCTAGTTAAGTATAACTGCATCGTATAACCTAACGCCTGGCATATTTTCTGAAAGCTATATTATGAATTAAAGGTAACGCTGTAATGGTTTATTGTGCCATTTTTAGGGTTTCATAAGTACATAAAAAAGAACTGATCAAAAGGATCAATTTTGAGCCCACAAGACATGAGGAATAATTTTAGGTAATAGTGGCTACATGCCATTGCAATCATAAGAAGATAAAAAACATTAATAATTAAAAAAGGGAGAAAACTAGGGCGTTGAGATCATATACTTAACAATATTGATTGGGGCAACATGTACATTCTAAAACAGATTAGGTAATAGATTTTCATTTATCTTTCTGCCTGAACTTTTTTGATTACTCAAAATGTCAAGAAGAGAGTCTCTTAGACTGTATAACTGCATCACTACCAATCTCTGTAATAGTGAGCCGACAATGATTTGTATTTTGTGATGAAATGATGATGATGAACACGTAGCGATCACCATACGCCCTTGCACTATCGATCGTGCATTGTTCAGACTCGGTGCATTCCGCGAGTACCGACAGCAAATAAAATGCACTTGCTACGTTTATTGTTAACTTCACGTTTTGGACGCAAAGTTCAAGGCCTTTGGGCGTTGTGGTTCCGTTGTATAAAGGTTATTTAGGTGACTATACAGATGTGCCTGTGTCATTGATTTTTCAGAGTTCCGTACCCAAAGGGTAAAAAGTAAAAACGGGACCCGATCTCGCTGTCTGTTCGTTCGTCCTTTCGTCTGTCACCAGGCTGTATCCCTTGATTTTCCCTTGATTTTGAAAAATTACGATTAAAGAGGGGCTTCCATATTACAAACGTGATTACTTGCTCGTTTTTGGTCGTAAATGGACCTTCTGGCTTACATCATCATCTCCAAAGATATTCTATATTTTACCTATCCTTTATATCGGATATCTTTGATCATCTCGCTACGTTATATAGATAATGATATGTAACCCTTTGTGTGCGAGTCCGACTCACACTTGGCCGATTATTTGCAGTTAAATCTAAAAACTAAACTAATTTGACGCATCTAAAAATAGTGTCTACTATTTTCAAATTGCTCCCCATGGGACCAGATATAGCATGTTTAGACGCATCAAGTAAGAAACTGCAAAAAACCTCGAAAGTATTCACACAGTGTTTTAACATCAAAACGGGTTGACCGATTTTTCATGTTTTTTTTGTGTATATTCTTTAGAATAGGATGTATCTACTTAAACTATTTTTCATACCCCTAAGTGGGAAATAATTTATATGGCAAATAACATTTGCCGGATCAGCTATAGTAGCGTTATCTCGCTGCAGACTCGGTCATAAATAATTCGAGTGTTTCGCTTTTGTTGTTCTTTGTTGAGTTGTCCATTACTGCAGAACAACAAAAGCGAAACACTCGAATGATTTATGACCGAGTCTGCAGCGAGATAATAACACTACTATAGTATTAATAAAGATTTTTTTTACAGTTACTTTTTTAATAATAATATGTGTAGAATAACCGACTGTTTTTGCTGCCACTACAATCAGTATGAAGTATTTGTACCTATTGTAAGTTTGTCCAACATTCGGCGCGGGCGCAGGTCACACACCTCGATACCTGCTGAATGGGAAAACGTGAACAAAAGAATTGTTCAAACACCTACATAAACTACCACATAAACAATCATATTATACACACAGCATTTACACGGATTAACTTTTAGGATATTTTACAATTTATCACGGTCCATTTTCGTCATATTTAATTTATTAAGCCAGGCCTAACGTCTACCTATCTTTTAAAGAATATTTCAACAATGGACATATATCCTGGACAGGGCGGACGGCGTAAAAAATGTCGCCAGTTTATCGGCGCCAAAAATGCTTGTTTTGCCACCAACAGTCAGGCCACGCTGTACCTCGCTAAGCGGCTATCTATAGAATTTTGACAGATGGCGCTACTGTTTTCATGTACGAAATAGGTTTACGTAAATCGTTTGGATGCCTATATCCTGAGTTTTCTTATCAGTGATTTTATTAACCCAGAAAAGATAAAAAGATCTTTCATCTTTTTATCATATTTATTTTATTCTGTTTTTTTAGTGTTCATTGTTGTTATAGCGGCAACAGAAATACCTACATCATGTGTGAAAATTTCAACTGTTTATGTCATAGCGGCTATAGAAATACTTATAAGATCTGTGAAAATTTCAAATTTCAAATGTAATTATTACGGTTTAAGAGACAGACCTTTCCTGTACCTACTTGCAAGTGACAAATAGCGTTACTTCGCGACGTATAAAAATGGAAAAAAATTCTAAACAAAAATGTATGCCATCTGACGTTCAGTGACGTTCAGTTGAACTAAATTATACCCATACATAGTTCGCATGGTAAGTATTATACATTATTTTAAATTTTGTTCCATTTCTATACGTCGCATTTGTCACTTGGCTCTGCTAGCTGCCTATTAACGGCGTAGGTACAAGCCGTATTTAAGTGATTTTGAATGCAGTTTTACTTAAAAAACTATAAAGACATTTACTTTCAAATTTGAACGTCATGTATTTTGGGTCTTTAATCTAAAATCGCTTAGGAGCAGAAACACATGACAAGCAGTTTTAGCCAAAAGACTTTATTCTCTTCGTTTTCTAAGGTGAAGTGAAAAAAATCCAATTATACCATGAACTAGGTATTTAATTGTGCTATTAATTAATAATTGAGATATCATGGCAGAGTGATTAAAGATTAACACGTGGATTAATAAACCTGAATGTGGTCTCGATTCACGAATTCCAACCGATTGTTTTGATTTTGGTAACTATAAGCACGTTGACATATTAATGTCCTTCTAACTGAAACTCAGAAATGCATGCAAAATTACTGCTTCACGGTAGCTATCAAAAAGGTTTTAGTCGAACCATCTTTTAATATATACAATTCTCTCGCTTTTCTTTGTTACCAAACTCATCCGAAACGGCTGGACCGATTGTTAAGAAATTTTCAGTGTATGGTCATTAGGTCTGAAAGTAGGTTGTTTTTTTTAAATATTCCTACTGGAAAAACAACTTTTGCCGGGTCAGCTAGTCTAATATATAAAATTCTCGTGCCATTCTTTGTTACAAACTCCTCCGAAACGGCTGGACCGATTGTTATGAAATTTTCAGTGAATGATCACTAGGTATGATCACAACATGAGCGCTGAGGATGTCCGAGGGGGTTTTAGTGGGTAAAAATCCCACGTAATCCAATTGCATATCTCAGTGGAGATTTCCTCCTCGTAAAAAAAAAGTCTGAGAGTAGGTCGTTATCTATTTTTTTTTTATATCCCTAATGGCAAAACAACGTTTGCCGGGTCCGCTAGTAATATTAAAATCTAAAAACCGACAACATAGGGAACCTTTCGTTTCCAAACCCATTGTTAAAGCCTGTGAAACATATTTGCACACGTTTTCCGATCTAGGCGATCTCGAATAATAAATTAGGTAACACCGTCCGAGAAACGGCGCGAAATAGTCCGTAATAATGCGAATTCCCACTGTATATTATGTACTAGTATGAAAGTGAACTGTATGAACGAAGGCTTGCAACAGGATATAATTTATGTCTGGCTGACAAAGGTATTGAGGTAATTGAGGACAATTTTAAAATACTAGCTGATCCAGCAAACGTAGTTTTGCCGTTTACATTATTTCTCAATTAGTGGTGTCAAAAATGATAGGTATTATAGGTACCTACGTTCTATTCTTTCTATTCTTAAACCTTCTTAGATACACGAAAAAACCTTCCCGACAACTACGAATTTTTTAGGGATAAAAAGTAGCCTATATGTTTATCTATTTATATTTAAAATTTCAGCCAAATTGGTTAAGCAGTTGTGTATTTCTCCATCCAAACTTTGGATCCCCGTTTCACCTCTTTTTTTAAAAGTTCTTTCTTAGTGTATCCCTAGACCTCATAAGGTATGTGTCATTTGTCAAAATTTCCACTAAAATGTCGCAACATGGTGGAAATCGTCTCTGTGGAAACCCATCAGGTTTCACCCGTTTTCCAATAAAGTTTAAAATGATTTTCAATTTTCTTTTATTCTACTTATATACACGATTATTTCCATGACGATCGCTTTAATAGTTACTAACGAAAGGACGGAGAAAGTCTCAAGATAAGTCTTTTTGGGTTTGGAACCCTAAAAAATGTAAAAAGTCCTTTCCCTGATCTGTGGTCCCGAATCAATTGTAGAGTATCATCTATTTCATGATAGTACACATAAGGGGATTTATTGAATTTATTTTTGTCTTTCTCACTCTCACGGAGATTTGGTAGGTGCGACATGCAGTGTCGCGGAAGAATATAACAGAAAAACGACCTTTTACCTAATTACTCAAAAACTAAGCTGGTTATCAAAAATCTGTTTCTTAGAGTGTTTGAATATTATTATTACCGACACTTTAAAACAAAAATTACAATTACATCCAATGTAGTGTCCGTTAAAAACTAGAAAAACTGAGATTTTGGAGCAACTTTTAGGAGAACTTTCTATCGAGAAAATTTTATCGAATCGTGTTTCTGCTTCTTAGCGATTTTAGATTAAAGACCCAAAATACATGAAGTGTAAATTTGAAAGTAATTGTCTTTATAGTTTTTGCATAAAAATTCATTCAAACTCGGTTAAATACGGCTTCTACATCGTTAAGTATTATTATATCAAAAATTATACAGATATATCTCAGTGCGATGGCACAATTGTAATATTATGTCCATTCAAACTTCAAGCTGCGATCACTATCTATGTGATGTGTTGCAAGGTGATTCGGATTCAATTATGATGTTATATTATACGAATTTGCGTGAGAAACCTTTGAAAACATAATTAAATAAATAAATAAATATCAGGACATTACACACATCGCAATTTAGCCCCAAAGTAAGCGATAGCTTGTGTTGTGGGTACTACGGATAAATATATATACATACTAATATACTTAAATATTATATATTGAAAAACACCCAGGCACTGGAAATATTCATGCTCATCACACAAATATTTACCAGTAGTGGGAATCGAACCCACGACCTCCGACGCAGACGGCAGGTTCGCTGCCACTACGCCATTCGGTCGAAAAAATTGTGGATAACTCACATGAATGCAGGTTTCTTTACGATAATTTTCTACCGTTAGTAAGTTTTTCAAATGGAAATCAGTGACGAGATGCAAAAGTAAATGCACTCCTAATGATATGTGATAGGTACGCAAGTGCCAGATGACCTGATGTTAAGTGATACGCATTCCCATATTATCACCCGAAGCAATATTTCAAGAACAAAATGTAGGTCTGGCTCTGGACTTGCAACTCTCTCAACACGGGAATAGATGTAATTTTTGAAAATACCTACTAGCGTCGCGCTTCTTTATTATAGTAGTGTTATTATCTCGCTGCAGACTCGGTCATAAATCATTCGAGTGTTTCGCTTTTGTTGTTCTTTGTTGAGCTGTGCATTACTGCAGAACAACAAAAGCGAAACACTCTAATGATTTATGACCGAGTCTGCAGCGAGATAATAACGCTACTATAGACGATAGTTTTTATACAATATATTATTAAAAAAGGTTAGGAACATGACCAAAAGGAATATTAAAACTTACATTAAAAATTGGCTTAAAAACTGCGATTATGAATGTACAGAAATTTTTTTTGAGAAATTCTGATACATTTAGACACACACACACACACACACACACACATACACACACACACATTATCAGAATTTGTATCATCAGTTCTAATAAGATTAGTTGATATCGGTTGTCTTTTAATGTCAAATGTGATACTTAGATCATAGATAATAAGGGAAGACACTGACTCCTGTAACACAGTTATTACTACCACAGGAGGCAGGGTTTAAATCTATTGTTTGTAAACCTACTATCTGTTTGATGAATAAAGATTATTGATTATTGAATGTTGATAGTTTTAAATGGATTAAGATGATGATCTGCGTGCTGGGTTCCTCCGCAGTCCGCAATAAAACGTTAATAATTAAAATGCCAGTCTAGATTGCCGACAGTTTGGGGGACATTTTGACATTTCGCCGCCGCAGCATTGCCGCAACGGCATTCCGGCGGGCGTGGTGCTGCACGATCGCCGCCAAATGTTATTTTCAGCTCTAATGGATACCCGCTTTATTATTTTGTATGTCTCAAGAAGATTAATTAAAAAAAACCGATTGGAAAAATATCAACTTATAAAAACCTAGTAGGGCGCGGGAGTATCCTGCCTATAAAAGTATCGCCGCCGTTTCGCAGTTTTTATTAGGCCTCCTTACTCAAAGGGTAAAAACGGGACCCTATTACCACAGTTTAAAGATATCCTACTACAATCTTTTAACACTGTGCTATGCTATTACTAAGTCTTTGTCATCCGTCCGTCACCAGGCCGTAACTCTTGAACCGTGATAGTTATACACTTAAATTTTTTACGGATTTCCGTTGCCGCTATAACAACAGATACTAAAAAAAAGATTCCGACGAATTGAGAACCTCTTCCTTTTTTTGAAGTCGGTTAAAACAGAACAAACGTGATTTTTTGCTTGTTTTTCCTCGATATTGATAACAACGACAGGTAGACAGGTGCTTAAAATATTCACAAAATATTTAGTTAAATATTCACTTTGAAAATAAATAGTTAAATTAAAAAATATGTACGTAGGTATATTTATTATTTAAGAGGGGCTCCCATACAAAAAACGTGATTTTTTGCTTGTTTTTTGAATTTGGCGGGTAGAGGTGTTTTCTTTGGAATTGGTCTTGATAGTAGGTACGGATCCCACAGTGCGCGAGCCCGACTCACACTTGACCAATTTTAAGCTCGCTGGGAATTTGATGAGGTTTCGAGAATTCTTTAGTTTGTAGAGCCTTCTTGAACATGATGGCGAAGCTGCTCACCAATCATCCAAACCAAAGATATTCAAGAATATCTTTGATCCAAACGTGATCCAAACCATGTTTTTCTCTGACCCATTTTTTGCATAGTTTCCTACCAACATGCGTTGAATATGATTTTCTATGAAAAAAAAGATTCCGACGAATTGAGAACCTCCTCCTTTTTTAGGGTTCCGTAGCTGAATGGCAAAAAACGGAACCCTTATAAATTCGTCATGTCTGTCTGTCCGTCTGTCCGTCTGTCCGTCTGTCCGTCTGTCCGTCTGTCCGTCCGTATGTCACAGCCACTTTTTTCCGAAACTATATGAGCTATACTGTTGAAACTTGGTAAGTAGATGTATTATGTGAACCGCATTAAGGTTTTCATACAAAATTTTAAAAAAAGTAATAAATTTTGGGGGTGTCCCATACTTAGAACTGAAACTCAAAAATTTTTTTTTCATCAAACCCATATGTGTGGGGTATCTATGGATAGGTCTTCAAAAATGATACTAAGGTTTCTAATATCATTTTTTTCTAAAATGAATAGCTTGCGCGAGAGACACTTCCAAAGTGGTAAAATGTGTGTCCCCCCCCCTGTAACTTCTAAAATAAGAGTATGATAAAACTAAAAAAAATATATGATGTAGATTACCATGCAAACTTCCACCGATAATTGGTTTGAACGAGATCTAATAAGTAGTTTTTTTGATATTTACATTAAACCTCTAAAACAAAGTTAGTATTGCGGTTCGATAAGAAAAGTGGTTTTTATGGTTTTATTCCTCCGGTTGTAGTACGGAACCCTCAGTGCGCGAGTCCGACTCGCACTTGACAGGTTTTTTTTGAATTCGGTTAAAAATAAATTCCGCCATTTTGAATTTTTCTATGCATCGAGTAAACCTTCGGGTCCTGATCACCTCTTGTCGAAAAACCACTCTTCCATCTTTTATACGAAAAATTCATCTGGTAGCAGAAGGACAGACGGCCTGACACTTGTTTTTGCGCAACGAATCAGCTAAGCTGTTTAGCGTGAAAATGCAGCCAGTATTCTCGGCACCATTCCACGCGAGCAAGAAAATAAAAATAATTTATAAGTTTTAATGTAACATTTTCAATAAAAAAGCTACTTAATCAAATTTTTATCCATCGCTTTTAGTGGCTAAAATAAATCAAAAACAGCAAGCAGCAATTTACCAACAACGGACGTTAAATCTAATGTACTTGACCCGTATTACATAACGTACCGTATTCGTAACATATTATTACGTCTATTATGATACATCTTATGGTCATCTGTCGGTACATAATTGGAAAGATTTTGAGATAATTTTTCGAGCGGGCCATTTGTTTTTTAGGTCTATGTTATTGCTTCCACTCTTTCGACATACAAATTAAGGTAATGTTTGTGTTTAAAAGGAAAAATGGGGAGTAATTAAAAACCATTTCTTGAAATGTGATCCTCTTAGAATTCATTATCTAAGAAAATTATTTCTTGAATTTTTTTCTTCGGAATCACAGTTCAGAATAATAAAGGGAGAAGACCTGTTGCGCTTATGTATTGTCTTATGTCTACGCGGTGCGGTACCTACTGTTTCATTTTATGGCACCGCAGGCAGCAAGAGTTGCAATAAAATGAAAATTTGTCTAGACGCAATTTTCCGGACAACTTTGATGAATTTTCCGTAACTCAAAACTTAACTTAGCAAGTAGTGGTTACGTTAAAATGGGTTTATATTTACCCTTACAATGTATTGCCAATAATTTTATATGTAATTATTTTATTTATTATAAATAAAATAAAAATACAAATATTATATTATATACATAAATATCATACATAATATATTGAAAAACACCCAGACACTAGAAAACATTCATGCTCATCACACAAACATTTAATCATGCTGAGGTTGTCTGGAAGAGATCGCTAGTTAGCGATAAGTCCGCCTCATTGTTACCTGTATCTTCTTTTTATTTCTACTTTCATTCTAAGTCCGCCTCATTGTTATACCTGTAGGTATCTTTTTTTTATTCCTACTTTAATTTTTGTTGTTTCTTGGGTGCACAATAAAAGTGTATACATACCTACATACATGTATACATTTTCCAGTTGTAGGAATCGAACCCACGACCTCCGACGCAGGCGGCAGAACCGCTACCGCTATGTCATTCGTTCGTCAAATTGATATTATACATAAGTAAATAAGTACTACATATTAAATAAATATTACAAAATTGCTTAGGTACTACATGCTAAAACAGTGCTTATAAATGTTAGATACTTCTGTTTGACAAGTACATATTATAAATGAAAACTTGCCAAATTAAGATTGATCTATTGCCTCTATGTTTTAATGGGATTCCGATTTCGTTTCGCAAAGAGCACATCGTTTGCTTCATTCCTAATATAAATAAAACAGTATAAATAACATCTCACAAATCACGTCTAAGCGATTGAACACGCGTTTGTCGTGACAAGTTAATTGTTGCAGGTTACTTTTAGAGGCTTTAAGGTGGTTGCACATTCAAATTATTACTATCTACTGCTGCCCTCTAGCATGGGTAAGGGATAAAAATTCTATCCCCCATTTTGCCCTCTGACAGGACATAAAATTATTTTCATCTGACCCGCTCAGAAAATATGGAATGAGATGATGATTTAGGTTTTTGAAGACTGTCGAGGAGCACGGGCATGGTAGGGACTGCTAAAACCTAAAATACTCGGAACCTCATACAATTGGCAGTGAGCTGAAAAAAAACTCAAAATGGACTCAAGATGGCCGCCATACAAATTTCGTGTTGTTCTATCTCGGAAAGTATAAAAGATAAGAGAGTGGTTTCTTAACAAGAGGTGATCAGGATCTCAAGGTTTACGGGAAGAATGGAAAAAAAAATCAAAGTGGCGAAATTTATTTTTGCATGGAAAATGTACATGCCACAATAAGTAGGGAACTATGCAAGTCATTGACGCAGTTCTACGGAGAACCGCCAGAGAAAAATATGAGAAGGGATGATGATCTAGGATTTGGATGATGATTGAGGAGCACGGTCGTGGTTTTACAGATAGTTAAGGGCTGCTCGAACAAAAATACGCTGAACTTCATCCGATGAGGTTCAGCGGTATTTTTGTAGGTAATTTTTTCAGCCCACTGCCAATCGGATTCCAATTGGCGATGGAGATGACGGCGATAATTTTACGGGCGGGATGACTTTTTTTTTTTTTTTTAGACAGAAAATGCCTAACGCATACCCCTTCGGCAGGGGAAACGAAGGGGTTATGTGGGGCTTGCACCCACTAAAAACTGTTAGAAATCTAGATTAGGTTTCAATTTCATGTAAGAAATTGATAACTCGAATTAGGATAATATTTTGTATTCTGTGGTATGTCCATAGACCATCCATAGTCATTACGTTTAATTTGACACATTGGTTTACACTCTCTCTGGTTCTACCGCTCTGCGCATAATGTCCGCCCATCAGCCTTCAGCTTATATTAAATTAGTTTAATAATGTATTAGCTCTAATATCACTGAAGTAAACCTAACAGTTTAATTCCACTTCCACTGTGTATTTATTTTCCCCGTAACAAGAGGTCATGGGGCCCTCACTGAAGGAAATCTAAGGTACACAAGTCACGACAACGTGGTTGAGCGGCGTGCCTTCGCAAAGCTTGTGGCGTCTGCCATCTACCCGTGTGGCGTTTGAGTACATTTCGCAACGTGAAATATGGCTTCAGGAGCGTTATCATCGAACCATCTGCATCATCACAATCTACCGTTCGAAAAATTAGAAGGTATGAATAATTATAACATGTGGAAATTTAACATGCGTCATACTTTGATCATCGATGATTTATGGCCATGCATTGAAGGTACAGAGCCCATCGATACATCTAAGGATCTACGCGCACTAGCCCGCATTAGTTTGGCTGTGAAACAAGCTTGGTATCAACTAAGCGCAGTCTTTGAAGATAAAGGTTTCGGACGGCGTGTAGCATTGTTAAGACAGCTGCACCGTGCTAGTTATGCAGATTTTGATAGTATGAGTGCATACTTTGAGCATATAACGACTCTTGTTCAGCAGTTATGTGATATTGGCCGAGCTATAGAAGATGCTGAAGTTGCGGAGATTGTCTTGAGTGGCCTTCCACAGGAGTATGATATCATCGTATCCAGTCTCGAAGCTGTCGTCTGCACAGAATACGTGACTGCTTTAAGTTTAAGAAGCAGAAGACAGATAAAGCAACAGCATTGGCGGCTATATGTTATGGAGTCTTCGAGAGTAAGGACTGGATCGTGAATTCCGGCCCTCGACTTATATATCCAGAGACTTACAGTGGTTTATCAAGATAACAGAATGTGATAAGACTGTAGTTGCTAATGGTAGTACCCTAAGGTGTCTAGGTAATGGTGATGTGATGATTCCTATGAAAAATAACAAGTCTCAATTAGTAACAGATGTTCTATATGTACCTGGCCTCTCGACTAATTTAATTAGTGTTTCTAAATTATGTGAGAAGGCTTTATCTGTGAAGTTTGGTAATAATAAATGTTATGTTTTCAATGGGGAATCTCTTCTTGTGTCTGCCACTAGACGGGGGGGTATTTATATTTTGGACAATGTTTTACAGGATTTTTACTTTGACTGTAAATGCTGTGCCAAAGCCACAAAGTTCGCTTGACACAAAGGAGAAAGCCAAGGATACACCAGACTTATGCCTGTGGCATAAGCGGCTTGGACATCTGAGTCTCCGTGGGGTAAGTAAACTCCATAAACTTGCGGTTGGTGTTAATGTTAACTCGTCTCAGCTCGATATTACACCTAACCAGTGTGTGTCGTGCGTTGAGGGGAAGCAAGCAGTGCAAAAGTTTCCTAGGGGTTAAGCAAAACGTTCCAAGCAGTTGCTGGAGCTCGTACATTCCGATGTATGTGGTCCAATGCCGGTAAGTAGTCTGGGTGGATCTAGATATCTGGTAACGTTTACCGATGATTATTCTAGAAAGACATATGGCTATTTAATGAGATTTAAATCTGATGTTTTGTCCAAATTTAAGATTTTCAAAGCAACTGTTGAGAAGCAAACTGGTTATTTTATTAAACGTCTGCGTACTGATAGGGGTGGAGAATATTGCAATGCTGAGTTCTCCAATTTTTTAAAGAATGAGGGTATAGTTCATGAGACTACAGCTCCTTATAGCCCTTCACAAAATGGCGTAGCTGAAAGACTAAACCGAACACTTTTTGAGAAAGCTCGCTGTATGCTTCGTGAAGCTAATCTTCCTAAAGAATACTGGGGAGAGGCTATTTCTACTGCTATATATCTTAAGAATCGAAGTCCTACTGCAGCTATTCCCAATACAACTCCTGAAGAGGTATGGTCAGGTAAAAAAAGTTAACATAAGCCATTTACGTGTGTTTGGTTGCCGTGCTATGACACTCATTCCAAAGGTAAAGAGAGATAAACTTGATTCAAAATCTAGAAGTTGTATCTTTGTTGGTTATTGTGAACATACAAAAGGCTATAGATTGATAGATCCCTCAAACCCTAGGCAGATTATTATTTCTAGAAATGTTGTATTTTTTGAAAACCAGTTTATAAACCACTGTGATAGAAATGGTAGTTCAGAGAGCAATTGTATTTTTATTTATAATGATGTAGGTATGCAAAGCAACCGAATCAGTAACAATAATGTGAATTTGAATATGCAAAGCATTGATTCAATTGAAAATAATAATATTAATATGGATATGCAAAGCATTGATCCTATTAAAATTAATAATAATTCTGATAATATTAGTAAAATGGGTATGCAAAGCAACCAATTATGTGATAATAGTATACAGAATATTAATACAGATATGCAGAGCAAGAATGAGTATCATATTAATGATAATAGTAATGGCAGCAATGATACTGGCCTTACTAGTAACGAGAAAACTAATAATTCTACTCAAAATGTTGATGATGATGTGTTTTCTTCTCCAATTTCAGGCGAGCCCTCCTTCCAAAGTGCTGAGGGGACTGCAACTAGTGAAACTAGTGACGGAGAAAGTAACGAGTCAGACTTGACTGTAAGTAACGAAACAGTCGTTCGAGGGGAAGATGTAGTGCTAGAGGCTCCTAGTGCTAGCTGCGAGCGACCTGTTCGTTCTACTCGTTATCGAAAACCGGTAAGGTATCAAGACTATCAGTTATCTGATTTATCTGATTCATCAGATTTGTCATTTTTAGTAAGCGGTTTTGTCTATGACGAACCTCAATCTTATAATGAGGCAATGGCTAGTCCTAGCAAGGATTGTTGGCTCACCGCTATGCAAGAAGAGTATAATTCTCTGATTAAACATAATGTATGGCAATTAGTGGATAGACCAAAAACTGGCAACATAGTTTTTTTTTTATTTTTTTTTTTTTTTATTTTATACTTATGACCCCTGACGTAGTCAGAGCTTTTCGCTACAATTTTAATTTTTATTATTGTGATGTTTATAAATGTACATTTATACTATTCTTTAATTACTTTTATTTTTTTCTTGTCATATTATCTTAAAATTTGCATCCTTCTTATACGTCTATCCTCTGCAAGAGTGGTATAATTTTCTTATACTGTCTTGCAGCTAGTCTCTTTGTCTTTCGACCATTTCTTTTCTTTCCTTATTTATGATGTTATAATTTGTATTATTTATTTCTGTTTATTACTATTCTAATAATTTTCTTACTATGTTTCAGGAAAGTCGCTCTTATCTTCTTATTTGCCATTATTTGCGCAACATTTGCTTCGGTGATGGGAGTTTCTAGTTGCTGTTCTATGTTGAACCTCTGCATGCCAAAGACTGGGCATTCAAACAAAATGTGTTTCACAGTTTCGGATGCCTCAGGGTCACAGGTGCACGATGCGCTCTCCTTACACTTAAATCTTGTTAAATATTCAGAGAACCCACCGTGCCCTGTTAACATTTGTGTGACCAGACTATCAATATCAATTTTCCTTACGATCCTGTAGGCTTCAATGGCATCCGGGAAGAAGATCTTTGTGATTCCGGCCGTTTCCCCATTTTTATATCTACTGTTCCATTCGTCGAGGGATTCCTTGCGGATCTGGCCCTTGACAAATGAGACAGGACAAAGGTCATAATCGGGGCTCTTTTTTGAGTGAAGAGCGGCACTTTTCGCCAGTTCGTCGGCGCGCTCGTTTCCGGTCAGGCCAGCGTGGGCTTTTATCCAGAACAAGGTTACAACTTTGTTCTGGGTAAGTGCCAGCTCTAAGCTTTTTCTGGCCTTGACTGCCAAGGGGTGGTAAGACCGGTAGCTGACTAGGGTCTCCAGCGCGGATCTGGAATCGCTATAGATTCCAAAGCTGAGCTCGGTACTCTTGAGAATCTCCGTCGTTGCTCTGCATATGGCCAGAAGTTCAGCCTGGTATACCGTGCTGTAGGATGGCAGCTTCAGTTTTATGGCTTTGAACTCGGCCTCTCCTTTCCATAACGAAAGTGAGGCACCAACTTTGTTGTCAATTTTGCTGCCATCCGTGAAGATGCGCACAATTTGGTTGTTATAATTGTCAACATCCTCTTGGTCTACCAGGCTTACGAAATTAAGGCTCATATGAGTGGCCGGATGACCGTTCTCTAAGTACCTGGCCCTTCGCTCGACCTCCCTGCCCGCTAGCTCCGGCCGGGGCACTCCCCTTTTTGCCTCATACAGAGCTGCTGCCTCTCGTATGCGAAGATCGAGTGGGAGTATCCCGGCCAGCAGCAATGCGGCATTCAGGGAGACCGTGCGGTATGCCTTGCTGAGCTTTTGCGCAAATCCGCGCTGAATACAATTCAGCTGCTTCACAACCCCCAGCTTTCTCGCCGCTGGTGCCCAGGCGCTCGCCGCATACAATATGATGGGTTCTACTACTGGAGTGTATATAGTTCGGATTATTTCCGGATGTAGGCCCCAGCTGATCTTGGCCGCTCTCGACAGCTGCCTGTAGATGTTTGATATTTTTTTGCAAGTGTTTGCGATATGTGTATTAAATGTCAGGGAGCTGTCAATAGTAAGGCCAAGGATTTTTATTTCCTTAGTCATGTTTATGGGGACTCCTCCCATGCTCAGGAGTGGTGTGTCGTATTTCAACTTTCTTGTGACCACCATTGCATTTGTTTTGTGGGGTGCGAATCGAAGTTTATTTCGGACACCCCACTCCTGAACATGTGCCAAGGTTGCATTGGCTTGCCTTTGAACATCCTGTGCAGTGTCACCATCAAAAACCAACACAATATCATCGGCGAACGCCTGACAGTACTCGCCCCTTTCCTCTAGGCTTTTGAGCAGAGGGTCCAGAAGGAGATTCCATAATATGGGTCCCCCTATGGATCCCTGCACGCACCCTTTGTTGGTCGGCTTACTAAATTGCTCGCCAGCATACCGCACGGTGACGCTCCTGTCGTGCAGGTAATTGTTTAAGAGCCTACGTATGTTGACAGGGCAGCCCTCCTCCGCCAATCGTAGTTTGATGGCTGGCCACCAAGCGCTGTCGAAGGCTCCCTCTATATCCAGCGATATCATTAATACAAGTTTCTTCAAGTTCAGCTTGCTCCTAATGTATCGCATGAGGTCATAGAGGGAGTCCTCGGTGCTCCTCTGTGGCACGAAGCCATATTGGCGGGTGCTCATTTTTGGGAGCAGGTGCCATTTGAGTCTGCCGACCAACATTTTTTCGAGGATCTTCCCCATTACAGATAACAACCCAATCGGTCTGTATGATTTTGGGTTAGTTAGATCCTCCTTGGCCGGTTTCCTCAAAACAACAACTACCGCGCGTTTCCAGATAGTCGGAAAACTGCCCAGTTCGAGGCATTTATTAGCGAGTGCCAAAAATGTCTCCGGGTCTCGTCCTATTACCTGGCTACAGATGTCTGCAGTCAGTCCGTCTTCACCCGGGGCCTTCTTAGGGTTAAAGCTTTCCACGGAGTTTTTGAGTTCCTCCAGAGTAAATGGAGGGTCATGAGAACTATCATGGCTCGAGTCATTTATCTGGTTGGCTGCTCTTCTTATCTCTACGTGGTCGGCATTATCCTGGCATTCAAGGTCCTCCGGGTAGAATGTTTCGGCCAACAGTTTGACGGATTCCTTTGTACTGAGGGTGGCTCCGTTTGCGCTTAGAGGAAGGTCTTCTTTTCTTTTAGCTGTTCTACCTATCACCCTGTATATTCCTTCCCACATCCCTTCTTTGTCCTGCTTGCTACAAAACTCCTTCCAACTACGTATCTGTGCTTCCTTTTCCTTAATTTCATACTCTTCTTTCTTTTCCAGGTATTTCTCGACTACCAAAGCTCTACGGGTCGGCGCGGCGCTTCGTATTCTCCTCCTCCTCGTGTTGACTTCTCGCCTGAGCTTATCGAGTTCTTCGGACCACCACGGAAAGGTAAGTTTAGCGTTAGATTTTATAAGAGGTATGTGTTTTTTACACATTGTTTGTATTATATGTATGTATGCCTCTATGGTATTTTCTAATTGTTCAGTATTGGTGATGTTTTGAATTTTTGTTTTATCTATATTTTGTTCAAATTTTAATTGGATCATTTCCTCATGAAATTGACTCCAATTAGCTTTTTTTGTATTGTATACCCTAGTAGTTCTATTTATGTTAACCCCTTTCCCTTTTCTTAATTTAATTTTGTAATAGATGCCGTTGTGATCCGAGCTCGTCATGCTCTGATCTACCGTCCAGTCTTCCACCAGGTCGAGGATGTCTGCGGTACACACTGTTATGTCCACGTAGCTGCTGAATGATTTACCTCCCCTTATTGTGTCGAAAGTTGGAACAGAGCCGACGTTAAGAACATTAAGTCCCAACTGGTCCAGTGTCCCTGCTAGAGTATCTCCTCTTGCGTCAGTTATGCCACCACCCCACCAGATGCTTTTTGAATTACAGTCTCCTCCTATAACAAGCCTTGTGGACTGTGCTGTAGCCTCTATCTTCTTTAGCTGCTCCAGGTAGGGCTCCAGGGGTTTGTCCGGTTCGAAATAGAAGGAGACGAATACTAATTCCCAGGCATCAGTACGGATCTTGACGACTATGATGTTATTTGTTGTCAGTTCTGGGCACTGTATTACGTCTATATCTTGATCAAAGACGGCAATTGCTGCCTTTACAGTGCCCTCTCCTGGAGTGGTATTCTGAAATATTCGCGTCCTCCCATATGCCTTCATGGTTGTTCCTCCACCCACATAGGGCTCCTGGAGTAACGCCAGAGCTGCTTTTCTCTCTGAGGCCTCTTTCATAATTTCCGTGGTTGCCAGCTGTTTCCGCTGCAAGTTGGCCTGCAGGAAGAGGTAGGCTTTATCTCTGATAAGGGGAGGCGTTATTGTCGGGCTGGTGTTTTGAGTGAAATAAGCTGAGTTGTGGACGCTGCAGGCCACCTTGGTGCCTTTAGCAATACGATACGCTGGACCGTGCTATTTTGTCCCATTTTCTGCGCGTAATACAGTCGGTGCTAAAGGCATTATGTTGGATATCATCCAGTTTTGCCTGATGACAGTTCCTGCAACTGGGAGGGTCACCAGCCCGCCAGGATGGACACTCGGCACGCAAATGATGGCCCCCACAATGCGAGCATGCATCTTTCTCCTCCGTGCACTGTTTCTTACCATGACCGAAGCGAAGGCATCTCGTACATTGCATGAGCGGTGTTTGGTCGAAAACCTTGACTCGCTGCATGTCAATATGTACGCGCCCCGCCTCGGTCAAGCGCTGCCATATTTGGGGAGAGACTTGCATCACCACGTGGTTTTCGTGTGGGTTTCTGGCTCGTTTCCTGTATCGTACTACCATCTTTGTGTTTTCTTTATCCAAGCCCTCCAGCAAGTGCGAATTCTGGTTTAGGATCGCCCTGGTAATGTCCTCATCCGTATTGTATGACAGTACGTCTTTGAGCACCACCAGGGGTAGCTTATTAACGGCCTCTTCAATTCTTAAACTTTCGTCGGATTCCTTTAGCCTTTTCGTAATGTGATCTAATTCCGTCTTAGAGTGGCATCCTAGGACTATTTTTTGATTTTTTACCTTACGCATCCTGTCTACTCTGAGTCCGGTGTCTATCGCGTTCACTGCAGCTCTTACCTTGTCCGTCACCGTCCCACTCGTGTCCTCCTTGTTCTCAGATGAGACAATGATGGAGTGCATCGGTGGGGGAACTGCGGCCATTTTTTTCGCAGCTGCTCCTGCATAAGTAACTCCTTCTGTGAGGTGGCTGTTTTGTGTGGAGTGTGATGTTTGTATTTCTTGCGTGAGTGCACGTGTAGAGTGCGTGCACTCAGCAGTGTTTTTATTACAGACTCTCATCGTCTCCATAAGTTCTGCGATTTGGGCGCTTAGCTCACCTCTTTCCGCGATGTTTCCTTCTTCCTTCTCCATTGATTTTCTTGGTCCGAACTGTACGAGGCAGGTTGATATGAGGGCAAAGTTTCCCAGCATAACATCCAGTTTTGTGAGGGTATCCGTAACCGAATCTTTGATGTCTTTTTTTAGGTTTCCGGATTTATTCATAAGTGCTTGGGATTCCCTTATCATGTCTTTTCCATGTTTTATCATTTTCGGTATGTCCTTTAAGAGGTCCATAGAGTCGTCTGTTGTCTGATCACATAGGGTTGCAGTTGGGGATGTTATCATGTAGGTTTTCTCCAAGACTCCCTCTTGTGTTATTTCTTGGTCCGCCAATACTGCGGCGTTCTCCTTTCTGATTATTGCCGGCCTTAGTTGCACGGAGGATTCTGTCGTTGTCTCGCTTTTCTGGATCACAAGGGCGCGTTTTCCACTCCTTTGGCGAGTCCCTCTTGTGTTAGCCGGAGCTCGCTCAGTAATTACTTCAGACTCTGTCCGTTTTACGCGTCCAACAGATGGTCTGTCTTCAGTTCCGACGTCCACAAAGAAGACTTGTGATGTTCGCCTGGCAGAATCAGTAACGCTCAGAGGCTTATCCGCTGTTTCAGGTGTCTTTAGGGGTGTTCCTTTTAGCACGCTGGCTACAGCTTCTTTTGGGGGTGTTTTGAACATATTGAAACGATATAACGCAGAACCTCAATAATGGCTATAAGAGATTAGTATACACCGTTTAGGCAGTTGAAAGCCAAGGGTCAATATAATTTTTTAAAATCCTAACATAAGTCTAACTAAAATGGTTGGGAGGTGTAAATTGCCTTCCAACAGTCAACCAAAGCACGAATATAATATATTATATAGGAAGTAATTTAAATTTTTGAGAAGTGTAAAAGCCTCTCGCCGGTCAATAAGCTAGAAAATGCCTATACAAATATAAATAAAATAAATAATTGTAATTCTAACCTAACCTCAAATAGACAATGATTAAATAAAACTAGAATCGACACAAAAACACATAATACGAATAAAATTTCTGAGAGGTGTAAAATGACTCTCAGTGTCAAAATATAACTTAAAACTAATGACTAAATCACTTTGTTGCGGGTGTAAAAGGCCCCCAACGGTCAAAACTTTAAAGTCCTATAACTAAAAGCAGTTAAAATTGAGAGGTGTAGGGCCTCCCAACGTCCTTTAATATGCAAGAAATGTTTTGTTGGAAGGTGTATAGAGCCTTCTGTCAAAGAAAACCGCACTTAAAAATTTTTGTTAGTTTTGTAGTTTCGGAGGGTGTAGAACGCCCCCGAGGTCAAAGTTTTGACTTGAGAAGCGACTTGGGGAGTGTATATGGCCCCACAAGTCGTCCTAAAGCCCTGAACCACTTTCCGCGGTTAAAAACGGGATTTTTGTTTCGCGGCTCTCCTTACGGTAGCGCTCGGCCCTACCTGCATAACCAAGATAGGGTGGGTGGGGGGGCCCGTTTTTCGCGTTTTCCTTTAGGTTGGCGTGGCGCGAGCGCGCCGGCGCGTCTGCGGGCGCACGTGCGCGTGCCCTGGCAGCAGTTCAGGAGAGAATTCGCGGGAAATTCGCGAAGTTTTCCTCGAAATTTTCACGAATTTTCCGAGAACAATCAATTTTCCTTCGCTTTTCAGGGCACCGCAGGCAGCCGGGAGTGGACGACAAACGACACCAGCGCGAAAATCGCGGAAACTTTGAGGTAAGTGGTCGAAAATAGAAAAAATAGAAGAAATTTGTATCAATTTGGTATCTGGCAACATAGTTAGTTGTAAATGGGTTTTTAAACTTAAATCTGATGAGTCTGGTAACTGTACAAGATATAAAGCTCGTCTTGTGGCAAGAGGATTTAGTCAAAAGCCTGGTGTAGACTACACAGATACTTTCTCACCAGTAGTAAGACATACTAGTCTAAGAATATTGTTTTGCATTGCAAATGAATTAAATATGGACATAGAACATCTGGACATAAATACAGCTTTTTTACATAGTAAACTTGATGAATGTATTTATATGGAACAGCCTGTAGGTTTTATAACTGACAAGAACAAAGTATGTTTGTTAAAGAAAAGTTTGTATGGTCTTAAACACGCAAGTAGGCTGTGGAATAATACTGTTAATGTTTTATTGACTAACAATGGTTATATACAAAATAAATGTGAACCATGTGTTTATATGAAAAGAAATGACAAGCAACTAACAATTTTAGCATTGTATGTGGATGATTTTTATATTTTTACCAATAGTTCTAAGGAAAAGGACATATTGTATAAGTTATTAGAATCTGAATTTAGTTGCAAACACTTAGGTTGTGTTAAGAACTGTTTAGGTATTAAGATACATAGAGACAGAGCTAATGGAATAATTATGTTTGACCAATCAGACTATATTGTAAAGTTGTTAGAACGTTTTGGTATGACTAATTGTAAAAGTGTCTCGACACCAATGATTGCTAGTAAGCTAGAGAAAGGATCATGTGATAATATTTTAGATGACACTGTTTATCCATATAGAGAGCTGATTGGATGTCTAATGTATTTGTCAGTATGTTCTAGGCCTGACATCACTTATGCTGTTAATTGTTTAAGCCAGTTCAATACAGCATTCACACGAGATCATTGGATCGCTGCAAAAAGAATATTAAGGTATTTGAGTGGTACCATGCATAAAAAATTGGTGTTTGTTAAATCTGGTACCCTTGATATGTCAGTGTTTGCTGATGCTGACTGGGCCAATGATGTCGTGGATAGGCGGTCTTATAGTGGTTTTGTTGTAAAGGTTGGCGGCTCCACTGTGTGTTGGGAGTCGCGCAAACAGCGATGTGTTGCGCTTTCAAGTACTGAAGCTGAGTACTTAGCCCTAAGTGATGCATGCAAAGAAGTATGTTTTATTAGGAATTTTTTGTATGAAATTTTTAATAAACATTATGATTGTAGTATCTTTAGTGACAATCAAAGCGCATTAAAATTGCTTGAAACTAGGGAATATTGCCACAAAAAGACCAAGCATATTGATCTTCGTTATCATTTTGTAAAAGATCTTGTAAGGAATAAGCATGTGAGTGTTAGCTATTTACCATCTGAGAATATGTTGGCTGACTTGTTTACAAAGCCCTTGTCTAGTGTTAAGTATTTGGGGTTTGTTAATGACTTGGGTATGAAAAATGTTGAGTAGTAGGCATTTTTCTGTATAAATGATTATATATGTAAGTCAGCCCTGTAGATCATAAGTTTGGATGGTTTTGTGGTGTATAAATTAGTTAGCACATTGTATGGTCATGCTAGACATGACATAAACGATGTGGAGTTTTTTTTTGTCCTAATTAACCTGAGATGTTAATTTATTAATATTTAGTGTAACTCTGCATTGTAAGATGGTTTTTTCTCATGTTACGCATGAGGGGAAGTGTTAGAAATCTAGATTAGGTTTCAATTTCATGTAAGAAATTGATAACTCTAATTAGGATAATATTTTGTATTCTGTGGTATGTCCATAGACCATCCATAGTCATTACGTTTAATTTGACACATTGGTTTACACTCTCTCTGGTTCTACCGCTCTGCGCATAATGTCCGCCCATCAGCCTTCAGCTTATATTAAATTAGTTTAATAATGTATTAGCTCTAATATCACTGAAGTAAACCTAACAGTTTAATTCCACTTCCACTGTGTATTTATTTTCCCCGTAACAAGAAAAACTGTCTGTTCCTACGACAAACCTTCTGAAGGGAGTACGGGATTCACTATCGCCAGGTCTCGACCAGCCACCTCAGCAGCAAGTCCCATCATTGTCGGCAGCCTGGCTGCTGCTGGAACCGTCTGAAGGGCGCGCCTGTATTGCTCGCCACCTCCTGGCCTGTCTATATTGCACGCGCCCTACTAGTTTATATTATATAGGTTTTCTTGGGATACTTTTTTCGTGAAAAAAATATCCCAATTTGAATTTTGTATTACACCCGCCGTCCGAGGATAGTCAATGATTAGATTAGAAAATATTCTATTACCATAAATTAGGTAAATCGCTATCTCACCTCGCTAAATCGCTGGATCATCAGGGTATAAAAAAAGTTTAACCTAAAGACCCAGTTAGTTGCCTCTCCTCCGATAGCTAATGACTAGGAAAAGTTCGTGTAACTACATAATATGTATGTAGAAATCAGATTATTATGAAAACATAATGATTATGAACACCGGTCCATTATTTATAGATTAACGCATTTCATATAAAATATTCTTTCAAATGTTACCTTATGAACTTTTATTGGATACCTAGATTCTGTAAGAAAATCTTTGTACTAGCAAACATAAAAAATTTAAATATTGCATTGCGTTGAAAATGCAAATAAAATAAAAATAAATTTTGTTCACTGTATATAAGTGTCTCGTGCCAATTTTTGTTACCAAACTCCTCCGAAACGGCTCGACCGATTGTTATGAAATTTTTTGCGTATGGTCTGAGAGTAGGTCGTTATCTATTTTTTGGTATCCCTAATGGCAAAAAATCATTTGCCGGGTCAGCTAGTATTAAAAAAACGTATTTACAGTGATGATGTGGTTTTTTGGTAACATTAAAAACAAAAGATGTTATCATTCTGTTATAAATAAAAACTTTCCTTTCCTCATACGCGAAATTTACTTTAATTACTAACATAATGTCCTCAGTCCACTTATTTAATATTTTATGACGGTATACATAAAGATAACATTTTCTTCTTTATATCTCGAACTTTGTGCCAATAAATATTTTGCAATTTCTTTTTAAGTGATTTTTTTGTAAAATAAAATCCTCCTTTCACAATACCAGGTCACCGTAAATGGTGTGACATTAAGTACGCAGAGAACAGGAAGCGTAATGGAATTTTTCATTTAAAGATATGGTCACGTTCGGGTAAGGCCCGGTTTCCGCCAAACCGGAGCTGTGTCTGAGTAACCAATCAGATTTCGTCATTTTGACATGTCCGAAACTGAGGGGAGACGAAATGACGAAATCTGATTGGCTACTCAAACACAGCTCCGCTTTGGTGGAAACTGGGCCTATGTGCGGTTATTAGGCGTTACAAGCAATCGGCCGCTTTAGCCAAAACAATCTGCAATAGGAAAATGTCTGAGTGCTTTTCTTTAGAACTTGCTGACACTTGAAAACTTCATTAGCGTGGATTAATAAACTAGTGATGTTTTTTCTTCTAAGGTACGGAACCCTACAAAGACTTGTAGTTTCGTCAGAAATGAAACTCTCAACAGCCCTTTTGGATTATCCCTTTTAGTTTTTTCCCATCTCAAAAATGCCCAACGCACATAAATAAGTTTTCATTCAAAAAAATTAGAGGTGTCAGTTACGATAAAAGTGCGAAGACGTGTCGGTTACGTTACCGTAACGAGTTCAGTGGTTTTTACCTATTAAAAAATGCTCAATTCTCCAAAAAACAAGTTTTCACGCGTGGGGAGATCCTGGATCGTACAATACCAGGCCCAAAGCCAAAACCGCAAGCCTAAAAGAAGTTTACCGAAGAGGGATCTTTCCTGCACCTACTCCTGGGCAATAAAGCCGAGCCTCGAATCTTGTCTGGCTAAGGCTCGACAGAAAAAACCACTGCTGCGCGAATTTAAACAACTACCTAGTCTCTATTTAGTAAGACCCTAGCTCGAGTTTTCCACTCCTGCTGTCCAGTACTCAAGGATCTGTTGAGACACCATAATAACGTTTTATCAACTGCATACGATAAGGTTCAGTCGTTTAATGCGTTTGAATCCGGTTTGGATTAAATTAAGATGATCCTTCCGACTCGTTTGCGTGGTTAAAAGGACTTTCGTAACGTTCTTAGATATAAACGAATACTTAATCTACGAAACTTGGTACAACGTAATATTCTCTCCTTGATTCTCCATCTTTTAGTTTTTTCTAAGAGAAAAGAAACCAGCCAATTATGCGAGCCAGACTCAGGTACCGAGGGTTACTACTATAAACGTTTCACTTTCTTTAACTAACTACATAGGCTAGCGCTTGACTGTGATCACACCTGATGGAAAGTGATAATAATATAGTCTAAGGTGGAACGCGCTTGCCTAGGAGATATATGTCCATATATATATCTGAGGTTTCTTTATCTATCAACCGCAGGTTCAATAATGTGTTGGTCCCATCTGGCCCGCTATGCACCGGGGCTGATGAGAATTTTTTCACAAAATTTCCCATCTGCCCCGGTGACTAAGAAAGCGGGTAACATAGACAGAAGAAACATAATATAGGCGCCTGGATGCCCTGTAGGCCTACCATAAGCCCGTTAGTGCTACAGAGAGCGCAATATTCGGACTCTTTCCTCATTTTGTTACACCACTGGCAGCGAGATATCGCGCACAATATAGATTTTCCTATGAATAACGTGTAGCTATATTTTGTCTATTTACACTAGACAAACACCAATCAAATCCTATATAAAAAAATATGGATGCCCAATGCCCATATCTTCAGGTTTCTTATCGGTGGTTCAACATTAATGTGCATCAACCTTTAAATAAAAAAAATCAACCTTTACATTAAAAAAAAATCGCGCCATAATTTTGACACATAAACCAAGATGGCCGACCACAGACAAACTGTCTACGAGGCAACGATTACAACCATAGATCCTACAACCTATAGGTAATTAAATAATCATAACTTTTTATATCTCTAACGCAACGAGAATAAACTCTCACGCCAAAATTACCTACCTGTTTTGAAAACGGCTAATAGAGTGACCTTTGGGCTTATGGAGATATTATCTGTGCTTTGTTTTTTTACCCAAGTGCCAAGGAAGGGTTATGTTTTTCACGCGTATGTTTTATGTTTGTTTGTGTGTATGTTTGTAAACTTTATTACCTCGTATCTTTTAAAGGTTTAGATGGCTTTTGACAGTTTAGGTATCGTTAAATTCGTCCCAAAAATCTAAGTGTTCTTAAAGGTATAAGATTTTTCAGAAAAAAAATCAACATGGCGGATTTTGAGCGCTAAATTCTACGTAATTTACAAAGAAAATTCAAGAAACCTATCGGTACTAAAATGAAAGAAATTAAAGGAGATTACAAGTCATATACGCATCGTGTAACGAAAAGTTGAAATAAAATTGAAGGGTACATAAGTGTACTTGATGACTAATCACCGTGTAAAAATATTACATGGAAATAAGCATATTTATTTTTCCTTAATGTTTGGAAAAATGGATGTGCTTATTTTTTTTGCATTTTTTTAGTGCATTATTTTAGTAACTTATAAGTTGACATTTTTCAGTCATTAAAATACCTATTAAGTAACATACCAGTAGCTACACCATTGGCGTGAATTGTACGAAAGATTTATTAGGTAAAATCTACATGACCATTTCTCACTGAACTTGTGATTAAAACCTGTGCTTAAGAACTAGGTAAGTACATAATATTATATGGTACAAATATGTAACTCACTTTATTGTAGTAATGAGATAAATTTTGTTGTACACTTTAAAGTTACAATATGCAAATACCTAAAAAATTCAAGTACAACATACAATGTCGGCACAAGTCAAAATTGATTATATATAACATTATCATAACCTAAATACCAATAATTATTATAGAACAAAAACCACTGCATGGGTCAAGGTATAGCAGCGTCGGCAGTGCATTGAGCTAGTGTACTTTGACGACCTCCCTGGCTCAAAACCGCGCGCTCAAAATTGAGTTGGAGGTCGTGGGTTCGATTCCAGCCCGATCCGTCAAATGGTTTGAGATGTTAGTAAGTTAATTACTTACATGCCTCTATACGTCACCTGGGGATATTTTCTATTATTTATTTGAAATTCCGAACTGACTAGACCGATTTTTTTGTATTTTCGGTAAATCTGAGAAATGGCCGTAAGCAACGTTTGAAGGGTCAGCTAGACATTTGATGAAAAAATTATGAAAGTTCTCTGAGTCTCAAAATGTGCTAGTTAAGTAAGGCGGGTAGGTACATGTAAGGCGGTAGGTACATTCCCGTATACCTATATACCTAGTAATTTCCAGTAATTTCATCAATAAAAAATCGCTATAAAATACCTACTCGCTAACACGGTAAACGTTGGTTTGCCATTTAAGGCTTCCGACCTATTCTCAGGCCTACCGAATGTTAACAAAAAAAATCATAAAAATCGGTCTAGCCGTTTCGGAGAAGTTTTGTTATAAACACCGTCACACGAGAATTTTCTGTATTAGAGAAGATAAGATATTTGTTTTCCATTTTCCCACAGTAATTGTGGCATGACTGACCGACATTACCCATTTGACGTTATTACCCAGGCTGAGGCACCGCCTTACATAACCCAGTAAATACTAACAATTGAATCGCACGCAAAGCATTTTTCGTTTACGTAAACTTTACGAAGCTCTTCCCGACACGAGTTCGTTCTAAATAGGAACAATTTAAGACAAAATAAATACATCGATGACGGAAGTAGGTAATCTATACTTCGACTTTTAATTCGATGCAGTAAAACGACGTTTTGTAATTTACTAAACTCAAATAAATCTGATACATATAAAACTTTTTAAACTTATATATAGAAGATTTTATAACTGCAACTTTCTAAAGTATGTGGTATATACTTACCTAGGTACTTGGATTTTTTATTTTATTTCGTATATTTAATTTACTAAGGGCCGATTTTTCAATCGCCAGATAAACTATTTGAGGAATAAATTTGATCCCAACAAAAACATTATCATGTATAATGTTGCCAGACGAGTATATGGCTCACACTGTCAAAAAGTTATCAGATCTCATGTAGGGCAAGACTTCTGACTTTATACACCCTTAAATACAAGCTCTAACTTCACAAACTCTACACTTTAGTTACAATAATGTCTTGGCCGTTTGGCTACCGTCACATGGGCGTAAAGTGAAAAATGTATCCCACCAAAATCATTTTCCTGATTTCAAATTTTGATTTAACAGAACTTACAGAGTACTGAAAAGTGAATAATTTTTTGATTTTACGCCCAATGTAACGGTAGCCAAACGGTCAAGACATTATTGTTACTAAAGTGTAGAGTTTGTGAAGTTAGAGCTTGTATTTAAGGGTGTATAAAGTCAGAAGTCTTGCCCTACATGAGATCTGATAACTTTTTGACAGTGTGAGCCATATACTCGTCTGGCAACATTATACATGATAATGTTTTTGTTGGGATTTCATTTATTTTTGTAAGTTTTTTAAAACAATGTTTTTTATTAACTTAATTTTTTTTTGTGTATTTCTTGCACTTCAAGTGCGCCTCTTTTCACAGCCCACTCTCTAATATGTTTGTATTACGAGTAGAAGTACTTTGCTTAGAAGTATATTCTGAAAATTTAAAAAACTTATACCTAGTGGATTTAAAGTTAGTAGTTTTGGCCTACCGAAAGTGAAACTAATTTTACATTTATCAAGATAAAATGATAATTAAAAGTAATGTATAGATCCAAACTTCAAATTTTACCTATTAAAACACAAAGTCAGATACAAATGAAAGTTTGGATGTTTGTTACTCAATCACAACACAACCACTGAACTGATTTGGTTGAAATTTAAAATGTAGACTGATTATATCCTGGACTAACACAGACTACTTGTTATCCATTACAAATCTAAGGAAGGTATCGGTGAGATTTGTGTGTTTATTAGTTTTTAACTATTGTTTTATTTATACTTAGTCTTTATTTTCGTTGGGCGCTGAGGCGCTCTTGAAATTCAAATTTGACGCTTGACACGCTTGACAACTCATTTTGGTCACAGAGCACTGGACTCTGGGCAATGAACACGCGGAGCTCGGTACGGGAATTCGGGCTTGCCGCGTGTACTATGGTACTGGGCACACTGACGTTGGGGCGCTGTTAAAATCCACATAATTTACGCTTGGCATGCCCGACGGCTTACTGTGGGTACTGGGCACTGGGCCTTGGGCACTCATCTCACCCTGGGCACTGGGAACTGAGAGCTGGGCTCGTTGGACGGGGCCTGTATGTAACTTGGGCTTGACGCGTCCGTTTGGGCACTGAGCAGGTATTTATGCGCTAAACGCTCTTCAGAATCAGAGAGATTTGACGCTTGGCACGTTCGACAGCTCAGCTGGGCACTAGGCACTCGGTTCAATGTGGGTGCTTGCCATTGAGCGCTGGATCCTGGTCACTCGATATGCAGTGAAACTCGGCTTGTTAAACATGACATGCATGGAACTTGGGCTTGAAACGTGCGATATTACTGGGCACGGGGCACTGGGCACTTGGGCGCTTGGCCACTTACCAAAAAAAATTACGTGTTTTTCCAGATGTATACTAGCAGATATCTTACATGAAATTAAGTTTGTACCTATCTTTATACGTATGGGAAACCCCATACGAAATTCCAACCCCCTAATTTGATGTGGGTGTGGGGTGATTTACTAAAAATCCTGAAACACGTATTTAATTGTTTATTACAAAGAGTCCCTATATCAATTATGAGACCTCTAGCATCAATATTATCCGTAGTTTCATACAAACTTCCATCCCCCCATACGAACTTTCAACCCCCTATTTTGATGGATGTGGGGTGATTTACTAAAAATCCTGAAACACGTATTTAATTGTTTATTACGAAGAGTCTCTATATCAATTTTGAGACCTCTAGCATCAATATTTGCTGTAGTTTCATACAAACTTCCATCCCCCCCATACGAAATTCCAACCCCCTAATTTGATGGATGTGGGGTGATTTACTAAAAATCCTGAAACACGTATTTAATTGTTTACAACGGAGAGTCCCTACATCAATTTTGAGACCTCTAGCATCAATATTTGCCGTGGTTTCATACAAACTTCCACCCCCTATTTTAAGGGGTGGGGGGGTTAAATTCCCAACTTTTGGAATTTTTCTGTTGGTTGTGTACTAATTCTAGCTTACATACCAAATTTCAGCTTTCTAGGACTTCAGGAAGTACCTAGGAATTTTGATGATCATCAGTGAGTCAGTCAGTCAGTCAGTCAGTCAGTGACGAAATCTGGGTTTTTCAGATGTCAATAAAATCTAAAGTATAAGACCTGTGATATTGAAACTTTATACGTTTAATAAGTTCACCGGCGACATCATTTCCCGAGAATTTTGATTATCTGGAATAATTCTGGCCTAAGTTATAAGGGTTTAAAAATACGGCGAAACACTTCGAGAAAAGATAGGTAGTGCCCTCGCGCTTCGCTTGACTCGTCTGGCGGGGACACTACCGTGTCCCCAGAAAACATATTATGCCATACAAAAGCTGAGGGAAGAAGAGGGAGCCCTCAACTTCAAAAGTGCGGCAAAAAATACTTTGCCCAAATTGGCTAACCCGACCCGTCGCTACACAATTTTTCACACACACTGGCATCCGCACACCGTACAAATTTTAAATAGACACTCACACTACAAGAAAAAGTTGCCGCACTCACAGAGCTGTCGTTGTTAGGTTGGGCTCTATCTAGTCGGAGCGCGAGCGACGACCTATTATAAATATGATAAAATATCTATGGGTAAAATCAATCAATCAATCAATTTATTTATTTTCCCAATCACATATAATTATATTACATTTTAATATTATATATTAAAACAGTAAAAAAGTGAGGGGAACTGCTGCTTGAGCTAGGTGGGAAACCTGTGTTTCAAATCACCAGGCCCTTTCCCGAATAAAAGATAAACACATTGTACATAAATAAAATAAAGACATTGTCTCCGAAGTATATACAAAACCTCCAACCTCAAACACTCTCTAAATTATAGACGATTTAATTGGCTTATTATTGTACTTTTATTAGGAAATATGATTCACTCTTATAAAACGATTTTCCTTCCCCTTTCGATTCGTAATAAATTTTGAGAATTATCGATTCGCAATAAATTTTGAGAATTAATTATTTTCGCTTTACATAAAAGTTAATCCACCATATTTTAGCATAAGGTACTCTTAATTCAATGATCACGCTCATAAAACCACATAAAAATCGCCATGAATTTCGCGACAAAAGTGCGAAATGTCGTAAAAATATATTTACGAGTTTACTAAAGAGAAAGTGATATTTTTTGAGAAAAATAAAAACTTCAACAAATTTTGCATGCCGAATTTGTTATTTTTAAAATTCGTATTTGAGTGTAATCAGTTTAGTAGTTGCGGTAGGAGTTTTTCTCCCTACAAACTTTGGACCCCCGTTTCACCCCTTATATTTCTTATATTGGGGGATATTTCTTAGTGCACCACTACACCTCATAGATCTATAGTAGGTACTAAATCCCAGTGGTTTGGGCTCAGCGTTGGAATTTCAGCTACCAATCAGCCAGTCAGTCAGTCAGTTTCTTCTTTCATATATTTAAATTGCCTCCCAATCAGATTGGGGACATGGTAGCTACACTCTGCAGAAAAAGGTAAACCATCCAGGTGTGAAATCAAACTTTCTTTAAACTTAATTTAGATTTATGATCATAATTATTAATTATAACTCATGCCTAAAAAGCGTCAGAAAGTTAAGTAAATGCGTACCTTTTTTGCTGAGTAGGTCATTTTTCTATGCTACACCTGGAAAAAAAAAATAAAACACGAATTAAATATGAGGTACAGAGCTGAACAAACGGGATGGACTTACACCAACCAAGAACAAAATCGAAAAGTTTGCATATTTTTTTATATTTAAGATTTTAGTTTAAGTATACAATGATATAAAAAGTCTTAAATAACAATTACAGTTGAAATAACAATAATAACAATTTAAATGAAAAAATATCTGGAGTTAGTATTTGACTGCGATCTCTCCTGATGGTAACAAATGATGATGCAGCTAACGGTTTCTACACAGCATCTCGCCGGAACGCTAAATCGCTTGGTGGTGCGTCTGTGCTGTTAGAGTTGTAACTAGCCACGGCCAAAGTATCCTGCCCTGCCAGACAAACATTAGCCAATTTCGAAATTGGAAAAAATACTTTGTTACATTATTTGATAATATATTAGGTCCTTACATATGAAATTGGCGTTTTGTATGGGAAGAACATAAAGTCGATTTTTTTTAAATATAATATATATATTTAATCAAAGTATGTACCATTGCTATCTATGCACTTTTGCCACCTTATAGGTAGTTCATTGATCCCTTTACTAAAAAAGCCATTCGGACGGGAATCAATAAAATCTTTGAAAGCGCTTTGGACTGCCTCATCGGAGTTAAATTTTTTCCCTTGTAAGAAGTTATCCAAATTTCGAAAAAAATGGTAATCTGTTGGAGCAAGGTCCGGGGAGTAAGGTGAATATCTTAGGCATTCCAATTGAAGCTCCTCTAATTTGGTAGCCGTCTGTTGTGCAGTGTGTGGTCTAGCGTTGTCCTGAAGCAGCAGTGGCCTAGAACGATTGACCAGCCTCGGTTGTTTAGCAGCAAGCTTTTCCATCATGGATTGCAGTTGCTGACAATAGATATCCGCCGTAATCGTCTGGCCAGATTTAAGAAAGCTGTAGTGAACGACGCCGGCGCTAGTCCACCAAACGCTTACAAGTAATTTTTTTGAGTCAATTTTCGTTTGGGGCAGGATTTGGCTGGTTCGCCAGGGTTCAACCATTGCGATGAGCGTTTCCGATTATCATACAGGATCCATTTTTCATCACAGGTAATGATTCGATTTAAAATCCCTTCATTACTGTGCCGGTTGAGTCATGTAACACAGCAGTCTACGCGCGTTTGTCGGTTTGCTGCACTCAATTCATGAGGTACCCACCTTTCAAGCTTTTTTTCCTTCCCAATTTGCTTCAAGTGAACTAAAACAGTTTTATCACTAACACCGCAGCCTGCAGCTAGCTCGGACGTGGTTTGCGATGGGTCCGCTTCCACAATAACCTTCAATTCTTCATTGTCAACTTTGGTCTCCGGCCGTCCACGGGGCTTGTTCTGCAGGTCGAAATTTCCAGAGCGAAAACGTTGGAACCAAAAACGCACTGTGTTTTCTTTTGCGACACCCTCGCCGTACACATCATTAATCCTTCGAGCCGTTTCTGCAGCACTGGTGCCGCGATGGAACTCGTACTCGTAAATAACGCGATATTTCAAGTTTTCCATTTTGTAAACAGAGTGGCGCAAAAAAAAAACCAAAAGAGAAAAAAACAAATGAATTACGATTTTCAAAACACAAAAGCACGAGTAAATAGCTGTATAAATTTGAAATTGGAATTCCTAACCAAAGAAGAGATATTTGAGATCAAAGTGGCCAGTACGACAAAACGCCAATTTCATATGTAAGGACCTAATATTATTACACTATTTATTATTATATTTATATGGAGCATCTCCCATTGTCCTAATTTTTCATAATCAGTTTCCTGAATTGCCCCCCACTACGGAAGTTTTAAAGTCGTATTAAATCCTACCTGAATTGCAGTTTTTAG
This sequence comes from Coenonympha arcania, assembly GCA_036785405.1. NCBI lineage: Eukaryota > Metazoa > Arthropoda > Insecta > Lepidoptera > Nymphalidae > Coenonympha > Coenonympha arcania. Next base: position 934,798 of record CM072080.1, read on the forward strand.
GAAGTCACCATAACAATTTCGCATTTTAAATTATTACTATTACTGTTATTAACAAATACTTTTATGAGGTATAATAAATCATAATATCAATTAATATGTAATAGAGATAAAATGAAATATCATAAGATTACGTGGCGTCTAATAAACATCTAAACGTAAGACATAAATACTCTCTTTGTGTTCGAAATTAAAATAAAATGTTTATGATCTTATACCTATTCGTAATGCATGAAAAGTTGAGAGCGACTATTTAATGTTTAAGAACTACAAGTTTTAAAATGCAAACTAACACTACGCGATTGTGCATTATGCATTACATATTTTTAACTCTAACTCACTCAATCAATTCACAAAAAATCAACTCAAAAAAATCACTAAATTTTTATAAAGATGTAAGATTACGTCTTTATTTATAAAAATAGCTTAAGACCTAATCTCAAACCTACCGAATATATCGGTAGGTTTGAGAATAAGTCATTTCATACATTTACATGGCAAAACAACGTTTACCGCGTCAGCTAATTCTATTCTATAATTTAAATCGTCAACCGGAGACAATTCGATTGTCTACTTAATAAGATCGCCAACCAAATCGGCCGGTCTGTTCAGTCTTTAACTCAAGTCTGTAGTTATTTTGAAAAGCGTTCCAAATCGTCACGGAAGGTCTAGATCCCAGACTAGCCCAGCCTAGGTCTGAGTGTGGCGCGATTACAGCGCATGCCTGCGCGTGACCTTCCTCTGAGCACGAGTTTGGCATATCAACTGATGTGTAGACTGTATTGCACTCAAGTGCACACAACTGGCGGAAAGATTCTAGTAACTAGTCATGAGTCAAAGTACAAATCAACTCGCTTATCCGTTCAGCGGGGCTAGACAAAGTAACAGTCAGCAGCTGTGCTATTCTGCAAAAATACTTATAGCAGCGACGAGCTAACAGCTATGCGCTGATCGGTTTGCTTCCGTCAGTTATGCAGCCAAGGCGACAATTGGCTGCTGATGGCTGCGTTGCTATGGTTACCGTCGTTGGCCGCTGTACAATTTTATTTTTTAGGGTTCCGTAGCCGAATGGCAAAAAACGGAACCCTTATAAATTCGTCATGTCTGTCTGTCCGTCTGTCCGTCTGTCCGTCTGTCCGTCCGTATGTCACAGCCATTTGATTGATTTTTTTTTTGATTGATTTTTAAATGTCTTTATTGCCATAAATGATACACATAATAGCTACTATATCTATAACTATTAGAAACATAGGTTACAAACATTTTCAGGCTGTAAACCTCTTAAAATTTTCTACTTGATATTATAATTTATACAATACGTAACGGTTAATTATATTATTATAATAAATAAAATAAGATTGCGACATACTTGTTGATATTATCGCTTTACGACGTAAGAGGACAAAAATTAAAAAAAATCATAATGTTCGAGCGCCTTGCTATACGATAAGGTAAGAACAATACGCCCGGCCGCCCGTCTTCCGCGCGCAAACGGCGCGCGAGCGGGTACTTTGCAAAACCATGATACCATGATACGCTCGTGTGTCGCTTGGAGCTAGGTGCACACACTCTCATCGGCCCGCGGGAACAATAGGTAGTGATGGGGCAATCTATACGTTCCGTATCTGTCGATATACGGTAGATCAGTGATCTTGGTGGTGGTATGTCACAGCCACTTTTTTCCGAAACTATAAGAGCTATACTGTTGAAACTTGGTAAGTAGATGTATTCTGTGAACCGCATTAAGGTTTTCACACAAAATTTTAAAAAAAGTAATAAATTTTGGGGGTGCCCCATACTTAGAACTGAAACTCAAAATTTTTTTTTTCATCAAACCCATATGTGTGGGGTATCTATGGATAGGTCTTCAAAAATGATACTAAGGTTTCTAATATCATTTTTTTCTAAAATGAATAGCTGGCGCGAGAGACACTTCCAAAGTGGTAAAATGTGAGTCCCCCCCCCTGTAACTTCTAAAATAAGAGTATGATAAAACTAAAAAAATACATGATGTACATTACCATGCAAACTTCCACCGAAAATTGGTTTGAACGAGATCTAATAAGTAGTTTTTTGATATTTACAATAAAACCTCTAAAAACAAAGTTAGTTTTGCGGTTCGATAAGAAAAGTGGTTTTTATGGTTTTATTCCTCCGGTTGTAGTACGGAACCCTCAGTGCGCGAGTCCGACTCGCACTTGACAGGTTATTCGAGAATAACACCGCTGGACAGATTAATTTGTTTTGCTTTTCTTTTGCTAAGATTCTGTATGGTACGATATGCAGGAGCACTGCCCACATGAAACACCAAACACAATATTCCAACACTTTCCTTAAACATTGTAAACTCGTTTATATAGGTTTTCTCGGGACACTTTTTTGTCAATTTTGCATTACACCCGGAGTCCATAGATTTATATACAGTCAATGATTTCAACCTATTTTATGTACCATAGAAACCTATTTTATGAACCATAGAAATAAATTAAATATCTTTAGGGTTAGTTTTATAAGTTAAAAAAGTCCACCTAAGTGAATTGCCTCGATCGGTGTAAAAACTGAATGATTTGTACACATGCACTTCTGATCGTGAGTAGCCTTGATCCTGAACGTCAAAGGCCTTGCGAAAACAGTAGTAATCTGCAAGTATTTTTGTTTATTTAAATGTAGGTATTTTAGTTTTTAGGTGGATACTGAACCAGTGTGCCCGCAAAATTAAAATTTTATTTATTTTTCGCAAAAAAGTAATCATAGGATAGGTAATCATAGGTGTCTGGTGCTTCCCTCACTTGGGCAATTATTGGTATTTGTTGCCCGAGTGGGGGAATCTTCAGGCATCGTTTTAGTACGTAAGGTGTATTGTTTTGTTATATGTGGCATAATTTTCTGCGAAATAAAGCTTTTTTCTTTCTTTCTTCTTTCTTTCTTTCTAGGCTTAGTTGACATGAGTTTTGCGCAAATCACATTTATACATCTACATGCTTTTAAAAAAAACTTTGAACGAGCCTTATAGATTACGGAGTATTGAACCTAATGAGACCAAAATTGACCAATTTTGGTAAACGTTTTCGGGGGGTCAACAATTCGGTAAAAACGTCTTTACCCGAAGCAATATTTCAAAAACAAAATATGTCTACCTAACTTTATTTATGCACCGGAAACTTAACTTAAAATTATACCAAAGAAAAGACGTGCACAAAGGACAGCTTATCTCTACTGGAGAGATTTCTTCCAGGAGCCCTTGAATGTGAAAAAAATAAAGTTTGGAAATGCTGAGTAGGTACTGAAAATAGATATTACTATTATTTATATTATTTAGTCCGGGAATTCTCTCTATACAGGCATAGATAGCATTTTGAAAACACCTATTTGCTTCCCTCTTCATTTCTAGGCGATACTAAGTCCTAAGCATCTAATTAGTCACTACTAATTCAATGCCTAAAACGCTCGTAGTTCCAAAAAGTCAAATTTGTGTACCCGGAATTCGAACTGCTGAGCCTCTATTGAGAAGGATACATCTGAACCATTGGGCTACCATGGTGTAAAGTAGTGCCATGTTGTAAGTTAATTTTGTACTACGCCTAATATAATGATGAGTCGTGACCGATTATAAATGTTTATTTACCGTGACTGTATAATTTTAATTGTCCTACATTTAAATTCCAAACAAATAGATTAATCAGACAAGAATGTTAAACGGCAGAATTATCATCGTCATCATTTAATTAATTTGAGGTTTTGGGTTCAAATCACTTCAAATCTTAGCACAGGCCAGTTTGGAATTTTACAACTTTTATGACACTTGATTATCGCCATTTTGGCGCTAATTGTCGCGTAACCTGGCGTGAGCGTCTATAGAACTAAAATAAAATGACATTCACAACAACAGTCACTAGCAACAAATGTCAATTTAGTACCGTGGACCTTCGAGGGGGGCGTTTCAAATCGGCACAAAAAATAAACTGTCAGTTGTATAGAATAGAATATTTGATCCAGCGTAGGTACCTACTAGATTTAGCGTACTAAAGTCCGGTCGCGGAGCACGAAGAATTTCGTACATTAACCTGTTACTACCTGTCTCTGTCACTCCCGCGTCAAAAGAATGCGGTCACGCTCGCACAGATGCAATGACCCCGTCCTGTGCGCCGGATTTTGACGCGGGAGTGACAGAGACAGGTAGTAACAGGTTAATGTACGAAATTCTTCGTGCTCCGCGACCGTGCTTTAGTATAACAGAGTTCAGTGACATCGACCAACCATCGCCGGTAACCATAGCAACGCTTGGCTGCGTAATTGATGGAGACATTTTAAAAAGAGCAAGTACCGAGTTTCTTGCCAGTTCTTCTCGGTGCAAACCTGCTTTCCGAACCTGGCGGTAGAGTTTTGACTTCTCAGAGCTTATATCTAAGCCTATGTGAAAAATAAAGATTTTCATTTTCATTTTCTATTGATATTTATTTCAATTCACGACGTCTCGCCCCACTCTGTCAAAATGGCTTATGTTTCTTTCGATTCGTACGGAGTTTGATAGAGTGGGGCGCGCCGTCTTGGATCGAAATATCAGCATTGAACGAAAGAAGACACTTTGCCGTTTTACTAATTTATATTTTTGTTCACACTTTTTTTCTATCTACTTATCGATTTAGCATCCCAATGCGATGCTGTGTAACAATTTCCATTAGATTGATCCCTTCCAAGTTAGTAGGTACGTTATCTTCGGCTGCATCGTCACTCACCATTAGGTGAGATTGTAATTTGCAGTGTACTTGTTTTGTGTAAAAAAATTAAAATAAATCATAAGCAAAACCCTGGTTTGCTGAGTCGAGGAAACAAAGCATAATTTGAATGCCGTCTCGTTTCGTCACAGTCCCACGCGGAGCAATTTAGTTACATATAGGTATTATACCTACTTAAGTTACTTAGACCGTTTTGCTAAGTTATTCAGAGATGCAAAGTTTGAAAAACCCTACAATACTTAAGTTTTCGCTTCTGCGTGAGTTTCTACGTAACGCAAATTTTAAGATTTTCCATGTACTCGCATACATATATTATATTTTGACGAGATAACGTTTAATAAATTGATGAACACCAGCAACGCACATGAAAAATAGTAACGTTCCGCGCAACGTTCCACCTGAGCCTGTGCGTGCAAGCGAGAGCGCGCAACAAGCGATAGAGAGGCACGATAAAACAAACGATAGAGAGGCCAATTATGACGTTATCACGTAAATCTATCATCCGTAAACCGACTTCACAGACAACCAATTTTTTTTTGCATGTAAGCTAGTCCTAATAAGTATATAAAATAAAGTATATTTTGACAATAACTATGAAGTAATAGTAAAAAACCGTGGGTCTGATTGCGTAAGAAAACGTTTTCATCGTTATTATAATCGTCAGGAAATTCTAACCCTCAATTGGCTGGCGTAAATCAAGGAACCAATCAGCGGGCAGAATTTGTAAGCAATTACGATAGCGATGAATACGTTTTTCTTACGTAATCTTACAAAATATAAACTCCAAATACCAATAAGAAGAACAAATTACGGAACTAAAACCATACAGGTTGAGGGAGCACTGCTATACAATAGTTTACCGAAGGATGTAATATGTGACAAGTCATTTGTATCTTTTAAAAAAAACTGAAGAAACATTGTCTTAATATTTAACCATGTTCACAATATGTTCACACAATTTATAGAATAGTTTACTCTAAGTTTTCTTTGTTAATTTCTCATTAAGTGAAATTATTGTATTTCTTTTGAGAATAAATATCTTTAAACCTATAATCTAAGGGCGGAACCCTTATAAGATCACTTTATTGTTCGTCTGTCTATCTGTCCGTCACGACCCTTTATTTCAATAACTATTAAAGCTATCGACATGAAATTTGGAATAGTTGTAGCTAATAATGGCCCGCCGTCATTTCAATCATAAAAAATTGGAAATCTTTTTTTTTTTAAAAAAGGGAGGGAGCCAGGTCGTCGAAATTTCAAAATAAGATAACAATATGGAGTGGGGTATCATATGAAAGGGCGTGACTTGTGTACTCAAAAACCGATTTTTTATTTATTTTTATGTTTTATAGTTTTTGATTTATTGGGCAAACTGTCGAAAAATACCGTTCCCCAATTTTCTCCAAAGTTTCCGAGTATTGAAATGCACTATTTCAGCAAAGCAAAGCAACATCATGTTATACGATCATTTAAAGAGGGTCAATACCCGATATTGGGCGTTCATCAACATAACAATATTTATGTGAAACTTATATATTTTGTGTTGTAGAAATCTTTCAATCAGTCCTAAGACTATGTTAATAAAAATAACGGTTCTATTATCCCATTTGGCAACAGAACCCTAAAAAGCGTTGGCTCTATATATTAGAGTTCAACGCGCGCAAAGCACGAGAGTTTAAAACCGCGAATTAACCACAATTTCAACCTTTCAACTTTAAATGTGAAGAAACGCGATTATTTTGAAACTATAACAATACTGACTAAACCCTTTATTAAACCATAATGCAAAGGTAGACATTCAACGGAGACATGTGTGGTTGACATAGGGGCACTCACAATTTCCTTAATTTAATAATTGTGTCAGAAATTCGATAATTGAAAATGTATCAAGTATAATTTTTCAATATAGCATTTTGTATTGTATCTAAACATTGATATAATGTCACCTAGATACACACTCACTCCGTTCAAGTGTCCCGATCGAAGATCCGCGATTCAATTAAATTTTATCACCAAAATTAAAACATCACATTTTTTTAATATATTGTCTCTTTTTGGTTTTTTATTCTGAACAAAATTTTTTTTCAAATTTTAGTGGTAAACTAGATCAGGTAGTTTTTCTTTTCTCAAAACAAGGTTTTTTTAGTTAGTTTTGTATAAAATTTTCAGTATAGCCGATTAGAAATCATTATTTTACTATTATTGAAATGCACTATTAAAATAGAAAAAAAAAACTTTTTTTTTCAATTAATTAAAATCTAATTAATTAAAAAAAACAACACTTTTCAGAAATACATATTTTACAGCCCGAATTCTATTTTTTTACAGTGAGTATTTCGGTGTTTACATCAATGTTTCGACACTGAAACGCACTAAGTACACTAAATTAAAAAAAAAAAACAAGTAATCACCTCGAATACAGAACCCTTCACTGAACACACACTGCACTGCACTAAGCGGCACTGGTTTGCACGCGCGACTGGCGTCGTGAAAGGGAGACGTATCTTATATACATAGTCCTGCGTCTTTGACAAGGATGCTGTGATCTGAAGAGGGGACCGCTTCCGGGGTGCTCACTGGCATTTCTTTCATTAACTATATCAGTGGCATCCCGCAGACCAAAAGTGGGAATCCAAAATGAGTCTTTTGACCATTTCAGTTAGATGTAAGTATATATAACTATAGTAGTGTTATTATCTCGCTGCAGACTCGGTCGTAAATCATCCGAGTGTTTTGCTTTTGTATTTCACTGCTGAGCTTCACTGCTGCTTTTGTATTTTAGTGAACAACAAAAGCGAAACACTCGAATGATTTATGGCCGAGTCTGCAGCGAGATAATAACACTACGCTAGTTAAGTTTTAAGTATTTAATTGTAGATTATTTTTATTAGTGTACCTAACCGTAAGACTGTATTTAGTTTCTATGATATTCTTGTATATATATATATATATTTCTATATAATCTGAATCTCGGAAACGGCTCGAACGATTTTCATGAAATTTAGTATACAGGGGGTTTTGGGGGCGAAAAATCGATCTAGCTAGGATTCACTTTTAGAAAATGTCGAATTTACAAAAAAAAATATGAACCCTGCTGCCATCTATTGGCAACCGTCACCGAGCAAAGCTCGGTCACCCAGATATTTATTTGTTTAATGGTTAAGTTATTGTAAAATTGGGTGTTTTACCTTTAATAAAGAAATATTATTATTAAGTATTATTATAAAAGCTCCGAAGACCGCCTCATACTTGAAATCATGCCATCCAATGCGTGTTAAAATATTTAACAGTCTCATTTAAATTAAAATATCTACAGGCTTTGTTGTTTGCGTAAATCGTTCGGATGTCCATATCCTGATGTTACTTATCGGTGTTCAGCGGGGCTAAACAAAGTATGTAACAGTCGTTTAGCGTTCACGACAGTAGATAAAAATGTATGGACAAAACAAGTGACTGTAGAAAAACCACGTGACCGTATAGAGGAAAACGCACTTTTTTTTTTGAAAATCCACTACGACAATTTGAACGCTCCCTGGCGTTCTCGCAAACCTTGTAGATAACTTTAGCCCTTTATTTAATGTAGTCTGAGACTTTAGCGTAGGTACTTCGCATAACAAATGACAGCCGACAGTGAACAACGCTAAGCATATAGTAGATTCTGCTTTCATTTGTTTTCATTCGTCACGTGGTTTGTCCATACATTTTTATCTAGTGTCGTGAACGCTAAACGACTGTTACTTTGTCTAGCCCCGGTGGGCAGAATATAATATTATGTACCTCCCCAAGAATCCCACCACTTAGAAATCATTATCCTTATTCTTATCCTTCTCATCCAGATGAAAAAGAAGGATGGTGATGATGATGAATTCTAATGATTTAATCCACGCATAATCGCATAATAAGTATGATAATGTAATAAATAAAACCTGGTATTAATTAAATGCAATTATTAATGCAAATAATTGTAAGCATCCGACATTACGCGCTATTATAATAATTAATACTTAGTAAAATACCATCCTACATTATTATATCTTTATAATACAAATACCTTATATCTCATAAGATTTATATCTTATCTTAAAATATCTAAAGCGTACAGACTCACGCAGTGTTCTATATTATAGGGCTGTCTTTACATCGTTTCAGCCAACGGACGTCCACTGCTGGACATAGGCCTAGAATTCGACACCTCTTGAGTAGCTTGAATAAATGACAAATAGAAATGAAAAACAAAGTTGAAGTGAAACGTCAAAAACGTCACTAAAGTTTTATCAGAATACCGCAAATGTCACTTTATTAGTTCCGAGATGTCAAATTGCATTGTGAAGCTTCATTTGGAGTGCCACGTGAAATAAATCGCTTCATTATATTATGAACACCAAGTAACGTGAATGCCAAAAAAAAACTCACATGAGTTTTTTAGGTGAAATTATAAAAACCTGTTAACGTGAATAGCACGGCTGAAATGAACGCCAAACACCACGATCTTGCGCCGCCTAAATTCCATAATGCTTATCTTTGTGCTCCTATCGATAGATGGCGTTATACTCATCTATCTCGCAGTAACAGGTTTTTTTACACGGAAGGTATATACGGTGGATTGAATTTTGCCTATACGTACTTCAGACTTTTGACATTATGAATTTTTGGAAGGCGCACATGTTTTGTCATTTGTGCGTTTAATATGTTGATGTTCTATTTCTCTATGGATCCGAGAGCAGCACCACGCATCTGCTTTTGTCTTTTAACCCTTGTCTTTAGACGTAGTATATAATGTAGATATTTAATCGTTTCAGCCGACTGACGTCCACAGCTGGTCAAAGGCCTCCTGCTATGCTTTCCAGCCCGCACGGTCTTGCGCCTTTTGTATCCAGCGCCTTCCCGCGACTCTTTTGATGTCGTCAGTCCATCTGGTCGGAGGTCTGCCAACACTGCGCTTTCCCGTGCGGGATCGCCATTCCAGCACTTTGGGTCCCCAACGTCCGTCTTTGTTATGTCTTTACATAACAATGCGTAATAAAGCTTCATATAATAGATTTTAAAGGGTTTTCCGTACCCAAAGGGTATAAAAACGCGACCCTATTACTAAGACTTCGCCGCCCGTCCTTTCGTCTGTCACCAGACTGATATCTCTGAAATCGGTCACAGTTTTCACAGATGTATTTCTGTTGCCGCTATAACAACAAATACTAATACACGTTAATTAATTAACAAAAAAAACCGACTTCAACTCTCATCAAACTACTTTTAATACAGTATCCTTTCCGATTAAAAATTTAAGACTTATATGGTTTTCTCATGGACACCATTATCAGAACTGGACTAAATTGAAATGGGACCACACGGGAAGCGTCAGCTTTCTAATAAAAAAAGAATCATCAAAATCGATTCACCCAGTCTAAAGTTAAGAAGTAACAAACATTAAAAAACATACAGTCGAATTGAGAACCTCCTCCTCTTTTGTCTTTTGAAGTCGGTTGATAAATATAAAAGGGGGCTTTCATACATCACATATATTTGCTAGTTTTTGCTCAATATTGATAAGGCAGGAAGGGTATTCCAGACCTTTGTAGTGCCTACCTATCAGGAACGAGGGATCAAACCGCTTCGTACGTGTATTTGGTACAACAACTATGTACTGGTGTTATAGTAGAAGTAAACCCAAGTTGACTTGATTTTCCGTATTTAAAAGTAAGTTAGACATTTATGGAAAAAAAAAATCTATTCGGTAGATCCCTGAAATACATATCGACGACCTCCCTGGCGCAGTGGCGGCGCGCTCGGATCCGAGTGGGAGGTCGCGGGTTCGATTCCCGCCATGGGCTACTTTGGAATTTTATAATTTCTAAATTGGCTCTGGTCTGGTCTGGTGGGAGGCGTGGCTAGTTACCACCCTACCAGCAAAGACGCACCGCCAAGCCATTAAGCGTTGCGGTGCGATGCTGTGTAGAAACCGTTGGGGTAAATTTACTTACCCCCTTCCAAGTTAGTACGATAACATCTTAGTCTGCATCATCACTTACCATTAGGTGAGATCGCAGTCAAGTACTAACTTGTAAATAGTAAAAAAAAAAATACAAACAACTTTATTTTATCCGTTTAAATATAACTCCAACTTAACCAGACTTGTAGAGATTTATAATATAGAACCTTCAATGAATAAAATACATAGTACTAGTATGTCAGTGGAAATTATAACATTCCAAATTTAAAAATGTGTTTAATATTTCGTATGACAGGGTAATTTGTTAGTGTCTATAAGTCGCTACTCGTCCGTCAAATCGGTCATATTATGACACATATTGTAATGGTGATGGATGACAAATAACTGTTTATATTAATTTAATATTATTAACGGTCTGCGATTAGAACGGTCTTATGCTGGAGCGAGCCAAAAGGTAACCGAATAGATTGCATTTTTTTACCCATGACGTTAAAAACGACATGTATTAAGGGGATTTATTGAATTTATTTTTGTCTTTCTCACTCTCACAGAGATTTGGTAGGTGCGACATGCAGCGTCGCGGAAGAATATAACAGAAAAAATAATAATAAAAAAAAATCCCTTTTTAAACACATGATAATTCTTTCTTTTTTTAAAAAAAGGGAACCGCCTTCAAAAAACCAACCCACTGAAAAGCAAAAAAATAATTTTCTAATAAATCTGGGTTTACTTACCTACCTACTTAGTTTTTGAAGTCGGTGCCAAATCAAAATTCGCAATTCATTTTGAGTATGGCTAATGGCACTATTATATATAATTAAATTATTGTACTATAGTATTAATGCCGTGTGGCAACGGCAGAGTAGAATATTGCCACCCCATCTCTTACCCGTGGGTGTCGTAAGAGGCGACTAAGGGATGGGAGAACCATTTAAAGTCTTTAAGCCGGATGATCACGGAGTTGCTAATTTGTGTTCACCTGGCTTATGGTTCTCCCAAGTAAGCGAGCTGGCTTAACTAAAACAGCCTCCCCGGGGACTTGAGTGGACCCCGGGTGATGTAACCACCACTCACCCTCCCCCCCTCTCTTAAAATGATGGATACAAACACAAGGAATGCGCTTATAGGGTCGCTGCCTGGGGGGCGCCAGGGCGCGTCTGGGGCTGGCGCTGGACGTGGCAGCATGCGGTCCGCCAGCCACATCAACAGCCGGCCGGCAATACCATCTAGCCGGCCGGCAATTCCATCATCCCCACCAGATGGCTTGGCTCCGACAGGGTCCTCTAGGGCCCAATCTTCGGAGCCCGCCGCTGGTGGTGTACGCCGCATGAGATGGTCAAGATCTATGAACGAAAACGTCATGCGAGCGTACTTCAGGGCTACAGGGGGGGAAACCGGACGGACTGGCTACCGAGCGGCAATGTACCGTGAGTTTCTGCTGCTTGAGCCGCGGTTAGCTGTCACGGAACAAAACCTGGCAGATCGGGCTCGGTATATTCTGCGCTCTAACATCTTTGACGCAGCCGAGCTCGAACGGTTACGACGTGAGGCTGTTCCCGACGTGACAACCTCAACCACGCCGCAAATCGTGTCTCCTGCGCCACCTAGCCGCGAAGAGACCGAGACCGTAACCGTGTCTCAAGATTTGCCCATGGAGGAGACCACTGAGGGAACAGTCTCCCTGGATTTAGAGCGGATGAGAAGGATTTTAGAAGAGACGATTGCTGAAATCCGAGTTGCTCCTCTAGAGGAACGCCCGCGGCTCTCCCGGCTCTCGCTAAATGTAGCGACGCGGGATGTCATTGAGGCCATTAACCAAATGCTGCCACAACATCTAGAGAGCAGCACTGGTCTGGATGATACGGCTTCTATTCTCTTCGGCGCAGCCTTAGCCGTCCATCGTTTTATTGGCGTCAAAGCCAAAAAACCTTGACGGTGTGCCGCTAGATCCAGTGCAGAACCAGCCTGGAAGAAGAGAATAGAACGACGTATCACCCTCGCCAGAGGCCTCATTGGCAGACTGCAAAGCTTCAGGTCGGGCAACACAAGGCCAAGGATTGTGCGCTCTGTTAGAATAGCTTTTAACGGGCTGGGGGTTCGCCTAGACCAGCCCGACATAGCTCAAAAACTAACGGAGCGCATCGACGACCTGAAGCAGAAAATCGCTGCATGGGGGAGCCGCATTCGGCGGTACTCGGAAAGAGTTGAGCGATTTCAGCAAAATCGCCTCTTCGTGAGTGATCAGAAAAGGTTTTACAAAAAGCTGGAGTGCCCAGCAGTCTGCTCCACCCCTCAGCGACCGAACACGGCTGACCTAGTCGCTTTCTGGCGCAGTGTCTGGTCGACAGACGTGGAGCATGAAGAGGGCCCTTGGATTGCGGCGGTAGAGGAAGCATGTGCCTCGATAGAGCCGATGAACCCGGTTGCCATCTCCGCGGAGGATGTAGCTGGTGCGGTGAGGCGGGCCCCTAACTGGAAAAGTCCGGGGCCTGACGGACTGCATCACTACTGGCTAAAGGGTTTCTCGGCTTGCCATGCGACCTTGGCTCGACAATTTCAAGGCGCTCTTGAGCAAAGGGCGCTCCCAAACCTTTTCACCACCGGGATCACTCATTTAGCTCCAAAGACCACAGACACCGCTGACCCGTCTAAGTACCGCCCCATTACGTGTCTTACTACCATCTATAAGACACTTACATCTGTTCTGAGCTCCAAAATTACCCGTCATGTCGACAGCCACGGGATCATGTCTGGGGCTCAGAACGGGTGTAGGGGTGGTAGTCGCGGTACTAAGGAGCTCCTTCTCATCGACTCCGTCGCAGGCCAGTTGGTCAAACGCAGCCGACGGAACTTTTCCGCCGCCTGGATTGACTATAAAAAGGCGTTCGACTCGGTGCCTCATTCATGGCTCCTGAGGGTCCTCGAGCTGTATTAAGTTGATTGTGCAGTTCGAGACTTCCTCGGAGAATGTATGGGGCAATGGAGTACGATCCTTTGTCTCCATGGCGAGCGGCTGGCGGCTGCGGATGACCGAATCAGGATAAGGCGGGGTATCTTTCAGGGCGATTGTTTGAGTCCACTTTGGTTTTGCCTGGCTCTGAACCCCCTTAGCACATTGCTGGAGGGTTCCGGGACAGGCTTTCAGTTTCGGAGAGGGGGGCCGAAGGTACCTCACCTTCTCTACATGGATGACCTCAAGCTGATGGCACCCAGCGCTTCCCGTCTGCAGGAATTGTTGAACATAACCACTGAGTTCAGCAATTCCATCAGAATGGAACTTGGGGTGGACAAGTGTGCGTGTGTGTCCTGCATGTGGAGAGGGGACAGGTCGCTCGCTCGGCCGAGATCAGTCTCGAGCCTTTGAGCATCAAGACCCTCTCCGAGGCTGAGTCATACCGGTATCTGGGCATGTCACAATCTTTAGGGATTCAGGAGGCGGACGTGAAACAGTCAGTTTGCGAGGTCTTTTTTAGGCGCCTGGCAAAGATTTGTAAGAGTTATTTGTCGGGTGCCAATAAAGTCCGAGCCTATAACGGCTGGGTCATGCCCGTCCTCATGTACACCTTTGGCGTGCTCAGATGGACTCAGACCGAGCTAGATGCCCTGGATAGGAAAGTCCGCACAACTATGACTACCCATCGTATGCACCACCCGAAGTCTTCTGTGATGAGGCTGTATGTCCCCCGGAAGTGTGGTGGTCGAGGCATGCTCAACGTCAAGACCATGCACAACCGGGAGATATACAGCCTCAGAACTTACTTTAGGGCGAAAAGGGAGTCTCCGATGCATAGGGAAGTCATAGAATGTGATAAAGGACTGACCCCCCTATCTTTGGCCAACGCCGAGTGGCAGGGACCGGTTGTGCTTAGCACCTCTGACCGGGAGTCCGTATGGAAGGAGAAGGAGCTGCACGGGCGCTTTTTTAAAGCTCTTCATGAGCCCCACGTGGATAGAAAAGCGTCCGTGCAGTGGCTGCGTTTCGGTGACCTCTTTGGGGAAACCGAGGGTTTTGTCTGTGCAATACAAGATCAGGTGGTTAAGACGCGGAACTACCGAAAGTACATTCTGAAGGATGGCACTCAGGACATTTGCCGAGCTTGTCGCCATCCCGGTGAGTCACTCAGACATGTGCTTTCGGGCTGTTCGGCGCTTGCCAACACTGAGTATTTGCACAGGCACAACCAAGCAGCCAAAATCCTACACCAAGAGCTTGCTCTGAAGTACGGACTCTTGGATGAGAGGGTGCCCTATTACAGGTACACGCCGGTCCCTGTCCTCGAGCGCGGCGGCGTCCGGCTCTATTGGGACCGGTCAATCATCACGGACAGGACTATCTTGGCTAACAAGCCTGATATCGTGGTGATGGACCGGGCACAGTCGCGGGTGTTTTTAGTGGACATCACAATCCCGTATGACGAGAACCTCGTGAGAGCTGAGACGGAGAAAAAACGAAAGTATCTGGATCTGTCTCACGAGGTTTCCGCCATGTGGCACGTGGAATCCACTGAAACCATCCCTATCGTGATTTCTGCCAACGGTTTAATCCCAGTCAGCCTCGCACACCATCTGCGGCGGCTGGGTTTCCGTGGCAATTCACTTGCGGCCAAGATGCAGAGGGCGGTGGTGCTCGACTCGGCTAGGATTGTCCGTCGGTTTCTTAGCCTGTCGCCCTGACCCCCGGCCGTTTGGTCTCCCCTGCCGGGGTGTAGTCCTCCGCCCGGCACATATATGTATGTGTGTAGCGTATATGTATGTTTATTTAAATTTTGCGTATTTAAGTAAGTTTATTATATGTCTTTGGTCTTTGGTTTTTATATATATTTATCATGTGCCGGGTGTGAGAGTTAAATTAAATATGGAAATTATAATTATAATTACAAATACATTATGTCACAAATACATTACTTAATTCTAAAGTTAAAACCAAATAAAAATCATCCCGAGTCGCCAACACTTTCTATGTAAACATGTCATTTTTAAGAAACTCATCTAAAGTATAAAATTGACGGGACATGAGCCACTCGTTAATTTTTCTTTTAAATTTAATTTTTCTTTTAATTTTTTCTTTTAAAATAGCAGCATTACTTACTTATCTTTTCGCAAATCCCTTAATATAAGCATCAAATGGCTTGACTATAGTAGTGTTATTATCTCGCTGCAGACTCCGTCATAAATCATTCGAGTGTTTCGCTTTTGTTGTTCTGCAGTAAAGCACAAATCAACAAAGGACAACAAAAGCGAAACACTCGAATGATTTATGACCGAGTCTGCGGCGAGATAATAACACTACTATAGTACAATAATTTATATACACTATGATCAATTTCAAATTCCAGATGGACGCCACCGCAAATGAATTGTGGTGGTCAGGGGTTTTCAAAATTTTTAATTTATTCAGGTTATACCACGTCTCATTTCATTCTAATGACAAAACCCTTTTCTTAGAAGTCAAGCCGACTTACAAAAAATCATCAAATGTCTTTGAAGAGTTAAAAATAAAGAAATAGAAATATACATCAGGACAATACACACATCGAAATCTAGCCCCAAAGTAAGTGATAGCTTGTGTTATGGAAAATGAAAATATTTAATTTCACATAGGCCTAAATAATAGGCTCTTATGAAAAGTCAAAACTCCAGGATCGGAAAGCAGGTTTGCACCGAGAAGAACTGGAAAGAAACTCGGCACTTGCTCGGGTGCTATGGGTACTAGATAACTGATAAATATATATACATAATGTTCGGGACAGCCGCCCGAACTTTTGCGCTGGTTGTGAGGCTTGAATGGAGGCGCCAATGAAACACTGATTACTAAAATGCTCGGGAGGTCCCGCAGGTCTCTGCTTTAAGGAAGACCTGTTCCTAGCTCCGCAAAGAGCTGGTTCAGGATTTAGATTAGCAAGAGACGCCGGCGAGCAGAGATGAACTGATTCTATGGGCTTAAGGCCTCGATACTTGTACCCTACGCGGGTGGTTAGTTAGTGTGAGACCCTATCGAGCAACTTGCGCGGCCTCCCACAATCAATGCATAAACTTTATTTGTATTTTTCTCATTTTTACAGTTTTTATCATTTTAGGTTCATTTACAATTAATTAAATAAGCTAATATCCTTTTATCAAAACACATAGGCAATGTTACATACATGTTTAGAATCTTAAGCTAAGTTTAAGAAATAATAAATAAATAAAAGTTTAAGAAAGCTAGTTACAAATTAGAGTCTTATAAGATAGTTACAAATTAGAATCTTATAAGCTAGTTATTATTTCTATTAGAGTCTTTGGACGCTCACTACGTTCGTCGTGCACACTCTCCCGCCGTGAAGTTGCCTACTTCATCTTTGTGTGGGTAGCACGACGAGTCTCTGAACTGGTCGCCGCAACACACCGTTCGCCGTCCTCACGTCCGCCGCCCTGGTGACGCCGTCTGAGCCCGGCTAGACCGCTTCTATGATGCCGCGGACCCAGGTGTTGCGTGGCAGCGAGGGGTCGACGATGAGCACCAAGTCGCCGACTCGCACCTCCTCTCCCCGTCCGTGGGGCTCCCGCCGGTGTTGCAGCGTAGGGAGGTACTCTCGCAGCCATCGCGCCCAAAAGAGGTCGGCGAGACGCTGGCTCGTTCTCCACATCTTCTTGGATTTAAGATCGGAGTCATCAAAGTGGCCGGGGTGCGGTACTCGGGACGGGCCGCCGAGCAGGAAGTGGTTTGGTGTCAGTGCTCCCTGCGGCTCGTCGGTCGATAGATGCGTAAGTGGTCGGCTGTTCACGGTGTCCTCTACCTCTGCCAACAGCGTGATCAAGGTCTCCTCATGAGGATGTTGCTCGTTCAGGACAGCTCGAAGCGCGGTCTTGACGCTCCGCACCAGACGCTCCCAGGCTCCTCCCCAAAAGGGCGCTGCAGGAATCAGGAAGTGCCACTTGATGAAGAGATTGGCGGCGGATGACGACAGGAGTTTCTCGTCTAAGGCTCGGCGAAGCTCGGCGTCGGCCCCACGTAGGTTCGTTCCGTTGTCGCTCCAGATCTCCGTCGGCCGCCCCCGGCGGGCCATCATGCGTCGCAGCGCCATGATGCAGCTGTCGGTGGTCAGGTGGGTGGTGAGCTCCAGATGGACTGCCCTCGTAGTCAGGCATGTGAAGAGAGCCACGTAGCGTTTTTGGTGTTGTCGGCCCACAGTGATTGAGAGAGGCCCGAAAAAATCGAGGCCGGTGTAAGAAAAAGCCCTTTGATGATGGGCGAGGCGGCATGGAGGAAGATTCCCCGTCTGGGGAGAAGTTGGCTTTGCCCGTCGAATGCGGCAAGGCTGGCAGTCTCGGAGTACGCCCTTGACTGTGGGGCGTAGGCGGAGGACCCACAGGCGCTGCTGGACCTCGTTCGCGACGGTTTCGGTGCCTCCGTGGTGAAGCTCGCGGTGTACCCAGTTGATGTAGAGCCGTGTGTAGGCGTGGTTGCCGTCTGCGATAGGCGGCGTGCGTAGCTCAGGCGAGACGTCGGCTGCGTCGATGCGTGACTTGACACGCATGACCCCATCGTCGTCGGCGAATACAGCCAGGTTTCGGATGCGACTGTCTGGCGGGAGAGCGGCGTTCTTCGCAATGCAGGCGAGCTCCTCGGGGAAGGCCTGCTGCTGCATCGCGCGCAGCCAGAGGCGCTCTGCCTCCCGCATGTCGTCCGCATCGAGCGGGACGAAACGGTCCGCGCTAGCCGCCGTAGGCGAGCGCTTCGGTGAGGGCAGCGGCCGCGCTGCCCTGGGTCGCTGCGTCCACTCCGGGTCTGCCTCGGGGTTGCGCCGCGTGCGCGCGTGCGCTGTAGTGGACCTGCGAATCAATCTAATGAACTGTATTATCCTACCCGTCGACCTAATCAATCGCAACCACGACGAGAACCTACTGGCGTCGGGTAGCGAATCAACCACTGTTGGTTTTACTTTATTAATTTGCACCTTTTCTTCCCCCGTGAGTGTAGAGGGGAGAAGCGGCTCTGTTGGCCATAAATTTTCATTTTCGTAAAGGAAGGCTGGGCCATGAAACCATCGGTGATCGTTTCCGAAACCGAAGGGCGCTTCACGTGTGGCGTCGTCCGCCACGTTGTCCCTAGAGGGCACCCAACGCCACTCGCTTACCCGTGAAGCCTCCTCGATCTCGGCGATCCGGTGAGCGACAAAAGGTTTGAATACTCGCGGCCCAGCACGCAGCCACGACAGAACCGTCTTGCTGTCCGTCCAGAAGAAGCGACGCGTCGGTCGCTCGTCATGCTCCTCCTGCACGGTGGTAGCTAGGCGGCTGCCCAGGACAGCGGCTTGTAGTTCGAGCCGCGGTATTGATATTGACTTTAATGGTGTTACCCGAGCTTTCGCGGCGGCCAGAGTGACGACGACTTCACCGCTCGCCCGTGTGACTCTCCAGTAGACGGCAGCGGCGTACGTAGTCTCGCTCGCATCGGTGAACGTATCCGTTCCGAACGTTCCGCCGCTCCGTCGTACCCGGGGTAGCAGCGGGGAAGCGCGACGTCACCCAGGCCGCGCAGGTCGTCGAGCCAGCGGCGCCATCTTGCGGCCAGGTCTGACGGCAGCTGCTCATCCCAACCAACGCCCAGGCGCCAGGTGTCTTGCAGGACATGCTTCGCCTGTATTGTTATCGGCGTAGCGAGACCAAGCGGATCAAAGAGAGACATTGCTGTACGCAAAGTCTCTCTTTTAGTGGGTACCTTTTCTCCGTTGAGTACCTCAGCTGGGACTCGCGCCATGTTGAGGTTGAAGCCTAGCGTGTCCGCTTGCGGCCGCCAGACTAGACCTAGTGTTTTCTCACTCCCGCCGGTGTCCAAGTCCTTGCTCGGTTCGCGCGCGGCGGGGGCGAACTGGTCGATGGCCGCCGACTCGTTGGACGCCCACTTGCACAGCACGAAGTGACCCTTCCGGTGCACGAGGTCTACTTCGCTGGAGACCCGCTTGGCATCTTCGATGGTGCTGAAAGATTGCAAATAGTCATCCATATAGTGATTCTTTACAATAGCATCGGCCGCTTCCGGGTATTCGCGGCGATACTCTTCGGCATTTTTATTTTTTACGTATATAGCGGTAGCCGGCGATGACGTCGCGCCGAAAATGACCGATTTCATACGGTACTCCTGGGGCTTTTCATTGCGCTCATCGCCCCGCCACAGGAAGCGCAGCGCGTCCCGGTCCTCCTCCCGTATGCCTATCCTGAGGAACATGTCTTTGATGTCTGCCGTGACCGCCACGCTTCGCTGTCGGAAGCGCATGAGTACCCCGGGGAGAGACTGTAGCAAGTCGGGACCTGTTAGCAGGAGGCTGTTCAAACTCACCCCTTTCGTGGTAGCTGCCGCATCGTGGACAATTCTGGTCTTCCCCGGCTTCGCTGGGTTCCTCACAGCAAAGTGGGGCAAGTACCAGGTCCGGCCAGGCTTTGGCTTGGTTGTAGCCAACTCGGCATACCCGTCCTCTAACATGCGGCTCATTTGTTCCGTGTAGCGAGCCTTGAGAAGAGGGTCCTTGTCGAGCTTCTTCTCGACGCCTTCCAGGCGACGGACGGCGGCTTGGTAGTTGTCAGGAATCACGGCCGCGTCATTCTTCCAGAGAAGACCCACCTCGAAGCCGCCGTCCGCCCTGCGACGCGTAGTTGCATCGAGAATATTCAGGGCGCGCAGCTCCGGATCTGAGCGGGGTCGACGCGGTTCGACACCTAGTGACTCGAGGGCGAAATGCTCCTTGAGGAGCTGGTCCAGGTTGTCGTCGTTCACCGGGCGTATCTTCATCACGCGGTGCACCTCTACCAGCGCCTCGTTCGACGTCGCCGTTGTGTCGTTGCTACCGCAGGGCCCGTGGACAACCCAGCCCAGACCCGTGAGGGTGGCGACTGGTTCTTCGTGTTTACCTGAGCGGCAGGCGCTTGACACCATCAGCTCCCAGTTGTCCTGGCCAATCAGGATGGACGGGACCGCGTAGTCGTAAGGCAGCTGCTCCGCCAGGTCCTGGAGGTGGGCGTGCTTCTGCACGACCGTTCGCGCCACCGACTGACCAGAGATACCTAGGTCCTGGATCGTGCGGGCATCTATAAAATATTCTTCGTTGTGATGCTTACCTCTAATGGAGAAGGTTACCAACTGCGAGGCACTCTGGAACTTGGAGCCGGCGATCCCTTCGATGTTCAGGGTGTGTCTCGGCCCCTGTGCCCCAATCTTCCGCGCAACCTCCTCTTTGACAAGAGTTATGGTTGACCCTCCGACTAACAGTGCGTAAACCTCGGCCGTACCTGTAGGTCCCGTTACTATGACCGGAACGACGTTGAGAAGCGTAGGCGTCCCGGTCGCGGAGCAGATGGCCCGCATCGCCTTCTCGTCGGCCGCGCCCGTTGTCTCGCCAGGCGCCCGATGGAGCAGGTGGTGGTGGAAGTGCGGACAGTCATCGAGCTCGCACTTCTTGCCCCCGCAGCGGTGACGGTGGCCTCGGTGTTCGAGGCAGCGGAAGCACAGCTTCTTCTCCCGGCACGCTTCCCAGCGCTTGTCCACGGGCAGCCTCTTGAACCCGTAGCAGTCGTGGATGGTATGGCCGCCTCGCGCGCAGTACCCGCACGTCTTGCCCTCGGCTCGCTGCGGCGGACTGGCCGCGTGCACGCGCTGCGCGCGGCGCGGTTGGTCCGCGGGCCGCGACGGCGCCGGTGCTGCGGGTCGTGGCGGCGCTGTAGCCTCGGGTCGTATGTGCCGCGCCTGAAGCTTCATCTCGGTCTTCAAGAAGCGGCGAAGCTTCAGCAGGCATGGCTCGTCGTCCGGTTGTCTCGCCTCGTAGTCGAACCATCTCGTCTTGTAGAGGATAGACATCTTCTCTTCTATGGCGTGGAGCGTCTGTGGACTGACTAAGTAAGCCTCTTGCCGCAAGGCAACAATAGTGGATATCACCGAATCGACCTTGCACGCAAATGTCGGTAACTCCTTACCGTCGGTCAGGCGAGGCAGCGTCTTCAACTTCTCGAGCTCGGAGTAGACGATGCACTCCGGCCGGCCGTAGACGTCACCAAGCGCCGCGACTATCTCAATCGCCGACGCCGTGGTCTTGAGTAACCCGTCCACCAGCTCTCTGGCCGGCCCGCGCAAGCTGCGCCGGAGCCTCGCCTTGTTTTCCGCATCGTTGAAATGACGCGCCGTCGCGTCGTAGGTTTCGCGCCACGCGTACCATTCGTCATAGGCACCAGAGTAAGGCTGCAACTCAATCAAAGATTTAGAGACGCCACGCGCGGTGGGCGCCGAAATAGAGTGTGACAATTCAGTTAAACCTTGCAAAAACATTTGTTGTTGACGTTCGAACATGCCCAGTAATTCGTCAGATTTACTAGCGGTCCGCTCCGGCATATCGTACTGTTCGAAACGATCACTCGGAACCTGGGACCGCGCTGCCGGCGACTCGAATTGCGCGCACGGTAGCGGGGAGTGCGGCGGCGGGGGCGCGGCTCCCCCCACCCGCGAGGGCGGGGGAGCCCCCCGGCGCGCGTCGTTATGCCGCAACTGCTCTGTCACGGCCTGCCTACTCGTTCCGGAATCCACAAATGGATCCCAGTAGACACCCGGGTCTACGACGGGGTGTCCCTGCTCCGCGCCCTTAATCCCTAGGGACGGCCCAGGGCGTGCGTCGTCGCCATATGACGCTACATAGAGGCGCGGAGGCCGCGCACCGGGCTGAACCGGCGGCAGCGTATTATTTAAATCACACACAGTTTCACCAAAATTAACTTGAATTTCACTAACCTGTGTGTTTGTTAGCGCGAGCTGTTGTCCCGCCGCGCCGTGGCTGCTCTCTTGCACCCAGCTGGCGACACGTTGCTCCGCTGTCCGGCTGCTGCACCGTGACTGGTCGTCTTCATCGTCGCTGTCTTTATGATCGAGTCGGAGCCTCTGCAGCTCGAGGTCCTTTCGTAATAGTTCCCTCTCAAGCTCCAAAATGCGAACCCTGGCGGAGTGCTGTCGGCGCGTGCTTCGTGTGCAGCGAGACGCGGCATCTTCACTGCCCATGCGTTCCCTGGTCGATGCACGCGGACGCACTGCCTCGGCCGCCGGGTCGGGGTGAGAGGGGAATGACGCAACCGCCTCGCTTCTTGACGCTGCGTGCGGTGCGCGGAGTGGCAACGCGTCGCTGCGTCCCGCGCGTTGTGTTGAGCGCGGGGCGTGACGCCTCTGGATGACGTCATCCCGCTTGAGTCATCTCTGCTCTCCGACGACGGATGCAGGCTGCTGACCAGTGTACTTGCCGACGTGTCCCACGTGTGCGTCGATGAGGACTCGGAGGTGCGCGTGTAGCCCGGGACGGCGATCGTGCCGCCCAACGCACCCGACGGTGGCCGTTCTTGTGACGGCTGCTGTGCAGACTCCGCATGTGCCATGAAGCCCGGGGCGGCGACCGCGCCGCCCGACACACTTGGAGCCCCCGGATCACTCACCAATGCCTCTGTCGGCTGGTCCGCAGCCTGCGCTCGCGTCTTCACCATTCTGCCTTCTGCGGTATCCCGGCTCGATGGACCAATGTTCGGGACAGCCGCCCGAACTTTTGCGCTGGTTGTGAGGCTTGAATGGAGGCGCCAATGAAACACTGATTACTAAAATGCTCGGGAGGTCCCGCAGGTCTCTGCTTTAAGGAAGACCTGTTCCTAGCTCCGCAAAGAGCTGGTTCAGGATTTAGATTAGCAAGAGACGCCGGCGAGCAGAGATGAACTGATTCTATGGGCTTAAGGCCTCGATACTTGTACCCTACGCGGGTGGTTAGTTAGTGTGAGACCCTATCGAGCAACTTGCGCGGCCTCCCACAATCAATGCATAAACTTTATTTGTATTTTTCTCATTTTTACAGTTTTTATCATTTTAGGTTCATTTACAATTAATTAAATAAGCTAATATCCTTTTATCAAAACACATAGGCAATGTTACATACATGTTTAGAATCTTAAGCTAAGTTTAAGAAATAATAAATAAATAAAAGTTTAAGAAAGCTAGTTACAAATTAGAGTCTTATAAGATAGTTACAAATTAGAATCTTATAAGCTAGTTATTATTTCTATTAGAGTCTTTGGACGCTCACTACGTTCGTCGTGCACACATAATAATACTAATATACTTAAATATTATATATTGAATAACACCCAGACACTAGAAAACATTCATGCTCATCACACAAATATTTACCAGAAGTGGGAATCGAACCCACGACCGCAGACGGCAGGTTCGCTGCCGCTACGCCATTCGGTCGTTAAAAAGTTGTGTATAAGTTCATAGACACTTACCTATACATCTAATTACAAGCACAACCTGTCAGATGTTGCACTTTACATCTAATTACAAGCACAACCTGTCAGATGTTGCACTTTACATCTAATTACAAGCACAACCTGTCAGATGTTGCACTTTACATCTAATTACAAGCACAACCTGTCAGATGTTGCACTTTATACGGACGCTGCAACGAAAGCAAGCACAACGATGCATCGTAGACACAAGACAGCCCCTTCGCAATGGCATCGTAGCGTTAGCGTATCGTAATCTGCGCGTACGACGAGAGTAATACGAGCACGAATATGTTCAATCAAGTCCGCATACGAAGCGGTGTTGCAGGGAATCGTATGGTGTTTATTTGTCATAAAAATAGTCGTGGCGTACTGGCGTAAAAACAAAGACATAATAATATATTTTATTCATAAAACACTTGAATTTATCTGAACTTCAATTTCTTATGACTTTCTTTCAATATGACTGAAAAATAATTGAATGCGTCAAACTGGTTGAAGATTAAGGCCCGGTTGCTTGACTTGACTTAAACCGTAACCTTTAATTATGGCTGTCTAACTTGTGTCTAACCCTTATTTCGAAAGACATAAGAGTCAGGCCGCCATATATAACTATAACTTTTCGGTTAAAGTCAAGTTAATTGTCATAAATTAAACCAAATTAAACGCCGGATTAAGTATTTTAATCGGATTTTATTACTTAGTAAATGCATAGTCAAGAAGACAGAATGCTGACCACAGACCACACAGAGATATATACTTAAAAAGTAAAGGATTACAGATAATATATAACATTAACCATCGAGCCCACTTGAAGTCTGTTGGTGCTGGATGGTCCGCCTAAATTCCAATAATGCTTATCTTTGAGCACTTACCGATAGATGGCGTTATACTCATCTATCTCGCAGTAACAGGTTGTTTTACATGGAAGGTATATGCGGTGGACATGATCCGCTACGTCGAAGAATGAAAAAAGAAGATAAATTAAACACTTATGCTGACTTAAGAAATTTTTGGAAGGCGCACATGTTTTGTGCGTTCAATATGTTGATGTTCTATAATATTTCTCTATGGATCCGAGAGCAGAGCACCGTGCATCTGCTTTTGCAAGTAACCTTTGTCTTTAGACGTAGTATATAATGTAGATATTTAATCGTTTCAGCCGATGGACGTCCACAGCTGGACAAAGACCTCCTGCAATGATTTCCAGCCCGCACGGCCTTGCGCTACTTGTAGCGTCAGCGCACTCCCGCGACTCTTTTAATGTCGTCAGTCCATCTGATCGGAGTTCCGTCAACACTGCGCTTTCCCATGCAGAGTCGCCATTCCATATATATTCCTGTTCATTCCATTCTTCGATATTAAATCCATGAATTATGTTATGTCAGTACGCATAACTTATTTTTTTTCCATAGGTAGATATTCCTGAGATGTTGTTATAAGATTTTATACGAAGATAGATATTTGTTCACGATTTTTTGATGATACTGTTATTTTGTACATAATGGAAGTCTCTACCCCACTTCTGGCCACGGGTCTTCTCCCAGAACAAATAATATTATACTAGATTTTTCTAGCGCGAATTACAAGCCTCTACGTACGGGATTACAAAAGTATGTGTGGAAACAGCCAGAATATAATCGTACAAACTTTACTTGTTAAATATAATGATAATTTAATATGTACAAACTTTACTTGTTAAATATTAGATTGTGCTACAAGAGCAATCAAACAATCCAATTTATCCACCCCCGAGCCGAAGGCAAGTGTTGATATAAATCGAGCATAAAATGAGTTTTATGACCGAGATTTTTGCTTTGATTCGTGCTTAATTCGATTCTTATTCGAATTTTGTTTAATATTCAGACGTTCGCTCTTCAGCTGTGCTATTCTGCAAAAATACTTATAGCAGCGACGAGCAGCTATGCGCTGATTGGTTAATGCTTCCGTCAGTTATGCAGCCAAGGCGACAATTGGCTGCTGATGGCTGCGTTGCTATGGTTACCGTCGATGGTTGTCCGCTGTACAATTTTATTTTTTCGAGAATAACACCCCTGCTCGGCAATGACAATGTAGATAGTGTAGTCCATATCTATGGTGTAGACCATAGTCCATTTTCTAAATCAACGAATAAATAAATATTTGGCATTAGCGCTCGCGTGGATTTCGATTTTTCACAAATCCCACGAGAACCAGGATTTTTTCCGGGATCACTAGACGTATACATTATGTTAGTCCAGGGTTTAATCTATCTATATTCAGAAAAGCAATCAAATCGGTTCAGTAGTTGCGGCGTGAAGGAGTAACAAACACACAGTTACAAATTTTCACTGTAATGATTTACACTCCTTCAATTAATAGGCTTTTGTATATAAAATTATTTTTGCATGAACCTTCTGACTTTATCTTGCATGAAATTGTTCTTCAAATTATTTTGTCCTAGACCTCTAGTTTTGCGGCGAGAAGGAGTAACAAACACACACACATACAAATTTTCACTGTAATGATTTACACTCCTTCAATTAATAGGCTTTTGTATATAAAATTCTTTTTGCATGAACCTCCTGACTCTATCTTGCATGAAATCGTTCTTCAAATGATTTTGTCCTAGACCTCTAGGTATAACAAAAACACTTACAGTCCCTTACATCATACTAGGCTGCCTATAGGTCTAAGCAAAATCTGTCTGAACTGTCAAGGTCTAGTGTGTAAGGTTAGGTCATAATTTATCATTATGTAATTCGAGGATCCATCGAGCAAATTATTTTATACTATAGTAGTGTTATTATCTCGCTGCAGACTCGGCCATAAATCATTCGAGTGTTTCGCTTTTGTTGTTCACTAAAATACAAAAGCAGCAGTGAAGCTCAGCAGTGAAATGCAAAAGCGAAACACTCGGATGATTTATGGCCGAGTCTGCAGCGAGATAATAACACTACTATAGCAGACATCCGCTTCTCTTACCTCGTCTATTCTCATTGTTTAATTCATGTATCATTCATGTTTATTCTCGTCCTACAGCTGGGCAAACATTCCGTCCTCACGATTCATGTTTCGCGTACGCCCACACGAAATGCAGTCTTTGTTAAACTCCAATTACCATTTAGCGTAGGGTCTTAAATGGCCGTAAAATTACTATAAAACTGAATTGCGTGTGTGGAACATTACGTTTTAACTTTTAGAGTTCCGCCGTAAACGGGCGTAAAATCCACTCACAACACTGTCCATCCATCGGTCAGTTAATCACATTATTTTTGTATCAAGACACATCGCAATCTAGCCCCAAAGTAAGCGATAGCTTGTGTCATGGGTATTAGAGAACTGATAAATACACATTTTTTTTAATAAAAGTAAATAAAATTTATAGAAAAACACCCAAACATTGGAAAAAATTCATGCTCATCACATCACACAAACATTTTCCAGTTATGGGAATCGAACCTACGACCTCTGACGCAAAAGGCAGGAACACTACCACTGTCAAATCACATGTGTTTAGGCTTCTCATTTAGATGTGGTAGAATAATTTAGACTGGGTAGTTTTCAATTACATAGTATCTAAAACAAAATAAGCTGTGTATAAAACAAGTACATTTTTAACACCGGCTGCACACACGAAAAAGCATGAAAAATTGTAACTTTCCGTCTAAACAGAACGTGCAAGCGAGAGCTCGGAACAAGCGTTATAGAGGCACAATCGGCCTAAGCGTTCGGCTTGTGAGGTATCACTCTTTCCCTCCATCGTTTCTCATTAACATTGTCACGTTAAATTAACGTCCATAAACCAACTTTACAGACAACCAATTTTTTTTATCATAATAATTATTATGTATAATGAAAGTCGTCCAAAAATCAGGAACTAGCTCTAAGTGATTATAAGGAACCCTCCAGTTCTTAACTCCGACCCGCACTTGGCAGTTATTTTTCGCTTCTTTTTACACAATCAAGTAATTTCTGGGCAGAGATTAGAACATGTTTATAGTTTTTAATTATAGTTGTCGATATGGTTATGACGGATCACGGAGTACACATTAGAAGTTATAATTCGGTAAACTTGCCAAATTCGCAATTAGAATTTGGGAACAGTAGGTAACCTAGAAAAGGGAGCTGTGGGTCAGTTGCAACAGCATATAAAACGTGTAGCCTATTAAGAGGATCGTCTAGCTGTAAATTTTCATACAAAAAGCGATTACGTTTTCCTACCCGTAAATGTAGTCCGATTTTGAAAATTTTTAGAAACGTTGCATATACATTGAAGAAATATTATATGCTCGAACGTTAATATTCTTAAGAAATATTGTTTATCTTAGAATTATTAGCACCTAAAAATCCATATTTTATACGTAAAAAACTTCCTCGAGTATTTTAATTTTTTTTTTAATTTAACTAAGCCAAAAGACAAAAAAAAACGTACGCGCCTCGATTAATGTGTACTGAATCTAATGAAACTAAAATTGTCCAATTCGGTGTTTTGTGATGTATCACCCGAAACAATATTTCAAAGACAAAATGTAGGTCTAGCGCTGGACTTGCAACTCTCTCTATACGGGCATAGATATCATTTTTGAAAATATGTATTCGCGTCGCACTTCATGACTAGACGACACTCTTAAATATGGCCGTCTTGCTTGTCTCATCATTCCTTAATGCTATAAAAACTACGCACTGCAAAGGCCTGGAATACCCTCCCAGGTACCTAGTGTCTTTCCTGCCACTTACAACCCGGCCGTCTTCAAATCAAGAGTGAATACTGAATAAGCATCTCCTAGGCAAGCGCGTTCCACCTTAGACTGTAGTCTTAAATCAGGTTCGTCTTGCTCGGCTCAGCATTCCCAAATATCTATTGAAAAACTACGCACTGCAAAGGCCTGGAATACCCTCCCAGGCACTGTCTTTCCTCCCACTTACAACCCGGTCGCCTTCAAATCAAGAGTGAATAGGCATCTCCTAGGCAAGTGCGTTCTACCTTAGACTGTATCATCACTTTCCATCAGGTGTGATCACAGTTAAGCACTAGCATATATACCTAGTTAAAAAAATTGACACTGCCGTGGGGTGGTACTTGTGGTAAAACGTACCAAGGTCAAGGTAAAGGTGCAAAATACCTTCGTGGGATCTTAACCCGGATACCACGTAGGTCTAGGTACCTAGGTAGGTTTTCAAGGGTATATAGGTGTATCATCAAATATCATCAGGCGGTTCGACACATCAACACAAAGGTAACAATGGTTTAATCCATCAAGCGATGATTGACAGGCAAAGGTCGCGGGTTCTTTCCCAGGCGAGCTACTTGCGCTTTTGACAGAAGGACGCTTTTAGAGCGTAGGAATGCTGTACTGCGGGGCTAGACAAAGTCACAAGCGTTTGGCGTTAACGCTAGTCGACAAAAATGTATGAACAAAACAAATGACTGTAGAAAAACCACGATAATAATTACTAAACACGCTGTGTTTGAATAATTAACTACGCTTGAACGCTCGCTGGCGTTCTCGCGGACCTTGTAGATAACTTTAGCGTACTTCGCTTGACAATTGACAGCCGACAGTATCAAACACAGCGTGTTTTAGTAATTATTATCGTGGTTTTTCTACCGTCATTTGTTTTGTCCATACATTTTTGTCGACTAGCGTTAACGCCAAACGACTGTGACTTTGTCTAGCCCCGCTGATTGTTCTATTAACATAATATACTGACACTGTTGACGCTAACGTTACTGTCTAATGGTGAGAAATAAGAGAATGTTTGACTACACTACAGCTAGGTTATTCACTAAACGCTACGGTTGTAAAATGAACATGAAAACGGTACCTATTGCATTTAGATATCGGGCAAGACTTGTATAGTAATTAGAATAAGCTAGTGATAAGTTTTATTGTGACTTCTCAATAAAAAAAAACAGACAAAATACCAAAACATTTTTTAAGAACACTGAAAAATTAATTTTACGACTATTGATGTAGATTGTAGAGCGTAAAACTGAATGTAGGTAGGTAAGTACTTCCGAGCTGAAAATCGGATCCTTGGAATTACGGTAACGCAGAAATAACAAAGTTTTTCACAGGACACTATTCTATGACTTAATTTTCTGTAAATATGCTCTACCTTATGCTCCTACGAGGAATGTGTATTTTAGCTACAAGCATAGTATTATAACTAAGTAACAAAATACTTAATCGTGATCTCAATGCAATGCGTATCTACATTAAATTATGTTTACGCAAGATTCTCTGTGTAATGATAAAGTGTGTGGAATGCACTGATTCACTGACCTTTGTGTAAATAATTACACTACGACGTACTATATCATCTGTTACATGTACATAACTTACGCACTTATAATTAGCATCCATAATTATCTATGCTAATATATAATATCAATACTAATACCAGCTGACCCGGCAAACCTTGTTTTGACATTAGGGATGTAAAATAAAAAAAAAAAGCTCACAACCTACTCTCAGATCTACTGAACGTATAGAGAAAATTTCATAACAATCGGTCCAGCCATTTCGGAGGAGTTTGGTAACAAAATTTGGGAATTTTATAAATTAGAAATGCTAATATTATAGAGTTGAAGATTTTGTTTGTTTGTTTGAACGCACTAATCTCAGAAACTAGTGATCCGATTTATAAGATTATGTTTGTGTTGGATAGTCCATTTATCGAGGAAGGCTATAGGCAGAAATAACAGATTTTGGTATGAAATAAATTAATACTGAATTGTGAAAACTTGTAGATAATTGGAAAAGACCCTTTAAGCGCTTTTAGGTACCCTTAACAAAAGGGTCCCGCCCTATAACTAAGACTCTGCCGTCGTTCTGTCTGTCTGTCACCAGGCTGTATCTCTTGAACTGGTAAACCTATACGCTTAAAATATTCAAAGAATTTAGTTTTATGCTTACCTCCAAAGTAAATAGTAAAATTAAAATTAAACAAAATATATTTAGGGCGCACATACAACAAACTTAATTTTTATGACATAAGTAAGTTAAGTTTAATTAGTGTATGACTTATTTCTATGGTATTGGGGCACGGGTAACCTGTCAGATAGATTTAAGTTGTATACTTAAATAAAATAAAATAAATAATAATTCGTACGGAACTCTTCGTAAGCTTGTCCAAGTCGTACTTGGTCAGTTTTTTATTATTTTCATACGGTACCCTAAACAGATCCACGTGTGTAGAGTTTGTTAGCCTTCACGATTTCTCATACCATAAGGTAACTACAAGTACACATACATACATACGTATCTCAGAAATGCACACATTATTTTCTATTCACCACCTAATGATCTGTCAGTGATGATATTAATGATCATCGGCGATCATTTGATGATTAACTCAATCAATTATACTCGATTCGATGATTAGTTTAATGGAGTGTGTATTTTTTATTCGCTACCCGAGGATTTATTGGATTCCAATGTACATTTGCTATTGATGATTTTTTTATACACAATATTAATTAGGTCAGGAATACGTAGCTTCTGTTAATTAAGCTAATTTTAATAGACTTCAAAAGATGGAGATTATGGATTTGACAAATAGACACATCTGGACAAAGCGGACGGCACAAAAAATGTCGCCAGTTTACACGTGCCAAAAATGCTAATTTTGTCATCAGCAGTAAGACCAGCGGGGCTAGACAAAGTAACAGTCGTTTGGCGTTAACGACAGTAGACAAAAATGTATGGAAAAACCACGTGACGAATGAAAACAAATGAAAGCAGAATCTACTTTATGCTTAGCGTTGTTCACTGTCGGCTGTCAGTTGTCATGCGAAGTACGCTAAAGTTATCTACAAGGTCCGCGAGAACGCCAGGGAGCGTTCAAATAGTCGTAGTCGAATTTCAAACACAGCGTGTTTTTCTCTATTCGGTCACGTGGTTTTTCTACAGTCACTTGTTTTGTTCATACATTTTTGTCTACTGTCGTTAACGCCAAACGACTGTTACTTTGTCTAGCCCCGCTGCAGTCACCCATAGAATTTTGACAGATGCCGCTACTGTTTGCTTGTACGAAAAAGGTTTACATAAATCGTTCGGATGGCCATATCCTCAGATTTAGGTTAGGTTAGGACACGAATATACTTTTACTATTATACTGTACATTTTAGGATAAATGGTATAATTTAGCTATAATAAATAATTATTTTAAGACCATTCATGCGTTGGAATTATGCTTGAGTCAAAATTGTCAAATTTCGACGTAACATAAGAGTGTCATGTGTTCAATTATTGATTAGATAATTGCTATCATATTATTTGGCATTTCATAATCTAGTTTTTGTCTCAAAAATATTTGAAAATATGTGTATAACTTTCTCATTAGAAAGTTTAAGGTAAAGGCTAATTACTCACTTAGCGGTGGAAGCTCTATTTTGATGCAAGATATTTGCCATGTTTCATAACACAAACTTATAACAATGACATATTTAGAAAATTAAAAACATTTACTAAAAAATGTCTCAAAAAAAAACACGATTTTCCTAGATTTTCATTCAAAAACCATAAACCGAAAAGTGACATTTTTAGCATTTTTCGATAAATTAAACGTATTATTTTAGGATTAAATCCAAGATATTTTGTTATTTCTGAATTATAGTAATTTAATTCAATTAATATTCAATGTCACTGGTTATTTACTATTTTAATAAGTTGTATATTTATTTTACTATAAATTTTTTTGTAATACCATTTTCCGCGCAAAATTGCGTCTGTGGGGACGAATTCCTGTTTTGTATGGACCGAAACGCTAGGCATGCCGCGCTGCATAAACCCTCTTAAGGGCTCAAAAAATATATATTTATGTACGTTAACGCGAGCACTCTACAAAATGCAATATGAGTTTATATGAGTCATATGCATAACCTTCCAAAACTATCTAAATGATGACGTCATCAAGTATATTGTTCGCATGTTTGTATATTTGGACAGCGACCAATTAATCTTGATGCTTGAATGCAATTATGACAAATGCAGTGGGTAGAGATTGTTTTGTGTTCTATTGTAACAAATTAAAGTAACCTACACGCTCTATTCTTGATTAGATTGAATTGCGGTTTTGTCCGGGTTTAGGCTATGAATGCAAATCCAAAAAATATTAAAATTTCACCTCCGGGATAAAAAATAACTGCCGAGCTGCTTGCATCTCGAGTTTAGGGTCTAAATGAAAAAAATATTAAAATTTCACCTCCGGGATGAAAAAAAATGCCGATTGCTTGCCTGATTTTCTCAGTATGAATAGGCCTTTCAAAAGGTGTGGTGGACTTCTAGAACCTATAATTAGAAATAAGTTTAAAGAACCTTTCATTAGAATAAGTGGGTTCTTTAGAAATAAGTTTAAAGAATAAAATATATTTTGACTATCCAAGTGTGCAAATACCGATGTATTTAAGAAGCAAACAAACAAACGAAATTTCGATTTTCTTTATTTTTATGATTAAAAAATAGTACCTATTATTAGTTTACACTTTACAGTAAACGTATATTTATATCGCCAAGGCTCGTTTACCAGAGTTTCCGAAGCTATGAGATAAGCGAGCTTATGGTTCGTAAAGACGTACAGTAGAACCCGCTTATACAATAATATACTAAGCCATTTTACGCCATGTCCCGGCAACTTGAGACATGTTTTGATACATTTAACGCTTAATACGATTCGTCATCCCGTTTAATACGTCTAATGCACCAACGGAATTTAGGACTATACTATACAGACAACGAAGTTGAATCGAATAAAAAATAATAAAAAATTCGGCAATATAGTATCCCAAAAATTGGTCTAAGCGTCTGATGACCCGAGAGCTGGCGCTTATTTAGCTCAACGGCTAAGTTTAGCCATACAAAGAGGTAATAGCGCCAGCGTCTTGGGCACTATGCCCATGAACGATCAGTTGGATGGTGTATACCTAGTATTTTGTAAATATTAAATTATGTTTTTTAGTCTACATTTATTTTATCGAATAAAGAAAATACGCGAATACTCCTTCCTGTACATAAAAGCATATTCAATTTCCAAATTAATTTCCATTTCTTTGTCATTTTTAGAAAATTAAAATTTCGAAGAAATATATTTTACTACGCGGTAATATTTGAACTAACACTTCAAAGATTTGTACCTGCTCAAACCACTATGATGAAGGGAACGAGACGTCAAGTGGTTACAATAGTTTGTAAACAAATCTATCGCTGAGCATCTTACAGCATCCCAGGTGGAAAGGCAGCCTTACTGCCCACGCATTAAGATATTTAAGATAACAATTACAACCAGCCTTGACTCCAAGAAAATCATTTGAATTCAACCGAAATGGAGAATCATCATTCCGAAATTCTGTGGTTTATATTCAAGCCACGTTAGTAACCTACTAGAAAGGAGGTTCTTGATTCGGTGTTTTTTATTAAGTATAATATTATTATGAACAAACAAATTATGAGTTGACTTGCGTAATACGGCCTTGCAATTAATTATCTTGCTTAAAATGGGCATTCTAGTATCAAAGTTAGGCATAAGTTTTATTTTCATGTCACAAGAAGTCTCTACCCTAAGGAGAGTTTCGAAATTCTAGAATGAAGGGTCGAATATCGAGAATGAAAGTTTCTCCTAATTCTCAACAGAAATGGTATGCATGCAATCACGTATAGAGATTTGGTATTTGACTCGTTCGCCAGGTAACTGAAGTCAGCGTCATCTATCGAGCGAAAAGTCAAATCACACATGAAAATATTTAAAATGGAGTTTTGTTTTAGGTACTATTCCATACTTTGTTTCTACCGAGTGTCCCATAAAAGTCACGTCTTTTTTAGGGTTTCGTACCTCAAAAGAAAGAAAAACGGAACCCTTATAAAAGCACTTTGCTGTCCTTCTGTCTATCTGTCGGTTTCGACCATTTATTTTAGTAACTATAAAAGATATCAACATGAAATTTGAAATAGTTGTAGGTAATAATTGCCCGACGTAAT
The DNA here is from genome assembly GCA_036785405.1 of Coenonympha arcania. NCBI lineage: Eukaryota > Metazoa > Arthropoda > Insecta > Lepidoptera > Nymphalidae > Coenonympha > Coenonympha arcania. The sequence goes on from CM072080.1 coordinate 969,717, forward strand.
TGCAAACATAGAAAAATTTAAAATCGTTTTTATTTTTATTTAAAACGGGGGAAAACCGTCGTGGAACTCAAAAATTAGAAAACAATATTAAGTAGGGTACCATAAAGGTATGAAAGGGCGTTTATGGCTGATGACACCGACTTATAGTATATAGTAGGTAGTATTATACCCAGATTTATTAGAAAATTATTTTTTGCTTTTCAGTGGGTTGGATTTTTGAAGGCGGTTCCCTTTAAAAAAAAAAGAAATAGAATTATCATGTGTTTTAAATAGGATTTATTGATACTTATATATTTTTTTTTATTAATTTCTTCAGTCTGAATAAAATGTCGGTTATCAAATGTCGGTTAAGTGGACAAGCAGCTTTACATCACGGTAACAACTAACGAGTATCCAGTAATGCAGTTAGCTATAATTTAGCATAATGCGTCGATGTACGGAATGCGAAGCTCTTGAGTTGAGATCTAGGTACTGTATCGGAGTACTAGATACTAGATTTATGGGTTTCCTTTACAAGTCTGCGTGACCTTTGCCTACAATACGACTAGTGTGTCGGTTACAATGTAATATGTAATTGACTAGTCACAATGTGAAATGTAGGTATTTAGTATTAAACCGTATGCAGCTGAAATAGTGGACATGACCGCTTTTTGTCCGTAGCTACGCTTGCTTGAATTTTAGGTTTTCACTAATAGAAAAATAAATTTCTAACCTATTTTTTTTAGACTTTTAAGGAGGAATAATTTCATAGAACCTACATTATTTTTGCAATATTTTGTCCTCTACGCAGCGCACGTTGCAAAAACAACAAAAATATGAATTTTTAACCGACTTCATAAAAAAGGAGGAGGTTCTCAATTCGTCGGAATCTTTTTTTTTTTGCTTTACTGTTAATAATAATATTTTTGTTGTTGTTGCAGCGTGTTACTGTTTTCCCATTTGGCAACATTTTTTATTAATGCATTTTAGCGTGATTGGACTATTCATATTGGATTGGATTCCCTCGATTGGACTATAAGTACAACACAATTTTCAATTTTAACCAAGTTACTGATAATTTAACAAAAAAACAAACTCTTCAGCTCTATAATATTAAGTATAGATAAGTATTAGATAGGATTTAAATTGAGTAACTTAAAAAAACAATAAACTTTAGGACCGTACCAGCTTTGTGATTCGACGCAGTTAGGTACATCTTGCGCGCAGATTGGTTAATGTTTGAATCACGTCATGCAGCCAAGGCACCGATTGGCTGGTGATGGATACCGGTGATGTTTGGGCGATGTTATTTCTAGAATCGATCGGCTGCATGCTACAATAAATGGCAATAAGTAGAATGGATTTATTTGTTTCTCCATATAACAATTTAGTTTACCTATTCACTTTTATTTCAACGAATGCTTATTCTGTACAGCATAATTCTAGATAATTATACATAATCACAGGGATATGTATCCATTGTGTTTGAATAACTAACAGTTGGCAGCCATTTTTATTGACCTTTCGCGAACTTCCGATTGTTATCCATAGTTATTTAATAATGAATCAATTATATCTAATACATACAATAATGTAATATTATAATGATCCGGAATAATTGATCTGTGTAGAGAATATAGTATTAAGTTCTATGGATAATAAAAAAGAATATCCTCTAGTATTAGCAGGACATATTAATTTGTTTTGATGATTCTGTGTGGTACAATATGCAGTAACAAAACTGCCAACATGAAACACCACACACAATTTTCCAACACTCTCTTCGACGTAGGTACGTGTCATCCCGACACCGGGACATCCTCAGAAGATGTTGACTTCACAATGCGAAATCGTAGAGTGATTTCGAGTCGATTCGCTTTGCACAAACGAACCGAATTTTCCTTTACATTTTATTAATACGATTGCGCTTGACTACAATCATGCCTGATGGAAAGCAATGATAAGAATTAGAGTAGAGCGGGCTTGCCTAGAAAATGCCAATGCACCAATCCTTTTGAAGGCACCCGGATTGTACTTGGCTGGGAACACGGAGGCTAGAAGGGCGTTCCACACCTCAGCGGTCCGTATCAGAAACGTGGAAGAAAAAGTTTCGTGCGAGTTTTTTGGATGTCAATTGTCAACCACATAAGTATGCCATCGCTCTCGAGGTCTTGCAGGTTTATGGTAGAAATATAAAGGTGGAACAAGGTTATAGAGTTCCTGAGCACACCATGACGACCGAATGGCGTAGCGGCAGCGAACCTGCCGTCTGCGTCAGAGGTTGTGGGTTCGATTCCCACAACTGGTAAATGTTTGTGTGATGAGCATGAATGTTGTCCAGTGCATGGGTGTTTTTCAATATAATATAATATTTAAGTATATTAGTATGTATGTATATTGGTGTGTACATTTTGTAAATATTTTTAGTCTTAATTTATTTGTAGGCATAAATTACAATGTTTTAGTTTGAAGCATTAATTATATTGTTAGTATATTAGTATGTATATATATATATATATATATATATATATATATATATATATATTTATCAGTTATCTAGATACCCATAGCACAAGCTATCGCTTACTTTGGGGCTAGATTGCGATGTGTGTAATGTCCTGATACATATATATTTTTATTAATTTATTTATTGTTATCTTACATACTAATTTGAAAACATTGCATATTTTTGTACTAACTTATATGTAGAATCAGTAGGTAAATAGCCCCCACACGACAAACCTAGTGTTGTATAAAACAAATCACTTGTATTTGATGGTAATTCGTTTTAAATTGCACATCGATTTAGTTGCTAGTTGTATAGCCACTTTAACATGTATAATGTTCAAAGTTTAAAGATATATCAAATCCTTTGAACAATTTTGCTATTTGCGATTTCACACGAATATCATTGGAGTGGTGCGCCAACGTCAATTTGAATTTGTTATTCCTAGGTCACAAATAACCTAATAGTTACGACTTACCTATTTAATAACTGATCGTCAGAAATGGTAGCATTTATACGTATTAAAGTATGTAAAAAAATTAAGATATATTTATTTAGATATTAGATATTAGTTAAAGATAAGTATCTAATCTAATAAATATTATAAACGCGAAAGTTTGTGAGTATGGATGGCTAGATCTTTGTTACTTTCACGCCGCAACTACTGAACCGATTTGGCTGAAATTTGGAACATAGATAGCTTATAACCCGGATTAACACATAGGCTACTTCTTATTCCGGAAACATCCATGCTCCCTACGGCGTTAGCGAAGAACCGAAATTCACGCGGGTGGGGCCGCGGGCAACAGCTAGTTAGATATATATTTTTTTTATAAAAAAAGTATGCATATTTTACAGGAACACGTAAATAATTAAGAAAATTAAAAAACCCAACTGCCCTGTGTTAGAACGACTCTTTTCAAAAAAACCCATATTATGTCCAAATCTCTACAGTCGTTCAGAAGCTATGGTGGAATAAATACACTCACGTACATACATACATACATACATACATACATAAATACATACATACATGAACCCCAAAAACCTTACACTACTTATTTTGGGCAGTCACGGACTAAAAACATTACACTCCTTTTTTTGGGCGGGGTGTAAAAATAAAATCAACTCTATAGCAAGCATACTCTTTTTGATCAATACTAAACCTCAACAAGTAATATTAGTTTTGCTCTCTCCCTCTAATCTCTCTGGTAGACAGTCTGCCTCGCTCTTGGCCGGTTTTATTTTTATATTATTAGTACTGTTACTTACTTTTATTTGAAACTTTATTCTTATAAATTGGCTCCGCCAACGTGAATTTCGGTTCTTCGCTAATCCCGGTGTAGAAGCCGTATTTAAGCGATTTTGAATGAAGTTTTATGCAAAAACTATAAAGACAATTACTTTCAAATTTACACGTCATATATTTTGGATCTAAAATCGCTAAGAAGCAGAAACACGATTGGATAAAATTTTCTCGATAGAAAGTTCTCCCAAAAGTTGCTCCAAAATCTCAGTTTTTCGAGTTTTAATCGGACACTACATTGGATGTAATTGTAATTTTTGTTTTAAAGTTAATAATAATATCCAAAAACGCTAAGAAACAGATTTTTGATAACCAGCTTAGTTCTTCAGTAATAAGTAAAAGGTCGTTTTTCTGTTATATTCTTCCGCGACGCTGCATGTCGCACCTACCAAATCACCGTGAGAGTGAGAAAGACAAAAATAAATTCAATAAATCGCCTTGACTCGTCAAAAAACTTTATTAGGTGTATGCTTTAAACTTTAATAGGTGCATGTTGATTTAATATTAACATGATAATTATTGACTTTGCGGGCTTTCAAAACACACATAAATATGTCTAGCCAATGATGCATTGCGGCTACCTGCGGAGAATATCTGCCGAGTACGAGACCTTTTAATTACGTCAAGTGATTTAACGTGTTGGTTCAGGAACGTGGACGAAGACCTTGATGGCTTAGTGCTAGAAATGTAGATTTTGGTGTCAATTGGGTATCTGACTTCAATTTTTTTAATCCTTTTTTTTTTACTAGAGATAGGCTTGCGCTTGACTACAATCATGTCTGATGGACAGCTATGATGAGGTCTAGGATGGAGCGCGCTTGCCTAGAAAATGCCTATTCACTCTTCTCTTGAAGGTTCTTCCCAGGAACACAGAAGCTGGAAGAGTGTTCCACACCTTAGCGGTACGTATCAGGAAGAAAAACGTTTCGTTCGAGTGTTTGCAGGACAACAACCACATAAGGATGCCACTTCAACTTTATTTTAAACTAGGATAAAATAATGACGTAAAATGAAAAAAACTAATAAAATCGATCAAATAATAAAAAAGTTAATACACGATCTATACGGTGACACAGAAGCGAGGAGGCCCAATTACCTACTACTACTATTCAAGTGGAGTAATTATAGTCTGTCAAGAAAGTCATGAAATAAATTCACGGAAACAATGATTTTTCTCTGCCGCATATGACTGATTAAAAAATATGTAAATACAGAATATTAAAAAGAATCAGGTATAGTATTTAATTATTTGATTATCCACTAAAAATATATTTTACTCTGGCTTTTATAATTAATTTTCAACTCGTTTTTTTTTCATGACTTTTTTGACAGACTGTATATTATGGGTCTACGACACAACGACAAAAAACGTAAATAAAATCACGTTCGTTGTATGGGTGCCCCCTTTCATTTTGTTGTTATAGAGGCAGCGGAAATACATCATCTGTAAAAATTTCAAGTGTGTATCACGGTTCAAGAGATACAGCCTGGTGACAGACGGACGGATGTATGGCGAAGTCTCAGTAATAGGGTCCCGTTTTATGGAAAAACATCATCGTTGAAAATTTCAAGTGTGTATCACGGTTCATCAAATACAGTCTAAAGCACGGTCGCGGAGCACGAAGAATTTTGTACATTAACCTGTTACTACCTGTCTCTGTCACTCCCGCGTCAAAATAATGCGGTCACGCTCGCACAGGACGGGGTCATTGCATCTGTGCGATATATGATGTTGTTGATGATTGAATATATGATATCCCAAATAAGGTACAGTGTACATCCGAGGAATCCGTAGGTCACCCACCACGCTAATGAGTTCCTGCACGGAGGGCAAAAACTGCGCATTAACATACAGGAAGGATGGCGAGGACGACGATTCATTAATATTTACTAGTCCATCGCATTTGTACAGTGACCTGGGAGTGAAATAAATGTACAATGCCTATTTAAGGTGAGGTTTATATCTGAGTGCGAAAATTCAAATTTTATTTATTTTTTATCTACCATGGATAGGGTGGATTAAAATGTCGCCAGTTTATCGGTGCCAATAATACCAACAGTAGTAAGGCCATCGCGGCTGGGTGCTCTCACCGCTGAGCTATACGAGCCATATCCCTCCGCGATGAAATTCAGATTCGTAATGTTGAGTTCTTAGGCAAAACCAGCGCCATCTATTGTGAAAGATTACAGTTTTATACTAATTTGTCGAAGAGACATTATTACAAATGGACCAAGCTTCGAAAGAGAGATGACACCTTGCCGTATTTTCCTAATTATCTTTTTGATTATTATTGTTTCACACACTTCGGATGTAAGTTCTATAAATTTACATAAAAAAATTAAATAATGTGTCTACGATTTATGATTAGGATAAGAAGAGTCAGCTACCACACATTTATTATATCAGCAGCCATATTATGACATATTGCAATACTATACATAGATGGGATGGAAATGGAATGAAATAATAAAAAAATGTATGAAATCGATAGCAATTTATTGACGTGACAACGTCTTATAAATCGATAGAGCCGGCTGCACGCACACAAAAACATGACTCATCCGGCGTTACCTCGCGTACCTCGCTCGCGTTACCTCGCTCTGAGGCGTTACATGGAACGAGAACGGCTTGAAGTGCAAGCGAGAGTTGTCACGTTCAACTATCGTCAGTAAACCGACTTTACAGACAACCAATTTTTTGAGTGATTGTTAACTTGACATATTTTTTGAATTCGTCCCATTTCCAGTTTTTCCATCGGATCGCAATCGCATATGGCTAAGGCTCCTGGTAGTAATTAGACATGGGATGGCTCCCACGAAACGCAATTAGGTAATTTTGTTTTGATAGTGAAGTCACATTATTTATAGTGCTTTGAAGTTCAGGATGGATTAATGAGTGCTGTCAATCAGGTACGGTCCGCAGAAATATTTGTTGCAGTTTTACCTACTGCTTTTTGAGGGTTTTATTTAGGATTTATATAATTAAAATAATAAACATAAAAGTATGACATTTATTAAAAAAAAACTAAGCTTATAGTAATTAATTTTGATAAAGCGGTTATTCATTAAGTGAAGCGAGCTTTCCTGGTTACTTGGGTGTTCTCTGCCTTTCTTGATAACTTGTAAAAATCTGCCTGTCTTTCTTGATAACTTGTAAAAATCTGACGATATTTACAAGTTATAACTTCTGAAAAATAATAAAATGACTAAAGTTAAATGTAAAAAAGTGGCTGTGACTTACGGACGGACGGACAGACAGACAGACAGACAGAGACATGACGAATCTATAAGGGTTCCGTTTTTTGCCATTTGACTACGGAACCCTAAAAAAGTAGTTATTTTTGTCGAGACTGCTCAAAGAAAATGTTGCTTTGAAAGATCTTTGTTTTTTTTTACTTCAAACCTTAAAAATTTTTTTGGAGAGCTGCTAAATTCATTGGTTACTTAATACTTATCACACACAATTCGAGACCACAAAAGTTTTCAACGAACTTTAGAATTCACTCTGTTATATTTACCTATAGTTTGAAGCTTACTATTTTTTGTCTGTCTGTACAATACCTTCATATTACATGACCTCGAGTCTGCAACTGGGTTACACTCTACTTTTAAAATGTTATGTTTAATATAGAAACATTGGAGATTATTTTTACTTTTAGATATAAGTACATAGTATGTTAAGCTTGTAGCTTCGACAAGTGGGTTTTGGTTTATTCAAAATTATGTAGAATTCGTGGATTTTTCCGGGATAAAAAGTAGCCTTTTTCAAATCTGTCTACTTTGTAAAGGAGAATGACCAATAGGGGTATCAAGTTATCTCATGAACCAAAACCAAAATAGTCTAGGAAAATAAAAAAGTGTTTTCTAAGAACCATAGGCACTTGGAATTAGTTTTTTTAATCCGGAATTTAACTTTGCATACAAAAAGTTACTTTCTTTTCGATGCACATTTCGTGTCATACTGATTTTTTACTAAGAAGTACAACTTGTTTGTTTGGCTGTAACTTTAAAATCCGGATGTTAATTAAAAAAGTAATAATTGTAGGATTTAGTGTGGAGACCGTAGTCTATAAAAAATAAAGTTTGGGTTTGATTCAGCTTGATACGGGATACGATACTATACTATACATTCATGTTCATTATCCAATCAGAAAATCAATCTGGTAATAAACTTCGAATTGGTGTAAGTACATTAAAAACTATTTGACTCTTTGTAGTGACATTTGAAGTTGGTTTTCTGGAAATAATTTTCCATTTTATTTTTTACTTTTTAGTGAAAAACAACTAATGCGCAAGGCATTGGAAAAAATGCCCAAATCGCTTGAAGTATGCTTCTTAAATCTGAAGAAATCCCTCAATTTCTCCAAGATCCCATCATCAGATCCTGACTTGATGACTAAGGGACCATCTGTGAACTATACCTTTCAAACAAAGAAAGAATTTTCTAAATTGGTCTACGCATCTTCGAGTAATCGGGGAACATACTTAGAAAAAAAGATTCCGACGAATTGAGAACCTCCTCCTTTTTTTGAAGTCGGTTAAAAAGAATTCCTATGCGCTCTTAAAGATAAATCCATAAAAAATCAGCCGGATTTTCTTGTGTTGTTGTTAAACAGCTTTACAAAGTTACCGCCATTTTACAATGCTATTAAAAACTAATCGAGTAAGTATATATAAATACCTAAATAACTCCATACTTAGCATATCCTAGCTCGTCAAAGATGCTTTGTTCGAACAACTTACAATTATATAGCTTAGAGAAGATCGGTCACGTAATGTTATGTAAGTAGAAATCTAAAGTTAAAGCTAAGTTAAAATAATGCGTTAGCCACATCTCTGGGCTCGCGGGCGCAATTTTAATGCCACTTATAGAGACAAAGCCCATCAGTCAAGCTCTATCCATTACTTGACTTTTCTCTCCGTCACCGATTAGAAACCTCAGGATATGGGCATCCGAGCGATTTACTTTAACCTTTTTCGTACAAGCAAACAGTAGCGCCATCTGACGAAATTCTATAGGTGGCTGCTGGGCGAACTACTGCGTTGCCTTACTGTTGGTGTGAAGACAAACATTTTTGCACCGATAAACTGGCGACATTTTTTCGCGCCTGTCTTGGGTATGTGTCTATTGGTTCCGTAATATACTTTCGTCTCACTTAATAAAGCAGCAATGTATAAACAAACCATAGACAACAGTGATTATCACTAGAAGTTTCAATTTTACAGAATATGGAACCAGTTAGTAATAAAGTAAAACAAACACCTCTACCCGCCTAATTTATAAACGAGCAAAAATCACATTTGGTGTATGGGAGCCCCATTTAATTTTTTATTTATTCTACTTAAAATAAATAAAAAATTAAGTGAATAGTTTAATTTACTTAATGTAAATATTATAAAAAATTAAATAAAAAAGTAAATTCATCTATTGACAGTCGCATGTCAGTGGCTGCCCATAGATGGCGTTGGCTGTAAATGTATGGAGGAATCCGATTCGTTTGTGTGATGCGAGTTGACTCGAAATTCGTACAGAAATTTGTACTAACCCCACAGTAGCTGGGACATGAATTAACATAAGGAATGCGCTTTTTCAAATTGTCAAATTAATAATGAAGCTTCAGGGGGGAGCCTAAAAATACATGCGTGACGACACTTAAGCGATGATCCTCTACAAACAAACGTGGAGTAAAGCTATTCCATCGCTTTTCGCAGTAGGTATATGTTTAATCAATGGTTTCAACATAGTCTAGGTGTAACCCTTAATTTTTTTTATTAATATAGGCTTACGCTTGACCATAATTTCACCTGATGGGAAGTGACGATTTGGTCGATGATGGAGCGGGCTTACCAAGAAAATGCTTATTTCCTTTTTTTAAAGGTATGATACGGGAAACACAGATTTCTGGAGAGCATTCCAAACCCTAGTCATGCGTATGAAAGGACGAAGCGAGCCGCTTTGTACGGACTGAGGTTTAACGAAGACAGGGATGAGATCCTGCTAACAGTCTTGCGGTCCAGACTCCAGTGTTAATATTCATATTCATATTCATATCATTTATTTGCATAAAACACGTACAGGGTTATTACATTCGGTACTTGATGTATCAGTGTTTTGCCCATTTATAGGCATGCAAATATTAAAATCAGTTTTTAACAATAGACGTCAATAGAATTATTAGTAATTAATCATATTTATCAGATACATATTAAAACAAAACCACAAAAAATTCAAAGTTATACAATATAAAATGTCTAATATAATATTATGTCATGTAACCTTAATAATTACTTATTTATTTCATTTTATATAAAAGAAAACCACATAAAAGCTGAGAATCTAAAAAAAAAAATACATTTAAATTTAATACCTTCATTATTTCTTGCTAATCTATTTACATGTCTTATTTTGCAGAAATTCCTCCACTGAGTAAAATACTTTAGAGAGGGAAAAACTAATGTTAAGTATATATGTACGTATACAAACTTTTGCCTCGTACATTCCAAAAATTTCTGTTAAATTAATGTTGTATTACGATACGCCAAGGAGAAAATAGAACTGAGTAGTGAATACTATCTTCTGCAATGTTACAATCCTCAACGCGGGGTAACTTCGTACAGCGCCATCTAGTTTAAGGAATTGAACATCTACACCGCCGCTAAAACTCCGCTGTCCGTTCGTCTGTCTGTCTCTCCGTCTATCACCAGGCTGCTATATCTCTCAAACCGTGATAGTTAGTTGAAATTTTCACAAATGTATTTCTGTTGTCGCTATGTATAGGTAACAACAAACACTAAAAAATAAAATAGAACACAATAACATGATTTTTTGTTTGTTTTTGCTCAATATTGATAACGACAATAGATACACGCTTAAAATAATCAGAGCATATTTAGTTTGAAAGGCTTGAAAAGGTTCTTCACCTTAGTGTCGGTTTTTGGTTGCACTAGTACTGTATAAGAGTCAATCAATTTGAAAATCGACGAACCTTTTCATTCCTTGACTGTACCTACCTACTATAGCTTGTACTGAAGTTAGAGGTATGGTTCCCACATCAGGAACAATACTAAAAGACGGACATACAGTTGCTTAACCCCTGACCATGCCTTCAGTGACCTTTCTTTAATCGTTTTGAATGTATCGCTCTATAAATTATTGATATAGTCTGAGAATCAATCCACTAATTTGAACACACTTTCATTTTACTTCTAATAAGATCTGGGTTTGTCATACCCATATATCAGCGGGAAACGCAAAGGGTGAAATGACCTCCAGGCTTCGTAGGTTGGTGACAGAATTCCGATGAAATAAACAAAATGCCTGAAGATTAGACTAAGGTCTTCGAACAGTGCGTGTTACCAGTGATGACTTACAGATCGGAGACTTGGTCGCTAGCTATGGGCCTCATAAGAAGGCACAGGGTAACTCAACGAGCGATGGAGAGATCTATGTAGTACGTCCCTAGTACGTCAAAAGAGATAAAGTTACGCGATAGAAAGAGAGCACAACTTTAGGTGCATAGCGGAGGCGGTGCCAGGCTCTGTTGCGAACTGAATTGCACTTTATTGTGTCAGCTCTAGGGTCGCTATTGCTTTAAATCATGGTGAACCTTCCGTACGGGCCACCTTGGGATTTTATAATTTCTAAATTGGCTCAGGGTCTGGTCTGGTGAGAGGCTTTGGCCGTGTCTAGTTACCACCCTACCTGCAAAGACGCACCGCCAAGCGATTTAGCGTTCCGGTGCGATGCTTGTAGACACCGTTGGGGTAAATCTACTTACTCTTCCAAGTTACTACGATAACATCTTAGGCTGCATCGTCATTTACCACCGGGCGAGATCGCAGTACTTGTATAGATTGAAATAAAACCGTTAGGTAGGGGGAAGTCCCCAAGTGGCGGACACCTAAGGTTTTTTATTAATAAAATAAAAAATATTTTCAGGAATGTATGTGTATTTATGACTTACAGTAGGTAACAAAGATAGAAATCACACCAAACTAAAAAAAAGCAACCTCTGCTAAAAACATAATTAATACCACGAATCAAACTTGGGTAACAAAAAATATAATTTTAAAATGTGGCACCTAGTACCGGACGGGTGTTTGTGCCATACCCCTAGCACTGGGTATTTCAGAAGAGTCTGCATCAATCGCATATGTAGCCATCTCCACACTGGAACGTCTACACATGCTTCATGTGCACACCCAAGACACGATGAGCATTGGATCCAGTCTTCGATATAGTTTTCTAAGCAAACTACACAAATTGTTGTGTCTGTGTTAGATGTTTGTTCTTGTAGTTCTACTTTTTAGCTTTATCTCTATTTTCTCTTTTAGACTTCACGACTTTAGATTGTTTTCTTTTCTCTGAGCTCTTTCCTTTGGTTTGTTTTACATTGCTTTCAACCGCTACTTTAAACTTAGATCCTACTTCCCTACTTTTTTCGATATTTTCTTTTTCGTTTTCTTTTTCTTCTACTACTTTTTTGTATGGTGATGACGTTAAAATCTCACTTCGGTCACATTTCCTTTTTCGAGCTGCAGTAAGCATGTAAAGTGCTTTTAAGAACTTGATGAACCATTGCGGCTTATCTTACACTAATTTCCTTGGACAAATAGCTGTTTGCAAGCTCTGTGTCTCCAACGATCCTTTCTTTTTCTTGTCTTCCATTTCGTTTCTCTTGTTTTGCCTATACCTTTAATTAAAAATTGAAAATTTAATTGAAAATTAAATTAATTAATTAAATGACGTAGATTGTTACAAGAAATAATAAAAAAACATTGTCCGGTGCTAGGGGACGGCTTAGTGTCCGGTACTAAGGGACAGACAATATCGTACATTAGGTAGTACCTACCGAAATGGTTTCAAAAATCAAATAAAATTCTGTCGGTTTACCGATAACAATCAAATGCTAATTCAATTGTCGACTACCATCTTAATATATATAAATCTCGTGTCACGATGTTTGTCCGCGATGGACTCCTAAACTACTGAACCGATTATAATAAAATTCGCACACCATGTGCAGTTCGATCCAACTTGAGAGATAGGATAGTTTAAATCTCAAATTATAGTCGCAATTTTAATTCATTAATATAACAAAACTTTAGCCACAGCAACGCGTGGCCGGGTCAGCTAGTTAAATTATAAATGCATAAATGGGCCAGAACTACTTACGTCGATCTTACGTGACGCCGCGCGTTCCCGCCAAGAACTACATTCATCCTCTCCCGCTGCGGCCTTGCGCGACCCTGGCGAGCTGCGGCGCGTGATCCTGTAGCTATGTACCCCCCGCACCCCTTTCACTAGTAGTTCGAATCGAACAGGTTTATACTTTCTGGGATAGTACCACTGTCCGGCGCTAGGTGCCGTCCGGCGTTACGGGACTTCCCCCTACTATTATTGTATTATTATTTGAACATGCGCTGACCGCTGCATTCACATACACATACACGTTTTCGTGCGGTCTATTTCATGCGTTGCATGCGCCCGATTACGAGGCAGCCCTAGTACGTCAAAAGAGATAAAGTTACGCGATAGAAAGAGAGCACAACTTTAGGTGCATAGCGGAAGCGGTGCCAGGCTCTGTTGCGAACTGAATTGCACTTTTTTGTGTCAGCTCTAGGGTCGCTATTGCTTTATATCATGGTGAACCTTCCGTACGGGCCACCTTGGAATTTTATAATTTCTAAATTGGCTCAGGTCTGGTCTGGTGGGAGGCTTTGGCCGTGGCTAGTTACCACCCTACCTGCAAAGATGCACCGCCAAGCGATTTAGCGTTCCGGTGCGATGCTTGTAGACACCGTTGGGGTAAATCTACTTACTCTTCCAAGTTATTACGATAACATCTTAGGCTGCATCATCATTTACCACCAGGCAAGATCGCAGTACTTGTATAGATTAAAATAAAACCGTTACGTACTATTATTGTATTATTATTTGAACATACGCTGACCGCTGCATTCACATACACATACACGTTCTTGTACGGTCTATTTCACGCGCTGCATGCGCCCGATTGCGAGGCAGCCCTAGTACGTCAAAAGAGATAAAGTTACGCGATAGAAAGAGAGCACAACTTTAGGTGCATAGCGGAGGCGGTGCCAGGCGTTAGGGTTGCTATTTCTATAAATCATCTTGCGAAGTGATCCTTCCGTACCGCATAGTACTAGGGCATGCAGAACCGGTTCCGGTTCTTAATTTTGAATTCCCGGTACTGCACCGAGCTCAGAACCGGGTACCCGGGATTTCCTGGTTCTTGGTAAAAATCGTTTTAAAATTTTAATTAAAAGCATTATTTTAGAAGAAGGGGCTATTACGATTTCTAGTAAACATGAAATAGAAAATTATTTCCGAAAACCGACTTCAAATGCCAAAGAGTGAAATAATTTTTAATGTATACCTTATTTGACGTCAGACGATTGTTTATAATATTATCGTATTTTCTTCGCACATGGAGTAGGTATTAGGAAGGACTATGATTGTACGAAACATTCAAGTGTTCTTATAAAAAAAAAGAGTTCCCTCGATTTCTCCAGGAGCCCAACATCAGATCCTGACTTGATAACTATGAAACCATCTGGAAAGTATACTCTTTCAAGCAAAAAAATAATTTTCGATAAAATACGTAATAATTGGATTTTTTTAAAGAACCGGGAGAACCGGGAAGTCAGATTCAGAACCGGTTCTTTTAACACCTTAAACCGTTTAACCGTTTAACCGTTTTTAAGAACCGGGAAATCCCGGGTGCACGCCCTACATAGTAGGTACCTAAGTACTATTATTGTATTAGCTCTTAGCCTATGAAGGTGCCACAAAAGGAACAATGCTTTCAGTGTATCTCGCTCCAGTTGTTGACCCGCGTTGCGACACTACGACGGCACACACGAACACACACTGACCGCTGCATTGTTCTATATTTCCACACAATACTGCCTTTCTACGCCCTTGACTCGTCACAAGAGATGTTTAATGGTGCATCGGACATCCATATCTGTCTTAAACTGTCTTATTGCGTAGCTTGATTTCAATAAAGGTACAGGTACACATGCTTTTTACATGTAGATGTGAGGCTACGTCAAAACGGAACGCGGAACGGTTTCAGACAGCAGCCGCGCGCCGGCTAGATTGCACGCATAAGTTCTTGTACGGTCTACTTCACTCGCTGCGTGCGCCCGATTACGAGGCAGCCCTAGTACGTCAAAAGAGATAACAGAGGCGGTGCCAGGCGCTGTTGCGAACTAAATTGCACTTTTCTGTGTCAGCGCTAGGGTCGATATTTCTTTAAATCATCTTGCGGAGTGAACCTTCCGTACTGTGATTGACTCTTAGCCTATATAGGTGCCACAAATGGAACAATGCTTTCAGCCCATCTCGCTCCAGTTGTTGACCCGCGTTGCGACACTACGGCTGCACACACGAACACACACTGACCGCTGCATTGTTCTATATTTCCACACAATACCGCCTTTCTACGCCCTTGACTCGTCACAAGAGATGTTTAATGGTGCATCGGACATCCATATCTGTCTTAAACTGTCTTATTGCGTAGCTCAATTGCAACAAAGCTTTCCCCACACAGGCGCGTTATTATCGCGCGATAATATCGCAAGCGTTATTGCGATAATGCGTCCCGATTCCTTGCACACAGCTGTGTTTTTATCGCGCGATAATAACGCGCAGACGGAAGCAGCGTCCCGCGTTATTATCGGTCGTTATTATCGCAGCAGTGTGTAACTAACTACTTGATCATCCTAATACAAAATGTTCTGAAAACAGATATCGCAATAACGCTTGCGATATTATCGCGCGATAATAACGCGCCTGTGTGGGGGAGGCTTAAAGGTACAGATACACGCTTTTTACAAGTAGATGCGAGGCTATGTCAAGACGGTTAAGATTTCAGACAGCTGCCGCGCGCCGGCTAGGTTGCACGCGTTAGTTCATGTACGGTCTATTTCACACTACGACGGCACACACGAACACACACTGACCGCTGCATTGTTCTATATTTCCACACAATACTGCCTGTCTACGCCCTTGACTTGTCACATGCATCGAACATCCATATCTGTCTGCGTAGCTTTTTCTTAAATCAATATAATATACCTATATGCTATTTAGGGTTCCGTAGTCAAATGGCAAAAAACGGAACCCTTATAGATTCGTCATGTATGTCTGTCTTTCTGTCGGTCCATCCGTATGTCACAGCCACTTTTTTCCGAAACTAAACTAAACTTTTTAAGTAAGTGATAACGTGATAAAGATTTTTACACTTTTTTTTTATAGAGAAACTTCATAATTTAAATATCTGCCAAGTACCAGCTTGATGCTTTGGATTCGGTGGATCGCCGTGCTAGAAGACTCATCGGCAACCCGACACTGGTCCACAAAAAACTTCAAAGCCTTGAACATCGTCGTAAGGTTGCCTGTCTGTCGGTATTCTGTAGAATATATTTCGGAGAGTGTGCTCAGGAACTTTTTAATTTGGTTCCCCCGTCACCTTTCTACCATAGAACGGCAAGGCATCGTAAAGGCTTCCACCCATACATAGTTGACGTACCACTGACGCGTACGAAGCGGTTTGATTCCTCAAATCAAATCAAATCAAATATTCTTTTATTTGCAATAAAATACACGGTACAATGGGATCTTATAAAACTAAATATGGTAGCAGTGTATTTGCCTTATCAAGGCGTGCAAATTTTACATAATCGTCATTAAAATAATAATTAATATATTGTCATATCTATTTCATATTAAAATAATCTTTAATGTCATATATTCCATCATTAAGTAATTTATTAAAAATATAATTCTTAAATTTATTGCATGGTAACTCTTTAACATGGTCCGGAAGATGATTATATATTCTAATTGCCATACAGTATACATTCTTTGAATACATATTTAATCTTTGCATTGGTACTTCTATCTTATATTTATGTCTTTTAGCGCGATCTTTTAGTGGAAATAAATTTAAATTATTCTTTATAAATAAACACATTTCATAAATATATAAGGCAGGCAAAGGCAATATTTTCTTTTTCTTGAACAGTGGTCTACAGCTGTCAAGAAAGTCTGCTCCGCAAAGCGCTCTTATACACCTTTTTTGGGTCTTAAAAACTCTATCTACGTCAGTTGAGTTTCCCCATAGGATTAACCCATATCTTAAAATAGAAGATACATAGGCGTGGTATGCTACAGTAGCTGCGGACTCTGATACTGTAGCTCTCAATCTTTTTAACAGGTATATAAATTTGTCTAGTTTTGTACATACTTTGTCTATTTGCATCTTCCAATTGCAGTACGAGTCAATAGTAACACCTAAGAATGTAGCTGTTTCAGTCTCTTTTATATTTATGTCGTCAAAAGTTACATTAATTTTAGTATAGGAACTATTATATGTCCGAAATTGAATGAATTGCGTTTTACTTAAGTTAATGTGTAAGCTATTATTCTTTAGCCAGTCAACAACATCATGAAGGGCTTTATTTGTTTCTTTTTCTAGGGTTTGTTGGTCAGTACTCTTTACAATTATTGTAGTGTCGTCAGCATATTGAATACATTTGTGGCTTGTGCATTTAGGAAGGTCATTCACATAAATTAGGAAAAGAAGCGGGCCAAGAATACTCCCTTGTGGTACTCCGTTTATGTTTAATCTAAGGTCTGATTTATAGGTTTTTTTGTATTTACCCGATATACTCGTTAGTTCAACATATTGTTGTCTATTTGCAAGATAACTTTTGATCCAGTCGTGAGAAGTTCCTCTGATTCCGTAATTGTAAAGCTTATCAAGCAAGATTTCGTGCGATACTGAATCAAAAGCTTTGCTCATATCTAATAAAAGAGCTACCGTCATATGTTTATCATTAAGTCCCTTAGTTACTGTTTTCATTAAATCAAAGCAGGCTGTAACCGTGGAATACTTTTTTCGGAAGCCATGTTGATCCGTATGTAACGAGTTGTGTTTTGTTAAGAAGTTATATATTTTTTCGTAGACGACTCTTTCGAAGACCTTTGATAGTACTGGTATGAGGGTGATAGGTCTGTAGTTGTTTATGTCCGATTTTTCTCCTTTTTTGAATACGGGTTTCACGACTGAAATCTTTAGCTTGTCAGGGAAAACCCCTTGCTCTAGCGATAGGTTTACAATATGGCGTAATGGTTGACATAGATGTACCGAGCTTAGTTTAAGGATTTTTGTGTTTATCTCGTCATAACCTGTTGCCTTTGTATTATTAAGATTTCTGATTTCTTTATATATGTCTATATCATCCACTGCTGATAAAAATAGGGTATTTACATTTTGTGATTCAATACTATTTTTATCCCGTTCATTATGACAGGTGATACTTGTGAAAAATTCATTAAATTTGTTTGCAATAATTTTCGGATTCAAGTAGGTTTTATCGTTAATATTTATTTTATCTATTGCGTGTTCATTAGGGCTTTTTAAATTAGTGTTATTTTTTATTATTTTCCATGCTGTAGAGGTGACCTGCTTTGCCTGAATAATGCGTCGTAAATTTATAATTTTTTGGCTACTTAATATACATTTTTTGAGTACATTTGAATATAATTTATATTTCTTTAAGTTGTCTTTTTTATTTGCCGCATTGTATAAATATTTAATATAAAGTCTACGTTTTACAACACAACTTCTCTTTATGCCACGAGTTAACCAGTTTGTTTTAACTGGTTTATTTGTGATTTTTACTACTATACGGGAAAAGCAGAGATCATAAAATAGCGTTGAAGTATCATGGAAATTATTAAATGCTACATTAGTATCTGATACTTCAAACACTTCGTTAAATGAAAGAGCAGAAATACATTGCATGAATTTTCTAATGTTTTCCTTACAGTAGTCTCTTTTTCCTTCCATCCATTCTTTCGGTTTTGTCCTTTTTTCTCCGTTTAATGTTAACTGGACATTAAGAACTTGAGCTGTTTCATGGTCCGATAAGCATAAAAGGTGGTTTGTTTGTTTTGCAGTCTCAATATTACTAGCTATTAAGTCTATACATGAGTTTTGTCTCGTAGGAGTTTTAAGATGTACTGATAGGTTATGATTTGATAATATGGCTGTTAATAGTTGGGTATTTTTATTGTTTTTTTGAATATCTAAGTTCCAGTCACCACAGATTATTAATTTGAAATTCTTAGATTTGCAATATTTGTCAAGGATGTAATTTAGATTGTTAAAAAATATGTCTACATTAGAGGATGGGGTTCTGTAAATACAAATGATAATTCTGTTCCTCGTTCCTGATACGCACTGCAAAGGCGAATACCCTCCCAGGCAGTGTCTTTCCTGCCACTTACAACCCGGGTGCCTTCAAATCAAGAGTGAATAGACATCATCTAGGCAAGCGCGTTCCACCTAAGACTGTATCATCACTTTCCATCAGGTGTGATCACCGTCAAGCGCTAGCCTATATATTTTTTTTTTTATTTTTTTATTTATTTATTCTGTACATGTAACATAGATACAAAAAAAAACACAAACATAGAGAAGACATGCACAAGGACATCTTATCACTACAAATGAGGATCTCTTCCAGATGCCCCGGGTGTGGAAACAATTATACAAGATATGCGAAGTAGGTACAGAACACGAGAAAGATACAAAAAGAACTAAATATTATGCATAAATATTATAAAAGTATATAATATATATACAAAACATAATATATATATACTTAAAATACAAAAATATATATCTATATAAATAATAAATAATACATATATACAAAAAAATAAAATAAAAACAGAAATGTACGAATGATAAAATATATAAATGAAGAATTAAGAAGAAAGATAGTGCTGTTTCAGCCGAGATCTAAAAACTCCCAGTGAAGGGTTGTCCCGAAGAATACTCTCCGGGAGAGAGTTCCAGAGCCGCGTAGCTTGGACAGCAAATGATTTTGCAGCGAAGATCGTGTTATAATGTGGTACATCGAGAGCCCTCTGTACCACACAGGAACGTAGGGGTCTTCCTCTGGGAGGAGCGATCTGAAAGCGTTCCCGTATGTACAGTGGGGTAGAAGACTTAAAAATTTTAAAGAGAAGAGTGAGTAAGTGAACATTCCGGCGAAAGCGAATTATAGGGAGCCACTTCAGTTGACGTCGGAAAACGGAAATATGGTCGAATTTGCGCAATCCGAAAATAAAGCGGATGCACAAATTCTGAAGTCGTTCAAGTTTGTCGAGTAGCTCCTCTGTGGCATCTAAGTAGCAAACATCAGCATAGTCGATGAGAGGAAGGAGAAGAGACTGAGCGAGCATTATCTTAGTAGGCAGAGGCAAGAAGTTCTGGAGCCTTTTAAGGGAATGGAGCGAATAGTGTAATTTTCTACTGATGTCATTGATGTGAGCTGACCACGACATGTTACAGTCGATTATCAAGCCCAAATTTTTTGCCTTGTCGGTTAGTGGTATGGGAACACTATCATAGATTATAGGAGGCAAGAGATTGAAATTAACTTTGTTGCGCATCCTACTGCTGCCAATTATGATAGCCTTAGATTTTTTTGGATTGACGAGCAGACCAAAAGAATCTGCCCAGGACTTTATTTCATCTAGGTCAGTATTAATTACTTCTATAGCGGAGGCAAGGTCATTTAATGCTGCGTGCCTGTACAGCTGCAAGTCGTCTGCATAAAGATGGTAGCGAGAAGCAATTACTTTTGTGATTTCATTTATAAAAATAGAAAATAACAATGGGGAGAGTACGCCGCCTTGAGGAACACCAGCAGTAAGATCAGCCCAGTCTGAAGAAACTTCATCAGTGCAGATTCTCTGCTGGCGACCACGAAGATATGACATGAACCAATCTATCACGGGAGGAGAGACGTTAATCGAGCGGAGGATAGCGAGCATTACATCGAAGTCTACTGAGTTAAAAGCATTACTGAAATCAAGAAGTACGAGTACAGTAAGCTCCTTGCTCCTTTATATTGCTCCTATATAGCATAAAAAAAAATCTTGAAACGCAAATATAAATAATAATTATCTGCAATCATACCATAGTGAGTAACTAACGGATCATCTCGCAAACCAGTACATACTATAATTGTGCAATTTCGGCCTTTTATATTTAGTGATTTGAAAAGCAC
Organism: Coenonympha arcania; assembly: GCA_036785405.1. Classification (NCBI taxonomy): domain Eukaryota; kingdom Metazoa; phylum Arthropoda; class Insecta; order Lepidoptera; family Nymphalidae; genus Coenonympha; species Coenonympha arcania. The sequence goes on from CM072080.1 coordinate 990,626, forward strand.
GAGAATTGAACCTTGGACCGTCGTATTAGGCGGGCTAATCACTGGGTAATGTAATTTGCTGTATGAGTTATTAGGTTTCTAAAGCACGGGTCAATGTCAGTTTATGTTATTTTAGAAGCTTTTTATGTTACTTTTTTTTAGGGTTCCGTACCCAAAGGCTAAAACGGGACCCTATTACTAAGACTTGCCGTCCGTCTGTCTGTGTGTCACCAGGATGTATCTATTAAACCGTGATATTTAGAGAGTTGAAATTTTCACAGATGATGTATTTTTGTTGCCGCTATAAGAACAAATCCTATAAACCAGAATAAAATAAATATTTAATGACGGAAATCTTAGTCCCGACGTTCGTTTGACCGAAGTCCCGTTTTTACCCTTTGGGTACGGAACCCTAAAAACGACGTTTTACCCAATTACAAAAAAAACGAAGCCAGTTATAAAAAAAATTGGTTGCCTGTAAAGTCGGTTTACGGACGATAGATTTACGTGATAACGTCATAATCATTATTTTATGTAATACAATTTGTTTTATCGTGCCTCTCTATCGCTTGTTGCGCGCTCTCGCTTGCACGCACAGGCTCTGGTGGAACGTTACGCGGAACGTCACTATTTTTCATGCGTGTTGCTGGTTGTTCATCAATTTATAAGACGTTATCACGTCAAAAAAATCATAGCGTTTTTGGAACTTATTAATGCTGACGCAAGTTAAAAAAAATGACAAAAAATTCTACTAAGTAATGTAGTTTCCCATATTTAAACAAAAAAAAAAATGGAGATTTTGGAGCAACTGTTTGGAAAATTTTCTATCGCGAAAAAATCTTCCGATCGTGTTTCTGCTTCTGAGAGAATTTAGATTTAAGACTCAAAACACGTCACGACTTTTAAATTAGAAAGTAATTGTTTCTACAGTTTTTAATCATAACGGCGTGGAAGCCGTATAAACGAAGTTTTCTTTTAAAACTATGAAGACAATTACATTCAAATTTAAACGTCATGTATTTTGGGTCTTTAATCTAAAATCGATTAGAAGCAGAAACACGATTAGATAAACACGAAAGTTTCCCAAAAGTTGCTCCAAAATCTCAGTTTTTCTCATTTTTAACGGAAACTAGAATGGATGTAATTGTAATTTTTGTTTTAATGTGTCGGTAATAATAATATCGTAAAACAGACGCGTAACGCTTAGAAACAGATTTTTGATAACTGGCTTAGTTTTTGAGTAATTAGGTAAAAGGTCGTTTTTCTGTTATATTCTTTCGCAACGCTACATGTCGCACCTACCAACGTATCCGTGAGAGTGAGAAAGACAAAAAAAAACCAATAAATCCCCTTAATCCAAGTTATATTCTTATGCCAAAGATAATGAAGTAATTCATTTCAATTCAATCCAATTTATTTATTTGCTGATATAGGTACATATTATTACAATGATGTAGTAGATATAGTTCATCTTTGCTATAGCTACGATCCCAGCCAAATCGATTCAGTAAATGTGTGTTCACTTTGGGAATGACTAGGCTGGTTAGATGGCATGGGTCTTATTAATCAATCGTTTAAATAAAGAAACTCACATACATACATACATACATACATGAACCCTAAAAACATTACACTCCTTTTTTGGACAGTCGTGTGAAAAATAGACATCTTAGCTGATGCAGATAATAGGTATAGATAGTTATTTTTTCATACATGTACTCAATATGAGCCATTATAAGATGTTTGATCTGAATTTGACAAATAACCGTGAAGGTTTGCCCTATCACGACGAATGGGCTTGTTATTAAGCCATATTCATTTGCCACACTAATATAATATTATATTGATTATTGTGGCTCGAGGATTTTATAGGTATACTGACCTGGCAAACGTTGTTTTGCCATATAAATTTTTTTTTGCTCACTTTTTTTTAATTCAAATTGAGCTGTAAAACATTGTAATTTATGTCTACAAATAAATTAAGACTAAAAATATTTACAAAATGTACACACCGTCCAAATGCTCGCTTAATGGCATGGTGCCCAAAACACTGGCGCTATTGCCTCGCTGTATAGCTAGGCTTAGCCGTTGGGCTAAGTAAGCGCCAGCTCTTTGGTCACCTGACGCGTGAACCAACTTTTTGGATAAGATATTCACAAAAATTTTTGTGTCCGTTGACCATGGACCTAAAGTCTCAAATGCAAGCGCCGCAAAAACATAGTCATTTTGCTCACTTAGAGACATAAAATATAGATAACAATTATTAACAACCTGCTCCCAGACCCAGAGAATATAATATAGTTACCTACTGAAAATTTCATAACGATCTGTCCAGCCGTTTCGGAGGAGTTTGGTTACAAAGAAAATCGAGAAAATTTTATATATTAGATTAGAAAGATTAATATAGGTATTATTAGAAAGATGAGATTTGTTAAGAAATACTTTTGTCTGTTAATTTTATTTTTAAATATTTTTATTATAATTAAGGGTAAAAATTCCGAATACGCTCCGCTTCGCCACGAAAACAAAATGGTTCGTTACTGCTCGTCATTCCATCGTATCATTCGTCATTCTTAGCCCCTTCGCACACGGCTCGTAAGCGTAAGCGTAGCGTAATCCGCGCGTACGACGAGAGCAGTACGAGCACGAACATATTCAAACATGTCCGCAGGCGAAGCGGTGTTGCAGCGAATCGTAGAAGGCGTAATTGTCATATTGTTCTGCGTAGGCCGTAGCGTCATAACGATACGCTTACGCTTACGAGCCGTGTGCGAAGGGCCTTAGTCGTAAAAAGTTGTGACAACCCCCCTGGCGCAGTGACACGTGCTCGGATTCGAGTCGAGTCGGTCGCGGGTTCGATTCTCGCCACGGGCTACATTAGAATTTTATAATTTCTAAATTGCCACAGATCCGGTCTGGTGGGAGGTTTGGGTCGTAGTTAGTTACCACCCTAGCAACAAAGATGCAATGTCAGGCGATTTAGTGTTTACGTGAGTTTACTTACCCCAAGTTAGTACGCTACCATCTTCGGCTGCATCATCACTTACCATCAGGTGAGATCACAGTCAAGTACTCACTTGTAGAGCGCAAAATAATTTGGTCAAGTGCGAGTGTGGCTCGCGCACTAAGGGTTCCGTAAACTAAACACGCCCACCATAAGGAACCATTTTTACCATTTTCGTATGGAATCCTAAAAACGAGCAAAAATAATCTCGTTGGTTGAATGGGAGCCCCATTAAATATGTTTGTAAATAGAGATGCAGCCTTTTTTTTTATCCTATACAAGTTAGTACTTGACTGCGATCTCACCTGATGGTAAGTGATGATGCAGTCCAAGATGGTATCGTACTAACTTGGAAGGGTAAGTAAATTTACCCCAACGGTTTCTACACAGCATCGCACCGGAACGCTAAATCGCTTGGCGGTGCGTCTTTGCTGGTAGGGTGGTAACTAGCCACGGCCGAAGCCTCCCACCAGACCAGACCAGACCAATTTGCCTGCCTGGTGACGACAGATGGACGGACGGACGGACGGCAAAGTATTATAGTAATAGGGTCCCGTTTTTTTACACTTTGGGTACGGCACCCTAAACCGAACGACACGTCTTGACCAACTTGGAAAACCAAACCAACCAAGGTAAGTAATAATAATTCCATAATTACTGACTACGACATTTTCATCATTTTCTCGATGATTGATTTATCCACACACTAAACCCCTAGGACATGTACCTAATCGTTTTCGAATATCGAGAAACTTTAAAACCAGTGTAACAATTTAATTAATTTTTTTTTTTAATAAATATATATTATCAGGACATTACACACATCGCAATTTAGTCCCAAAGTAAGCGATAGCTTGTGTTATGGGTACTAGATAAATGATAAATATACATACATACTATTAAATATAAATATATTATATTGAAAAACACCCAGACACTGGAAAACATTCATCCTCATCACACAAATATTTACCAGCAGTGGGAATCGAACCCACAACCTCTTACGCAGACGGCAGGTTCGCTACCGCTACGCCATTCGGTCGTCAATAACAATGCAAACAATATTTAAATTTGTTCTTAAACTCCGAAGAATATTATTATCATTTTTGCTAAGTGTAGCGTAGGCCTACAGTTATTCTTTATCGTTTATTCTTTACTAAATCATTTATTATTTTAAGTGTTCGTAAAGATACGTCTTTCCGGTAATGTATTTTTGAAATAATTCGATATCAGATACCTATTTTTTTTAATTGACCGTAGGTACTTGAAAGATATAACGGAGCTCGAAAAGTATAACGTTGTTATTCGTCTGTCTTCCGTCGTCAACAAATAACCCTTTTTCTAAGGAAAAGTAGAAATATAGCGTAGAAATTTATGAAAAAATTTAAAGCCACTTTAAAGGTTACTTGAAGGTGAAATAACTTCAAGCCAACTCATTCAAAAGCTACGGCCATTTATTTTAACCATCACTTCGTCCTACCTGGTAATATAACCTCCAAAAAGTATTATATGTGTCTTTTAAAATTAATATCTTTCTCTACTTAAATTAATTATTAATTATAACTTTTGGTTGGTTAGATTGCTTATAAGCAACCTAGACCTCAGCATTGTTTTCCATCAGGAATGATTGTCGTCAAGGGCAAGCCTATCTTCAATAAAAAAAAGCAAGTGTAACTACGACTCGATACTCGAAAACGACTCTTCAGTTTTGAGAGTATTATCTCGTACTAAGGGCCAACTGGTAGCTAATTGCATTATTACAGTAATAACCCTTAAAACCATCTTTCATTTTAAATTAGTACGCCTTTCTAATAATAATAAATGAACCAAAGGTAAAGGTCGATACATAGTAGGTAGTAGGGGAGCCCAAACGGGGATTTTTGAAGTGAATCGAGCGTTTTAGAAAATTATATAGGGAGAATCCTTGCACCCTTTAATGTACCTCTGCCAAGTATGAACCCTCCATATGGTGGGGTGTTTTGAGGGGAACCCGAAAGGGGAGGGGGTCTTCGATTTTACTAACATCGCCCCATGAAAACTGTCAGATTATTAGTTCTTTGTAATTCTAATAGTGTTTCCTTTCAAATAAAAAAAAATTGATTGACAGTTAGGTTATCTCTCAACCCTTCATTTGTAAAGCTACTTACACTAGCTAAGTAAGGATTGGCATGCTTCACACACCTTTCAAGTAATTATGGAGAACTCTCAGGAACGCAATTTCTTCACGACTTTTTTACACTCTACAGGTTAGTATCTACTTCGGTGACTTCGATTTCACCAGATGGTAAGTGATGCAGCCAAAGAATTTTATCGTAACCTGTGGGCTGATTCTGTAACGTACAGTTTGTTAGTTAGTAACCCTGACTGAGTTATTAACTAAGAAAACGGAGGCAAAAATCCTATTTTTGTATTCTTTTTGCACAAGTTAGCAGTTAGCATGGTATGTTGACATGATACCATACCAACCTAGGTTGGTAACTTGTGCAAATATAATGCAAAATAGGATTTTTGCCTCCGTTTTGTTAGTTAACAACCGAATGAGGGTTGCTAACTAACAAATTGAACGATACAGAATCAGCTCATTGAAGGGGGTAAGTATTCTCACGCTTAACGATTTTAACACAGCATCGTGCCGGAACACTAAACCAGGCGATGAGCCAAGTGACAGTTAATAGACGCTATCTATGCTACGCTAAGAGGACGGGAAATATGTGACGTATCTTGAAGCCAAAAATTTCTCAAATATGGCGTCGTTACCGCCCGCAATATATGGGTACCGCTGACAGTACATGATGTCGTCGCTTACATTAGCGCCATTTTACAGTTTTGTTAAATTAAAAATGATGCTTCAGGGCGGAGCCTAAAAATACATGTGTGACGTCACTAAGTGTTGATCCTCTATAATAATAATATATATTTTATATATTTATTTGCAGAATTGTGGGTTACAGCAAGATGACAAAAAAAATACAATTTTCCTTCACAATCTACTGAATGACAGTGTGCAAATATTTAAATTGGATTCACTTAATTAATTAAATTATTATAGAATACATCAGTCAAATTAATTAATTTATAATAAGAGTAGTAATAAATGTCTGATAATCACATTAGTCAATAAAAAATAAAATTTAAGAACCAAGATACATGCCAATTATAATATGAAATTAAAAAGAAGAAAACCAGCTTCTGTCAGTGTATACAAAAATTCCCAACTTAAGTTCAGATACTGTTGTCCATTAGATAGTCATTTATTTTATAATACATTTTATTTAGCAGGAGATCATATAGTTTACGTATAAAGGGTGGTAGATGAGGTGTGCTTTTTATGGTTTCAGGTAGTTTATTATAAATTTTAATAGCCATATAGTAAGCACTTTTGGTGAAAAGATTGATTCGCGCTTGAGGTAATGGAATTTTATTTCTTCTACGGCCTTTCATGTTTGGATTGACTAAATTTTCATTACTGGTGTTGAACAAACCTGGATATTTTTTAAGTAGTAAACATATTTCAAGAATATAGAGACTAGGCAACGGAAGGATGCCATGACACTTGAATAAAGGCCGACAGCTGTCCATCATATTTGCACCACAGATAGACCTCAGACAAGCTTTTTGTCTTATGAATACTTTTTCAGCGTTGACGGAATTACCCCATAGAACAATTCCATATCGTAGAAGAGAGGCTACATGACCGTGATATGCTTGCTATGTTTAATCCGTGGTTTCAACATAGTCTAGGAATAGAGCTTAATTTTTTTTTTTAATATAAGCTTACGCTTGACCACACTCTCAGCTGATGGAAAGTGATGATGTGGTAGAAGATGGAGCGCGTTTACCAAGAAGATACCTATTCACTCTTTTTTAGGGTTCTGTACCTCAAAGAATAAAAAAACGGAACCCTTATAAGATCACTTTGTTGTCCGTCTGCCTGTCTGTCTGTCTGTCTGAGTGTCACCTTTATATCGGTAACTATTAAAGATATCGACATGAAATTTGGAATGGTTGTACGTAATACTGGTCATTGCAATCATAAAAAACTGAAAATGCTTTTTTTTAAAGGGTGGTAGACTGGGGCGTCGAAATTTCAAAATTAGATGAAAATATTGAGTGGGGTATCATATGAAAGGGCGTTACTTTTGTAATCTAAAACGGATTTCTATCTATTTTTGTGTCTAATACCTAGTTTTTGAATTATTGGGCAAACTGTCGGACACGGACAAAAAATACCGTTCCCCCCTTATCTTCGAAGTTTATCGATCGAAAAATCTGAAATAATTATGAAAAATAGATATTAATGTTTATTTTACGAGAAAACTTAAATCATTTCTGTATCTATTATACTTTTTTCGGTATTAACAATAAACCTCAAAAAACAAATTTAAGTTTGCGGTTCGGTAAAAGAATGGTTCTTATTGTTTTACTTTCCCTAATGTAGTATGGGATGTGATTTCCCATCGAAAATCAAGAGATTGAAATGGAGATGGGCTGACCATATGATAAGAGGAAAAGACAAATGGAGTAAAATTGTGACAAGATGGTACCCTAGACTAGGCAAAAGGAAAAGAGGAAGACAACCGAAAAGGTGGGATGACGACATCAGACAAGTAGCAGGAGTGACGTGGAACAGAGTGGCTCAAGAAAGAAATGAATGGAAAAGGTTGGAGGAGGCCTTTGCCGACTGGCAAACAGATCTTCAAAATATAAAAAAGAAACAAATACAAGAGTACAATTAATTGAACAATTTTAACTAGGCGTTTACTTAATATTATTATTAGGTACTATATAGAAACGTCATCCAATTGGCAGTGGGCTGAAAAAAAAATTCAAAATGGCGGATTCAAAATGGCCGCCATACGAATTTCGTTGATATTTCGGAGATTATAACAGATGGAAGAACGGTTTCTTGACAAGAAGTGATCAGGACCCGAAGGTCTATTTGATGGACAGAAAAAAAAATCAAAATTGTGGAATTTATTTTTTAATAGAAAATGTATGGGGAATGTTGAAGGGACTAAAGTTGTAAGGCAAATAGGGGCGAAGACAGCACGCGGGCCACATGTGGCCCGCGCCTCCACGCGCCCTACTAGTTAATTACTATGTATATAGCTATTCGTGCTGATTCACTGACTCACTCATTGATCACCTCTCCTGAACAATGTAGTATGAAAAAAATTTTTTTTAAGCGGTACGGTGTAGATAGATGAAAGAAATAACGTACGTATACAAACACGCACATTCTCAAAAATTGATAAATACGGTAACACAATTCATCTAAACTCAATTTTAAATAATTCTTAAATAGTCTTGTATTCTGAAATGATACAATCGTCATCGCGAGGTAACTTCACACAGCGCCATCTAGTTTCAGGAATTGAACATCCACGCCACGCAAGATCGCGATAGCATGATTATTACCTATGCAGTATGGATCATTTTGCGGGTGTCTAGAGAAATAGTTCCCTCCAGACTAAATAACGAAGTTATTTTGGTATTGAATTATTAGAATAATTTAAGTAAGTTCAAAGAGAAAGACAAAAATGATTCTTATGGTTTTACTTTTTATGTAGTAGTACGGAATCCTCGTGCGCGAGTCCGACTCGCACTTGGCCATTTTTTTTTCAGGGGGTCAAATGCACCCCCTTGCACCCTGCTCGCGGCGCCCAAGAACGAACTAAAGTTGGAAAATGGAAGTAGTAAGTACTAGAAGTGGATAGGCCTAAGTTTTATAGTAGTGTTATTATCTTGCTGCAGAGTCGGTCATAAATCATTCGCGTATTTCGCTTTTGTTGTTCTGCAGTAATGCACAACTCAACAAGGAACAACAAAAGCGAAACACTCGAATGATTTGTTACCGAGTCTGCAGCGAGATAATAGCACTGCTATAGTGGATGTGCGAGAGAAAAGGCACGGCGATGGATCGGCTCAAGGTAACGCTCGCGATCCATAACATCGCAAGTGTTACATTAAACTAGGACAAGGGACGTATAGAGTCGTCACTCGATGTACTGTTTAAGGGTACCGTACCCGAAGGGTGAAACGGGACGCTGTTACTAAGATTTCGTTTTAAGCTATTGCATAGCTTCTACCGCGGGCCCTGAGCGTGGAAACCGAATCCAGAAATTCCGTAACAAAAATAACCTAACACCCCCCACTCCGACCGGCACAGCGGTGATACTTTTTAGTTTTGCCATCTATCGATGAAAAGCAGAACTTTTAATGACTTTTTGAAATATCACGCTTGTCTCTTTAGTTCAGCAACTCGTCTCTAGGTGGCATTGGTTGTATAATTACAATTGCTTGATAAAAACAACTATGCAATAGCTTTACCGCGGTAGTCTCCGAGTGCCACACGTCTTTTTTTTATTTTTTACTCTATACAAGTTGGTACTTGACTGCGATCTCACCTGATGGTAAGTGATGATGCAGCCTAAGATGTTAGCGTACTAACTTGGAAGGGTAAGTAAATTTACCCCAACGGTTTCTACAAGCATCGCACCGGAACGCCAAATCGCTTGGCGGTGTGTCTTTGACACGAAGGTCTATTTTATGGAAAGAAAAAAATCCAATATGGCGGATTTTTTTATGCCATAGAAAATGTATGAGGAATTTTGAAGGGATTTTCTATGGGCGGGAAGACAGCACGCGCGCCACATGTAGCCCGCGCACTCACGCGCCCTACTAGTTTATGTATAAGAGTGTTAAGTTGATCTGAATAAAAAGGCTTTTTATTTTTATTTATTTTAATGTAGTATGGAACCCTTGGTGCGCGAGTCCGACTCGCACTTGGCCGATTTCGTTTTATTGAAAGTAGGTACCCGGGTTGTACGATATGGGAAATACGGACTTCTGGAGAGCATTCCAAACCTTAGCCGTGCGTATGAAAGGACGGCGAATCGCTTTGTACGGACTGAGACCAGGATAAAAGCCCGCTCAGATGATGCCTGATAGTCCTGCGGTACGGTGGTAGATAGATGAAAGAAATAACGTACGTATACAAACACGTACATTCTCAAAAATTTAATATGACACATAATTAGAGTCGGATTCATTTAAAATATATTAATTCTTAAATAGTCTTGTATTCTGAAATCATACAATCGTCATCGCGAGGTAACTTCGCACAGCGCCATCTAGTTTAAGGAATTGAACATCCACGCCACGCAAGATCGCGATAGCATAATTATTACCTATGCAGTATGGACCATTTTGCGGGTGTCTAGAGAAATAGTTCCCTCTAGACTAAATAACGAAGTTATTTTGGTATTGATTTTTAGAATAATTTAAGTAAGTTCAAAGAGAAAGACAAAAATGATTCTTATGGTTTTACTTTTTATGTAGTGGTACGGAATCCTCGTGCGCGAGTCCGACTCGCACTTGGCCATTTTTTTTTCAGGGGGGGGGGGGGGCAAATGCACCCCCTTGCACCCTGCTCCCGACGCCCAAGGAACGAACTAAAGATAAAAGAACTAAAGAAGTTGGGAAATGAAAGTAGTAAGTAGGGCTGCCAACTTTTTTACAAGAAATAAAGTATATTCAGGTCTGTGAAGATTATTAGACAGTATTTTAGAAAAATGAACAGTATTTTATTTATTTATTGTTTTAATACATCTTTTTTAGAACTTCTCACACAATTTACTAATTTACAATATTTTTTAAAAACTTCATTAGCCATTACTTCGTTCATTAGAATTATAACTGATATTAAAACCTAACACCCCCCACTCCGATCGGCACAGCGGTGATACTTTTTAGTTTTGCCATCTATCGATGAAACGCAGAACTTTTAATGACTTTTTGAAATATCACGCTTGTCTCTTTAGTTCAGCAACTCGTCTCTAGGTGGCATTGGTTGTATAATTATAATTGCATAAGTTGATAAAAATCGGTCAAGTGCAAGTCGGGCTCGCGCACTGAGGGTTCCGCACTATCAAGACCAATTCTCAATAGTATTAAAGTAAACTAACCAGTAAACAACGCTGCCCACCAAATTCCGCGAGTTAAATACGTGCAACGCCATCTGTCGTCATCAAAGTTAAACAAAATATTAGACTTGTTGAATATCAATTCAACACGTATTAAAAAAAACTACTCACTAGATTAGCAGGACAGATTAATTTGTTTTGCTGTAATCCGCTACTTGAAAAGATTCTGTATGGTACAATATGCAGGAACACTGCCCACATGAAACACCACACTCAATTTTCCAACACTTTCTTCGACGCACGTTTCGTCCCGAACTGGGACATCCGCATTGTGAAGTCAAAATCTCCTGAGTAGCGGATTACAGCAAAACAAATTAATTTGTCCTGCTAATTATGGATTTCCGCAAAATAACGCCTGCTTCCATTCAATACTCACTAGATCTCGTACGGACGGACGGACGGACGGACAGACAGACATGACGAATTTATAAGGGTTCCGTTTTTTGCCATTCGGCTACGGAACCCTAAAAACAGCTATGCAATAGCTTTACCGCGGCAGTCTCCGAGTGCCACACGTCTTTTTTTATTTTTTACTCTATACAAGTTGGTACTTGACTACGATCTCACCTGATGGTAAGTGATGATGCAGCCTAAGATGTTAGCGTACTAACTTGGATGGGTAAGTAAATTTACCCCAACGGTTTCTACAAACATCGCACCGGAACGCTAAATCGCTTGGCGGTGCATCTTTGCTGGTAGGGGGTAACTAGCCACGGTCGGAGCATCCCACCAGACCAGACCTGAGCCAATTTACAAATTTTAAAATTCCAAAGTGGTCCTTGGCGGGAATCGAACCCGCGACCTCCCACTCGAATCCGAGCGCGCGCCACTGCGCCAGGGAGGTCGTCAAAATTTCGTCATCCGTCCGTCACTCTGTCACATGTTGTATCTCTTGAACCGTGATAGTTACACTGTTGAAATTTTTGCAGATGATGTATTAGTACAAATACTTAACTCAAAATAAAATAAATATGAACGGGGGCTCCCATACAACAAACGTTATTTTTCCTCGTTTTTGCTTGATGTTAATAATTTCACATTACCTGCTACAAGCAGACTACTGTCGCGACTGTTAGTTCACAATTCCGATACGTTTATTCGAAGCGAGTTGACTCGGAATTTGTACAAAAACTTGTACCTACTTACCCTACTGACTTATATGCTGTAACTCAGGGGTTTAAAAAACCAAGGCCCATCCAAGTTGCCACTGAGCCATTTCCCATACACTTTTTACCCATTCAGAGTTTTCTATAATATTTGTTTTAGTTAAGTCGACTCTATAGATTCTTCTATTCTCCAAGCATGCGCTTCCATTCGACCGCCTAACATTTCAACAAAGGTTAGGTTTATCACGTGCTTAATTTTAACTCTTATTTTCTTGACTTTAGCGTTCAAACTCCTTTGACAACGTATTTTAACTATGCTCTATAAAATACTACTAAGCTCTATTTTCATGAAGATAAGGTTCAATTTCGACAGAAATAACTTGAGAAAATAATTCACACGTCAATATATCTTTAACTCATGTTACTATTATTGGTTATTAGTTATTAGGTACAGTCATATTTAGGGATAATGTTCCGAAATTCGCAATAAACTCCAAGAGGTTGTGATTTATTTTGAGGGGGTGTTTGATAGAGTTTGAAAATAATATTGAAGAACTTTTAGGTACATATTCAAACATTAATTAAAAGAATAATATCTGTAGGTGCTAATTTGGACATCTTAGTCTATAAAAATAAAGTTTGGATTTGAATCAGCTTGATACTGGATTTCAGACATCTATGGTCATTATCCTTTACTATAGTAACTTATTATTGTGTGCTTAAATTCAACATTTTATCGTGGTATGTACCTGTTACGTATTAGATATAAAACTATAGCGCGCCCTGCACTGAGAGGAATCCCACAACAAACTCAGCCGGGTTTTGTTTTCTGTTATCACTACTTCACAAAAGCTCTTAAAACCAATTGAGCTAGTATAATTACAGCAAATTGCAATATAAACAGCAACAGAAAATACAATAGTTACTAGGAGTGTAATTACAAGAGTTCATTCACTTACACGGATTTCATTCATGAAAATGCTTTGTTAATGAGTTTTTTAATGAGTTTGAGTTTCACAGCCACTTTGAACTTATCGTTATTTTAAACACCCCCTCAAAACTGTTTACACTCTCTCAGACAATTTCAATGCAATTTCGATTGATGTCAATTTTCAAAAGGACAATTCTGCATGAGGTGTAAAATTTATGCCACATTTAATTCTAATGGCTCCATTTGTAATGTTATTCCGAATCGTGATCGAACGTGGATCCTTGTAAATAGGTCATAGGTTCGATTACTCGGGTTTTTCTCCGAACGTTATTTTACTATACTAGTAATTCCGGATCACTTATACGCAAGGGCATATTCCAACAAAGGATGTATTGAATTTATTTTTGTCTTTCTCACTCTCACGGATACGTAGGTAGGTGCGACATGCAGCGTCGCGGAAGAATATAACAGAAAATCGACCATTTACCTAATTACTCAAAAACTAAGCCAGTTATCAAAAATCTGTTTCTAAACGTTTTTGGATATTATTATTACCGACACATTTAAATAAAAAATAATTAAATCCATGAAAAAATATAATAACATCCATTATAATTTCCGATAAAAATTAGAAAAACAGAGATTTTGGAGCAACTTTTGGGAAACTTTCTGCTTCTAAGCGATTATAGATTAAAGACCCAAAACACGTTTAAATTTGAAAGTAATTGTCTTTATACTTTTAAAATAAAACTTCATTCAAAATCGCTTAAATACGGCTTCTACGCCGTCAACAACCCACGCCCCATTGTGGGCCGAAAAAGGATCGAAAACTAAGATGTAATCTAATAATAAAATAAATACGCCAACATTGCTGTTTATGAAAACATTTATTTACGCTGATTTTTAAAAATATCCTTACCTGAATTTGACATAATTTGGATTTCTTATACACACAAAATTTTCTACTGTCAAATATACTTTTTACGTAGTTACCTATTTATAATATGAAAAAAATTGGACAAACTAAAGAATTAGGATGTAGGCCAAGTTACATTTTGCGATGAGCTAAAACAATGGAAATGAATCGAAATGTATGAAAATGATCGCTTAATTGTTCAATTGTATTTTAGTGTGTATTTATCTTATACATTTCTATTGTAGTTTTGTTTAAAAGCGATGGAAATGTAATCTTTTTTTTGATTTTTATATTTTTTTTTGATACACAATACATGAACTAAAAACTTAACTTATATTAAATCTAATTATAAAAAAGAATTTAAGCGTCAATGTATTCCTCCGAATCGATATCAACTGGACAACTTTAAATAGGTATAGGAGAAAAAAGGAATAAAAGTTTAATAACCTTTTGTTTTCTGAGAAAATAACAATGCAAGAACGGGAAAAAGATGAGTTATACATAATATTTTGATCATAATATGTGGATGTAAATCTTTAAAAGCAATAATTATGTATGGTTTCAAGTTGTCTCGATTTGGTTTATCAATATTATTTTATGTGTATAGGTGTTTTGATATTACAAGACCCTTACTCTTATTGATGAAAATTAAGTAAACCTATATACTAAATGCCTAAAAATAATACAAAAAAATATTCAATTACATAAAATTTCTTAACATAAAATAAAAATCTCTTAAAAATAAAAAAATACATAACTTTTCACAACGCAACAAAATACTCTTAGCGCCATCTATTGTCGAGTAGACAAACTACTAAAAAATTAAAAATTGTATTATGCGTTAAACTTATGACTTATCCTAACTCATCAATGAAATAAAAAAAATGTTAAAAAATAATACTTATCCTAAAACGAAATAATAAATAAATATAATTAAGTACATGGTTTACAATATTGATTCTATAAGATTCATGAGCACAGGTTTAATACGGTTTCTTAATTTGATAATTATAATAATTTATTTTTATAGTGCTATAGTATACTTATATCTAATAAAAAAGTAGGAACATCGGTAAATCGTCGGCGGGTAACACAGTTGGTCGGCAGGGGGCGTGGTTGTTTTTATTAATCTGTAAAAAAACCGTAAAAATACAAAACTGGCATTATTTTAATAGCTACTTCTTGCATCTAATTGCATCAGGGGGTACACAATTATTTTTAATAATATTAGAGTTTTAACTAGTGTGTAAATCTTTCATTCAAGAGTTTAGACTTTAACCCTCTTTCAAATAAACGTGGAATAAAGGTGGAATAGTTATACTCTGTTTGGCCTCCTCTGTCATCAGCAATTTGATATTCGAAGAAAAAAGACAAAACAGAGCATAATTATTCCACCTTTTTTCTACGTTTATTTGTGAGTGGGTAAGACTATAGGAATTTTCGTGAAGTTTCATCAAAATATTGAAATTTTTCTATTTCTTTCGCCTAGTCTTCGCCACTATACGGCTCAGTTACATTAGTTTTCACCAAAATGTAAAAAAGTAACGTAATAGAGGATGATAAGTGCAAGTTATTTACCTTTCCTGGATGGCTTCATCGGGTACAGGAAAGTTTTAGCCACGTCTTTGCCGAACGCGTTTTTGACGGAGCACGTCCAGTTACCCATATCGTCTACCCAGCTTAAATCCTTGATGTGGAGGTCGCCTGATGGTAGCACCTGAAACAAGGAAAAAAATCGTAAATGTCGTTGAACACTCGATTGGCATTAAAGTTCTCCTACCGATCGATAGATGGCGCTTTGTCGAGCTAAGTCACACTAACGAGTTTGTACCATAATATGATATAGCTGATGACATGCTTGTACGGGTGGAAAAATTATTAAAAGGGTATTTTCGTTGATTTTCTTCCTGATATGATTTTAATCAAAATCATTTATTTCAATCAAAATCATTTATTTTGCATGAATATGGGTCACATAATTAGTCTTAAATATAATACAAGTACAACATATTCTGCCAAATTGGCGTGCAAAAGATACGAGAGAGGCTAGGTGTATATATTTGAGGTAATTTGATATTAATTATTAAGTTCGTTCTCCAGAGATGTCACATGACAATGGCAATGACTGTTTCGTGGCAGATTGTCTGACACTACGGTGAAATCCACTCGGATTTTGCCAAAAGAACTCATTACTCATCTCACTTAAGTGAATAATATGCGGACTTATTGGTGGGTCTTCTTGCGGAGTTAGGGTTGGTAACCACCGCAGTGTCAGTTAATTGCAGTCAAGTACTAACTTGTATAGTTTGAAAAGGGCACTCACCACCGATATAAACCTAAGGATGAGCCCATCTGAAAAAACTAGCATTATGAGCGTTCATGCAAAACGGCAAGCATCGCGTTTCTTGCCATACTAAAGTGGTTTTGCGTTGGCGCTGACGCAATTTTGCGCTGATAATGCTATTACAAAAAAAAATATATAGTAAAATAAATATACTACTTATTAAAATAGTAAATAACCAGTGACATTAAATATTAATTGAATTAAATTACTATAATTCAGAAATAACAAAATATCTTGGATTTTATCCTAAAATAATACGTTTAGTTTATCGAAAAAAGCTAATAATGACACTTTTCGGTTTATGGTTTTTGAATGAAAATCTAGGAAAATCGTGTTTTTTTTTTGAGACACTTTTTAGTAAATGTTATTAATTTTCTAAATATGTCATTGTTATAAGTTTGTGTTAAGAAACATGGCAAATATCTTGCATCTGCGTAGAGCGTCGACCGCTATTTTAGCAAACAGCCTATTCAAAAACTGTTCTAGTGAGAAAGATAAACACATATTTTAAAATATTTTTGAGCCAAGTTCTAGATTATGAAATGCCAAATAATATGAATTCAATTATCTAATCTATAATTGAACACGTAACTATTTTATGTTCCTTCGGAAATCGTAAATTTTGACTCAAGCATAATACTAACGCATGAAGCGCCTTATCTGTCAAATTTCTCGCTAATACGCTACAATATGGCGGAAACGGCCCCTGTGAAAATTACCATGAGGACTAATAACGAGTAGGCGATCTGTGGCGTGGATCGCGGTCCGACAATACTGCGGTCGGCTTACAGCTGATTGTAAGTCTGAGTATAAGTTTCATAAGAAGGCTCAGAGTCACTCAGCGAGCGATGGAGAGAACTATTCTCGGAGTTTCTTTACGTGACCAAATCAGAAATGAGGAGATCCGTAGACGAACCAGAGTCACCGACATAGTTCAACGTATCGCGAAGCTGAAGTGGCAATGGGCGGGGCACATAGCTCGTAGAACCGACGGATGTTGGGGATCCAAAGTGCTGGAACGGCGACCTAGCAAGGGAAAGCACAGTGTTGGCAGATCTCCGACCGGATAGACTGACGAGATTAAAAGATGGGAAGGCGCTGGATACAAGTAGTTCAGGATCGTATGGGCTGGAAATCATAGCAGGGCCCTATTCATCAAAAGTTACAAGCCTTGTATTACAAGCGATTATCTATGATTATCTTGTAAATTTACAAGAGAATCGCTTGCAACTTTTGATGAATGGGGCCCAGGAGGCCTTTGTCCAGCAGTGGACGTCCGTCGGCTGAAACGAATGAACGTGTATAGCTCTATCTCGTGCACCATGCTGAGTTGGGGCCTTTTTCCGGGTTGTGCCACATGTGACAGGCGGTGTCTGGTGCTTCCCTCACTGGTATTTGTTGCCCGAGTGGGGGAATCTTCAGGCATCGTTTTAGTACGTAGGTGTATTTTTTTGTTACATGTGACATAATTTTCTGCGAAATAAAGTTTTTTCTTTCTTTCTTTTCTCTAGGCTAGACAAAGTCACAAGCGTTTGGCGTTAACGCTAGTCGACAAAAATGTATGGACAAAACAAATGACTGTAGAAAAACCACGATAATAATTACTAAACACGCTGTGTTTGATACTGTCGGCTGTCAATTGTCAAGCGAAGTACGCTAAAGTTATCTACAAGGTCTGCGAGAACGCCAGCGAGCGTTCAAGTTAGCGTAGTTAATTATTTAAACACACCGTGTTTAGTACTATTATTATCGTGGTTTTTCTACAGTCATTTGTTTTGTCCATACATTTTTGTCGACTAGCGTTAACGCCAAACGCTTGTGACTTTGTCTAGCCCCGCAGGACCGTGTGGGCTGGAAATCATAGCAGGAGGCCTTTGTCCAGCAGTGGGCGTCCGTCGGCTGAAACGAGTGAACGTGTATAGCTCTATTGCACTAACCCTTATCCGGCTATTCCCGTACACGACACGGTCATGGTTGTCCACCCAGGTGACCTGTGTCTTGGTGGGACTGAAAGCCCTGCAAGGCAACGTCGCGCTGTAGCCTTCGACCTGGAACGCGTCTCTGTAGGACGCTGTGATGATCGGCTTCGAAGGCAGCAGCTGGCTGAGACGGGAATCGGAATCTTCACCTGGAAGTAAATTGTTAAGTTTATACAAGCTGTGGGTTAATTCGTATAGCGTGCCGGTAGCTAACCTTTGGTTTTATTTTCAATACAAAACTTATAATTAAATTTATAGCAACCCTAACTGTGATATCAACAAAGCGTAATATACTTTTCATTATTCCCAGTTCATTTATATCGAATGAGCTGTTTTAGGGATGTAACTGAAAAGGACATGGCCGAAACTTGTATGGAGCTGTGCCCTAGAAAAAAATATTCATGGCCATCGATAAACAGTACGTCATATTAAAGCTTATAATTATGTATTTACAATAGTTTAAGTTTTATGATCAGAAAACATGCGAGAGAAATAAAAAATCATTGCTATTAATAACATTCAGGCGCATTTTTTGGCAAATTGTTTTGCTGATATTGTGTCTCTCGCATGTTTTCTGATCATAAAACTAAACGATTATAAAGACGTCATTATAAGCTTTAATATGACGTACTTACTGTTTGTCGATGGCCATGAGTATTTTTTTCCGAGGGCAGAATCCGGCCATGTCATTAATTATGGTACATTTTTGAACTCCCTAAATTTCCCTCAGGATATGAGCTAGACTTTTTGTGATATTGCATGCATCGTCCTATACTTAAGACTTTCGGCTAATTATGGTGAGTAACCAGCACGTTGTATATACTTAGGCTTATTATCTTATCTATAGCCTAATCTAATCTAATCTAACAAGTAATAAATATTATAAATCCAAGGCGATCCAAACTTAAGCGGCTCGTTTCCAGCGACTTCCTTGGATATCATCCACATAAGGAAGTCAACGCTCTCAGTATCTGGCCGTTTATGGTTCTAAAACACCGATATGAACTTAAAGAGCCCATCGGACCATTTGACGTTAACCTTTTTCATACAAGAAAAAAATAGCGCCATTTGTCAAAATTTCCGCTAATACGCCGCAACATGGCGGAAATCGAAACTGCGGAAACTCGCGTGCGGACTAATAACTAGTATATTGCTCTGTGGCGTGGACCGCGGTCCATAGACAATACAGCGGTCGCTTACAACTGACTCTGTTGGTGTCTAAAGAAATTTTTGACGGCAGAAAACTGGCCTACGTCTATTTTCTAAAAGTAAAATAGGGTTGGTACCTTTAACATAAACCGTGGTAGAAGCAGTGTCTTGCCAAGACCCTGAGTTGCCGACGCAAGTGAAGACATCGCCGTTAGAAGCCGAGTGTATCACGAATTTACTGACCAGCCGAGCCGGACTTTGCGGGTTGACGGGGAATAACTCGTTGGAGTTTTCCTCGAACTGTCAAAAAAAAACAAAAAATCTTTATGAATACATACTAATTCTCTTCCCTCATTAAAAAACGCGTGAGTGTCGTGAAATAAGTTGAAAATAAGTTCATCTATCGCCCAGTAGATGGCGCTGTTTCGAGTTTGTGTGCGCTAACAACTTTCACAAATCTCACAGTTTTGAATGTTTGCATACATTTTCTGAGTCAAAAAAGCGGGATTCTGTCGTCGAAAGCGGTACACAATAAAAATGTTTACGTTACAATAGATAGCAAAAATAGCCATGGAAAAAGTCTTAAAGTTAAATATAATATTTAATCAGATTTAAGTAGGTAGTTAAATATTTCATTCTTATTGGTCAAAAAAGAAATACAGAAACACAGAAAAAAGTCAATAATATAACTTTCAAACAATAGCTATTTGTAACACTCATTCCATAGACTATAGTCCATATACCGACTAGAGGTATTCATGATATTTTTGTAAAGATTTAAGTAACTTCTTTATAAGTTTCCTTTGTTCTTTTTAATAAAGACGAAGAACTCTTCACAGGATAGCTGTACATTAAAGGCAGGACGAGTTAACCCTGAAAAGCGGGACTGGGCCTGTTTGCATGAAAAATCGGGACGTCCCGCCAAAATCGGGACGTCTAGCAACGCTTATTGCGAAATAAATGTCTGTTTGATGCCACCAGGCAAACGTTGCGTCGGTGTTAACGGCCTACGGATAAAATTTTCTCAATCGGGACGTCTAGCAACGCTTATTGCGAAATAAATGTCTGTTTGATGCCACCAGGCAAACGTTGCGTCGGTGTTAACGGCCTACGGATAAAATTTTCTCAATAGAAAGTTCTCCCAAAAGTTGCTCCAAAATCTCAGTTTTTTTAGTTTTTATCGGTCTCTACATTGGATGTAATTGTAATTTTTGTTTTAAAGTGTCGGTAATAATAATATCCAAAAACGCTAAGAAACAGATTTTTGATAACCAGCTTAGTTTTTGAGTAATTAGGTAAAAGGTCGTTTTTCTGTTATATTCTTCCGCGACGCTGCATGTCGCACCTACCGAATCTCCGTGAGAGTGAGCAAGACAAAAATAAATTCAATAAATCCCCTTGATTCCTTACCGATACATGTAAGAATAATGGTAGGATGATAGGTGGATGTAAATTTTATTCAGCAAATGAATCATTTCATTTAGTTATCATCAATTTAGGGTCAAAATCATTAACTTAATTTGTAACTTGAATACTAAATAATTTTTAATTTGTAACAACCTGTAACATCTCTTGTAACTTAATATTTAAATTAATTTTCTACCACATTTGTGACTTATTTTGTAATTGATTGTGTAACTTAACCTGTAATTTTTAATTACTTAGTTATTAATTAATATAAAACTTATGTTGGTGCATGTTGTGTCAGCCTATAATTAGACATACATTTGCCATGTATTCATTTAATTTAACTTTAAATTGTGTATGTATAATTGTATAGTCTGTTGGTTGAACTTTAATAAATAAAAAATAAATAATTTCATTTAGGACTCACCACAGAAACTGGCACTCCATTCCTCAGCCAGACAGCGAACGGTGACGGGTTGCCCATTATCTCACACTCTAGCACCAGGGACGTTCCGGGAATGAAGACAGCCTCCTCGGGGGGAGGAGTGGAAACCCTCACGTACTGCCTGGGTGCACGGCGCTTGTGGACGGGAACCACCGCTGGGATTTCTGGAATGAGTAAAAAATTGGTAAAGTCTGGTGGGAGGCGCCGACCGTGGCTAGTTACCACCCTACCAGCAAAGACGCACCGCCAAGCGATTTAGCGTTCCAGTGCGATGCTGTTTAGAAACCGTTGGGGTAAATTTATTTACCCTTCCAAGTTAGTACGATAACATCTTAGGCTACATCATCACTCACCATCAGGTGAGAACGCAATCAAGTACTAACTTGTATGAAGTAAAGTAATTTTAAATGAATGAATGAATACTTTATTGCACATTACAAGAAAGGAAAACATAACAAACAAGAAATCATACAAAACATAATGCGCAAAAGGCGGTCTTATTGCCATAGGCAATCTCTTCCAGACAACCTTTTCTTTTTGGTGAGAGATACAAAGGGAAAGGAGTAAATGAACCATTTAATTTTAAAGCCTAAATAATTAATCTGTGAACATTTGAAGCGTCTACCGTTTAACATTATTATTATAGAGCAAAAACTAACCAAAAAATAATGCTTGTTTTTTAGGAGCTTAAATTACTAATATCGATTAGTTAAAAAAAATGAAGAAGCTCATTTACTAGAAGCTATTGAAGCGTTATACTTCTGGATTGGTCTCAACTAAAATATTATTGTAGTATCGGAATTTCATAATGAAAATCCCCGTACTAATATTTCAAGTAGGTATCTGTATAGGACATAGGTATAGGATATAGGATGTAGGTATACGATAATTTATAAGTCATCTTAAATTCGAAATTCGAGATGTGTTTAAATATATTTGTACCTAAATTGGTATGAAACAGTTAGTTAATTAGATCCACTTATCTTAGATACGTCTTAGATGGAGATTGGAAAGAGGAAATACGTCTTAAACAGACTTTATGTCACTGAAAATTTTTCACAACTCTTGAAAAATCACTTCTTTTTTCAAGCCTTTTTTGCGCGAAATCGCCCATTATACTTTGAAATATTTTCCCGGTCAAGTCTGCCCGATTGAAATTCAATATCGGAATGCCAGATGGTCAAATTATTCTGAATAATCTGTCCGACAGTTTTTTATTATTCAGTTTATGTTAATTAATATGACCGATTTTGGTTGAAGACTGAAGTATCGAGACTTTGGGAAAAGGGCAAAATTCTTTAAATTATTTTGTAGAATAAGAACCCACAGCCCACTTTGTTCACTTTTAAACCGAATTTGGCACCTTGCTTTTTTGAATCATTTTTATTTTTTGGTTTCACTGTTTTAGTTTAGTATAAACTCCTTCCATTTTAACACCCAGTAATAAGTATGTTGGAGACGATTAGAAATTATTATTGAAGTTTCCATTTTTCAACTGCAAAGCAATAGTCTTTTAACGGCGTAGACGACGTATTTAAGTGATTTTTAATGACTGCTGTTTAAAAACTACATTTCATCTTCATGTATTCGTCATGGAATAATCTGAAATCGGAAGCAAAAACAGGAATGGATAAAATTTTCCCGATAGAAAATTCTCCCAAAAACTACTCCAAACATTTTCCTAATTTTTATTGGAAACTACAATGGATGTAAATGTCATTTTTATTTTAACGTGCCGGTAATAATAATATCCAAAAATGCTGAAAACGGATTTTTGATAACTGGCTTAGTTTTTTAGTAATTAGGTAAAAGGTCGTTTTTAATTTAGAAAAGTGATTTAGGCTGGTCTGAAGTACTACTATAGGGACTTTTATCCAGATCGTCATATGAATATCATACTAGACACATCTACTATAACAGATGTACATATATAATTATAATAATTTGCGATTCATATAAGTTACTAGGAAATCATGAATTTCAATGACAATATTTCAGCGGAGAATAAATCTCCTAGTCACTGAGGTAGATAGTTCGGTGCCTACTTAAGTATATCGATTATCGATACTTTGAGAACAAACGAATTCAATGAATTTGGTGTGATATGGAAAGTAACTAGCACGTGTGTGTGTTAAAATCTTTATAAGCTGCTGTTTGCGGCTCCGCCTGCGTGAATTTCGGTTTTTTGCTAAACCCGTGAGAACTATGGATTTTTCGGCATAAAAAGTAGCCTATGTGTACACCAAATTTCAACCAAATCGGTTAAGTAGTTGCGGCGTGAAAGAGTAACAAACATCCAAAAACGTTCAAATTTATAATATTAAATATAATGTACGACAGAATATCTAATATGTGGTACTAGGGATGATCGAAAGATAGATAAAAATCCCAACACACCTGCGAAGTACTTTCACAAAATAAATAACACAAGATAAATATCAAATAGGTACCTATAACCTACTCCACATTTCAACCATCTTTTGTCATCTTTTTGAAAATCACTTAAATTATGTCGTCTGCCAAAAAGATACTGCTTTACAAAGGTTTATTAGACGTTGGTTATTTTCTTGCTGCATTTCGGTCTAAATTACAACATTATAATAAAAATATCACTTACCATTTGGCAATAGTTTGTTATTCAGTTCGATCGTGGCGTCGTCGTCGATCCTCGCGAACGTCGTCGGCACTAGCGCCGCGACAACGAGTAGCGGTATTAAGTTGAACATCTTTCTATTCCCCGATAGATGGCGCTAGCGTGCGTTAATAAAATTACCTGAAACAATAGATAAAAATTATTAAAAATATTACCTAATTAAGTGCACTTTCCCACGATTGTAACTGAATCTTGAGACTAGCCTTCACTTGTTCGAAACAAATTTAAAAGTTTAAGTAGTACAAGAACAAAATTTAATCACTACAAGTTTCAAAAAATGTATAGAGACTTGCGATAAAATTAGTTTAACTGTTACCACTGTCACTTAAATTTTTAATTTTGTTTCGAACAATAATAATAAAATTGTCCTTCCTAGGTAGGTACATGCAAACGCAGGAGCATTCTCTATTCCATCACTCTCATAATCCAATGGGACGACAGCTCCGACACGTCCGAAGAGAGACACTGACGGCTTAACCTACTCTCCGAGGCACGGGGATGAAAAACCAATTTCTAAACTTTTGTACTCGCGGTATAAGTACCTACTAATTTTCTGATAAAATTGAGTAATGACCCGACCCAGATATTGAACTCGGGACATCGTGGTCTAAGCAATGTCTAGCTGTAAGCTTTCATATAAACATCCATAAAAATTTATGATAATAATAATAAAAAAAACTCCTCCTTTTGTTTTTCGAAGTCGGTTAAAAAGCGATAACGTTTTTAAAAAAAGAATCATCAAAATCGATTCACCCAGTAAAAGTTATGAGGTAACAAACATAAAAAAACCTCCTCTTTTTTGAAGTCGGTTGAAAAGTAAAACGTACGAGCTTCATTGTATCTGCAATATTTCTAAAACTTATAAAAAAATTGGACTGCATTTACGGTTAGGAAAACGTTTCGCTTTTTGTATGAAAACGTACAGTTAGACGATCCTCTTAAGGGTTTCCCAAAAATACGTAGCAGGTAACAAAGATTTTTGGTATAAATTTCAATTCGCATTTTGCACAATTTCACACAAATTTTTTTATAAAAAAAAAATACAGTAAATATTTCGACCCAAAAAAAAATTCTATGTAAAAAAAATTATAAAATAAATACATACCGAATCTTTCAATCGCTCGTAACGAAAAGTCACTTGAATCACTTCAACAACGTTTTAATATAAAGACAATAATAATGATTTTATCGCAATATTAACGGTCTATCCTAGATGTGTTCAGGGATCAAGTTAATATTAGAATACGCTGGTTCGATGGAATTCAACCCTTTTATACCCGCCCGGCGTCGATTCACACGGAGCGATTTTTCATCATTGTTATTTCATCTGATAAGAGATCCCTAAGCAAATATTAATATATAATTTCATTAGAGTTTGTTCTTCGATAATATTATTATTATTTTTTCTAAACAGTATAATAAACACACTATAACAGTAAATACGTACGTAAATATATGTTACATTATTAAATCTTATAGTGTGATATAATATATCATAATTGTTTATATCCTATATCTAATATATAAAAATTAAAATCCTACTGTGTGTTTATTACCAAACTCCTCCGAAATGAGTATTTCTTTTTTTTCAGATTTTGAAAATGTAGTACCTAAGTATGTAATCATAATATTTAATAACTAATAATATTAAATAATTAAGTAACGCTAAAGTAACCCTTCTTTGCCCTTACGGGTTGAATTTTCCGTATATATTTACAGATTATCGTGTACACCGTGTACAGGAAGAGCCCACGACAAACTCAGGAAATCCGACAAACCGAAGCCTGCGCTACATATTCCTGATATAAAATTATATAATGAGGTAAAAAATATTGAACGTCATATTTTATTTAGGTCAAGGAAAGTAGTTTTATAAATATTTTCAGTAACATTTTGAAATGCTTTTTAAACCTGCTTTTTAAAAGTGTTGGTAGAGTTTATACTTTTCATAATTTCCGGTAAGCTAGGACTATCTACGATAATAAAAAATGTAAATAAGTAAATAAGCCTATTATTTTCTATATCTAAGGTACATAAAGCTCACTTTCTTCAGCAAGTACAGATTGGATAGCTATCTTCATCTTTGATTTTTATAAAAGAAGATAGGCCTACGATTATAATATGACAAAACATACAAATAGAACTTTATTGCATATTAGTTTCGGTCTGAAAATGGTCTGAAAACCGAACGATTTCACTGATTAGCCGTTATTAGTTTGAACTAGTTGTGTCCAGATATCAATTATGTAGATATCTCTGCAAGATTTTTCATCTGCGCGGGAGATATTTTAATGCACTAGTGTGCGCAAACACAGATGCACTTTATATTCCCTCAATTTTACAATCAATGGTATTGCAAATCGACATCGAAATATGTGCGTAATCGACGGTTTAACGTGCTCTTCGTCGCACAAGGGTCCTAAAATTTTTATGATATATAATATATATATATATATCATAAAGCAGACGGTGCGATAATGTCGCCAGTTTACCGGTGCCATAAATACTTGTTTTGCCACCAATAGTAAGGCCACGCTGTAGTTCGCTCAGCAGCCACCTATAGAACTTTGAAAGATGCGACTGCGCTACTGTTTGCTTGTACGAAAAAGGTTTACGTAAGTAAATAGTTCGGGCGCCCATATCCTGAGTTTTCTTATCAATGGATAGAACATATACAATTGATATGCATGACATGCTTACCACTGGACCTCAATGCAATTCACGGAGCAGTAGTTACTAAGTAGTCAGTGTCAATACACTTGATCTTCCCGTCCTACGTCACTAGCGCGCCATCTGTCAATAGTCGTTCCACCATTCACTTTAAACTGTTAAAAAAAGTTCCACACGGGTCTCGTGAGTCATGAGTCACTGCGGAATTCTCGCGGCCGTTCCGCGAACGAATGATGTAATAGTAGCGTAGACACCGGTAATATTGTCGACAAGCTACCCGCTAGACGCGTAGCTACTGATGCTCTATGACCAACTTCACCGAGCTGTTAACTTGAAGAAACATTTTTATTAAGTGCGCAGTACACTGTACACTATTATTTATATAATTTACTTTCAGTTAGGATAAAATTCGACAAGTTAACAGAACAGTGAAGTTCGATGTAGTTCCGACTCTTCTACTATGAATACTCGATAGGCCGGTATATGTTACTACCTGACTGAAGAAGACATACTGACAATTTATTTTTGTCCTTCTCACTTTTACGAATACGTTGGTGGGTGCAACAGGCAACGTTGCGGAAGAATATAACTGAAAAACGACTTTTTACCTAATTACTATAAACTAAGCTAAGTAGTTACCGATCAAAAATCTGTTTCTGAGCGTTTTTGGATATTATGACTAAACAAAAATCGCAATTACATCCATTGTAATTTCCGATACAAACTAGACAAAAACGGAGTTGGAACAACTTTTGGGAGAACTTTTTTATTCAATCGTATTTTAAATTTCAAAATAACTATCGTCATAGTTTTTAACCTGTAGGTCCCTTTCTTTCTATTACATAATGTATAGAAATATACTAGGTTTATTCCATGTGGATAGACGGACAGAAACTACTTGTCTATTGTATCTTGGTCGATGTATTTCATCTATAGAGATGGGGGAGTGACTGTCCGTCACACATTTAGCTTCGATTTACATATCATAACGAATGTCTGTTTGTGACTCTTAATTATTGTTTAATAATAATTCTCTTATTTACACTTTAATAACAAAAAGTGTTCAATTTTAACCCTCAAAACTCTTCTTATTTACTCTAAATAATTATATCACTTAGTTTTTTACGTCTAATTTAAAAAAGCAGCCTGATAAAAATAACTAAAAAAAATTAAAATTTCATGTGAAATTAAATGTTTATTTATTTAACTACGGTCACTTATGAATAATAATTATCAGGAAATACTTATCATAAATTAATAATATCATTTGTAAAATTACTACTGAAGTCGCGCCCAAATCTAGTATGAATTATTATCAAATAACCGTATCATGTAGGTACATAAATTAAACTTCGCTAATGTTTATTATTGGTATAAACATATCATTTACAAACTAAATATTAAATATGTATACACAGTAGCACGAGTTAGTGTTTAGATAAGGTATGCAAAATATATTTAAATAGGACAGCAATTTTTATTTTTTTATAAAAATAAGCGTTTATTACTAATTTTACTTTTCTATGCTCTATTTCCTAAATCTGTATGCTATGCAAAAACGAAACATAAAAAAATTTAACAATAGGTGTTTCATAATTATGTAAGATATTACATAATTTTTATATACAGAAATAAAAAAAGATGAATAAATAGACTAATGATTATAAATATATACTAGATAATAGACTATGTGGAAAAAATGATATAGTAGAGTAGTTTATCACATTTTTTCACTAATTTTTCATGCATTTTCGTATAATTTTATATTTTGTGAGTTCCTTTTTTGAAGAACCAGCGTTTTAAGACATTGAAATATCTCCATCTTTTACATTTTAATTTTGATTTTTTTTGATAATTACTTCTCCGAACTAAAAAATCGGTTTTCGGAAGACTTTGGCGATACAAACGACAATTGCGTAGGTATCATTGATTAGTAATAAATCTATCCAATAATAATCACTTTTACGCTTTAATTCTCCAACGGGTTATTATAGACCTTATGGAGTAGAAAATAAGATTTATTCTCGAGTGTCGTTTGCGAATGCTTTAATTTTTTTTTGATGACATGTGACGAAATCGTTCTCGGAAACCTGCGTCGGCGCACGTGTCGGCTCTACGAATAAATCATTTTTTCGTTGCGACAAATCAGCTTTTTAAACATCACTCATTGAGTGTAGAAATCGTAAGCAAAAGTGCTTTCTTAAAATTTTGAGTTACTGTATTAGAAATTTGGGTTATGTACCTACTTTAATGTAGGTAATAGGTATCTCAAACTATTATAGAATTGAGAATATTTTATAATACACGTAGGGTTTTAGGACGTTTCTACTTGTAAGTAGGTATCTCAAACTTTATAAGAATATTTTATAAAACACATAGTTTTTAGACTTTTTTAGGTTTTTTCACTAATATACCTACTTATATTAAGAATTTATTATTTTTTTCAAAATTTTTAAAAAAAAATTTTTTTACGTTCATTTTTGTATTTTTTTTTAAATAAGTACATTTGCAACATGACATATTTTTATTGAACGTAAATATTTTAATACCTACTGAAGATAAACGTAGATTCATAAAAAGATTTCATCACTATTACAATAATGGTTAATAAGGTTTTTTTATTTCCTGGAATGTTTTGAATTCCTTTGGACTACTCTGTATAGCCTACGTCATTCCAGATGTCACTTGTCTGGAAGATATCCATCTGCCGAATCGGTCTGGGGGTTTTCCATCGTACAGTTCTTGTAGGCAATTAAAACTTTTAGTGAGCATTTTTCTAGTAACACAGTAACAATATAATTACTAATTACTAAGTTTACAAGGAAAACTACATATCTAAGTACTACTAAATTATTTCTAATAAAAATGTGATGGGATTGTGAAATATTGCAATGCTATTTTGTTTTAGAACACATACCTATGCAACCAAAATCTTTAATCGATAACTATTAATAAAATCCTATTCAATACAACAATATTATTATAGGCCCTACACCGTAAACTTACCTTTTGAATTCAAGTAAAGTCAAATAGGTACTCATGTGAAATTAGGCCCAACCTAAAGAAACTTATAATATGAAGAGTCAGTTAATTGTTAAACAGACTTATAGTTATGTAATATTAATGCTAACATTTCACGGCTAAAAATCTTCGAGGGTGCTAACTCTACAACACAAAATAACAAGACCCGACTGCTAATATATTAACTTATAAAGTTTTATGTAAATTAAATTACAATTAAACATATGACAAATATATTTTTGTAATCGCCTTTTAATATCCTTCATTTTGATATCCCACTCGAAAATTAAGTTATTTTAAAAAAAGACCTAAGTACATTTAACGCCAAAAATCCGCCATTATGATTAAAAAATTTTATTTAAGAATACTTGGGTTTCTGAGACGAATGTAACGATACCTTAGCTGTTAAAATCCAATAAGCCATTTGAAAGAAATGAGTTAATTAATAAAGACACTTACAAACTAATATAAAAGATACGATTCAAAAACATAACCTTTCCTGCAGTCAGGTAAAAATAAATAAAAAAATCTCATACACGCGCCATACAAAATCACCTAGTGTGTCCCGGGCGGTCTTTAATGTGAAACAGAACCAGGCGACAATTTGTGAACCAGATAAAATCTCGAATTTCGAATAAGTCAAGGACACAAAGTACTAACTTTGAATACCTGCCTAGTAACGGTCTTAGTTCTTACCCTGAGAATAAGGTAATTTTTAGAATTCCGTACCAAACTGGTAGAAATGGAATTATTAAACTCGGATGAATTTTTTGGCACTATGACTCCATGGCCCCAGGGTCTCCACGGCAAACGGGACAAATATGTAACTCTCTAATAGAGAGGCATATTTGCGAGTTGTGACGCTTAGCTGATTCAGAAGTTTCAGCTGCGGCTCCCGGCTTTGATTCTGTCTCCCTGATATGAATGGAAGCCAATGTGTCACGCATGTTGCGTCCCACATCAGCGCGCGACCCCGTTCCCAGGGAACCAGCGTCAATCCATCAGGTCTCTTGCCATCATCACGACCAATTCCTGCTGGCTCCAATAGGGCAGGAATATCAATGGTGGCGAGAGCTCTTTTTATAACATCGTTGAGGGAACCATGCCGAAAAAGCCTACCTGTTAATTAATTTACATAAAAATATAAAAATCGACTTCAACTCTCATCAAACTACTGTCGAATACATCCTTTCCAATAAAATTAAGACTTATATGGTTCTCTCATGGATACCATTGTCAGAACTGGACTAATAAGTCATAATTGGATACCACTGCTGGTAAGGGTTATTTTTTATTGTTGATAGGCTTGCGCCTTGCGCTGCGATTGGCGATTATATTCAGCTGGGAACACAAAAGCTGGAAGGGTGTTCCACACCTTAGCGGTAGGTATCAGAAACGTGGAAGAAAAACGTTTCGTTCGAGTACGCTGGACATCAACCACATAAGGATGCCACTTATGTCGGCGTCTTGCAGTTCTGTGGTAGAAAGGTGATGGAGGTACTAGATTGTGGCGTTCCTGAGCTCACCATAAGTTAGTATAACAAATTTTCCGTCAGCATCTCCACTTACCAACAGGTGAGATGGCAATCAGTCTTCATTGATTGCCGCTGCTCTAAATTACAATAAGGAATTCCTACAGTTTTTTTTTACAGTTTTATTTGATCGTTTACATCGTATTTCGCAATCGCACAGAAAAATATATTATTCCTCATGATATAAAATAGGATATAGCTACGTAATTCAGATGATTCAAACGCCGAATTTTACGTCATACACTCAATTCAATGATTCAGCCAATCAGCTCACACTGCAAACTCGATATCGTAATAATGGTCTTTAATTATTAGCTGATAAGCGATCGCTTACTGGACTGTGACGACACGATCGGCGACGATTTTTGAACGTTTGAATTCTCTTGGAATATTTTTCACTTTTCATGACATTGAGTGATTTTATAAAAAAAAGTAGCTGTTTGTAACGTTGTTTTGCCATATACATTTTTTTCTCAATTAGGGACATCAAATATAGATAACAACCCGCTCCCGGACCCAGAGATCATTCCCTGAAAGTTTAATAACGATCGGTCCAGCCGTTTCGGAGGAGTTTGGTAACAAAGAAAATCGAGAGAATTTTATATATTAGAGATAGATAATATGACAGATATGTATAATACCGATTTTTTTTTTGTAGACAGAAAATGCCTAACGCATATATCCGTCCGTCAGGGGAAACGGTTGGGTTATGTGGGGCTTGCATCCACTAAAAACTGTCTGTTTCCACGGCGGACCTGCTGGCGGGAGTACGGGATTCACTGTCGTATTCACCGCGCTCCCGCCAGGTATATGTATAATACCGATGAAGATTACAAATAAACATACAAGACATAAGTATTAAAATTTTATGCATGAAGCTTACTGGACCTCAAAAAAAAAATGTTAATTTTTTCAGTCGCAAAACCCGAAACACATGTTGAATGTGTTTACATGAGAAATACATTTGCAAATTTTTTTTATTCACAAAAAAATTTGCGATGCGTTGTAGTAGTTGCAAATTGCAATGTCATGGCCATAGTCACAAAACCCGTGTAAGCCGTGACCATGTAAAGTACTTGCACTAATAGAAAGCTCGTGTAAGATTATTTATCTGTGTAAGAGCACCGAATATTTTACGAACACAGATAAGAAACCGAGGATGTTGCCATGAGAACATTTTACCTTCTTCATACAAAGAATAGTAGAGCCGTCTGTCAAAATTTCCCGCTAAAACGCCACAATATATAAATAAATAAATATATATGGGACATTTTACACATCGCAATCTAGCCCCAAAGTAAGCGATAGCTTGCATGTTATGAGTACTAGATAACTGATAAATATACATACTAATATACATAAATATAATATTTTAAAGAACACCCAGACACTGGAAAACATTCATGCTCATCACACAAATATTTACCAGTAGTGGGAATCGAACCCACGACCTCCGGCGCAGACGGCAGGTTCGCTACCACTACGCCATTCGGTTGTCAAATAAAATATGGCGGAAACAGCCTCCATGGAAACTTGCGTGACAAAGTTTGCTTTTACACAATATTTCCGTCCCTTTTCTCTGCAAAAATAAAGATATACGAATAAGATATAATGTTACTAGCTGACCCAGCAAACGTTGTTTTGTCATTTTGAAGTATAAAAAATTTTAAGCTTTCGACCTCTCAGACCTAGGTACCGAATGTAGACAAAAAGAAACATAAAAATCAGAGGAGCCATTTCGGTCTTCGGAGGAGTTTGGTTACAAATACCTTGACAAGAGATTTACAAATTAGACTAGCTGACGGCGCAAACGTTGTTATGGCATTAAGAACAACAATAGTTTACGAGCAATTTTTTGATAATAAAATAATAATAATAAAAAAAATCATGAAAATCGGTCAAGCCGTTTCGGAGGAGTTTTGTTACAAACTACTGCAACACGAGAATTTAATAATATAAATATTAGAGAGCTGATCTCTCTGTTCTGTAATCTCTATGTAGAAGTGGACTTGAAATACAAAGTGATTGCGTCCCAGTATGGAAACTTCTATTTACAACAAAAACACATTATTTTCAGTATAACCAAGCTGGTATTTCAATAAGGATCTATAAATCTATAATCTGACATCAAATAACCTTAACTACACCCCCCACGGACCTATACGATTGGTTAAACAACCCTTGATGAGCTGACTAATTCATTGGCTGTATTACCCCCAACAGAGCCGCAATAGACGCTAATTTTGATCAATCTTCCCGATATAAATAAATCTATAAAAACAATATATTAAGGTAAAAAGATTCAATTTTTTAGCTATAATTGGGTATTACACTACTTTTGAATTTCATGAAAAATATTACTTTATTATACCTAAACTAGGTTAAAAATAATGACGTACTTACACTGAAAGAAATATTAAAATCCAACGATTTACACACTTACAAGCATTTTAATTTTGGAGTGAGAGACTTTTCTATCCATTTCTCGAAATGAAAATTCGAGAATAAATTATACTATGGCATTTGAGAGGTGTGACGTCACAATTTTATATCGCTATCTCTGTCTAATCAAACATATTAAATGCTTTTAAAAAAATTAAATTTTATTATTTGATCGATTTAATTAGTTTTTTCAGTGTTCGTAATTATTTTTATCCTAGTTTATATTATATCAAAGTAATAAAAAATAGGAATGCCCAGTACGTATTTGAGCTATAGGTACATAATATATACTTACTAATATTAATTAGTATTATAGGTCTTTTTTTAATACTATATAGGCTAGCGCTTGACTGTGACCACACCTGATGGAAAGTGATGAAACAGTCTAAGGTGGAACGCGCTTGCCTAGAAGATGCCTATTCACTCTTGATTTGAAGGCACCCGGGTTGTAAGTGGCAGGAAAGACACTGCCTGGGAGTGTATGGGAAACACACCCAGGCAGTGTCTTTCCTGCCCTTTGCAGTGCGTATCAGGAACAAGGAATCAAACCGCTTCGTATACGCGTCTTTGGTACGTCGACTATGTATGTGTGGAAGCTTTTACGATGCCTTGCCGTTCTATGGTAGAAAGGTGACGGGGGAACCAAATTAAAAAGTTCCTGTGCACACTCCGAAATATATTCTATAGAATACCGAAAAGCAAGTCTATTGTATATATTAAATTATATTAGTCTGTTGTAGAGCTACAGACAAAGCTTCTAATTAGTTTTCTAGGAGCGTCTGTGTACTAATCACTTATGTACTTAATCGTAAATAGCAACGCTTTATCGTAATCCTCAAACATTGGGATAATCCAAACCCACACGGATCATAATAATAAGCCAGACATAGCTTCTGGCACGTATTAATTGTGTGCCTGATTATATTTATTCATAGTACTTAGAGATGAGATTAATGCCATGTTGAATTGGGAGATGACATTGAATAGAAGTACCTAGGCATTACTTTTCGGAAATCCATAATTAGATATTAACGTCGTAAACGGCGTATTTAAGCGATTTTTAGTGACCTGCAGTTTAAAAACTATAAAGACTATTTATTTTGGGTCTTTAAGTTTAATCTAAAATCGCTGTGAAGCAGAAACACGATTGCATAAAATTTTCTGGATAGGAAGTTCTCCCAAAAGTTGCTCCAAAATCTACATTCTTCTAATTTTTATCGGAAACTACAATGGATGTAATTGTAATTTTTGTTTTAAAGTGTCGGTAATAATAATATCCAAAAACGCTAAGAAACAGATGTTTGATAACCAGCTTAGTTTTTGAGTAATTAGGTAAAAGGTCGTTTTTCTGTTATATTCTTCCGCGACGCTGCATGTCGCACCTACCAAATCTCCGTGAGAGCGAGAAAGACGAGTAAAGTTAGACATCGTATTTAAGCGATTTTTAGTGACCTGCAGTTTAAAAACTATAAAGACAATTTATTTTGGGTCTTTAATCTAGTCAATTTATTTTGGGTCTTTAATCTAAAATCGCTGTGAAGCAGAAACACGATTACATAAAATTTTCTCGAAAGAAAGTTCTCCCAAAAGTTGCTCCAAAATCTCATCCAAAATCTACATTACCTCTATAATTTTTATCGAAAACTACAACTAATACTAATAACTAAAGTAATAAAAATATCCAAAAACGCTTGAAACCGATTTTTGATAACTGGCTTAGTTTTTTATTAATTAGGTTAAACGACGTTTTTCTGTAATATTCTTCCGCAACGTTGCATGTCGCACAGATCAACGTATTCGTAGGAGTGAGAAAGATAAAAATAAATTCAGTTAATCCATTATTTTGCTATAATCCGCTAAAACTCTTACGACTCGACGCACGTTTCGTCCTGACACCGGGACATCCTCAGACGATGTTGACTTAACAAAGCAAGATTGTATAATGATGTAGGAGGAGTGTAAATCTTTACAATGCCTTGCTATTCTATGGTATAAAGGTTTTAGGGAACCGAATTTACTAGTAGTTCCTTAATTATTATTAAACTCATTAAAATATTAATATTGGGTAATTTTGTGAAATCTCATTCGGTACTAAACTAGCAAGTAAACTAGATTAAGCACTATTTACTTAATCAAAGCTTCCATTTTATATTACAAACTGAAATCTAGTATTTACTTACTTCATGTAACTAGGACGTGGAATTCAATTATTGAAGTTAGGTGAATCCTTTCAGACGATCGTTGAACTTTACTTAGGTCTCAAATAATAAGGACTAAAATCGGCGCAGCGAACCGTGATCCCTATGACACTGACAGCTAATATCACCATATAACATTGTAGTGGCGTCACCATTAAATCGGGATCATATTGGGGGCGTCTAAAAATGCCATTTATAAATTGTACGTAGCTTTATACCATTAGTAATGATATTCCGTTGATATTTTTAACAATTCTTAACATTTACAAGAAGTTATGTCAATCTGAATTTATGTTTACGTCCTGCAAAACTTACGTCGTGTGACGTTTATCGACTAGGGCGGCAAGTATCGATAAAAAAATGTCGGTAATGGAAACGAGTGCACAATTTTTCAGATAAAATAAATAAATGGGGAGCATTCATTTTCATGATAAAATATATACTTATATAGCAAATACGTGTTTACCGGGTTATAAGCATTATTAGAAAATAACATGGTTGGAAACTTTAGTTTTACTTACCTACTTAATCGATGCCAAAAATCTTAAATTAATACAACAACAACAAAATGGACATTAAAAATGCACATTGTAATATTTTTTAAAACATGTTTACCAACGTGGCTTAAGTGCAAGCCACGCCTTTGTCTAAAAAAAAAATATCGACTCAACCAAAGACACGACCCATCACTAAACGAACTGTCATAAGGCTCATGGTTCGCCGCGCGGAGAATAGTGTATTTAGGCACTGAATGGTACTTTTCCGATTAATAGAATCAAAATAGATGTGAAGGGACTGAATCCACTTTCTTCGACGCACGTTTCGTCCCAACACCGGGACATCCTCAGGAGATGTTGACTTCACAATGCCAGATCGTAAAGTATTTATTTTTATTAATTATATAAGTAATTTTGGAATACCTATAATTATGTAGGGTTAATTTTAATGTGGCATAGTAAAAGAAATAATAATATGGTAAGTATGGAATCGAATCCAAAAGTAACCTATGTTGTGAAGTGCAGACCACTTCACTCAAAAGAGATCAAAAGTCAAAATATCTTTATTTCACACAGGCCTAACGTACAGCCTCCTGTAAAACGTCAATATGATATTTGTCGCTTATGTATGGTGATAACTTCAAGTCGACTTTAAACTAAGTTTACGAGGGTTCAAACGCGCCCAGCAGTGAGAAGAACGTCTACGAAAAACACGTGTTACCTTATACAAATTAACTATTTTTGAAATTTGATCCGTTTAATTTAACTATTGATACAGCTAGCAATATCTAGTAGGTACCTACCTCTTTATATTGAGCAATATTAAATATTGAATTACATGCCATATTGTAATTATTATAATCATATACAACTCCATCGATGTATTATGGTCCCAAAGATATTCTACATGACAATTTAGTACACTCAATTTCATTAAAAAAACTGAATTAAAAAATCTATTACAATATTATTATAGGTAAGCAAAGCACACCACTTTGCTTCACACGCGAGAATTTTTAGGGTTCCTTATTAACTTTACATCAAGGAGAAATATAGCAGGATGTCAAAGACAGAAGACGAAGCAACTATAGAATCGTCTTCCTCGTCTTCTAGATTAGCAAGACTTATTATACCTACTTGATTTTAAGTGGTACCTTCGTCTTCCTAGTGCCTATGTCCCCGACAATGAATTGCAATGTAATTATCATGTTGCACTGCAATGCGCTCGTTCGATATTTTTAGATATCAGTTTCTAGTTAAAAAATAAAATAAAAAATCTATTACGGTTAATATACCTATCGTCGGCTACAGCGATCTTCAAACCGAAACACAGATACACTTCGCAATAACTGTTTCATGAATAGACATAACATACAGGGCGGAAAAATGTCGTCAGTTTATTGGTGCCAAAAATGCTTGTTTTGCCACCAACAGTAGGTAAAGTAAGCTGTAGTTCGCTCGCTCGCTCGCTTTGACAGATGGCGCTTTAACTGTTTCCTTGTACGAAAAAGGTTTACGTAAATCGTTCAGATGGCCATATCCTGAGGTTCCATAACAAAGGCTTCATGCAGAATATCTGTACTTGGACTCAGCAAGAGTAAGTTTGTATCTTTGCGATTTTCAATATCATTGCTTTGAAATATTATATTTAATGATATGCTCGGATAAAATATGAATAGGTTTAATTTGTACGTCACTTAGGGCGTGTCCACGGCACTGAAATATCGATGTATCGACGTTTATTGATATCGAAACGACAGTTAATAGCGCTTAGTAGGTGGGCGGTACCTGAGATATTAATATTGAATCGACCCGTCGTTTAGGTGGAATGGTAAGGTTTTGAACATGAGGTCCTAAGTCCTGAGGTCTTCAATTCTGTTTTGGACTTACCTTTACACAGGTTTAAAGTCACTGTCAAAAAACATCTAATAAATCGGGGTTACTAGGTATACTATTGAAGAATTTTTCAATGACAAGAATTCTTGGAATGATAGGGATATATTTCAATCTCCTCACGAGATATCTTAAAAATTATGCAATAATTTTGGATTTTATTTAAGAAATTGTATATACCTAATGTCATTTTTTTGAAAAGAGCAAGTGCCGAGTTTCTTTCCAGTTCTTCTCGGTGCAAACCTGCTTTCCGAACCTGGCGGTAGAGTTTTGACTTTTCATAAGAGCCTATTCATTGGGCCTATGTGAAAATAAATATTTTTCATTTTCATTTTCATTTTCAATGTGGGTTACTACAAGATTTATTAGTAATATACGTTGGTTAAATAACAAAAAAAACCGACTTCAACTCTCATCGAACTACTGTTGAATACATCCTTCCCAATTCAAAATTTAAGACTTATAAGGTTTTCTCATGGATACCATTATCAGAACTGGACTAAATTGAAATGGGACCACACGGGAAGCGTCAGCTTTCTTATAAAAAAAGAATCATCAAAATCGATTCACCCAGTCAAAAGTTATGAAGTAGCAAACATAAAAAATACAGTCGGATTGAGAACCTCCTCCGTTTTTGAAGTCGGTTCAAAAAAATGAATGTGTGAGTGTCGTGGAACACTCGGTTGGAACGAAAGTTCGACTGACGCTCGATAGATGGCGCTGTGTCAAATCTTTTCAAAATTCTCCCCATTGATCTGGACAGCACTAGTTTTAAACGCGTAAAATTGGTTAAGGTTAGAGATTTTCGCAACAGAATTTGCATGGGGCGCCATTATACATAGAAAACGACGAGTTCTCTACCCCGCTAACAATTATCACCGATGTGAATATAAGGAAGAGTCCATCTGAACATTTTGCGTAAACTTTCTTCATAAAAGAAAAGCGCCATCTGTCAAAATTCCCACCAATACGCCACGATTTGGCGGAAACCGTCCCTGAAAAACGCGCGTATCAAGTCAACAGACTATACCTAGTAGTGGTATTATCTCGCTGCAGACTCGGTCATAAATCATCCGAGTGTTTCGCTTTTGTATTTCACTGCTTAGCTTCACTGCTGCTTTTGTATTTTAGTGAACAACAAAAGCGAAACACTCGAATGATTTATGGCCGAGTCTGCAGCGAGATAATAACACTACTATAATAACAATTAGTATTGTAGTGATCTGTTGCGTAGACCACGGTCTAGATAAAACTTCGATCGCTTACTACCGTCGCTGTTGGTGTCAAAACAAACACTTCTGACACCAATAAACTGGCGACATTTTTTCGCGCGGTTTTGTGCTCTAGCTAGGCCTTACAGCCGGTTGCCACTTGCTGTCTTGTCTCTGCTGATTAACGTAACTACTCTGTGACGTCACTGACACACCCACGTCTAGTGAGGGGAGTTATCGATAAAGTAGTTTAAAATGTATGCTCTCCCATATTGGATCGAAGTCTTTGAGGCATATAGAGTGCCGTAAAAATAAACAAGAACAAAGTTATTTTTGGTCGTCATTAAAATAAATTCGAAATCAAAAGCTTAATTAATGCAGTCATAAAGAATCATACGTTTAATTTAATCCACTCGAAATGTATAAAGTTTTAAAAGTATGGCCATAAAAAGAGCATAAAATCTCTCCCAAATTGCAATCGTAAGAATAAATTCAAGTTAAGGATACTTAAAAATAAAAAAAAGGATGCAGAAGTAATACAAAGATTCATTTCAATACTTAATAATGAGGATTCATTATCAGCACTCAGTAGCTCCCGAGTAGGTAAGTAATAAATGCCTGTAAGTTAATAATATAGCCTTTTATTCCTAAACTCAGGGTTACAAAAGGTCCCTAAGTTCGGTGTGCCTTTTGGCATAGGCCTCCTCCAGCTCTCTCCAATGTGTCCGGTCTCTTGCCACTCTCATCCAGTATGGTCCTGCTGTCAGCCGCAAGTCATCCTCCCACCTTCTGATTTGACGGCCCCTATTTCTTTTGCCGTCTCTAGGCTGCCAGAGGGTGACTTGCTTGCTCCATTTGTTAATGGGGTGGCGTAGCATATGTCCTGCCCATCTCCATTTTTGGATGTCTATCCGATTAAGAATGTCTGCAAGTTTTGTTCTTGATCTTATGTCTACATTCCTGACTCTGTCTTTTATTTTTAACCCTAGCATGCTTCTTTCCATAGCACGTTGCATAATGCAGTCATAAAGAATCATACGTTTAATTTAATCCACTCGAAATGTATAAAGTTTTAAAAGTATGGCCATAAAAAGAGCATAAAATCTCTCCCAAATTGCAATCGTAAGAATAAATTCAAGTTAAGGATACTTAAAAATAAAAAAAAGGATGCAGAAGTAATACAAAGATTCATTTCAATACTTAATAATGAGGATTCATTATCAGCACTTAGTAGCTCCCGAGTAGGTAAGTAATAAATGCCTGTAAGTTAGACCTAGCATAATATATGGCCTACTTTTTCTAATATATCGACAGCAACGGCTCGACCGATTGTTATGAAATTTTCTGTGCATGATCGGTAGGTCTGAGAGTAGGTCATAAGCTATTTTTTATTTCCCTAATGACAAAACAACGTTTGCCAGGTCAGCTATTATAATGTTATAAATGAGAATGTAAGTTTGTATTACGATTTTATGCTTTAATCACTTTTTGGCAATTTTGATGTGTAAGTTTGTATTACGCTTTCATAGCCATGCTTTAATCACTTTTTGGTAATTTTGATGAAACTTAGCATGGAGATAGATTGGAGCTAATTACTTATTATCTTGGAAAATCCATAAATCCCGTGTTATATTTACAAAACCCGAATTTTCTACAGTAATCTACAGCTATAGAGTAGATGTACCTAAGGGTTTATTTCTATAGACACATTCTGATTAAACATTTTTGATCAGAAGAAAAAACTTTACTATTGCTTGTATCGACAAATATTTGCCAAATATAAAAAAAAAACGGAAATAAGTAAGTACCTACTTACCTGAAAAGGTAAAGATGCTAAAAATACAATCTTATCACAAAATGGTAAGATATACCTACTCATAGGAAACGACAATTTGATTTAAAAAAACAATTGAACATCAACAAGCAAGTGCGAATTATGATTATTTCAGATTTTTTGATTGGGACACTTATTTCACATGTCGATAATTAATATAATCGATTATAATAGAACAGACAGATATACAAACAAACGGATAAAGCCGCACAAAAGTTCCATTATTACCATTCTGGTAAGGAATCCTAAAAATAAATAAATATGTAATAAAATGTATATTCTTACCTAAGCTCGCAAGTCGCAATTGACTCCGTCGCGTCGGCGCTCACAAACGGTTGTATGTGCAATAATAATTGAATTGTCTTCATAACTCACGACTCAATTAGGAATTCCGAAAATGCTGATCAATCGAAAATCGAAAAGGCGAGCGATCGTACGACACTACTGTCGATAATGTCGATTTTACATTCTTCACAAAGCTTATAAACCACTGTAGAACCTTCTAAGTCGGGACAAGACGCCGCATTCGGTTTAGCGCGCTCGAATATACTACACGCCGTTCTTTATTAAAAAAAAAAAACGAAAATTATCGATACTTTTCGCCCTCAACCTTTTTGATCGCACGTCACTATTTCGTTCCCGGCATCCCGCGTTCGATTTTCAAACTTACCGCCATCTTGCAAGTTTTTTTTTTTTATAAACTTTCGCGCGATCTGTGTCCTACTCTGTGACCACGTGGTTTATTAATAACACTATTTTTAACCGACTTCAAAAAAAGGAGGAGGTTCTCAATTCGTCGGAACCTTTTTTTATGTTAAATGTGTCCCGAATACAATATTACTTGCATTTCGCTATATAGTAAACTAAAGAAACTTACTCTTTATTGGGTGCAAGCAATTTTTAATTGGGTAAGTAACTAAGACTACTACTGTAACTAAGACGTTAATTTCAATGCAATAAGGTTTATTTTTCTACGCTAAAGTCATTAAAAGTGAAATTTTGCTTTTCTTTGTACAGCGCAGGCGTTTTCTAAACTCCTTAGTTTAATTCCGCTTAGGTAATAAAGGATTTTTTTTATACCTATTTTATGATTGGTTGAGGAAATTATATGAAACCACGTGGTATGATTAATCTTGTAATATCTCATGAATTATATAGATGCATACCTACCTATTACCTACATTGTTACTTTGTGAGAATTGGTATAGGTAGAACAATGACTTCTATGTATGAGGTAGAAAACAGACATAAAGATGGCGTCTAATTTTAGGGTTTTTCTTACAAAGGAAACGGAGACCTATTGCGCTCCGTGTGCTGTCTATCAGTCCGTGAATTTAATTTTTGCTGTCTATCGGTGAACTATTTAATTTGGTGCCCCCGTCGCCTTTTTACCATAGAAAGGCAAAGACATCGAAAAGGCTTTCATCCCTACATAGTTGTAGTACCAAAGACACGTAGAAAGCGGTTTGATTCCTCGTTCCTGATACGCACTGCAAAGGTCTGGAATACACCAGGTACTGTCTTTCCCACCACCTACAACCCAGGCGCCTTCAAATCAAGAGTGAATAGGCATCATCTATTAGGCAAGCGCGTTCCACCTTAGACTGTATCATCACTTTCCATCAGGTGTGATCACAGCCAAGCGCTAGCCTACATTGTTAAAGTACCTCTAAAGATCTGAAAGTACCTCTTCACGATAAATGTACAAGAATATACAGTGCGTCCCACGGCTTTGCGTTGTTTATTATATTGATAATACGCGATATCACGCACTGCACTACGCTCTACATCCTGAGACGTTTTTAATTCATCAATAGGGTATTTTACTTAATTGACTAAAATTTTATTAATATAATATCTAAAAGTAATAATAAGTAAAACTAAAACATTGTAATTTATGTCTACAAATAAATTAAGACTAAAAATATTTAAAACAGGACGGGGTCATTGCATCTGTGCGAGCGTGACCGCATTATTTTGACGCGGGAGTGACAGAGACAGGTAGTAACAGGTTAACGTACGAAATTCTTCGTGTTCCGCGACCGTGCTATAGCTATGGTGCGATTGTCTCCCTTTTTGCGTTTTATCTCTCTTTCGGTTCGGATACTTTTTAGCGCAGCCGTCATCGTTAGTATTATCTATCTATGGGGCTGGCACTGCACGCTTTCATGCATTCAGTTAAAAAACCGATCAAGTGCGAGCGGGACTCGCGCACCGAAGGTACCGTACTACTATAAGAAAAGGAAGGATAATTTTTGTTACCAGCGATGTAAAGGATAATTTTTGTTACAGAAGAATCATTTTTGTTACCGCGTACCGCAAACTTAACTTTGTTTTTTGAGAATTATTGTTAATACAAAAAATTATAATATATACAGAGCTTAATTTTTCCCATAAAATATTATACAGTTATCCCTAATA
Organism: Coenonympha arcania; assembly: GCA_036785405.1. NCBI lineage: Eukaryota > Metazoa > Arthropoda > Insecta > Lepidoptera > Nymphalidae > Coenonympha > Coenonympha arcania. Next base: position 1,034,243 of record CM072080.1, read on the forward strand.
ATCATAATTTTTTCAGATTTTTTGATGGGTATACTTCGTAGATAGGGAGGGGGAGGGGGGGATGACAGTAGTCCCGATTACATCGCGTACAAATCGGTATGCTGCATTATTTTAGCAAAATTCTTTTTGTGTTGGATAATCCAAAAGTAGAAAAGAAGTAGTAGAAATATCCATTGTTAATTTCAATTTCTATATATATCGTTATAATGAATTAACCTTATAAGAGAGAGACAAACTCTTCAACTTTATAAAATTAGTTGAAAGATATACTCCCAATTTCGTCAATTGAGTTAATTAAATACAGATTCGGCCAGCCCTAACCTTAAAAAGGTCATTGCCCGTTAGATAGTCAGATTGAGTTTAAGGCCACCGGTAACAAGTATGACCTAGAACTAGGTTTTAACTGCCTAACCGCTCGCTTACTTAGCTAAGTACCTAACTACCTGGATGAATTCATATGTCCAAATGGATATTACACTACTTTTGAATTTGATAAAAAATGTATTAGGTACTTTATCATAAACTAGGATAGAAATAATGACGTACAATAAAAAAATATTAAAATCCAACAAAGATTTACAAAGTTACAGGCATTTTAATTTCAGAGTGGGAGTTTCTATCCATTTCCCGCGGAAAGTTTGTATAAATCCGCACGAAGTTACTATGCCATTAGTAAGGTGTGACGTCACAATTCAATGTCGCTATCTCTGTCTAATCAGAAATATTTAAATGAAAAACTTGTAACTTTTTTGTTATTTGATTTTTTTTTTTAGTTATTTGATTGATTTGATTTTTTTTTTCATTTTTAGTATACGTTATTATTTTTATCCTAGTTTTTAATAAAATTATAAAAAAATGGATTCAAATACCCAACTGCGTAAATAATTCTTACCAAAAAGTCCACTAGGAGTTAGGACTAAGTAGGATACAATAGATTAAAGAGGTGTTACCTAAGTTCATCGACCTATAGAATGCGACCTATGAAACTGCAATGGATGCAATTCTAAGTTTTGTTTTAATGGTTATCCAAAAACGCCCAAAAATAGATTTGATAACTTGCTTAGTTATTATAGTATTGTAAAACGTCGTTTTTCTGTCATATTCTTGCGCGACGCTGCATGTCGCACCCACCAACGTGTTCGTAAGAGTGAGAAGGAACAAAATAAATTCATTCACATAAATCTAACTTACAGACACAAAGTCAAACTCTACCGTTAAGCACTGAAAACAGTTTTTCATCGAAAATAACAGATAATATAAAATTCTCTCGCTTTTCTTTGTTACCAAACTCCTCTGAGACGGCTGGACCGATCGTTATGAAACTTTCTGTGTATGATCTCTGGGTCCGGGAGCAGGTTGTTATCAATTTTTATGTCCCTAAGTGAGAAAAAAATTTATATGGCAAAACAACGTTTGCTGGGTCAGCTAGTAACAGATAAAAACTTCGGCAATTGCTCTTTTCATTTGTGTTTTGCAGTTTTTGTAATGGCTACACACAAACAAATATTTTAATTTTGCTTTATTGGTACAGCAACGTAGGTGAATACCTAAGTAGGACGCAGTAATGACTTAGGTTAGGTTCTGAGAAGTCTAGATACCTAACTGGAATTGACTAACTAAGCGATTTAATCGCGTGATTTTTTAACCTGCGGGTTTATTAGTGACAGCGTAATTTGATCCACAGTTTAGTTTTACTATCGACTACCTACCTACGTGCTAGACACCTTAACTATAAGCTAGGTTTGAGGTCTAAATGTCGGGACACACCTAGCAAAAATTCAGTCGCCGATGTTTTGACAGTTTTTTCTGACGACTTTCAGTCGCGTAACGCATCCGATAGTACGGTTTATCTATCTACACTTGACCGTAATGAATTAAAGGCACGCTTAAATTAAATATTGATCCTTTTAATACAATATACTGATAGACTCGGCAAACGTTGTTTTGCCATTTAAATTAGGTATTTCTTACTTGGGAGTATTAAAAATAGTTCACGCCCTATATTCAGACCGAGTATACACAAAAAAAATCAGTCAAACCGTTTTGGAGAAGTTTTTGTTACAAAATGTGGCAATTTCATATCCATATGTTGAAGACTCGTTGAAGATATATAACTTTAAATTTTTAACTAAGTACCTAGTTAAGTAGGCATAAACTGGAAAATGTTTCCGTGATGAGCATGAATGTTTTCGAGTGTCTGAGTGTTTTTGTAGGTACAAGTATTTATTACGTATATTATATGGATTTATCAGTTATCTAACACTCATAATACAAGCCATCGCTTATTTTGGCACTAAATTGCAATCTATCAATATCCAATTAAAAAATTACCTACTCATTAAGTCATAAGCCTTTTTAATAGTTACTAAGTCAAATAGACTATTGTTATTAAAATTTAAAGGAACAAAAACTAACCTAACAAAAAAAACTATCTCCAATTTCTTAGCTCATTATGCCCTAATTTTGGCAACGACAACGGAAGCAAGCCCCGACACTTACTTACGAGTGCAAGTGTTTTCACCTCAACAAAAACGTTTACAGTATAACATCTCTCATGCAACCACTTTCTGCAGAGAGCAGACAACTACGGTTTATCACGAACACCGGTAATCTTCATCCGGCTAATAACGATGGACGTCTCTGTCTAATAAACTATAGCAGTGCTATTATCTCGCTACAGACTCGGTCATAAATCATTCGAGTGTTTCGCTTTTGTTGTTCTTTGTTGAGTCGTGCATTACTGCAGAACAACAAAAGCGAAACACTCGAATGATTTATGACCGAGTCTGCAGCGAGATAGTAACACTACTATTATAGTCTTTGCTCATTGGTGTTCAATTCAATTCAAAGTTCTTTATTTCAATAGTAGAAACTTGATAGTGTTTTTTTTTACTCTATACAAGTTTGACTGCGATCTCACCTGATGGTGCAATGATAATGCAGCCTAGATGTTATCGTACTAACTTGGAAGGGTAAGTAAATTTACCCCAACGGTTGGGGTAAATTTACTTACCCTTTCAAGTTAGTATGATAGTTGCATCATCACTTACCATCAGGTCAGATCGCAGTCAAGTATTAACTTGTACAGAGTAAAAAAAAAGTTCGCATACATTTTTTGAATTGTGTTCTATTTCTATACGACGCGATGCAACGCTATTTCTCCCTTTGCTCAGCCTACTGGTTCCTGGAGGTAAGATGATGACAAAGCCAGACCAAAGTCAGTGACCTAATCCCTGATCAAGACACGCGGTTAGCGTGTCAAGCCAAGTACAAAGTATACAGTACTGGCAAGCGCACCGTGTGTAATTTTACACGAACCATTTGGAGCCACTTTTGACACCCTCATATCTCAAAAACTATTTGACATAAACGTGTCAAATTTGGCTCATATATTGAGACTTGCAAGATACATATATGCTCCAAATTTCATAAACACATCTCAAGCGGTTATTTAGATATTAACGTCCAAAAATCGTCATTTTTATCACTGACCTATAGATCAAAACTATAACCTAGTTCCAGATGACCTAGAAAGTTCAAATTTGGCATGCAGGTAGGTAATTGCGTAAATACAAAGGAATAAATCGGAAACTGGTAAATTTTTATCATTTTATAATACTTTTTCACTTAATTGATTCTATTAGAAACACTTAACTTAAAATAAGTACTTAGTGCCTGTAACTTTATAATGTAGGGAATAATCAGCAATAAGCAATCAAAACTTATGACAGCCGGTCCTTATGTGGATTTCAAGGCCTTCACGTGGTTTTTTTTTCATCCAAATATCTAGCAGACGCTCGCGGCTTCGCCCGCGTGAATTCCGGTTTTTCATATATGTGAATTCCGCAGAAACCATAGATTTAAAAACCAGCTTGTGTATATAATCCAGGGTATAATCTATCTCTATTCCAAATTTCTGCCAAATCGGTTCAGTAGTTTCGACCTTCGATGCGCTATTCTAATTCCACCGCAACCGCTAACCTTCAAAAACATTTATTAAAATTATATCTGTAAGAGCCATATTGATTTATATAAAATACACAATGTATTTAAGGTACTTAATTATTCGATAAAAATTAACGCTGTATTACAACTTTTTCGCTATCAAATGTGTTTTAGTTGAGCCCCGTAGATTAACCTACACCTACGGCTTGAAGAGAGCGGGAAGGGCATAAAACTACTTATAGCCGATTGGTCTCAAATTTAAAAGGAAGATAGGTACACATATGCGGTGATATGCTACTTTTATCCCAGAAAATGCATGGGTCCACGGGATTTGTAAGCCCTGCGGGCGAAGATTTCGGTACCTACACGGCGCGCGGCGCGCGGTGCGCGGTGCGGGTCGTGGGAGCGATGCGATAGACGCGAGTCGCGAACGTGTTCGAGCGAGAGGCAGCCGCGCTCGAGTCATAAGCGCGAGCGGCGTCTTGCTGTCCGGTTGTCTCTCGATATCTGACCTATAAGGTTGCGATTTATGCCACGAAATACATAGGTTTTTCTTTCATTCAATCAATAGATTTTCTTAAATAATACTTATATATTTGTGGTTATATTATTACTAGCTAAAAATCTTATAGTAAGTACGTATGGTATAGGCAATAGTTGAAATAAAAATTGAGAAAAATTGTAGTTTAATTATAATACTGTTTTAAGTAGGTATAGGTTATAAATATAGGTTTTCTTATAGGTTTAGGAAATAGGTTTTCTTAAATAATACTTATGTACCTATATATTTGTGGTTGTATTATTACTATTGGTAATATTGGTAAAAATTACAAAAAAAAACAAAAAATACTGGTAATTTGTTACGTAATTGTCTTAAATAATTATTTTTTTATTACGTATATTATACAATGAGTCGTACAATAGAATTACGAGTGGGTGACACACTTACCTTACACTGAATTATTCCAATGCCTCCCGATGGAAGCTGCCTATTCCATTCGATTGCCTATTCTTTGTTTGAGTATAGTAATATACAACAAACAAATAGGTTGCGTGAGACTATAGTAGAGTATGTTTGTCGTAACTGGGATGATTTAAGTCTGTACACTAGCGCTCCAAACGGGGATCCTTACTGCTCTGTAGAAGAGTATAGATCAAGCATGCTTTGTTCGACAACTTATGGAGCTGCTTCCGAATAATATTAAAGGCTGCCGTAAATTTGTATAATATTACGATCGAAGTGTATAATCAGGATGGTGTTCTGCTAGGTTTGTTCGGCGAAGAGGGATCCTACAAAGCGCTTGCTCTTTACAGGAAATCTCTCTTCGGGCCATTATGACGTGTGTATTTCAGTGGAACATGACATCAATAATGTGTCTATTTCTCCCGATACAATTCAAGAAAACGAGTCCTTGAAGGAAAATGAACTTTCGTCACAAAGGGGCCGTCCACAAAAGCGTATACCAGGTCGACCTAAAACGTCTGAGAAATCCCGTGCGGAACAACGACGTGATGCTAATCGGCGTTATAAACAAGCGCATCCTGAAATATTAAGTACCTACTAATAATTTATGTACAAAAAGTAATGATATCCCATCAAAACATAAAATATGTGAAAGGAGAGCCAAGTACATACCATAGAATATTATGATAATATATGCCTTGGTTGTTGACTTCAACTACAAAAGAAGTGATATCTTAATGGGTGCCAAGTTCAATGGTCAATCCTGAAATTTATTTGTAATAACATAAATCATGTCTTCTTATAAATTAGGCTAATATAATTGAAGCCTCAGGTCTGACTTGGCTAGTTTTCATATACGAATTATATTATAGCCTTCGCAAGTTTTAAACCTGTTACTTGTCGGTTTTTATTTTAATAATCCGAAAATTTGGCCTGCTGGTAGAAACTAGCCATCGAACATAATAATTCGTATATGAGAACTAGCCAAGTCAGACCTGAGGCTTCAATAATATTAGCCTAATTTATAAGAAGACATGATATTTTATGTTATTACAAATAAATTTCAGGATTGACCATTGAACTTGGCACCCATTAAGATATCACTTCTTTTGTAGTTGAAGTCAACAACCAAGGCATATATTATCATAATATTCTATGGTATGTACTTGGCTCTCCTTTCACATATTTTATGTTTTGATGGGATCTAGATCACACCAGCGTTAATTCCTCAAATCGGCGCGACCTGATTCACAGAGCAGTCAATGTCAGAGCTTCCGGCACTATCACTTGACCACTGACCTGCGCTTCTTTTATCGCTATTTTTATAGTCGTCATAACTAGTCTGCGCTTGGCTGGGGTCATGCGCTTGACAGAAGAACACCAATGTATTTTTTAACTATACATATAGGCTAGCGGTTGACTGTGATCACACCAGATGGAAAGTGATGATACACTCTAAGGTGGAACGCGCTTACCTAGGAGATGCCTATTCACTCTTGGTTTGAAGGCAGGTTGTAAGTGGCGCGAAAGACAGTGCCTGGGAGGGTATTCCAGGCCTTTGCAGTGCGTATCAGGAATGAGGAATCAAACCGCTACGTACCTACGTGTCTTTGGTAGGTAGACTATGTATGGGTGGAAGTCTTTTCGATGCCTTGCCGTTCTATGATAAAAAGGTGACGGGGGAATCAAATTAAATAGTCCCTTAGCACACTCTTCGAACTATATTCTATAGAATATCGCAAAGTTGCCCGTTTAGTTTTTAGGGTTCCGTACGAAAAGGGTAAAACGGGGCCCAATTACTAAGACTACGCCGTCCTTCTGTCCGTCTGTCATCAGACTGCATCTCTTGAAACGTGAGAGTTAGACAGTTGAAATTTTGACAGAGGACGATGGAGCGTTCTTAAATTTTTTTTATTCTATTTTTTTATATTTATCGGTATAGCGGCAACAGAACTACATAATCTGTGAAAGTTTCAAGTGTGTAACTATCACGGTTCAAGGGATACAGCCTGGTGACAGACGGACGGACGGATGAAGTTTCAGTAATAGGTTAGTCTTAATAGTAGGTAGTCCGGTTTTTACCGTTTGGGTACGGTACCCTAAAAATGGTCATAGTAAAGATTACGTTTATGCCAGACGGATTTTAACTTAAAAACACCTGGGTGACTGATAGCTTTGCTTGGTAAATACGACATTTTCTAAAAATGAATCCAAGCTAGACCGATTTATCGCCCCCGAAACCCCCTGTATACTAAATTTCATGAAAATCGTTGCAGCCGTTTCCGAGATTCAGTACACACAAAAATTGCTCGTTTAAAGGTATATAAGATAAGATATAGCAGCGAATACTATAATATAAATCTAGGTACGTGTCTTTAGACACCTAGGACCTAATTCTAGATCGTATCTTATGTAGGTAGACAAGTAATAGCCGCGAATGAATCGTCAGGCTAGATTTATTGACAGCTGCTTCCTCGTCCGGCAGTGCGACCTCGGTTTATCAATGAGGTAGTACTTAACACCTACCTAGGACCTAGGTAGTCTACCGTTTACTTTAAATCTAATCAAAATACCTAACTAACAAAAAAATCTCGTGTAAACAGTATTTGAAAATAAGAAAACTCCGAAACGGCTCGACCGATTGTTATGACTGCGTATGTTCAGTAGGTCTGAGAGTAGGTCGTAAGCTATTTATTTATATCCCTAGTGGCAAAACTACGTTTGCCGGATTAGTTAGTCTAATATATAAAAATCTCGTGTCACATGTCTCGTGTCGTGTAACCACTCTGAAACGGCTCTGAAACGTACGTGACAACGTCTTATAATTCGATAGAGCCGGCTGCACGCACAAAAAACATGACTCATTTACCGTTACCGTGGCGTTACCTCGCTCTGAGGCGTTCCATGTAAGGCTTGAAGTGCAAGCGAGAGTTGTCACGTTTAACTATCGTCAGTAAACCGACTTTACAGACAACCATTTTTTTTTGTCTGCGTTCGGTAGGTCTGAGAAAAGATCGTAACTAGTAAGCTAGTTTTCATATCCATGAATGCTAAAACAACCTTTGCCCGGTCAGCTAGTCTTTCTTCTTTGTGTTTGTAACCAAACTCCTCCAAAACGGCTAGACAGATTTTTTAAAGTCGTTAACTACTTTTCATGCCTCTAAATGGCAAAACAACGTTTGCCCTGTCAGCTAGTAGAACATTTAAAAATGTATTCGCACTAAGAGACTCGGGGCGCCCCTTTTATATTTAGCGCCCTGGGTACCGAATTTACTTTGCAAATGACAACGAATTATGTTACAGATATTTCAATCCACGAAGACGCGCCCCACTCTGTCAAAATGGCTTATGTTTCATTCGATTCGTATGGAGTTCGACAGAGTGGGGCGCGCCGTCGTGGATTGTAATATTTGTACGGAACTAAAAATACAGTTCAAACAAGATTACAAGAACACATTTCATACTGACATACTTTGACGACCGGATGGCGTAGCGGCAGCGAACCTGCCGTCTGCGTCGGAGGTCGTGGGTTTGATTCCCACAACCGGTAAATGTTTGTGTGATGAGCATGAATGTTTTCCAGTGTCTGGGTGTTTTTCAATGTATATTTATGTATAGTAGTATGTATATTTATCAGTTATCTAGTACCCATGTCCCATAACACAAGCTATCGCTTGGGGCTAGATTGCGATGTTTGTAATGGTCTGATACGTATTTGTATAGGTACTACATAGTAAATTAGTAACAGATAATAAGATTCACTCGTCATACAATACGTCAACTTGTAGGTACATACATAATCTATGTAATATGTAAGTTATATGTATGTCGGGGACATATAGTACGTCAGAATGACGCAATGTGCATCAATTGATCACTTACATTGCTCGCTACATATTGATAAAGTATCTATAGGCTGCAATTCGTATTACTGTTTAGGGTTCCATACCAAACTGGTAAAATGGAACCTTTAGCGTTTTGATACGAACGTCTGTCTGTCATATTCGATTATTTCAGTAGATAATAGTGTCCCAATGTCTGAGCTATAAAAAAAAATTGGTTGTCTGTAAAGTCGGTTTACGGACGATAGATTCACGTGATAACGTCATAATCATAATCATTATGATAATCATAACTATAATCATTATGATAATCATAATCATAATCATAGTCATAATCATTATCTTTATTTTATGCAATTTTTATCGTGCCTCTCTATCGCTTGTTGCGCGCTCTCGCTTGCACGCACAGGCTCAGGTGGAACGTTACGCGGAACGTTACTATTTTTCATGAGTGTTCATCAACTTATAAGACGTTATCACGTCAAAAATATTTTTATATTAATTGAAAAAGGAGGAGTGATGGGTATAACTACTTATTACTGCATTAAAATATTATGATATATTATAGATACTTCTACATTCTAAAAACTGATTTTTATTCATGTTTAGACCTAATAGTTTTTGATTTATTGGGCAAAATGTTCAAAACCCCAAACATTTATTGTTTTTTTTTCTAGTTTTGGGTGAAAATCTACGATTCACGGAATACCTGTGACATACGGACGAACGGACGGACAGACAGACATGACGAATCTTTAAGGGTTCTGCTTTTTGCCATTTTGCTACAGAACTCTAAGCTAGAGGTAGAACCAAAGCTAGTGTCAAAAGCCTTTCTCGTCATTCTTAGTTTTCTAATAAACTGGTCCTATGCATTCGAACGCGGGACTTTCCGGAGATATCATAGCATCAACTTCACCAGAGAGACGCGATGCATTCATTTATGCACTTTGCAGTGATGCAAGACTCCAAAGTCCGTCGAGTGATCTGAAGCAATCCAATCTAGTGTCGCCATGCAGTCTCTTCGCGAACATTTATTGCACTTGCACAGTGTAGATACACCACAGACGTCTTGACAGTAGCAGGACAGTTTATTTTGTTTTGCTATAATCCGCTAGGTAGGTACTTACTTGAAAAGAATCTGTATCCAATCCTTCAATATGCAAGAACACCGCTCACATGAATCGTAGAGACGCATTATTATCTATGATTTCGCATTGTGAAGTCAATATCTACTGAGGATATCCCGGTGTCTGGACGAAACGTGCGTCAAAGGAAGTGTTGAAAGAATTGTATGTGGTGTTTCATGTGGGCAATGTTCCTGCTTATTGTACCATACAGATTATTATTTTCAAGTAGTGGATTATAGCAAAACCAATGTCCTGCTAGTTATGGATTTCCGCAAAATAACGCCTGCTTCAAATGTGTTGACAATATTGAAGTTTACTCCATGAGATGCACGGCATACCTCATAGCTAAATTTAACATTTATGTATTAAAGTAAACCAATAAGACATTGTAGGCTGTCAAATTGCGACAGTGGAAGTTTCGTCTTTACAAGTTCGCACGTCATAGCGGAGAAATGTGACGACATTTGTTGTTTGTTTGTTCGTCCATTGCTGATGAAACTTAGCCTACTGATGATTTCCAAGCGACACTGTTCTGCGCCACTTGTATTCAGCGACTTTCCGCGATCCTTTTTTTTTATTGAAGATATAGGCTTGCGCTTGACGACAATCATGCCTGATGGAAAGCAACGATGAGGTCTAGTTTGGAGCGTGCTTGCCTAGAAAATGCCTATTTACTCTTCTCTTGAAGGCACCCAGATTGTACTTGGCTGGAAAAACGGTGGCTGGAAGTGCCACACCGTGCAGTGGAAGAAAAACGTTTCGTGCGCGTTTGTTGGACGTCAACCACATAAGGATGCCACCGCTCTCGGCGTCTTGCGGTCCTATGGTAGAAAGGTGAAGGAGGCACAAGGTTATGCAGTTCCTGAGCACACTCACCAAAGTATATCTGTAAAAAACCGCTAAACAGGCAACATTACGTCGGTGTTGTAGGGTGAGCAGTTTTGCCCGCGTTAGCGATTCCTTGCCGATTATTCTGCGAGCGCGGCGATCAACCAAGTCTAATGCATCGAGTTGGTACGTGGCAGAGCCATCCAAAAGTTGACGGCAGTACTCCACGCCAGAACGCACCTGGGCCTCATATAGTGTCAGGAGCTGTTCGGGCGTGAAGTACCGCTTAACCTTGTTGAGGATTCCTAGTTTTTTTAGCAGCTGCTTTTGCTTTAGCTTCGATGCATTTCCCAAAATTAAGATCCTCTTCATGTCATCAGTCGATCTGGTCGAAGGTCTCACTGCGTTTTCCCGTGCAGGGTCCTTCCTTGCGGGGTCGCCATTCAGCATTCTGGATCCCCAACGTCCGTCGTTTCTACGAGCTATATGCCCATTGCCACTACAGCTTCGCCATACGTTGAGCTATATCGGGGACTATACTTCGTTGCTTCTGAGTGAACCAGAGTCTTTTCTTATGGTCTGAGTGAATTCGCTAGAGTTGCAATGTTGATTTAACGACAAACATATTTATTTTACAGGTAATACGTTTAAGTATATTGCATGGTACTTCTATTCCTAGTATATTTAAAATTTTCCAGTATAAGAATCGATAGAGTATCCGAATCCGAGAAGCTAGCGCGATAGCGCGGAGGGCAATGTCTAACGTAAAGTGTGATGATGATGAGAAAATAGCGTATTATATACCTACCAATATTGTTTAAACTACAATATCACGACTCGACGACCACCCAGCGTATCAAATATGGCTAGACAAAATAAATTAAAATTCCTTGACATTGTATGGCCGATGAATTGATATCAAGTATTTATAAACATTTTCCATTTTCCTAAGTAATGTATTAAATATTTTGTACTAAACATCGCCCGCTACGCTTTCGTGGGCATTTTTTTCGTGTCCCGAGGGAAATGTGTACCTTTCCGGATTAGAAAGTAGCCTAGATGTTATGATGCATGTCTAGGATTCGAGTCCCCGATCCTCTGATGAAAGGCCCCAAAACACTTGTCACAAAAATGTATTTTTAGGGCCTACGGTGACTCAATAGTTCGAAGCAATTTTGATAGATGGCGCCACAATTTATTTGTATGAAAAAAGGTTTACGTAAAATATATAGATGACCTTATTGTCCCGTTCTAAATAAATAAATAAATAAATTCGTCATTCATTCACATTTGCGTTCCTATTCAGTTCTCAGTTTTTTATTTGCCATTTCACATACTTTATAACACAACAATAATAATAATGTGAAATCATATCATAATGTGAATACCCAGGATGGGCGTAGCAAATTTGTTTACGTTGGGATTGGGGGACCGATTTTATTATTTTCGTCTTAAGATAATCGTCAATCGTATAATATTGAAATGAGGTAATCTTTTAGTAGGTAATTTATTACATTTTACTTCTTTTTCATCGTTTCGTATGTATTCAGAACCTCTATGCGTTGATTGGTCTGTACGGGTGGGATTGGCAACTACACGGCGGTGGTCTGTTGATGAGTGCAAATTGCTTTTATTGGCTGCTCATTGCGCGACTGACATTGGCTAAGGGTGCAGGGTTGACCTCGTTGGTACTGCATACGATCGGTTGCCGGGCAGATCTTCTTTGTCTCCTTAGCACTCCTCCGCTCCTGGTACCATCGCCGATTTATTGTGCTCGCCGCTGTCAAAATATCCCCTCCATCTCAAAGTCTTGGTAGGGGGTAGTATATTTTGGTATTAGTAGTGTTATTATCTCGCTGCAGACTCGGTCATAAATCATTTGCTCTGCAATAATGCACAACTCAACAAAGAACAACAAAAGCGAAACACTCGAATGATTTATGACCGAGTCTGCAGCGAGATAATAACACTACCTACTTAGTTACTCGAGCGTCGAGTGGACCTACTGGATGCGTAAAAAAATTGGTTGCCTGTAAAGTCGGTTTACTAGTGACGATAGTTGAACGTGACAACATCTTCTTTGTCACTCGTTCCGCGCTCGCGAGGTAACGCCGGTAACGCCGCATGAGCGAGGTAACGCCGGATGAGTCATGTTTTTTCGTGCGTCCAACCGGCTCTATCGATTTATAAGACGTTGTCACGTCAAAAATAAGGTTGTAATCACGTTGTAATATTATGATGTAGTTATGCTATTTCAGCTGTGGTGTGGAAAGAAAAAAACAAAAAATCGTGACCATGAAATTTTTGACGTGACAACGTCTTATAAATCGATAGACCCGGTTGCACGCACGAAAAAACATGACTCATCCGGCGTTAACTCGCTCATGCGGCGTTACCGGCGTTACCTCGCGAGCGCGGAACGAGCGACAAAGAAGACGTTGTCACGTTCAACTATCGTCAGTAAACCGACTTTACAGGCAACCAATTTTTTTTCTCGAGCTAATCAGTTTTTTATAGTCTTTATGTGCTTGTCGTCCTGACTCCTGACCCCACAAGATTTGCCGGTTTGAAAATGGAATATATTTTCATTCCTCGGAGAAAAAGTGACGCCGTCAGTTCTGCACCTGCTCTTTCAAGTCGTGTCATATCTCCATTACACGCCAAGCTACTTCGTTTTTTGTCCATTGAAAGTTTACTATGACGCGTTAATTGTATGTCACTCAGTAAACCAGCAATGTGTATTAAAGAATATATGATAGCCTTTGAGATGATGCCTCCTTGAACTTCTGATGCCCTAGTACCAGAGCACGAACCATGTTGCATCACACGTCCGCTCTCAATGATTAACTAGCCCGTTAATGGTCATGTGCCACTAATTAACTAATTGCTCTTGAACAGTGCTTCCCATACCAATAGATGACATTGTTGCTTACACGAGGAAAACTTTGCCTTAGCAACTACATATTTACTAGACTAACTTATTATTACACATCTTTTAAGTTTTACATTACGGCTTTCATTTTTCGGAACAAAATTTAACAGCAAATATTTAAAAATCTATATGAATGCTGTACAAATTTCTTTCCAATTAAAATGAAGTCTTCTCCAGTAAAATGTACAATTATTATATTTTTTAACGATAAGTTTTTAGATAGTCATTATTGTCTTCAAAACTAAGTACTCCTTCAAAGACGACTTCAAAAACTAAGTGGGTACCAGGTAGGTAAGTATACCAGATTTTAATAGAAAATTTTTTTTTCGCTTTTCAGTGTAAAGTAATATTTTCCGCGAAATATAAGTAAATCAGTGTAAACGCGGCTGCTCCGTCCCCCTGTAAACTGTCATTCGGCCTTCATATAGCCCACAGAAAACTAAAGACTATAAAGTCATTCCTTGCTCTGTGTTAAAGCCTATGGATTAGGCTCACTCCATACATAATTCGGAGCTGTCTAGGGAACCGTTCACCCACTTACCCAGTGCCTATGTTACAGTTATCATCACGACCGATAACGGCTCACTCGGCAGATTTGTGTTAATTGAATTCAGTGATAATGCAGTAACTTGGAACCTGGGACTTACTCGTGTATGACTATTTAGGGTTACATACCAAAATGGTGACAAGTAAATAATTACAAAATTAAAAATCACGACTGCACTGTGGTAAACGACAATACGTTACAGAAATAGAGGGTCGTGACAGACAGACAGACGGACAACAAAGTGATTCTATAACCCTAAAAATTTAAAATGATATTTAGACGATTGTTAATTAGTATAAGAAAGGTACTTGAATGTATGTAGTAGAAAACTTAATTAACATTTAAACTAAAAAATAAATAATTTATTTATTTTTTAGTTTAAATGTTAATTTTTATTAATAATTTATTTTTTAGTTTAAAATTAATTTTTATTAATAATAAATAATTTAGACGATTTATTTAAAAGGAGGAAAAACTCAGGGGAAAAATGGTCGAGCATCGGTAAAGAGGATTTATAAGTTTGTATAAATTCTCTTTGATGTGGGATATTCTATGAAAGAGCTATATTCTTCAGCGGATTTCCCCCCTGCAGGAATGGAGATAGATTAAAGCTAAACCTGGGATGAACTGAACCTGCGAGTAAAAATCCATGGATTTTTCCAGGATAAAATCCCGCGGGATTAGCGAAAACCCAATCTACTAGTTGTTACACCCATCTTCCTGGAACCCAAATTAGGGCTGGGGCAGCGGCTGAATCCGCTGAAAACCTCATAAGGCGCAAATATGTCTAAAATGTACAGTGGGTACATACTTGAGCCTTTTGGATTCGAAACTATGGGATCGTGGGGACCGGGAGCGAAGAAATTTTTAAAGAAATTTCTTTAACGCCTGGTCGATGCAACGCGTGACCAAAATGCTGGCTTCTACTTTGCCCAAAGAATTAGTATCGCGATGCAACGAGGCCATGGGGCCAGGTCATTAATTTATGTTAGTTTTATGTACCATTATATATTATTATGTCTTTAAATAAATAAACAATAGGTACGCTGTTACATAACAAATGCTTTTTGGAGAACTCTTACTTAGAAAATGCTTTTTGAAGGCGTGTTTTAACCTATTAAGTCTAGGTGGGGCTCCTATACCCTTTAGCCACGAAACCCTGAAACTGAGAACTCCCCAGTTACAGCCCAGCGACTGAATACGCGCCTCCTCTGACGCAAATGCTAATAGCTTTCGTCGAATGCACAAGTGACCTAGATTCAATGCCCAGTTGCGATGCTCGCCTACGTCACTGGAGTGGAGTGTCATACCTATTCATGAGCCTGATACATTCCCTTCATACTTATCCACTTTCCATTATACATTATTGAAGTGAAAACTCCTTGTGTTTTGGGCGTTTTGGTTATGGGAGAAGCCACAGAACCTGCGACAGCGTTCTGTTATGTTACCCACATCCCCTAGCCATATGACTTATTCCATTGAATGGAAATGGAATTAGTCACGTGACTTCTGCGTATTTTTACACATTTTTAGGGTTCCGTACCATATGGGTAAAATCACATTTGTTGTATGGGATTGTTGCCCCTTTATGTTTTTTATTTTCATAGTTTAAGAAAAACCGATATAACTGTTATGGGACGACTGAATGGCGTATAGCGATAGCGAACCTGCCGTCTGCGTCGGAGGTCGTGGGTTCGATTCCCACTACTGGTAAATGTTCGTGTGATGAGCATGAGTGTTTTCCAGTGTCTCGGTGTTTTTCAAAATATCATATTTGTGTACATTAGTATACATGTATATTTATCAGTTATCTAGTACCTACCCATAACACAAGCTTTCGCTTACTTTGGGGCTAGATTGCGATGTGTGTAATATCCTGATATTTGTTTATTAAGTATTAACGAAAATGTATTGAGTGCGGTTGATTCGAGGCCGCGCGAACTGTTTAAGTAATATATGTAGCTCTAAAGTCTAAAGTTTAGTCTAAACTTACAGCTCTACTAAGGATCGCCTAGATCTCTCTCCTATGGACTCCCTTATTAAAGGGCTAAACAGTTATATTAGCGATTTTAAGCGACCTGCACTTTAAAAAATTTAAAGACAATTACTTTCAAAATTATTTTGGGTAAGTCTCTCGGAAACAAGAACACGATTGATATAAATTTTATAGATAGAAAGTTACCCCAAAAGTTTCTCCAAAATCACCATTTTGCTTTCAGAAAATACAATGGAAGTATCTGTACTTTTTTGTGTCGGCAGTAATTTTATGTTCCAAAAACGCTTAGAATGTTTTCTTGAAAACTGGGTTAACCTTTTAGTCGGTTTTCCGTGACATTTTCCCGCAACACTGCCTATCGCATTCGTAAGAGCGAGGAAGACAAAAATAAAATCCACCCAGTAACAATTACTAAATTCATACACGACTTTTCCATGCAAAGATTCCAACAGTGACTCAGCCAAAAGTCAAAGTAATTTTTCACTTTAAAAATTACACACATTACTTCGTGAGTAAAAAATTACAAAAAAACGTGTACTAAGGATTATCGCTTAGCAGAAACGTCGGAAATGACGTC
Source organism: Coenonympha arcania (assembly GCA_036785405.1). Taxonomy (NCBI): domain Eukaryota; kingdom Metazoa; phylum Arthropoda; class Insecta; order Lepidoptera; family Nymphalidae; genus Coenonympha; species Coenonympha arcania. Next base: position 1,051,001 of record CM072080.1, read on the forward strand.
ATACTTTGTTACATCATCGTTGCTTTTTTTAATTTTTTCTCTTGTTGCGATGGCCTAAAAGCTAACAGTCTTTATGGAGAGACTTGGGAGAGACACAATATTGTTACAGTGTTTCTTTCTACGAAATGCCAGACCAATTGGTCTGCTTAATCAAGAAGATACTCATGCTGATTAATTAATTGTACTTAATTCAATAACCCACATTCTATTAGAACACATATTAAGAAGCAAAGAAAATATTCAATACTCTATGGTAAGATGTACTTGATGTTTATTTCTTAAAGATTAATATAAACAAGATTAATAGAGCACAAACGTGCAAGGACATTCTACAGATAACATAAGGCTTTTGACGCGGGAGGTTACCAATTACCACCCTACCAACAAAGAGGCACCACCAAGCAAGGTTAGCGTTCCATTACTATGCTGTGTAGCAACCGTCAGGGGTTACCATACATTTTCAAGTTAGAACGATAACATCGTCAGCTGCATCGTCACTCAACAATCAACAATTACTTATACAATTATAATACAATATACTTACAACAATTTACTTATGATGTGTTAAACAGGCTCCACTGAAAAATCACTGTAGCTTAATGCTGAGTGAAACTGGAAACCTGGTCACACAATCTACAAACTTAGTATTATAAGTAATTAAAGTACTTATAGCAAATAATTCTTTGTTTCTCATAGTGATATCTAAGTATAATTCGATTGTGAGCTTTTCTTTCTTTCTTCGATAAGTATCCCTTCTCTCACACTTGTAACTCGCTACGTTGTAATGTCCTAAGTGGTTTGGTCGACCGGTGTTGGTTTACTGCAAAAAAAGTAAAAAGAGGGTCAATATCAAGGTAATGGAAGAATATAACATGGATGCTGGGACTTTGGCCGGCGATTTTGTGTCTTAATTTGAAAATAAGGTTAAACTGTTATATTTAGCAAATAATATAAGTTAATGAAGTAACAAAAAAACCTACTGCAACTCTCATCAAACTACTGTTGAATACATCTTTTCTAATTAAAAATGTAAGACTTATATGGTTTTCTCATGGATACCATTATCAGAAGTGGACTAAATTTAAATGGGACCACACGTGAAGCGTCAGCTTTCTGATAAAAAAAGGATCATCAAAATCGATTCACCCAGTCAAAAGTTATGAGGTAACAAACAAAAAAACATACAGTCGAATTGAGAACCTCCTTTTTTCAAGTCGGTTGAAAAATGAATGATATTGAGAAGTATCAAGTATTACCACTAGTTTCTCAAATATTCCTTACTTAGATAGGTGCTTCAAATTCTAGCTGTTATGATTGCGTGAATACGAAAGTGAATCCCGTACTCCCGCCAGCGGGTACGTTGTGGAGACAGTGTTTAGAGGGTGCAAGCCCTACATAACCCCCTTGTTTCCCCTTGGCGTTCGGCTTTCCTCTCCTCAAAAAAAACGAGTTTTTTGTGCAACTCATTGCCTCGTTGATTGTTAAATAACATTAAATTAAAAATTAAAAAAAACCCCTGCGCTTGTACGCCCGAGTACGCCAAAAATGCCTTACGTTATTTTGGAAAAGAGCTGACACACACTGATACACTGTTAGACAAACATAGCTAAGAACCACCGCAAGGAAACTGGGTTTCAAATGAAAAAAACCCGCATCGAAATCGGTCCATTTGTTTGAGATGCGATCCGATGGCACAGAGAGATGCATACACATAGAAACAGATAGACAGAAACTAGAAAGACATCAACGTCAAACTTATAACAACTCTCTTTTTTTGTAGAGGGCTAGAAACACAATTTGATATAGGAACCTACTTGCGTCTATTTTTTGTTTCATACAAACAAGCAAACATTGTATGTAAATACGAAAATATTTCAAAAGAGAAGGTCACTCCGGGAACGAGTTTTCGAAGGCTTACGTCATATTACACCACACTGTAGGACTGTTGATAAAATATCGATATATCGAAATATCGATATTATTATATAGAAATATCGATATTTATAACTAATATTTTTTTGAACGATATATCGATATTTCGATATTGAAATGTAGATATCGATGGTCGATATTTTTTTTAAAATAAATTTTTATTTTTAATTTTTTTTCGTAAATTATTTAATCTACAAAATCATCGTAAACTTAATCTATTGTACTTCATTTACACTATATTATGTTTTTTCTCTATTCCTAGTTTACTTAATTACTTATTATCTTAAACGAAATGTAATTTTGTATAGATATACCTCTGTGGTATAAAAATTACTATAATCTATGATATGCACGAATGAATAGGCTGTATGGTCTCCGACCTTTGCCTGCCCCGAAAGGGACGAATGGATTAACAGAACAGAATCTATGATATGGAGTACCTACTTTACTTACAGTGTTTGTTGTCACATATTTATCTAATCTCCAATTATCTAGAGAGTATATGTGTTCTGTGATTTAGTCTGTGGTATTTAGTAGATTTAGATTTACTGAGCGAAGTTAAAAAGGGAGGTTATGAAAAATTACTGTTTTATTGTAATGTAGCGATAAAACCAAGTGTTTATTCATATTAATTTATTTTATATCTAGTTACATAAAAACAGTTTAGTGCCATAATATGTCTTCTTCGACCAATTCTTCCATTGTATGGACGTATTTTAAAAAAGTTGATACAAGAAGTGTTTCCTGCAACTTATGCGGGAAAAATTATAAGAGCAGCGGAAATACAACTAATTTAGCAACTCACTTAATAAATATACTGGACTATAAACTGTGTAATCATTTTTGAGCTGCCGTACGACTATTTTTTTTAAATAAAGCCGATATATCGAAATATCGATATTTTTTTTCGATATATCAAACTCCGATATTGATATATTTAAAAATATCGATATATCGAAAATCCGATATTTTTAAAAATATCAACAGTCCTACACCACAGAACTTTTTTGCAGTTTTTTTTTTTGCGAGAAATGAATTAACGCTCGAAAGAAATGGTTTTTGAACGTCTTTTTTTGGAACAATCCAATGCTCAATGATGATTGCTGAAGGAATTTAGACTTAAAGTCTTCATACTTAAAACTCAAATTGGATTATTATAGCATTGGAATAAAAGTTCGCCGGTCCACTGTCATAAAAGTTTAAAATGTAAGGTGAAGTTAGCGAAACTGGGTTCCGCGTTAAAGTTTGCGGAAAGACCGCAGATTTTTTTAAATCCACAAAATCTGATGGTAAAAGATGTACCTAATCGTACTAACTTATGACAATGAAAAGTTTATTTGGTAATAATTATAAAACATTTATAACAGCACACACACAAACTTTTATAACAGCCACTCTAATATAACTTGTTATGTTACATTAATTAGTGTTGTCCGTCCGTGTTAAAAATTGTTTTTTAATTTAAGTTTAGAAACCGACCCCACAAGTCACGGGTTTCCTAGTTTGGGGGTCCAGGGTAATTTTAAGATAACTGCATTTATTTCCTGTTCACAAATAAACAATTTATTATTAAAAAAAAAAAAAAAACTTGGAAGGATTTAGTAAACTCACCTCTAAATGTTTCATTGTCACTTAAATCGCTTAGCAGTGCAGCATCTTTGCTGGTAGGGTGGTGGGTAACTAGCTTTTTTAACACATTTGCTCAAATAGTGGACCTTTCCATGTATATGTTTAGCGTGCGCAAAGTACTTCTTTTCCGCACTAGTACTTTTTGTTTTCCTTCTGCATGGAGGTTTTAATCAAAAAGGTTGTAGTACAGAATGTTTGCATTAAATGACTATTTTATAGCGTAAACACTACTAATACTTGAATTAAAGGACTTAACTTTTTAAATTGTTAAATCTGAAATAAAAATATAATTTTTCAACAAAGTTTCATTGTTATTTGTTTCAGAGTTATTTTTTTGTAAAATAAAAGGACTTTCATAACTGCCGGATACTGACCCCAGGTCACAGAGTGCATCAGTTGACCATAGACAATAATTCTTGTCCTCTTTTTGTTTTTTTTTGTGCGTGAGTGCTCTGAGTTCATGGTAAAATACATACCTTAAACTACTATTAAAATATTTTTATTTTTGGCCCCAACTTTATGTATTTTCGCAAATGTGTTAAAAAATGTCGTTCAATGCACGTGCGGAATTGTCATTTCCACTCGTCTCTATTGTTGACACGCGCCTACGGCTTTTGTCAACAAACCGAGACTCGTAAATAAATGACATACCTACTTTCCGCACTTAGAATTGAAATGTACTATAGTCGTTAATGCCTTCCGCCAGATCAGACCTGAGCAAATTTAGAAATTATAATAAATTTATATATTTTCAGTAGCATCTCAATACATTTATAATTGCTTACTATTTGTACGTCAAAATATCTGACAAGTCTGCAAGACAAGAGACTCCAACAGCCAACTAGAAGTGGAAGACACAAGTTGGTTACAGACTACAGTTCCACTCCGTTTGGACCTACCTTTCATTGAAGAAAACGGATTTCAGATTTTATGAGTACTTCGTGAAATTGGGCGGCATAAATTTGCATAAATTACCGAGCACGCCATTTGGCGATCCGCGATATGCGGCAATACGCGGGACTTTTACACTGTCACAAATGCCCATAGATGGCGTTATTCATAAAAGTAGGTAACTATGAAATTAAATGAAAGGAACTTGTTCAATTTTTATCTCTTACTAAGCTTTTGCCCGCGGCTCTGCTCGCGTTAAATTTGATTTTTTACTAATCCCGAGAAATAATTGAATTTCCTTTTCAATGACCTTTACACCTACTTTCAGGAGTAATTGTCAAAGTAATCTACCTATAGCAATAGCTATAGATTACTGTTGAAAATTAGGGTTTTTTTTAATATCCCATGGGAACTATGTGTTTTCAAGGGATAAAAAGTAGCTTATGTTTTAATCCGGGTTATAAGCTATCTATGTTCCAAATTTCAGCCAAATCGGTTCACTAGTTACGGCGTGAAGGAGTAACAAACATACACACTTACACACACACAAACTTTCGCCTTTATAATATTAGTGTGATTATATAGTGTGATGTGTGATAATATTAGTGTGATGATATTGGATAAAGAATTGAACCCAAAATATTTTTATTACATGCATGTTATACATTCGTAATTTGTATTTAAAGTATTTTTGGAACATATTTTCAAAAACTAGTTGACGACCTAGGTAGGCCAGTACCTCCTAAAAATACAAATTTAGAGAGAAGGACTTGCTGTGTGAGGTGTCGGTTACCGTAACAGTGTGAGGTGTCGGTTACGGTAACAGTGTGCGGTATCGGTTTCGGTAACAGTATGAGGTGTCGGTTACGGTAACAGTGTGCGGTATCGATTACGGTAACAGTGTGCGGAGTCAGTTACGGTTACAGTGTGCGGTGTCGGTTACGATAACAGTGTGCGGTGTCGGTTACGGTAACATAACAGTGTGCGGTGTCGGTTACGGTAACAGTTTGCGGTTTCAATTACGGCAACAGTGTGCGGTATCGATTACTGTAACAGTGTGCGGTGTCGGTTACGATAACAGTGTGTGGTGTCGGTTACGGTAACAGTGTGCGGTATCGATTACGGTAACAGTGTGCGGTGTCGGTTACGGTAACAGTGTGCGGTGTCGGTTACGGTAACAGTGTGCGGTGTCGGTTACGGTAAATTAAATTCGTATGGAGTATACGGGTCATCGTGGATTGAAATATATATTATATTTATCTATTATGCCTAGTACCGAATGATTTCCTGAGGTATTTTTTACACGCTTTTATTCAATTTCAACTGTCCCCATATTTGTAATCAAATTTTAAAATTTTGCATGCAAGTATATAAAATTATACTAGTAGGGCGCGTGGAGGCGCAGGCCACATGTGGCCCGCGCCTCCACGTGCTGTCTTCCCGCCTATATAGCCATTTTGAATTTTTTTTCTATCCATTGAATAGAGCTTCGGGTCTTGATCACTTCTCGTCAAGAAACCGTTCTTCCATCTTTTATACTTTCCGAGATATGGACGAAATTCGTATAGCGGCCAATTGCTTGATGTTTCGGGTGACATTTGGTCGAGCACCCCTCACCTATCTTTAATACACTGGCTGTGCTCTTTACCCGTCTCTGAAATTTTCAATTAGCTCTCTCCGTATTTTTCCTCCAAATGAATTTTTTTCGTCTACACGACCCGATCCGTGAACAAAAAAATTTTCATACAAATTTGTTCAGGAGAGGAGATCAATCAGTTAGTCAGTGAGTGAATCAGCAGTAAACTGTTATAACTAAAAAAAAAAGATTCCGACGAATTGAGAACCTCCTCCTTTTTTTAAGTCGGTTAACAACCTTATCCACAACTAAAAAAAGTTGTAATCGAAGCAAACAAGACAGTCTATTTAAAACTTTATTACTACCTACAATAAGGTTTAAAATCTGTTGGCAAACACAAAAGGTGTTCCTTATATCTTAAGGGCGCGTTCTCATTGTGCGACAGATAATCGTGCAGTTTAAGTGTCGTGGCTTATATGTTTAAATGGAGGTGTTCCTAAAGAACGACACGATTTACTGTCGTCTACAACAGCTTGTTTTGTAGTGACAACAGATTGTCATGACAGTGGGAACGGCTAGCACCACAGTCGTAAAACAATAAAAAATCAATACGACTAATCGTGACCGCAAATCTTTCATATCATCGATAACAAATACCGTCTAGACGTTTACCCGTGTAGCTTGTTAATGATGTGTAAACAACAAAGCGACTGCCGTGAAACGATAAAATGTCGTCGCGATATAATGGGAACGATTAGATACGATAGTCACTAAACGATAAAAAAATACCGAATAACGATCAAACAATCGTATTAATGGGAACAGCTAAACACGACAGTCGTCCAGCGATAAATTATTCGTTGCGACGCTAGTGGGAACGCGCCCTTACTGTTCAGAAAAAGAGGCGGCCCCGCGTTTTGGTACTTTTAAGGTTCTAGCACATTATGCCGGGCCGCAGCGGGGCGGAGCGGGCCGCAGCGCAGACAATTACTTTCAAATTTACACGTCATGTATTTTGGGTCTTTAATCTAAAATCGCTTAGAAGCAGAAACACGATTGGATAAAATTTTCTCGATAGAAAGTTCTCCCAAAAGTTGCTCCAAAATCTCAGTTTTTCTATATTTTATCGGAAACTACAATGGATGTTATTGTAATTTTTGTTTTAATGTATCGGTAATAATAATATCCTAAAACGCTTAGAACAGATTTTTGATAACTGGCTTAGTTTTTGAGTAATTAGGTAAAACGTTGTTTTTCTGCTATATTCTTCCGCGACGCTGCATGTCGCACCTACCAAATCTCCGTGAGAGTGAGAAAGACAAAAATAAATTCAATAAATCCCCTTAATGCGAGCCGCTGCAGCCCAGCACAGTGTGCGATAATTCATACAAATTGTATTCAAGCGATTTGAGCGGATTTTTGCGCTCCGCCCCGATGCGGGGCCGCAGCCGCATAATGTGCTCGAACCTTAAACAGTCTTTTTAAAACTTGTGGTAAGTACGTCTTTATCTAGAAATCAATTACTGCCATGAGCGGTGTGTTTCAAAGTTCGAATCATAATCGTTCTGTTACGTACTAACAGATGGCGTGTTGGGAGTACAATAACCATTCATCCAGCGACTAATAGATGGCGCTTTTTTCTATATTAGTCGGACTTCGACGACATGCCACGAACGACTGCGAGTGTGCACATCCGTCGTTCGCAATGGCGTATCGCAGACTGAACCAAATATGGGTTGTCCGTGTGAAAACGATGTCAACATAGGTCCATCACATGTCCGAAAGAGTTAACGATATGGTTATCGCTTACCTAGTTTGTGGGCGGAATAATTAGTTTAGACTGATTTAGGTATTTACTTTATTTTTAATTAAGTATAGTTCGGATTTCAAAAAACTTCTAAACGTTTTGAGTAATCATCATTATCGACCCAAAAAATAAAAAAAAACAGAGATCTGCAGAATCGTTTCCGAGAATGCATAGGAAATATGAGAAGATAGGAGCAATTTTTGGAAAAACTTTCTATCGAGAAAAGTTTTTCCAATCGTGTTTCTGCTTCTCAACGTTTTGAGATTAAAGACCCAAAATACATGACGTTCAAATTTGAAACTAGTTGCCTCAATAGTTTTCATATGAGAGGCCGGTCAAAATCGCATAAATAGGCCTTCTAGGAATCACTGTCATAAAAAATCTAATTAATCGGGGTTACTATGCTATTGAAGAATTTTTTAATGACAAGGACCCTTGGAATGACAGGAATGGGTATGCTTCCATCTTCTCAGGAGATATCTCAAAAATTATGCAATAATTTTTCATAATATGTAAGAAAAATTGCATATAATGACATTTCTGAAAAGAGCAAGTGTCTAGTTTCTTGTCAGTTCTTCTCGGTACAAAACCTGCTTGCCGAACTTGGCGGTAGAGTTTTGACTTTTCATAATTTAGGCCTTCCTATGTGAAAAATAAAGATTTTCATTTTCTATAGCAAAACAACGTCCGGTCAGCCTGGACTATAGTTTTTGAATTTATTTTTGTCTTTCTCACTCTCACGGAGATTTGGTAGGTGCGAATATAACAGAAAAACGACCTTTTACCTAATTACTCAAAAACTAAGCTAGTTATCAAAAATCTGTTTCTTAGCGTTTTTGGATATTATTATTACCGACACTTTAAAATAAAAATTACAATTACATCCAATGTAGTGTCCGATAAAAACTCGAAAAACTGAGATTTTGGAGCAACTTTTGGGAGGACTTTCTACCGAGAAAGTTTTATCCAATCGTGTTTCTGCTTCTTAGCGATTTTAGATTAAAGACCCAAAATATATGACGTGTAAATTTGAAAGTAATTTTCTTTATAGTTTTTGCATAAAACTTCATTCAAAATCGCTTAAATACGACTTCTACACCGTTAAGTGGGTTTACAATAATCTCCCAAGGAACCCTAACTATTAAAATCGCCAAAACGACTTTCATCGACACTCGTCCTTCGGGCGCACACCTGCTGTCTTGTTTTTGCCGCCCTTTTTGTCCGCCATTTTTATTATTTAATTTTAGAATTGATTCATTCGTAAGGCCTATATTGTAAAAAAATAATGTGACAGTTTAACTCGACGCTAATTCAGTTTGGCAGGAGCATCTCACCCGTTTGGAAAAAAGATCTTAAAGGACATTGCCCACCCCCCATAGACACCTTGGCCCTGGGTACCCACTCTTAAACCTGTGTGAGGCTGATTGTATGTGGGTTGAGCAAGGCATCGGATACGGCATTGGTTTAAAAAGAGTAATCTATAAAACCAGGGCCTTCGAAGCTAGCCACCACTATACCCAAGTTCGTGCTGGGGTCTCCATGAGAAACGGGTACGAGATCCATATTCAAGCTGTGATTGTTAGGGTTAAAAGAGTCGCCCGAGTCCTTTTTAAGCATAAATGTTGCTTAATTATCATATCTGGGAAAATAAACACAAATGACAGGTACAAACATAAACACTTAATGTTGATTTGTTATATTATGACAACCACAGGTGACAAAAGTGTCTTTCTTTGATATTTGATTATACGATTAATGTTGCCATATTAAAAGGAAGATCAAAAACCGATATTGATGTATCGATTATTGACTTATTTCTCTTCAAATTATTTCATAAAGGTATATTATGTTTACGGAACTAAATTCTTTTTATTTTTAAATCCCGTTTTACCTTATTTTATTAGGTATTTAAAGCTATGTTTTAACAGTAATTAATACCTATGGAAAATTAATTATACTAGATACTAGCAAACGCCCGCGGCTTCGCTCACGTTGAACTTCTGCTTTACTCCCTCAAGCGTTTAATTTCCAAAATTCCTGTCGTTGCCATTTATTTTGATTAGGACCACAATTTTTCACTACCTTGCTGATAATAGTCAAATATCGATTTTCAAAGCAATCGGCCCAGTAACCAAAAAAATCAAAATTGCGGCCACTTCTTTAAAGGACAACCGCAACGTTGTATAGAGTGTTGGTACCAAAAACAAATTAGAGCGTAAAGCAACGAAATATGACCTATTGGAACGTATTTTTTTTTCTTTAATTTTTGGTATATTTCTTGTTTCCAAGAAATATTGGGTTCTCGGGATATTGATTTTTAAATAAACATTAAAATCTACTATTTTTGACGTTCGACGATCATATTTATTCTGTTCCAGTTGAATTGTCAATGTTGACAAGTGACAAAATCAAGTGACAACCACAGAACACATTATATTCTCTGTGACAACGATGAATGGCTTGTCAAAACACCGCCACAGACCCGCCTGCCTTTACCTGTCATGTTGGTACTATTGCGTGTAGTCTGCTTTATCTTTCAGAACATAAGGTTTATTATTGTGTGATTTGCAATAGTGCCAATATAACTTCAGGGAACTAGTTACAGTGAAGGAATGTACGTTTCATTATACGCCAGCATCATTAAGAGGCTGGTTTTTTGGAAAATGTTAAAATAGTTTACCCGTATTTTAAAATTAAATTATTTATATTTTAAAAACCCTTGAAAAATGCTTCTTAAAATTACATTTCATTTAGCATGCGACAAAGCAAATATTGTTTGGTACCATTTTTGCGGTTCTCCTTTTGACCACAACTTCCTTCTCTATGCTTGCTGCGATAGTCAGATATCGATTTACAAAACAATCGCCCCAGTAATAAAAAAGATCAAAATGGCGGCCACTTTTTTCAATTTTGACTACAAATTCCTTCTCTATGCTTGCTTCTATAGTCACATATTGATTTTCAAATCATTCGGTTTAGTAACAAAAAGTTCAAAATGGCGGTCATTTTTTCGAATTTTGACCACAAATTCCATCTCTATGCCTGCTTCTATAGTCACATATTGATTTTCAAATCATTCGGCCCAGTAACAAAAAAGTTCAAAACGGCGGCCATTTTTTTCAATTTTGACCACAAATTCCTTCTCTATGCCTGATTCTATAGTCACATATTGATTTTCAAATCATTCGGCCCAGTAACAAAAATTTCAAAATGGCGCCCTTTTTTTCAATTTTGACCACAAATTCCATCTCTATGCTTGCTTTAATAGTCACATATTGATTTTCAAATCATTCGGCCCAGTAACAAAAAAGTTCAAAATGGCGGCCATTTTTTTCAATTTTCACCACAAATTCCATCTCTATGCTTGCTTCTATAGTCCCATATTGATTTTCAAATCATTCGGCCCAGTAACAAAAAAGTTCAAAATGGCGGCCATTTTTTTCAATTTTGACCACAAAATCCTTCTCTATGCTTGCTTTAACAGTCACATATTGATTTTCAAATCATTCAGCCCAGTAACAAAAAAGTTCAAAATGGCGGCCAATTTTTTAAGTTTTGACCTTTGATTCTTATTCTATGCTTGATGCAATGGTCGGATATTAATTTTGAAAGATATCGGTCCAATAACAAAAAAGTTCAAAATGGAGGCCAATTTTTTAATTTTTGACTACATTTTCTTTTTCTATGCTTGCTGCAATGGTCAGATCTCCATTTTGAAAGGATTCGGTCCAATAACAAAAAAGTTCAAAATGGCGGCCAATTTTTAAATTTTGACCTCAGATTCTTATTCTATGCTTGATGCAATGGTCAGATATCCATTTTGGAAGAATTCGGTCCAATAACAAAAAAGTTCAAAATGGCGGCCATTTTTTTCAATTTTGCCCACAAATTCCTTCTCTATGCCTGCTTCTATAGTCACATATTGATTTTCAAATCATTCGGCCCAGTAACAAAAAAGTTCAAAATGGCGGCCATTTTTTTCAATTTTGACCACAAATTCCTTCTCTATGCCTGCTTCTATAGTCACATATTGATTTTCAAATCATTCGGCCCAGTAAAAAAAAAGTTCAAAATGGCGGCCATTTTTTTCAATTTTGACCACAAAATCCTTCTCTATGCTTGCTTTAATAGTCACATATTGATTTTCAAATCATTCGGCCCAGTAACAAAAAAGTTCAAAATGGCGGCCATTTTTTTCAATTTTGACCACAAATTCCATCTCTATGCTTGCTTCTATAGTCCCATATTGATTTTCAAATCATTCGGCCCAGTAACAAAAAAGTTCAAAATGGCGGCCATTTTTTTCAATTTTGACCACAATATCCTTCTCTATGCTTGCTTTAACAGTCACATATTGATTTTCAAATCATTCAGCCCAGTAACAAAAAAGTTCAAAATGGCGGCCAATTTTTTAAGTTTTGACCTTTGATTCTTATTCTATGCTCGCTGCAACGGTCGGATATTAATTTTGAAAGAATTCGGTCCAATAACGAAAAAGTTCAATATGGCGGCCAATTTTTTAAATTTTGACCTCAGATTCTTTTTCTATGCTCGCTGCAACGGTCGGATATTAATTTTGAAAGAATTCGGTCCAATAACGAAAAAGTTCAAAATGGCGGCCAATTTTTTAAATTTAGACTACATATTCTTTTTCTATGCTTGCTGCAATGGTCGGATATTAATTTTGAAAGAGTTCGGTCCAATAACGAAAAAGTTCAAAATGGCGGCCAATTTTTTAATTTTTGACTACGTATTCTTTTTCTATGCTTGCTGCAATGGTCAGATATCCATTTTGAAAGAATTCGGTCCAATAACGAAAAAGTTCAAAATGGCGGCCATTTTTTTAAATTTTGAGTACATATTCTTTTTCTATGCTCGCTGCAACGGTTGGATATTAATTTTGAAAGAAATCGGTCCAAGAACGAAAAAGTTTAAAATGGCGTCCAATTTTTTAAATTTTGTCCACAGATTCCTTTTCTACGTTTGCTGTCATATGAGAAAAAGAACGAACAAATTTATTCCAAAATCAAAGAAGTTCGCAAATGTTCCCATCCTTAAATTTGAAATTCGAATATCCCCGTCGCAGTACAAATTCAACAACCTAGGTACCCTGATTAGTACGAATCAAAATTTTGTCGGAATCGAAAAAATTACACTTTTGTATGGAGAAATCCCTAAAACCAACGGTTTTTACCCCTTAAACATGGAATTTCTGGAATCCCCGTCTTAGTACGAATTCATGACCTAATATCTACCTAGGTACCAATTTTGAGATATCTACGACTTTAAGTTTTTCGGGAATCCCTGGAACAACGAAAAAATTTACACTTTTGTATGGAGAAATCCCGAAAACCAACGGTTTTTACCCCTTAAACATGGAATTTCTGGAATCCCCGTCTTAGTACGAATTCATGACCTAATATCTACCTAGGTACCAAATTTGAGATATCTACGACTTTTAGTTTTTCGGGAATCCCTGGAACAACGAAAAAATTTACACTTTTGTATGGAGAAATCCCGAAAACCAACGGTTTTCACCCCTTAAAATTTGAATTTCTGGAATCCCCGTCTTAGTACGAATTCATGACCTAATATCTACCTAGGTACCAAATTTGAGATATCTACGACTTTTAGTTTTTCGGGAATCCCTGGAACAACGAAAAAAATTTCACTTTTGTATGGAGAAATCCAAAAAACCAACGGTTTTTACCCCTTAAAATTTGAATTTCTGGAATCCCCGTCTTAGTACGAATTCATGACCTAATATCTACCTAGGTACCAAATTTTAGATCCCCACGACTTGTAGCTATTCGGGAATCTCTGGAACAACGAAAAAAAATTCACTATTGTATGGGAAAATCCAAAAAACCAACGGTTTTTACCCCTTAAAATTTGAATTTCCGGAATCCCCGTCTTAGTACGAATTCATGACCTAATATCTACCTAGGTACCAAATTTCAGATCTCTACGACCTATAGTTTTGGCGGAATCCGTGGAACAACCAAAATGCCTCATTCTTTTATATATATAGATTAGTACAGCTGTTATAAAAACAGTAAGCAATAACGATTATAACGTATCAAATCAAATTAAATCAAATCATAATGTTTAATCTTCCACTTAGGCCAAACTTACAGGCACTTGCGCAATGTCAGACTTTAGGATCACGTTCGGAAAGCAGAAGAACGGACAGGACACTGGCGAAGTGCCAGTCGGCACATTTGTATCTAATACAAATAATAAAAAAACAAAAAAGCCTTTATGCTAATACAAATATACCTTATTTAAAATAAATGGATATTGTTCGATTTAAGTATAAAGTAAAAATCGATTAAATCGATCGATATTAAAATGTGGCTACACTGAATGCATTCAGACTGAATGAAACTCAATGGGCTGACAGAAAAATGGTTTTCGATTTCCTTTATTGTTTCAATACTTATTTTTTTTCAACAAATTGTAGAAATCTTCTTTGGATAAAATAATAGTTTTATAGTTTGTGAAAAAATACATAGTTTTTTTCGGCAAAAGGATATTGTTGGGCACTGCCGGGCCATATATGGGCATCTCCCTTTCCAAAATGCGGGCGGGAAATGCCATTATATTCCCTAGGCCGGAAAAACGTTTTGATTATTCCCCAGAATAGTATATTACTGCAGCGGCCTGCAAAAGAGGCATTGATGGGTGAACGAGCTGTAATTTGGTTGTTTAGGAATTGGTTGGATAAGAACCTACTAACTTCACACTAATTTATAATAAGAACTAGCCCGGCAAACGTTGTTTTGCCATTTAGGGTAATGAAATTTATTCTTAGACCTACCGAAAGTAGACAATAAAATTAGATAAAAAGCGATCGAGCCGTTTCGGACGAGTTTGGTTACAAAGTACATACAAATACTGTGACGTCTAAATTTGAAGGTAATCTATATATTATATAAAAGAGAGTTACCACTCACTCACTCACTGACTAATCACGATATCTCAGGAAGTATAAAGCCTACAAACTTGAAATTTGAAAGGTAGGTTCTTTGTAATGGGTAGGTGTCAGCTAAGGAACGATTTTGAGAAACTACCCCTCTAAGGGGGTGAAATAGGGGTTGGAAGTTTATATGAAAGTCCCGTGTTTTTGAAGTTAGAGACGTGAAAATCGTCATTTAGGTTATCAGCTTCAGATATTAAAAATTTGTATAAGTCGTTTTGGAAAATTCCCCTTTAAGGGTGGTAAAATAGGGGATGAAAATTTTTATGTGAAAATTTTAATATTGTTACTGTTGACTTGAAATTTGTAAAGTAGGTTCTTTCTAGTGGGTAGTTGTCAGTTAAGAAACGGTTTTGAGAAAATCCTTCCCTAAGGGGGTGAAATAGGGGTTGGGAGTTTGTATGAAAGTCCCGTGTTTTTGAAGTTTAAAGAGTCGTGAAACTCGGCATTAGCACTGAATCTCACGCGCATGAAGAAGCCGAATTTCACGCGGGCGATGCCGAGGTACTTTTTATCCCGGAAAAAGCGATGGTTCCCGCAGAAGTAGTGAAAAACCTAAATTCACGCGAGCGGAGCCGCGGGCAACAGCTAGTTGTCTTTATAGTTTTTATGTAAAACTTCATTCAAAATCAATTAAATACGGCTTGTACGCCGTTAATTGACTATGACAGACATACAGAAGTCGCATATGGATAAGTACCTACCTACTCAGGATAAATTGTACCTAAACAGTGTCCATAGTTCAGTGCTATTACGGCCGCGCCCCTCTGTAAGTACTTATCTCGGTCAGTTATTTGCCGAGTTGTACTACGCCGAAACATCGTACGATGTAGCCACGTGTTTCCTGTGTGTAGTGCGACCATCATACATAAATAAAATATAAATATCAGCAGGACAGATTAATTTGTTTTGCTATAATCCTTGAAAAGATTCTGTATAGTACAATATGCGGTAACACTGCCCACATGAAACACCACACACAATTTTCCAACACGCTCTTCGACGCACGTTTCGTCCCGACACCGGGACATCCTCAGGAGATGTTGACTTCACAATGCGAAATCGTAGAGATTACATGGATCTACGATCTTTTCAAGTAGCGGATTATAGCAAAACAAATTAATCTGTCCTGCTAATTATGGATTTCTGCAAAATAACGCCTGCTTCCATTCAATAAATATAAATATTATATTAGGACTTTACACACATCGCATTCTAGCCCCAAAGTAAACAATTGCTTGTGTTATGGGTACTAGATAACTGATAAATTATATATATACATACTATTATACATAAATATAATATAATGAAAAACACCAAGACACTGGAAAATAATCATGCTCATCACACAAACATTTACCAGTTATGGGAATCGAACCCACGACCTCCACAGCAGGTTCGCTACCGCTAAGCCATTCGGTCTTTAAAATTTTGCATATTTAATATTATTACATTTGAATTCGTTATAATCTATCTTGCTGTTACATTATCTATTTGGGTCATGCTATTATGACGTGTGTAAAGAAGTTGATAAGAGACGAAATTTTACATCAAAAAAGTGCGTGTCGGTAGATTTAATTAGGTGCTGATTGTAGCTTTTTTACAAACATTGTTAAAAATATTTTTGAAATGTTATGTTAATAAATGAGAGAACTAAGACCTGAACATTAAAATGTGTGAAAAAAACCCATTTTGGAGTATTTTGTGTGCATTCTGTGAATTTATACGAAGATGGAATCCAGAAAGCATCAAAGTTATAAATTTTGATGTTCATCAAACTCTATCAGAAATATTTACCTTATCAAAAGTTTAAGTTTTTTTTATATCGTTATCGATATTTTTATACCTATCCATTAAACATAATTTAAGTAAATGTATTTAATGTGTGGATGCCATTTATCTTGTAAATATATATCAATTCATAGGATAAAGTACTCCGTCTATACAGGGTTATTTTAAAAATACCAAATCTCTCTTGGCCTGTAGTTGTTTACATTAAAACAAACAACTTTTGTTCTACGACTTTTTTTTAAACTCGATATTTTGAGAAATATCAAATATTCAATGTTTTACAGAGATGCTCCACTTGCTCTTACTCTGTAATGTAACAAGGGCGCGGCGCGCGACGCGGCGGCCGGTGCGCGAAGTCGCGGCGCGAAACCGCAACAGCGTAATGTCACTTTACAGAAATAACATTTTTTTGTATGAAATAAATTAATACTGAATTTTGAAAAGTCGTAGAACAAAAGTTGTTTGTTGAAATAGTATCATAATATGAAACAACATTCATTTTGTATACAACGCAAAAATCAGCAACTTTAGAAAATGTTTCGTCAGAATCTATAAAATAATAATATTATATGTATTTCAAAATCACTGTTTATACATTGAGTATAGTAAGAGTCATTTAAGCTTGTTAAAATATTTGTTTAATTTACTATAATTCAATATTTAATTTACACTAAAGGTAGCAATCTATTTCTCGTTTATGAAATTTATAATGTTTAACTTTAACTGTCTAATCTGTCTGTCTGTGGAGTTTTACATTTAATTTAACAAATATTACAAATAAAGATTATATACATAATAAAGGTTAATAGATATATAAAAAAAACTATATTATGAAAGTAAGTTTGTTAGTAGATCAATTCTCTATATCCTTGAACATCGATCCTTTTATGGCAAACTAGAATATATACATTATAATATCAGTAGGTGCAATATTTGTGATTAGATTTTTCGTTACCACAATTATGTCTGTCCAATATCTAGTCTTAGATAATAAAAGTAAGCATATAAATACCGGTTTTTTCCTGGTCCATAGTTCCATATCTGTCTGTGGTATTAGACAAAATACTTGATATAGAATTCAAGATAAAGCATTCAAAATGCTAAAATAAACAAAATGTGTGTTATAGATAATAAACCAAGGAGTATAATTATAGACTTTGTTTATGGATCGTCTACTGATTGTCTACATTGTCACCACAAACATCGTCATCAAATAACCTTCTTTTTTTCGTTTATCATCAGCAAGGCTATGCGAAAGAAAATGGATTTCGAAAATTGATCACGAAGAAAATTTACGAAATCTAGAATTAAAGTTTATTTGACTAGTCAACAGAATAATAAAAGTCATTCCTTGCTCTGTAGGTACGAGAATTAAGTAAAGACGGCGCCATCTATTGAGCGATAGGTGAAATCACACATGGAAATATAAAATGCAGTTTTGTTTAAGGTGTTATTGCTAACAAACTACCTAAACTTTGTTAAGACACGTAAGACATTAGACACGCCCCATTCCTTCACAATTGCTTATTATTCATGGGATTCGTAAGCAGTAAGGAAGGCGCGTCTTCGTGGATTGAACTAGAAATACTTAAAATCTTTGGGCACAGACACGGAATACATAACAGTACCCAAAGGTACAGAAGGTTCACTCCGCAAGATGATT
This sequence comes from Coenonympha arcania, assembly GCA_036785405.1. Classification (NCBI taxonomy): domain Eukaryota; kingdom Metazoa; phylum Arthropoda; class Insecta; order Lepidoptera; family Nymphalidae; genus Coenonympha; species Coenonympha arcania. The sequence goes on from CM072080.1 coordinate 1,069,269, forward strand.
TAAAGAAATAGCGACTCTAGCGCTGACTCAAAAAAGTGCAATTCAGGTCGCAATAGCGCCTGGCTCCGCCTCCGCTATTTATCTAAAGTTGGGGTCTCTTTCTTTCGCGTAACTTTATCTCTTTCGACGTACTAAGGCTGCCTCGTAATCGTGCGCACGCAGCGCATGAAATAGACCTTACAAGAACTAACGCGTGCAACCTAGCCGGCGCGCGGCGGCCGTCTGAAATAAATACGTCGAGACGGATACCTGTAGTTTCTTCCATCACGTGATAAGTAATAATAATATTTTTTTTTATAAATATAAATATATACGGGACATTTTACACGTCGTCGCTATCTTGCCCCAAAGTAAGCGGTAGCTTGTGTTATGAGTGCTAGAAGAATGATAAATATACATACATACTAATATACATTAATATAATATATCGAAAAACACCCAGACACTGGAAAACATTCATGCTCATCACACAAACATTTACCAGTAGTGGGAATCGAACCCACGACCTCCGGCGCAGACGGCAGGTTCGCTACCACTACGCCATTCGGGCGTAAGTGTTCCTGGCCTGGCACAGATCAAAGTTCTGGACTATCCCTACTTGTAAGCAACCCGTGGTCACCCCGTCGTCGGTCATTCATAGAGCGCCCGGTGGAATGTGGTCTCTTCCTACATACGTCACACCACAATGACTATTGTGTCCTTCCTGCCGTAAAAACGGGCCCTACACTTTTTGTGGTTGCGTCTAGACGTAGCTGTCTTGTGATATTTGATGTGAATAGGAAGATGGTCACAGATAGATTGATGTTCACAGATTTCAGAAGCAGAGACGATCCGTTTAATTAACCCGGGTGCCTGCAAATCAAGAGTGAATAGGCATCTTCTAGGCAAGCCCGTTCCACCTTAGACTGTATCATCACTTTCAATCAGGTGTGATCACTGTCAAGCGCTAGCCTATATAGTATAAAAAAAGGTCGTAAGCTATTCTAACCGACTTCAAAAAAAGAAGGAGGTACTCAATTCGTCGAAATATTTTTTTTATGTATGTTCCCCGATTAATCGAAGATGCGTGGACCAATTTAGAAAATTATTTTTTCGTTTGAAAGGGTAACTTCACAGATGGTCCCACAGTCATCAAGTCAGGATCTGATGATGGGATTCTGGAGAAATCAAGGGAACTCTTCAGATTTTAGAATACATCAAGCGATTTGGACATTTTTTCCAATGCTTTGCGCATTAGTTGTTTTTCACTAAAAAGTAAAAAACAAAATGGAAAATTCTTTCCAAAAAACCAACTTCAAATGCCACTACAAAGAGTGAAATAATTGTTATTGTACACCAATTCGAATTCGGGCTATTGTCTATAATTTTGTCGTTTCGTTCGCACATCAAGTTGTAAATACGAAGGACTGTAAGAACATTGTCCGACTTCGAATTGGTGAACATTAATAGTACATTGTTACCCTAGGGATGAAAGTAACTTATTTAGTCCCGAGACGGGGTTTGGCGCCCGAGCGTAGCGAGGGCGCCTATAGTTCGAGGGACTAAATAAGTCTTTATCCCGAGGTAAACACTGTGCTTTTCATTACGAATATAAGGAAAGTCAAAATAAAAATAGAAATTAGCTAAAGAAAATTGAATAATAATTGTGTCAATAATAAACAAAACTCTACAACTCGAAAAACAAATGAAGATCGGATTGCCGCTTGCCACTTTCCCGCCTTTTTTTTTCTTTGGCCTAGCCGGCGGGCTATGCATTTGGCTTTTTAATAGTCAAGTATTGTCTATGATTGTCTATGAATGTCTATGAATCAGTTGTCTTTACTTTATGAATAAAGTCTATCTTTCTTCTTGTCTATGGATGCACTCGGGTATGTCGTGTTTCATTTGAACTCCAATAAAAATGTGACAACTAGTTTTTTTCAATTATTTGACAGCTGTCAGTTGAAAACGATTCTCCCTAGGGCTGCAAAGTATTACTTTCAACCCACTTCTCAGGCAACTTCAGACCTACTTTCCGTGTATGAGTAATGAAAAAATTATTTCACTCTTTGCAGTGGCATTTGAAGTTGGTTTTATGGAAAGAATTTTCCATTTTTTATACCCATATATGCGAAACAATTTTTGCCGGGTCAGCTAGGTAGTGAGCTATTAAATAATATATACACCCAAATGATAGTAATATAATACAATAAAGCCTGTGTCAGTGTAAGTGCGCACGCGTCGATTTGCAGCGCATTACGCTTACTGCTGAGATATCTGAATCAGATTGCATCATATCTTGCGACAGCATCGAACGATCGCGCGATATTGGGTCAGGTACCCGTTACTTGCGTTAGGTGAATCATGAATAAATACTAGCTGACCCGGCAAACTTTGTTTTACCTTAAACCTTAATTTGAGAAGTTATTAAGCCTACTAGCGGGCCCACTAGCGCCAACACGGGTCAGTGTTTTAACTCAGAGTTATAGCGTAGACGTTGATTTTTAAGACAATTAATTTAAAATTAAACCGATCGCTTCACGATTGGATAGAATTTTCTCGATTCGAGACTCTCCCAAAAGTTGCTTCAAAATGTAATTTTTTTTTCTAATTTTTATCGGAAACTACAATAGATGTAATTACAGAATGCAGATTATAGAATTATGACCAAACGTGGAATCTTTTTTTCTCACGATCCAAAACCAAAATATTCTAGAAAAATAAAACAGTATTTTTGAGACCCGTTGGCAGTTTGGCACTAGGAGTTGGTTTTTCCGGTCAGGAATTTCATTTTGCGTACAAAAAGTTACTTTCTTTTCACTGCCCATTTCCTGTAATACAGATTTTATTAAGAAGTAGGTACGACTTGTTTCTTTGATCATTACTTCAGAACCGAATTTTTATTAAAAATATAATAATTGTAGGAGTTAATGTGGAGGCCGTAGTCTATAAAAAATAAAGTTTGGATTTGAAGCAGTTTGATAAAGATATTTCAATCCACGATGACGCGCCCCACTCTGTCAAACTCCATGCGAATCGAATGAAACATGAGCGATTTTAAATATTGAATGGAAGCAGGCGTTATTTTGCGGAAATCCATAATTAGCAAGACAGATTAATTTGTTTTGCTATAATCCGCTACTTGAAAAGATTCTGTATGGTACAATATGCAGGAACACTGCCCACATGAAACACCACACACAATTTTACAACACTTTCATCGACGCACGTTTCGTCCCGACACCGGGACATCCTTAGGAGATGTTGACTTCACAAGGCGAAATCGCATAAGCGATTAATGCGAATAAGCGATTTTGACAGTTTTCATGGATTGAAATACCTATACAGGATTCCATGCATCCATGTTCAATCCTTTGCCCTGAAATTCGAACACAAGACTTCTCGCTGAAATCCGAGAGCGTCAACAGAACCAATGGTCTTCAATGCAATAATAATTTCTCATTTAACGCCGGAAAAAGTTAATTCGCTTACCGTTTTACTTTTAATTGTTGTCTAGACGCTTAATTGACATAATATGAGAAAGTAGTCGGTAACTGACATACGAGCGCATATTGCGTAAATGTCTACAAATGGCATCGTATGGCAGTTAAGTTAGAAATTATGTGTTCTAGAAAATTGATAAAGGGGTATTGAGGCTTTTCGCGGGAATTAAGAGAATCGTCTATAGTAGTGTTATTATCTCGCTGCAGACTCGGCCATAAATCATTCGAGTGTTTCGCTTTTGTTGTTCACTAAAATACAAAAGCAGCAGTGAAGCTCAGCAGTGAAATACAAAAGCGAAACACTCGGAGGATTTATGACCGAGTCTGCAGCGAGATAATAACACTACTATAGCTTTCATACAAAAAGCCATAACGTTTTCCTACCCGTAAATGTTGTCGGTTGCAGAAACAATGAAGTATTTTGCTCATACGTTTTACTTTTTAAGAAATATTGCTTTCCTATGTTAAAAGTTATTAGAGTCTAAATATCCACATTTATGACCCAAAACTTGCTCTAGTATTTTTTTTAATTTAAGTAAACTAAAATACTTAAAAAATAAAACGTAAGAGCCTAGATTAAGGTGTTCTGAATCTAATGAGACCAAAATTGTCCAATTTGGTAAACGTTTAGGGCGGGTAAAAACGTTATCAGCCAAAGCCATATTTCAAGAATAAAATGTAGGCCTAGCTCTGGACTTGCAACTCTCTCTATACATAGATAGCTAGCATTTTTGAAAACACCTATTCGCTTTGGGTTATTCGCCAAGTCACTAGGAGTCACTTGGAATTTTATAATGGGAGGCTTCGGCCGTGGCTAGTTACCACCCTACAAGCAAAGACGCACCGTCAAGCGATTTAGCGTCCCGGTGCGATGATTGTAGAAACCATTGGGGTAAATTTACCTACCCTTCCAAGCTAGTACGATAACATCTCAAGCTGCATCATCACTTACCATCAGGTGAGATCGCAGTCAAGTATTAACTTGTATAGAGGTAAATAAATAAATACCTAATTATTATTAGTACCTACACATTGCATTTAAAAATAATCACTCCATGAAACCAAATCCTGCGCAATTATTGAATGTGTAGGTATAACTAAACTATTTTAAAATCTAAGAAAATAAGAATAAAGTTTAAATTTATTTGACAGGGTGGTACATGCTGATTGTCTTCCGTCCGTACGTCTGTCCGTGCAGTGTGTCACGTATCCAAAAAGCGACTCAGTGTCTCCATTGTTATATACGACACGTCACGATGTTCGGTAATCTGCCGACGTCCGATATAATATATTTTCCTAATCTATTTGCGATATCTCCGACATGAAGATACGTTTTTTTTTTTGAAAATATTATTATTATGTTAAAGGCACTGCAATATCTGCCCGCGGGGTAATAAAATGAAATAAAAATGGCATCTGTTGCCCTACAGAAAAGCCCGAAAGTAAGTTTTTTTTTTTTTTTTTTTTTTTTTTTTCCTCTCCGATATCTGCAATCAGTCTTGCGACTATAATCAGATGTGTTGCGTTATTTGTGGCGGTATCAGACAGGTGAGCCAACGCTCATCCGTCCGTCAGGTATCAAGCATGTGAGCTCGTTTAAGGCGTTTCACTCGTGGGGCTGGCAATAACGAGCTAGCGAGATGGTTGGGGTGTTTAGCAAGACGATCCTTATGTTTTTCGCAGTATTTGCTGACTTCATCGCTGACTGTTGGTAGTTCAAGATACTTATGGATTTCGTCGTTACGTGTAAACCAGGGCGCGTTGGTGATTGTCCTGAGTATGTTGTTTTGAACTCTTTGGATGCGCATCATGTTGGATTTACTGCAGGTTCCCCATAGCTGGATACCGTAAAGCCATATCGGTTTCAGCATAGCGCAGTAGATAAGCACTTTGTTGTTGAGTCTCAGTGTTGATTGCCGGCCAAGTAACCAGAGAAGGTTTCGGAATCGAGCATTTAGTTCATCTTTTTTATGATCAATGTGATGTTTCCAAGTTAGGCGCCGGTCCAGATGGAATCCGAGGTACTTCACACAATATGCTGACGGTAGAATATCGTTTCCTAGCTTGACTGGGGGACAGTCTCCTGGTCTTAGTGCAAAGGTGATGTGCTGAGATTTAGATGCACTCGCTTTAATTCGCCATTTAGAAAACCAAGAGTGGATTTCGTCAAGTTGTTTTTGGAGGCTGGAACTTGCACAACTGGCATTTTTATTGCAGGAAAGGAAAGCAGCGTCGTCGGCAAATGTTGCTATAGTGACATCAGCTGATTGAGGTACGTCGCATGTGAAAATATTATAGAGGACTGGACCCAAAACTGATCCCTGGGGCACTCCTGCTGAGCAGGTGTAAAAGCTGGATCTGGCGTCTCCTTGCCTCACTTGAAAGAGTCTATTCTCCAGGTATGATGTGAGAATCAAGAATACAGAGTGAGGTAGATACTTCTTAATTTTGACCAAGAGTCCTTTGTGCCATACCCTATCGAAAGCCTGCTGCACATCAAGAAAAGCGGCTGAGCAATACTGTTTTGTTTCTAGGCACTGTCGTATAATGTGGTACACCCTGTGAACTTGTTCAACAGTAGAGTGTTGTTTGCGAAAGCCAAACTGATGAGCAGGGATCACGTTATTTTTTTCTAATGCGCCTTTTAATCTATTAAGAAAAATAAGTTCCCACACCTTCGATAGAACAGGTGTTAGACTAATCGGCCGATAAGATGAGGTTAGTTCTTGTGGTTTTCCTGGTTTGTGAATCATAATGATCTGGGATACCTTCCATATATCAGGAAAATAGCCTCTTTGAAGTATGCTGTTAAAGAGGTTAGTCAAAAATACCAAACCCTTTCTGGGGAGTTCCTTCAATACACGAGGAGTAATCAGGTCAAAGCCTGGAGCTTTTTTGGAATCCAGAGAAGCGATTGTTTTGAAGATCTCACTGGGAGAAGTGGGTTTGAGAGGTAAGCACAACTGAAGGTCTTGATCAAGTATCTCTTGTATTTCAGGGTCGTCTGTACCAGGACTGTCATTCGGCCGAAACACAGTGCTGAGGTGAGCCGCAAAAGCCTCTGCTTTTTCACTGTCTGTACGAGCCCAACTTGTACCAGTTCTTATAGGTGGTAGAAAAGGTTGGGGTTGGTTTAGGGTTTTAGTGGCTCTCCACAGTGATCTGTCCCCTCGACCTGTTGGCGACAATGCTTCAAGTTTATCCTTAATTAGGTTTTGGGAGGAGTCTGCCAGAATGGTTTTTAGTTCTTTTATGGCACGATTTAAGCGTGTTTTATCATCAGAGCAGCGTGAGCACTGCCAGATGCGCCTAAGCCGCCTTTTTTCTTCAATTTTGGCCCTTATATCCAATGGGAGATAAATGCCAAGTGGTTATTGTTTAGACAGGGGGTGTTGATCCATGCTGCAACTTGGATGAGGTTGGTTATATATATCGTGGCGTTCTCGATGTCTTCACCATTCTTTAGAGGAACTTTTAAGTTGATGTTGTTACTTAAGTAATCTCTGAATGAATGCCAGTCAGTCTTATGATTATAAAGATGGTCATTTTTGTCTATTGTTAACATCACTGTGTTGCTGACCTCCAGAATTACTGGGGAGTGGTCTGAGGACCCATCTAAACTTGACGCAATGTTCGTATGGAGCCGAGAAACATTTTTGGTCACAAAGAAATCTAAGAGATCAGGTCTTTTTTTAGCGTCCGCGGGCCAGTATGTTGGTTCACCAGTTGACAGTGTAGATAACTTGTTGCTGTCAATGCTACTTTTAAGTTCTTTTCCTCTCGGGAGAACATAGCGGGAGCCCCAGAAAGTATGCTTGGCATTCCAGTCACCACCAGCTATAAAACGGTTTCCTAATGTGTTAAAGTAGTTTGAAAACATAGCTGTGTCAATTTTGTGTCTAGGTGGACAGTAAACGGCTGAGAGGGTTATAAACTCTGATTTTTCTTCTACCCTTATTGTGGTAGCCTGTATATGTGGAGTGCTATAGTGGCCTAAAAAATGGTGTTTTAGACTATTTTTTACAATTATCGCTGTTCCTCCATGGGCTCCACCATCAGGGTGAGGTGTTAAATAGTTGCAGTAGCCTGGGATCACAAATAGGCTCTTGTTGGTGACGTGAGATTCGGATATGAGGACTGCGTCTAATTTATTTGTAGCCATGAAAGCTACTAGTTCATCTTTCCGGCCTGTGAGGCCGTTAATGTTCCACGCAGCGATGCGTAAGGTACCTATTTAAGGACCTTGGTTATGAGGGTGGTCATAAGCCCTAGAAGTGTGCTTATTTGTTGCAATAGGATGTCTACTTTTTCACTTTGTTTGATGAGTATATGTTCAATGGAACTAAAAGATCCATTTGTTGATAGAGGTATATTTTCGTTTGGAGGAGATCTATGACTTCTTGCTGCATCTGCATATGTTTGAGGTGTGTTCTTAAGAATGCGCGTGTTGTTTATGCATTCCTCCGTGCTTGTGCCAAACTTTATGTTTCCGTCAAGAGGTGCACCCTCTGAGCTTTTTGGTGGATTAAAGGATTTTCTGTTAAAAGTGGCCTTTTTTCTCGAGAGAATTTCTTTATAGACTTGACATCCCTTATAATTCGCAGGATGGTCAAGCAAGCATAGGGCACATTTCGCAGGGGAGTTTCTATCTTTCTTTGGACATTCAGATGTTTTGTGTCCTTCTCCGCATTTTACGCAACGATACGGTCTCATGCAATTATTTTTGGAATGACCATACTGTTGGCATCTGTGGCATTGAACAACTGCAGTTGATTTTCTTGGGTTTTCGATTTTGACTCTCTGATGGAATATGTATTCAATGTCTTTCAAGTTTTTATTGTTGATACTAGGTTCAACATTAACAAAGAAAGTAGATGTAGGAATTTTGTTTGGTCCGTATCTGGCGTTTATTATTTCGCCTCTGATTTTGTTACCGGTGGATTCTACTGCTTCAGTTATCGCAGAATGAGGTGTTGTGTGATGCAGGTTCTTAATAACAATTCGACAACATTTTGTATCTTTTCTAGTGAAAGTGTGTCCTATTAATCCTTTTGAACGGATAACATCTATTATTTTCTTGTATTCCTCAACATTATCGATAACAACTCGAAGGTTGTTTTTATTAACAACTAGCTGACCCGGCCACGCGTTGCTGTGGCTAAAGTTTTTGTTATATTAATAAATTAAAATTGCGACTATAATTTGAGATTTAAACTATCCTATCTCTCAAGTTGGATCGAACTGCACATGGTGTACGAATTTTATTATAATCGGTTCAGTAGTTTAGGAGTCCATCGCGGACAAACATCGTGACACGAGATTTATATATATTAAGATTTTAAGCTTGAAATGCTCAGCCTTGCTTGTTGATTCCAATAGTTTGGACAATTCATTGACGTCTTCAACTCCATATAAGATGATGGGAGGAGGTCTACTCAATGGTTTGTCGTTAGATGCATTATCAATTACATCAGGTGGGTCTAATGGGAGATCATTGAAGCTGTTGTTCGTCTCTACATTAGGAGATGTTGGGGGGGGTACCAATCCGTTTACGCTTGGGCACCCTTGAGTAGGGAACTTTTTGCCAATCTGGGGGATCTGTTAGGTCAATCACACATTTATGAGTATTTGGCTGAGAATCAGTAGCAGATCCTAATGAATTATTCGGGTTTACATTCACGTCTATACACTCCATTTCACTCTGGTTGACTTGAGTCATGTCCTCTTTGCTAGAGGGTGATAATGTGGGCCTAGCTGGCTTTACGGGAAGCCCTGATGTTGGATTATTATGCCCACGTGTATTAGTTTTTTTGTTGTTATCTTGATTTTTATTTTCTCTTTTATCTTTTGGACTCTTCCGGAATAGGCTGGGATGAAAGACTTGTTGTGTCATCTTCTTTGGGATCTGTTCTTTATGGTGCTCGTTCTGTTGAAGCTTTTTGGGCGGCGTCCTCTGCAAACCACGCCTAGCAAATGGACTCTCTTCTTTCTTGTTTTCTTCTTGTTTGCTTCCTTCCTTCATATCTTCTTTCTTCTTTCCTGATGATTCTTCTGTAGGTGAGCGGACTTTGCCCCCCCCCAGAATACGTGGGGCAGACTGGCATATTGCCAGTGAGGGATTCTCCTTCCGCGATGCAGTCGGTACCCTCCTGGGGTAGTATATGCGTGTTTTTAAGTTCCGCCATGATTTGTAGGAGTAATACTAGTAGCACTTTCCTAAGGCTCTACTGCCACATCTGTTTAGAGGGGATTTAGTCCCTCAGGGCTTGTGGTAGCCCAGTGTTATTATCTCGCTGCAGACTCGGCCATAAATCATTCGAGTGTTTCGCTTTTGTTGTTCACTAAAATACAAAAGCAGCAGTGAAGCTCAGCAGTGAAATACAAAAGCGAAACACTCGGAGGATTTATGACCGAGTCTGCAGCGAGATAATAACACTACTATAGCTTTCATACAAAAAGCCATAACGTTTTCCTACCCGTAAATGTTGTCGGTTGCAGCAACAATGAAGTATTATGCTCATACGTTTTACTTTATAAGGAATATTGCTTACGTTAAAAGTTATTAGAGTAAATATCCACATTTATGACCCAAAACTTGCTCTAGTATTTTTTTTAATTTAAATAAACTAAAATACTTAAAAAATAAAACGTAAGAGCCTAGATTACGGTGTTCTGAATCTAATGAGACCAAAATTGTCCAATTTGGTAAACGTTTAGGGCGGGTAAAAACGTTATCAGCCAAAGCCATATTTCAAGAATAAAATGTAGGCCTAGCTCTGGACTTGCAACTCTCTCTATACATAGATAGCATTTTTGAAAACACCTATTCGCTTTGGGTTATTCGCCAAGTCACTAGGAGTCACTTGGAATTTTATAATGGGAGGCTTCGGCCGTGGCTAGTTACCACCCTACAAGCAAAGACGCACCGTCAAGCGATTTAGCGTCCCGGTGCGATGATTGTAGAAACCGTTGGGGTAAATTTACCTACCCTTCCAAGTTAGTACGATAACATCTCAAGCTGCATCATCACTTACCATCAGGTGAGATCGCAGTCAAGTATTAACTTGTATAGAGGTAAATAAATAAATACCTAATTATTATTAGTACCTACACATTGCATTTAAAAATAATCACTCCATGAAACCAAATCCTGCGCAATTATTGAATGTGTAGGTATAACTAAACTATTTTAAAATCTAAGAAAATAAGAATAAAGTTTAAATTTATTTGACAGGGTGGTACATGCTGATTGTCTTCCGTCCGTACGTCTGTCCGTGCAGTGTGTCACGTATCCAAAAAGCGACTCAGTGTCTCCATTGTTATATACGACACGTCACGATGTTCGGTAATCTGCCGACGTCCGATATAATATATTTTCCTAATCTATTTGCGATATCTCCGACATGAAGATACGTTTTTTTTTTTTGAAAATATTATTATTATGTTAAAGGCACTGCAATATCTGCCCGCGGGGTAATAAAATGAAATAAAAATGGCATCTGTTGCCCTACAGAAAAGCCCGAAAGTAAGTGCAATATAGAAAGCAACAGGCAGTCTGTTTTCTAATGTTGTGTACTGTACTTGACAGTGACGTTAAAGGGATACACTGAATTTATTTTTGTCTTTCTTACTCTTACGAATAGGTACGATTCGAACACGATGCCGCGGAACAATATAACGGAAAAACGTAATGTAAATGAAATTTGGAAGTAATTGTCCTTATAGTTCTTAACGCACTAAACGGCAGGCCACTAAAACTACCTTTACGCCGTAAATACAAGCTCGTAAACGAGAAAGCTTTTGACGTATTACAATGGAAACGCACGCTACCACGGGATTTTAGCCGTCGGTTTTTTCACTCAAACGTCATTTAGTTTACTCATCCCGCCTCTTCAAACAAGTTTAAACCTTATCTATCGCCATGAGGCCCGTTATCTATTCGTCTATGCAAGTAAATAAAAAATGTCTGATTGTGATTTTGAATGACCGTAGAAACTCGATTATCCGGCCCTCAGTTATATGGATTTCCGGTTATACGATTTTCCGGATTACCAACCGCGACTAATTTAAATAAAAAACCATAAAGAAGCTGAAAAATGAACTTTTAGAAGGCACTTAGTAATTCGTTCAACGCATTCGTTAGCATTTTCAGTCTAAAAAAGGTAATATTTTCCTCCATTTTATTGTCCCGTGGGCAGTGATATATATTGTGCAGTATTATTAAACTCATAACTCAAACTCAAAATATCTTTACAACGTACAGGCTCTTGTAAAACGTCAATATGGTATTTGTCGCATATGTATAACAAGTCAAGTTTAAGTCGACTTGTAGTATGTAACTACAAGTCGACTTAAAGCTAAGTTTACGAGGGTTCGAACATGCCCTACACTGAGAAGAAGCCCACTACAAACTCAGCTGGGTTTTGTTTTCTGTTATTACCACTGCACAATGGCTCCAAAAAATTAAATAATACCTAAGTATCTGGGTGATAATAGTTTTTTTTTTGGTAAATACGACATTTTCTAAAAATGTATCCTAGCTAGATCGATTTATCACCCTCGAAAACTCCTGTATACAAAATATCATAAAATCGTTGAAGTCGTTTCCGTGATTAAGATTATAAATACAAGAATTTCAGATTGAGCTAGTATAACTACAGCAGTTCATTCACTCCCAAATATTTGATTCATGTAAATAATCCTTCTTAGACTAAATTATAATATTATAGTATACAAAGGTGTACTAAAGGAAAGGAACAATCGCTAGATGGTTAAAAAAATCTGTGGTTAAAACAAAAAAAAACGACCGATTTGAAAATTTTGTGGTCAACGGACAGTACAAAAAATCGGGGAATCCTTCCAAGAATCGATCTGTAATGCCCTACCGGTGTTAGTTCTGAGAAGAACTTGTGGAATTTAACGGGTGATACGAGCTGATAAAATCGGGTGGCGCCTATAACATTTTGTTGCTCAAAAAAGCCTGTGCTTTGAAGCTTAAGGGGTTTCGGCCCAAGTAGCCCGCGAAATTCACATACTATTTAGGTTTTCGCTAATATCAATGCAACGTATCAATATTTTAATGACGATTATGTAAAATTTGCACGCCTTGATAAGGCAAATACACTGCTACCGTGCTGCTACCATATTTAGTTTTATAAGATCGCATTATACCGTGTATTTTATTGCAAATAAAGAATATTTGATTTGATTTGATCAATGAGATAATAATAATATTATGGCAATGAGTTTAAAAGAGCTATGCTCGGAGTTTCTCTGCGTGATCAAATCAGAAATGAGGAGATCCGTAGACGAACCAGAGTCACCGACATAGCTCAACGTATCGCGAAGCTGAAGTGGCAATGGGCGGGGCACATAGCTCGTAGAACCGACGGACGTTGGAGACCCAAAGTGCTGGAATGGCGACCCCGCAGGAAAGCGCGGTCAGTAGACCTCCGACCAGATGGTCTGACGACATATCCGAAATTTAAATTTTCAAAAAAAAAGTTACTTTCTTTTCAATGCAAATGTTATACAAGATTTCATTGAGAGGTACAACTTGTTTAATTGCCTATAACTATGAAATCTGAGTGTTAATTAAAAAAAAATATAGGAGGTAATGTGGAGACCGTAGTCTATATAAAATAAAGTTTAGATTTGTATGAGCTTGGTACGGGTACATATCTATGGTCATTATCACAGAGCACATAATGTCATTATTATCCTTTGAAGCAACTCTATTCATTAGGATGGGCAGACAAGAGCGAATCTACAAGATTTTCATGTTTGGTAAATTGAGGCAATTTAAATCAATTACGTGTCCGTATGTTGTGGTATATTGTAAAAGAAAAAGAAAAATATTTTTTGTGGAATTTCATTTATTGTGAACAAACAGATTCGAAACTACCTATTTGCTTACTAGCTTCAGCTTTTCATGTTTGGTAACTTGAGGTAACTTAAATTAATTATGGGTTAGTATGTTGTGGTAAGTATACTTATTGTGAAAAAAAAAATGAAAATTTTTTTGTGTCGAATTTCATTTATTGTGAACAAACACATTCGAAGCTATCTAGTTACTAGTTTCAAGTACAATGTCTAAGTACTTCCGTACTGTCCAGACATAGATAATGTATGGGCATCACATAACCTGTCGATCAAAACAGACATTTTTTACAATATTTTCTTAGCAAATATAGGGCAATTTATCCACTGTTTTCGTCTTTTTTTGTGCATTCTCATTTTGATCACGATTTGTTCATTTTTTGGGCATGAATTACAATGTTTTATGCTAAATCTAGAGACCATTTTTCGCAATGTTTTGATCAGATTTTTTGTCATTTCCGCACAATGTTTTGGTCATAAATGATGGGATCATAAATTTTGATACATATTCAATTGTACTTGATATATCGTAAACCTATCGTTTAAGGTCCACCTCTCCTTAAATGTTATTGTAGATTTGTTTTTGACAATGTTTTGTGAAAGTAAGAACCAAGCGATTTAGCGTTCCGGTGCGATGCTTGTAGAAACCGTTGGGGTAAATTTACTTATCCTTCCAAGGTAGTGCGATAACATCTTAGGCTGCATCATCACTTACTATCAAGTGAGACCGCAGTCAAGTACTAACTTGTATAGAAAAAAAAACTAATAAACCCTAATATGGCAGCTAAATCACATAGCAGTTTGTCTTGACCAGTAGAGTAATAACAGCTATAGTAGTACACAAACCACACCGAGTTTTTCAAACTCAACAAAGAACAACAAAAGCGAAACACTCTAATGAAAACCCTCGAATGATTTATGACCGAGTCTGCAGCGACTCAACAAAGAACAACAAAAGCGAAACCCTCGAATGATTTATGACTGAGTCTGCAGCGAGATAATAACACTACTATAGGCGCGGACTTGGGTTGGGAGGTAGAGACTAGGGTAATGGCACCAGTGGTCAGCCTCATAACGACTTTTTGAAGTTTGGAAAGCTGGCATTTTTACAGGATTCGTTGGATAATGAAACGTAATACATGATTGGATTAATTGTTTATTATAGTTTTTAAACAACATATGTCAAAAACAATCTTTCTCTTTATAAAATACTAGCTGTTGCCCGCGGCTCCGCCCGCGTGCAGTTCGGGGTTTTACAATAATAGAAGCGAAACAGTTATTAGTTCAGGACCTTTATTAGTAAAGTACCAAGTTATCAAATATATTCCTTCAATAAAAATATATAAAAATATGATAATACCTTATAATGCTTCTTTTTAAACGACATTCAACGTGAACTGATTCGGAACATGAACAAATAGGTTGGTTGGCTGACTTACGCGGGACAAAGCAACATAGAGCTGGCCGTGCGAGAAACAGCTGACGCTGAGGTCCACACCCGCAACACGCAGCGTCTGCCCTTGTGCTTCGTTTATCGTTATAGCGTAACACAAACTAACCGGGAACTGAACACGTTTAAAACGGAAAGGGTAATTGTTTGGAATCAGTGGAATTCGGGGTATAAAAACTCTCTCACCGACACCACACCCTGTCAAAATCTCCGCTTCTATTATATTACGTTGCAGAGACGTTACTTTTAATCTAGTTCCATTGCATAATTTGGGGGGGTTTAAATTTCGTAACAGAATAATAGGGACGCCATTTTTTAAATTTATTTTATGTGATGGAATTCCAGGGGCACTCAGAGAATCAAGGAATTCAACTGGATAGTTGGTAGTGTCATCTTGCTCCATTACTCTGATAATAGAAGTGTAGGTACTCGACTAATTCTCCATCGACATTGGCAAGCATATCCAAGTTGATTCTTGTGGCTTGGTCATTTCGCGGAGTCAAAATTGCTCTTTCACAAAGCCATGAGTTTTCATGATTTGTTATTTGGCTTTGATCGCCATAAACAGAAGCGATAAGTTCCTCAACTGAATGAACTGTGCGGCAGAGATTATTAGGCAAAACGATTTTCCCTTCTTCTTCCGGATACGTGCCTTCGCCAATTTTTAGTAATAAATCGGAAAACTCATGTGCATTTATGTTTCCACCTGTTCGCGCCCTCATGTTCTCTGTTAAGTGCATCCGTGTGATGTGTGGCCACAGGCTTGAGCTCTTTAAGCATGCTCTAATCTCGTCAGCCTTTGTTGCTCGTGGTACTACAGGCAACGTTTGTCTAAAATCTCCACAAAACAGCATCGTTACGCCGCCCATAAGTTGGTCATTTTGACGAATATCTCTGAGGGTTCTATCAACCGCCTCTACTGCTTTTCGGTGTGCCATAGTGCACTCGTCCCATATTATTAAGCAGCAGTCACGTAAAATCTTTGCTTTATCACAATTTCTAGAGATACCGCATACAGGGTGTTCACTTATGTCCAAATCTATGGGAATTTTAAACATCGTATGAGCAGTTTTACCACCAGGCAACAAAGTGGCTGCTATTCCAGACGACGCTACAGCCAGAGCTATTCTGCCTTGAGTTCGTATTTGTGCCAAGAAAGGTTTTTCCCGTCCCACCGGGTGCATCTAAAAACAAAATTTCACCCATAGCATTGTCAACACTGTGACATACACGTTCGTACACAGTTCTCTGTTCTACAGTAAGACTGTGGACCCCAGTTCGTAAAATTTCAGATAGTTCTCCTGGATCATAGTTTGTTTCTGCAGCGTATTCTCTATTAATATGTTTTGCTTAGCAAAGGTGAATAGGCCACGACCGGGAACTATTTAACTATAACTAACCGTTTCCCGCGGGAACTCGATTGGATTAATAAGTTTTACTATATATATTTTTGTTAAAGAGGCAACGTAAGGTATCAGCATAACAAATTTTACTAAATTAAGTTCATTAGTTGTTGTTTACAAAGCTGTTAAATTAATTGCAGTTTTTTAACTATCCCACGGGAACTCTTTATTTTACCGGGATGAAAAGTATCCTATATATTGACCAGGGACATAAGCTACCACCACACAAAATTTCATTGGAATCGGTCCAGCCGTTCCAAAGATTAGCCCGTACAAACAGACAGACAAACAGACAAACAGACAAACAGAGAAACAAAAAAATTGAAAAAATTCTAAATTGGTTCTATTTCACTTCTTACATCCCCCTGACTCGGGTTTTAGCATTTCTTTTCACTGTACAGAAATTCGACTTCTACAGATTTATTATATGTATATAATAATAGATATATTTAAAATTTAAATTCAAACAAAAAATGTCACTTTTTCCCAGTGGTCAGCCTCTAAAATCCAATAATCAGCCTCGATGAACCCAGTATTCAGCCCTTATAACTATAAATAAACATGAGATCAAAATGAGCATTATTCATATCAAAATCAAGGATATTATTTAGGTCTATCTTATTTCTTATAGCTAAATTATCAAAACAAAAGAAATCTCACCTGACCGAAATATTGCAAAGCATAAAACTTGTTTCATCACCATTAAATATTCTCTTAGGATCATCCAGTATATCCAGAGCATCATGTTTTTTTAAAAACTGTTTCAAGTCTTGAAACCACTTTCTAATATATTCCTCTGTTATTACTGCTCGTCCCTTAGAAATTTCTTTAGCTGTTCATACAGATAAAGAAGGGTTTCTTCGAAAAAAGGATTTATGCCATTTTTTCCTGGTCTGCCATTTACGAAAGGATTAGGTCTTCCGTCAGCCTTTACTATTGCTTGCACCGTATGTATTCAATAAATTGTCAGCTTTTAAGGGAAACCCACATTTTGTTAATTTTTGACACCAATCCACCAGTGCAGCTTCTTCTGCTTTATTTAAAATGGAATCCGGACCCATTTTTCTTGGGCCTTCTGGGACACGTAGGTGAAGCCGATCTTGTAGTGTGCCTCGAGGCTCCAAACGTTCTACTAGCCTCTCTTATCGGCATTCCGTTTCGTATGGCTTCCATGGCGGAAGAGAGTTTCTCTGGAGGATACGTATGTCTTGGTGGCATTTTGGGCTGAAAAATATATAGATTTATTTATCAAAAATTATTTACATAGTACTTTCTCAAGTACTGAAATACAAACTACCTAAATACATTTTATAACCAATTCAGTTAAAACTAAAATGTAGTTTACCGACATCCATAAAAATACTACCTAAATGGGTGAAATCGAAGACACTGTTAACTGTACATTAGCAAACGAAGATAAACCTTGTCGCAACGTATTAAAGTCTATGGGTGGTC
Source organism: Coenonympha arcania (assembly GCA_036785405.1). Taxonomy (NCBI): domain Eukaryota; kingdom Metazoa; phylum Arthropoda; class Insecta; order Lepidoptera; family Nymphalidae; genus Coenonympha; species Coenonympha arcania. The sequence continues at coordinate 1,086,938 of CM072080.1, forward strand.
AGTTAACAGTATCTTCGTTTGTACCCAGCTACATCGGGGCTGAATACTGGATCGGCAACACCTAGTGGCCAGCCGCGTTTAAATAAAATGTTTAATGCGGCTGACCACTGGGTTTTTTGAGGAATATGGAAGAACATGCCTTACTAAAATTGAAAATTTAAATTTAACGGTTCTAATGACCGCTTTTTCTCGCAATTTTAAAAATAATTCAAGAACCCAGTGAACAGCCCCGGGGGCCGACCACTGGATCTTTTATAAAAAAGTAGTACCCTATGGTCAGCAACCACAATATTTACGTAAAGCAGCGATATTTTTATTCAAATTTAATATAATTCAATACATGAAGTAATACCAACGCCAAAATTCATAAAAGACTATCACATTTAATAGTAAAACATGTTTTTTCTTACCTTTTAAGAGAACACCACGCGAAGTAAAAGAAATGGCGGACATGACACAACTGCTCTTTTCAACCGCCGTCACCTGAATGAACAAGTTTATTTCTTCCCCCTTATCCCCTGCCGCACCTATCGTGTGACATATTGACCAATGAGGAATCAAAGTTTCTATTTAAGCACACGTGATTCGTTTATTCTTATTGTAGCGATATTTATGACCAATAAACGACGCAAAAGGCTGACCACTGGTTCCTGGCTGGCCACTGGTGCCTTTACCCTATATTATACGAGTCATAAGCTATCCCGGTTTCGGAAGAGTATACGCCTTAACACAGTACTTGCCGAACTTATAGGCATGGTATAGGTATTCAAGGTTATGTAAATGAAAAATCTTCCATACAACCTTGGTTTTGATAAAACCCGTGATGAACGACTTTTATATGCAAAGCTCATACATATTTATTACGGATGATTTTACGGGCACACGTATGTACTGGGCAAATAACATTTTTTCATATTAAGTAGGTATACCTATGTGTTCATTTCATAAATGTTTCATAGAAGTACAGAATATTACATTCGAAATCAATAGATTCATGTAAGCTTGATGAATTGATCGAGACATCTGGATGATACATAATTCAGAGAACATATTATCAATATAAATTTTTTGAAACATAAATTTTGCTGTCGAATCTTAGATCATGGCAACCCATCGGGTTGATACGATTATTACGTCATACTTTGTGACACAATGTCGTTCTATTTGCAGCCACGCGTATTGCATTTCTCGAAAAAAAAGAGAATAAAAGAAAGAGGTGAACCGCCGAATCCAGCTCGGTTGGGCAGCGTTCGGGAAGCTTCGCGATGTCTTCTCGTCCAATATCCCTCAGTGCCTGAAGACTAAGGTCTTCGAACAGTGCGTGTTACCAGTGATTTCATATGGATCCGAGACTTGGTCTTTTACTATGGGCCTCATAAGAAGGCTCAGAGTCACTCAGCGAGCGATGGAGAGAGCTATGCTCGGAGTTTCTCTGCGTGATCAAATCAGGAATGAGGAGATCCGTAGACGAACCAGAGTCACCGACATAGCTCAACTTATCGCGAAGCTGAAGTGGCAATGGGCGGGGCACATAGCTCGTAGAACCGACGGACGTTGGGGGCCCAAAGTGCTGGACTGGCGACCGCGCACGGGAAAGCGCAGTGTTGGCAGACCTCCGACCAGGTGGAGTGACGACATTAAAAGAGTCGCGGGAAGGCGCTGGATACAGATGGCGCAGGACCGTGTGGGCTGGAAAGCATTGCAGGAGGCCTTTGTCCAGCAGTGGACGTCCGTCGGCTGAAACGAACGTATTGCATTTGAGATGTGAGATCTAAGATCCTTTCTGCAGCATCTCAGACACCCCGTCTCTTCCTCGATGTTGCCAGTGAAATAGCATTAAGAACACTATGCGATTTCCTGGCACTTTAAGCGGTATTGAGTGACCTGCAGTTTAAAAATTTTAAAGTCAATTTCAAATTTAAACGTCATGTATTTTGGGTCTTTAATCCCAATTCGCCGTGAAGCAGAAACACGATTCGATAACTAAAAAAATGTTTTCGATAGCTCCCAAAAGTTGCACCAAAATCTTCATTTTTCTAACTTTTATCGTAAACTAATATGGATGAAAAATATAAGTAATTACAGACCAATAAGTCTCCTACAAGTACTATATAAACTCTTTACCCAGCTTATACTACGAAGAATTTCGAAAACTATTGATAGCAATCAATCAAAAGAGCAAGCAGGCTTCCGAGCGAACTTCTCTACTATAGATCATCTCTTCACATTGACACAAATAATAGAAAAGTATAAAGAATATAATAAGGATCTCTACATCGCTTTCATAGATTACACAAAAGCGTTTGACACTGTATTACACTCAGCTATTTGGAACGCCCTCCTAAAACAAGGCATAGACAATCACTACATTAAATTATTAGTAAAAATTTATAACAACAGCAAAGCACAAATAAAACTGGAAAGGAAAGGAGAAACGTTCCGCATAAATAGAGGAGTCCGTCAAGGTGACCCCATTTCGCCAAAATTATTTATCGCTCTACTGGAAAGCATATTTCAAAATCTAGACTGGGACCACCTTGGTATCAATATTAATGGAGAACATTTGACGCACTTACGATTCGCGGATGATATAGTGATTCTCAGTGAGCATCACAATGACTTACAATTCATGTTAAACACACTGAACCAGGAAAGTAAAAAATGCGGATTAGAGATAAACCCAGAAAAAACCTGTATTATGACTAATGGTAAAGAAATACCTATAACCATCCAAAATAGAGACGTGAAATATGTAGAAGATTTTATTTACCTAGGCCAAATGGTATCCTTCCAAGACTGGGTAGCCAAAGAAGTAGAAAGGAGAATAAGTAAGGCATGGAACAAATACTGGTCCAACAAGGAAATTTTTAAATCAACACTTCCCGTACGTCTGAAAAAGAAAGTAATGGACTCAGTAATATTACCAACGCTTCTATATGGTTGTCAAACCTGGCCTTTTACTAAAGAGATCATTGACAAAATACAGGTATATCAAAGAGCAGCTGAGCGTAGTATGTTGGGGTTGAAATTACAAGACAGAGTAAGGAACAAGGAAATACGGGAAAGAACTAAGGTCATAGACGCAGGGGAGATGGCTTGTCGTCTAAAATGGAAATGGGCGGGACATATATCCCGGACAACAGACGGACGATGGAGCGAGCGTGTTCTGCATTGGTGGCCGCGCAATGCAAAGAGGAAACGAGGACGACCACGACGACGATGGAGTGACGACTTCACGGAACTCCTCGGCGCCACATGGACCAGACTAACTAAAGAAAGAAAGAAGTGGCAAATGATGGAGGAGGCCTACGCCCATAAATGGGTGCCCCATGAAACCACATCATAAAAAAAAAAAAAAAAAAAAAAAAAAAAAAAAAAAAAAAAAAAAAAAGGATTAAATATAGTTGAATTAGTATTTTCTAAATTGTAAAACAAAAATGTAGACACTAAGTAGTTATTTTAGGTTTAAATATAAGAAAAATTGTTTAGTTTTTAAGGTTTTTTGGGAAATAAAAGGCTTATTTATTTATTTATTTAATATGGATGTACTTAATTGTATTTTTTTGTTTTAATGTGTCGGTAGGCAATAAAAAAACCAAAAACGCTCAGAACGGATTTTTAATAAACTGGCTTAGTTTTGTAGAAATTAGGTAAAATGTCCCCAGTCAAAGACACTCAAATCAGCATCCGTCGCCAGCACCATTTCGAAAGCGTAGGTCTTGTTTAGATTTGATTTGATTTTCATAGGGTCATAGACAAGTTTATAGAAAACAGGTTTAAGTGGATGTAGTCCTCAACTATTTCCAGGTCAGTAGCTCCGTTGCGTCCTGATTTCCGTAAAAAGTTTTTGACAGAAGAATTTGGTCGAAGAAGAATTCCTTAGGGTCGTAGACAAATTTATGAAAGACGATTCAAGGTGGATGTAGTCCGCAACTGTTTCCAGGTCAGTAGCTCCGTTGCGTCCTGATTTCCGTAAAAAAGTTTTTGACAGAAGAAGTTGGTCGAACAAGATTTCCTTAGGGTCTTAGACAAGTTTATGGAAGACGAGTCTAGTTGGATGAAGTCCTAAACTGTTTCCAGGTCAGTAGTTCATCTGCATCCTGATTTCCGTAAAAAAGTTTTTGACACAAGAAGTTGGGTGAACAAGATCTTCTTAAGGTCGTAGACAAGTTTATGGAAAAAAATATATGTCTTTGTTTGGTGCGTAACAATTTAGCATGTGATCCATCAATGCAACGAGTGTACAAACGTAACAAATGCGGATGTTGTTTTCATAATAAGCGCATAGCTTTCTAATTTAGCGCGGAATAGCCCGTACCTGGCGGCAGGGGTCCAGGAATAGCCATCAGGAAGGTGTCGGATGAACAACACCCGGTTCTCACTAATACTCAGTAAATACGTCGCTACTCTGTGCCTGTTCTAGATACTGGCAATTTCGAAACAGCCCCTGATTGTGTAAGAGAAACGTATTCATTGCTATCGTAATCGTACACAAATTCTGCCCGCCGATTGGTTACCGGAACAAAAAATTCTTGTTGAAAAACGGACGGCGAAGTCAAATGAAAATCTTTATTTTTCACGTTATAGGCATAAATAATAGGCTCTTAAAAAAAGTCTTAACTCTATCATCAGGTTTAGAAAACAGGTTCACACCGAGAAGAACTGGCAAGAAACTCGGTACTTTCTCTTTTCAAAAATGTAACCATGTACATGTTTCTTAAAAAATATGAAAAATTATTACATAATTTTGGAACGAAGTTCCCTATCGCGCGTTGTGAAAGGGGGCTAGACGGAAAAAAATCATACGAAAAATTGTAACGACACTTTTTGCTATAGTAAGCTATTGTAAGCCGTGCGGCGTGCGGATGTTTCTCTGTCTCTCTCTGTTTCTCTTATAGAAAGCAAGCCAGATATACTTCGTTCCATCCTGGTGTCCCTTGACACCTCTCTAGCTTTTTTAACATATCTCGTGAGTAGATGGAAGCATATCCCCATCACTTCAAAAATTTTTGAATTCATTGAAAAATTCTTTTTTAAGGGGATTTATTGAATTTATTTTTGTCTTTCTCACGGAGATTTGGTAGGTGCGACATGCAGCGTCGCGGAAGAATATAGCAGAAAAACGACGTTTTACCTAATTACTCAAAAACTAAGCCAGTTATCAAAAATCTGTTCTAAGCGTTTTAGGATATTATTATTACCGATACATTAAAGCAAAAATTACAATTACATCCATTGTAGTTTCCGATAAAATATAGAAAAACTGAGATTTTGGAGCAACTTTTGGGAGAACTTTCTATCGAGAAAATTTTATCCAATCGTGTTTCTGCTTCTAAGCGATTTTAGATTAAAGACCCAAAATACATGACGTGTAAATTTGAAAGTAATTGTCTTTATAGTTTTTGCATAAAACTTCATTCAAAATCACCTAAATACGGCTTGTAGGCCGTTAATACATTTGCTCAAAAAGTTGACATTTCCATGTGTGTTTAGCGTGCGCAAAGTTATTCTTTTCCGCACTAGTGTTTTTAAGTTGACATTTCCATGTGTGTTTAGCGTGCGCAAAGTTATTATTTTAGTGTTCCTTCTACGCGGCACCGGAGCGGGCGCACCAGGAGCGCATGAACACGAGCACGGTACGCAAGCACAGAGCAGGCAAACACGTAAAACCAATATTTTTATTCGCAAATGTATTAAAAAACGTCGTTCAATGCACGTGCGGAATTGTCATTTCTACTTGTCCCTATAGTTGACCCGCGCCTTCGCCTTGGGTTAACAAACCGGGATTCGTAAAGAAATTACAATCTTTCCGCACTTACATTGAAATTATGTAATGGTCCCGTTTATCCTTTGGGTATACGGAACTGAAAAAACAGAAAAAGGAAGCTTCTGTAGTTTTCGCGATGAAACTCAAAACGCTCGAGTCTGGCTCGCACTTGGCCGTTTTTTTCCAGTCATTTACCTGAAGCTGACGTCATGAAGATACTTCGCCAACACCTCAATCAATCGCCAATCTTTATAGTTTAAAACTAAACAGTAACGCGACCGAAATCCTCTTTGTTTGGAATTTTTCCTAACTTTCCACAGAGAGAGCTAGGCTATAAAACTAGCGAATTAGCATTCTATTTTTATAACTTACTCATAAACTACTTATCTTGGTGGGGCTTTTTATGATAGTAAGTATATAAAAGTGCACAAGGCACATAATTTTGAAGTCAGTCAGTTTTAAGCTATTGCATAGCTTCTATCGCGGGCCTTTATCGTGGAGACCGAATCCAGAAATTCCGTAACGAAAATAACCTAACACCCCCCCCACTCCGACCGGCACAGCGATCATACATTTTATTTTTATTTAAAAACCATAAACCGAAAAGTGTCATTTTTAGCGTTTTTCGATAAATTAATTAAACGAGAAATTTCAATCCAAGATATTTTGTTATTTCTGAATTATAGTAATTTAATTCAATTAATATTCAATGTCACTGGTTATTTACTATTTTAATAAGTTGTATATTTATTTTACTATAATTTTTTTTGTAATACCATTTTCCGCGCAAAATTGCGTCAGTGGGAACGAATTTCTTTTTAGTATGGAGTGAATCGCGAGGCACGGTGTGGCCGCATGACCGCTCTTAATAGTAAAAAGTTTTAAAAATACATCTTTATTTAACCAGATAAGTTTATATACCTACACTGAGAACCCTTTATCGTAGTGACGATGATTGCTTATCAATCTTAGATTAACTATGGCAAAATGTGTTACTTAAAATAATAAAAGTCATATGTAAATACAAGTATGGCAAAGAATCCTGGAATCATCCTCCGAAAGCAATTGCCGAGTTTCTGCCCGTTATTCTCATTGCAACACTGCTTTCCAAACGTGGCGGTAAAGTCTGGTGTCTGTAGTTAGTGTTAAAGTACCGTAATCGCGCGTTTACTAGCCACACATCCAATTAATAACTAAATCAATGGTTGTATATAAAACAAGAAGACGCATAGCAGATCTTTCAACACGGAAAGTCTATTTTATCCCAAAAACTTAAATATTTATACCAAACTAATAGTTGTTTACATTAAACACTATACAAATGTTTATATTGAACACCTCTAATGTTTACATCGAAAGCGGAAAATAAGCATTCGCAGATGAAAGATTTTTTAAACGAAATTAGGCAGCTTGATCTATTGAGGATAATTTAGGTACATTGTTGCTAAAGTCGTACAGTATTTAAATTGTGAAAATTCAAGCGTTCCTTTACTATGTACTTTCCACCATAATGCAAGACGTCTATAGCGGCATCCTTAAAGGGATTTATTGAATTTATTTTCGTCTTTCTCACTCTCAAGGATACTTTGGTAGGTGCGACATGCAGCGTCGCGGAAGAATATAACAGAAAAACGACCTTTTACCTAATTACTCAAATGCTAAGCCAATGATCAAAAAATATCTGTTTCCAAGTGTTTTTGGATATTATTATTACCGATACATTAAAACAAAATTACAATTACATCCATTGTATTTTCCAAAAAATTAGAAAAACTGAGATTTTGGAGCCACTTTTGGGTGAATTTCCCATCGAGAAAATTTTATCCAATCGTGTTTCTGTTTCTAAGCGAATAAAGACCCAAAATACATGACGTTTGAGTTTGAAAGTAATTGTCTATAAATTTTTAAATAAAACTTCATTTAAAATCGCTTAACTACGGCTTCTACGGCGTTCAATGTGGTTGACATCCAACAAACTCACACGAAACGTTTTTTTCCACGTTTCTGATACGAACCGCTAAGGTGTGGAACACCATTCCAGCTTCCGTGTTCCCAGCCAAGTACAATCTGGGTGCCTTCAAGAGAAGCGTGAATTTCATTTTCTAGGCAAGCGCGCTCCATCCTAGACCTCATCAATTCTGTCCATCAAACATGATTGTAGTCAAGCTCAAGCCTATCATTTATAAAAAAAAAAAACATTGCAATGCTAAGTTTTCGAACGACCTCGTCCCGTCAATGTTTAGTGTAAAAAAACTTGATTTGTAGGATTTTTACATCCAACTGCTGACATGTTTTAAACATTAAGCGCCACGGGAAAATTAATTCATACATATACGCGTTGAAAAATCGATCTCCCACTCCTTTTCCGTCACGTAATCCCTGATTTTCATACATGACGTAATCTTGACTATTGTTGCTGGAAAATCGGAATTCCTAATCAGTGTCGGCGCACACTTTATTGGATTACGTAATTTTGCCATATGTACATCATTCAATGCATGTCCCTATAGACATTGCTCCGAGCTATAGACCATGCCGTTTTTGTTTTCAAAATTCAAAACAAAAGAGCAAGAACCGTGCTTTGAGGGTTCCGCAACCAAAGGGTAACAACGGAACCCTATTACTGTAACTTCGACGTCCGTCAGTCTGTCACCAGGCTGTATCTCTTGAACCGTGATAGTTACTTACACATTTGAAATTTTCACAGATGATGTTCTTCCGTTGCCGCTGTAACAACAAGTACTAAAAAATGGAATAAAAGGGTTAAGGGGATTTATTGAGTTTATTTTTGTCTTTCTCACTCTTACGGATACGTTGGCAGGTGAGGCATGCAGCGTCGCGGAAGAATATTATAACAGAAAAACGACCTTTTACCTAATTACTCAAAAACTAAGCCAGTTATCGAAAATTTGTTTCTAAGCGCTTTTGGATATTATTATTACCGACACGTTAAAACAAAAATTCCGACAAAAATTAGAAAAACTGAGATTTTGGAGCAACTTTTGGGAGAACTTTCTATCAAGAAAATTTTATCCAATTGTGTTTATTCTAAGCGATTCTAAGCGATTTTAGATTAAAGACCCAAAATACGTGTAAATTTGAAAGTAATTGTCTTTATAGTTTTTAAATAAAACCTTATTCAAAATCGCTTAAAACGGCTTTTACGCCGTTAACATTTCGAAAAAAATTGATATCTATTTTTCAGTCGGGCGAATAAATTGTCATGTTTTTCTATCAGAAACTTCAGAACCGAAATTCTTAAATTAATTAGTGCAAAGCGGTTTTCCACATTCGTGCCTCGGAGAGCTCGTTTAAATAACTAAACATTTACAAAAGGAAACAAACTACGCACTTACATATATCCAACTATATTTAATTTTATAATGTGATCACGCGAAAAAATCACGCGGCGGAAGTCCTATGTAAATTTCATGAGTTTGTATACTATCATGACTTTGACTTTGTAATCTTAGATACTTATTATAAAGAGATAAAGTTTGTGTGTTGGTGAGTTTGTGACGTTGTAAGGGGTAATCTCTGGATCTACTGAACCGATTTTCAAAATTATTTTACCAATAGAAAGCTACGTTATTGTGGAGTGTCATAGGCTATAATAATTTTCAAAATTAATTACGCATAATTACTTAAACTTGAATAATGTAATCCAAGTCGTAAAGAAAATTGCTTTCATCGGAAACTATTGAAGATAGAACAAAACAATATTTGTGCCCTTTACTCTATACAGTTTAAACAAAATATATCTTCAAAGATATAAGCAATATAAAAAAGTGCGGTGCGCGCCGCCGCATTATATAGGCAGTAGGTATCTATCCGATTGCATCTGTTAACTGTTTGAATTTTATATCAAAATATAGGTTATTTTATAACAAACACGATGGTATAGCATTGCCTGTCATTACTTTCTTAATGCATGATTTTTTTTAATTAATTAATTTAAAATAGCCTGGTCAAGATTTTGATTAGCAAGCTGTTATAGGCGTGCTGTCATAATAAATATGTTTTATCAAGTTAACAACTCGGTGAAGTTCGATGTAGGTACGGCTCTTAGACCAGTAGGTACCAAAGTAAATAATTAAAAATAAATTTATTTTGAAATAGTCATTTCGTACTGAAAACTTTTTGATTTAAAACTGAATTTTGATGTTCTCACCAATTGGCTTTTCTGGCTTCTGCGTCACCATCTCGGTACTCTATACATAAATAAATAGTTGCCACAAATAAATAAATAATGGTACGGAACCCTTCGTGCGCGAATCCGACTCGCCCCTGGCCGATTAATTATTTAAGATAAGGAATTCTAAATAATTACACTCTTTTTCCTTATAAGATTTTCCTTAGGTATACGAATAAAGTTCAGACGTTTAAAACAGTTGGTGCCTAGCAAGAGTTGTCAAGGCTCTAGAATACACGAGGAGTGGAAAAAAAATGCAAAGCACGACCTGAATCGATCGGCGATTGTCATTGAATTTCAGAACGTCGAATTTAAATGCGTCCAGATTTTCACACTCGAAAAATCGATTTATTGAAATTCGGAATTATGTTTAAAATTTCAAAGTGACCTTTTTATTGTCACTAGCTCATACGCCTCATCTTTGCTTGGGTGTTCCTGTAAGAATTTGAAATTATTACGATATACTAAATTTATTTTTGGCCTTATTTATTTATTGGGACGAAGTTTTGGAACGAAGTTCCTTATCGTGCGTTGCGAAAGGGGGCTAGACGGTAAAAATTAAGACGAAAAGTTGTAACGACACTTTTTGCTATAGTAAGCTATTGTAAGTCGTGCGGCGTGCGCGTGTTTCTCTGTCTGTCACTCTCTCTCTCTCTCTTGTATTATAGGAAAGGACTAATTAATCGAAAGGAACTTCGTTCCATCCGGGTGTCCTTGACACCTCTCAAGTTTTATTTTTATTAATTTATTAAAAAGAAAAACATAGTATATGCATACGATATATATGCATACAACACTACATGAAAATATGAACTGTAAGTGCACTCTTATAATACGTTGGTGGATGAAGGAATATTATAACAGATAAACGACGTTTTATTTAATTACTAAAAAACTAAGGCAGTTATCAAAAGTTTGTTCTTAGTGTTTTTGGATATCATTATTACCGACACATTAAAGCAAAAATCCGATAAAAATTGAGATTTTGGAGCAACTTTTGGAGAGAATTTCCCATCGAGAAAATTTTATCCAATCGTGTTTCTGCTAAGCCTACTTTTTACAGCAGCAATTTAAAATAAACCAGAGACAAAAGACTGAATAACTCACTTGGGTTTTATAGGTATGAGCGGTTGCGAAAATCGTGGAGTTTATTTACCTTTACAAATATTGGGGTTTTTCAAACGACTTCGTCTGCTCATCTTTCTTTTAACCCGTATTTATTACAATATGCTTATGATAATGCCTGTCTCTACTACCTACTTGCTTCTCGAAATATGTCTATCATAAATATTTTTATGGATCCGAGACTTGGGCTTTTACTATGGGCCTCATAAGAAGGCTCAGAGTCACTCAGCGAGCGATGGAGAGAGCTATGCGCGGAGTTTCTCTGCGTGATCAAATCAGAAATGAGGAGATCCGTAGACGAACCAGAGTCACCGACATAGCTCAACGCATCGCGAAGCTGAAGTGGCAATGGGCGGGACACATAGCTCGTAGAACCGACGGACGTTGGGGACCCAAAGTGCTGGAATGGCGACCCCGCAGGCCGCACGGGAAAGCGCAGTATTGGCAGACCTACGACCAGATGGACTGAACATTAAAAGAGTCGCGGGGAGGCGCTAGATACAAATGGCGCAGGACCGTGCGGGCTGGAAAGCATTGCAGGAGGCCTTTGTCCAGCAGTAGATGTCCGTCGGCTGAAACGAACGAACGAACGAACGAAATTTTTTTCATCATACATACTTACCTATTTGATAAACAAAAGGAATTGACCAAACGTGGTATCTAGTTTACTCATGCACCAAAACCAAAATAGTCTAGGAGAATTTATTCTGTTTACTAATTTATATTATAGTGTTTACTAATTTATATTTTTGTTACAGTGTTTTACACACGAGGTTTTTTAATGTGTCTCGAAATTATCGTGTCAGCGGTAGTTGCTCCCATAGCTCAATTGGCAGAGCACCCAGCCGCGATAGCTGGGGGATACGGATTCAAGTCCCGTTGCCAGCGATAATTTTGATACACTATAAATACTTAATTTATAAAAAATAGTGTTTTTTAAGTACCATAGGTATAAGGAATTTGTAAGCTGCGCTGTGAATTCAAAATAACGCCCTCGAGGAACAAAATTTCACTTTGGTCCCTAGTGACAGAAATAACTATTTCTACTGCGCAATTTGTTTGACACCTCAGACTCTGATAACGAAAATGATGAAACTTATCTTCACCTATCTACTATCAAGTCCATAAGTAATATGATAACGAAGTTTAGTAAGTAAGTTATATGATAAGTCAAATCTCTATAGCCAAGTCAGAAAGCCAAGCAGGGCGATCGGCTAAAAATGTATATAAATATAATTTCTTCCAAGTATCTGATACGAACCGCTAAGGTATGGAACACCCTTCCAGCTTCCGTGTTCCCAGCCAAGTACAATCTGGGTGCCTTCAAGAGAAGAGTGAATAGGCATTTTCTAGGTTAGTCGCTCCATCCTAGACCGCATCATATCTGTCCATCAGACATGATTGTAGTCAAGCGCAAGCCTATCTCTAGTAAAAAAAAAGGTTTATGCAAACATTTGTTATGTTACTAGGGGCATAAAATTGTAATTTCATGACCATTTACAGGTTAGGGGTTAATCATTATCATATTAGTGTATTTTCATATCATTAAAACATTATTGTTGCTACTTACAGTAGCATTAGATACGGACTTTCTAGGTAAGGAATGTCGATAGATACTTAGATTCATTTATTTGCATTTAACACAGTTACATGTACCTATAGCTATCTCGTACAAAAACATTACAACCAAAAAGTTGTTACAATTTCTGGAATTTTACAAAATAAACAAACAAAATCACTAGGCAACAGCCATAATAACAAAAAAGTAGGTACCTACATTAACATTATCTTTTGTGATTAAGAGGATTTTTTGAATTTATTTTTGTCTTTCTCACTCTCACGGATACGTTGGTACTTGGTAGGTGCGACTGCAGCGTCGCGGAAGAATATAACAGAAAATCGACCTAATTACTAAGCCAGTTATCAAAAATCTGTTTCTAAGCATTTTTGAATATTATTATTATCGACACATTAAAACAAAAATTAGTATTACATCCATTGTAGTTTCCGCCAAAAATTAAAAAAAACTGAGATTTTTGAGCAACTTTTGGGAGAACTTTCTATCGAAAAAGTTTTATCCAATCGTGTTTCTGCTTCTAAGCGATTTTAGATTAAAGACCCGAAATACATGACGTTTACATTTGAACGTAATTGTCCTTATAGTTTTTAATTAAAACTTCACCGCTTCTACGCCGTTAATGATAACTATTTCAGAAAGCATGTAGCACTCTGCAAGGTTAATTTTTTTTGTTTATTTATGTAACCTATGCTAAAAATTATCTTCCTGTTGCCTAACGATAACAATATTTTTGTTCCACATTCATAATAAGATAAAGGTCTTATAAACAAACTGTTTTGACACCAGTAAACTGGCGACATTTTTTCGTGCAGTCCGCCAGGTCCTGAGTATATGTCTATCGTCGCCAGTCTCAGACCACAGGCGCGCCGGCTAACGAGTCGCGATTGGTGAATCACGAAGCGTTGATCAATTGATCGTTTATCATTCGTTTATCAGCTTGCATTTTGTCATTATGCAGTTCCGAATGCGGTTGCTAACTGACGATGTTGCTAAGGGACCAACACAATATCTCTATCGAACTTTCTCGAACGTTTTTAGGGTTCCGTACCCAAAGGGTTAAAAAAGGACCATATTAGGATATCTATAAAATACAAGTAAAATTATTAAAACCATCGCTCCGAACCACATTAAAATTAATGTATTTAAAAACTGTAATTGTTTAAGTGTAGATCACCGATAAGAAACCTCAGGATATGGGCATCCGAACGATTTGCGTAAACTTTTTCGTACACGCAAACAGTAGCGCCATTTGTCAAAATTCTATAGGTGACTATTGAGCGAACTACATGGTGACAAAACGAACAAATTTCTCGAACGATTCCGCATTGAATTTATTTTTGTCATTCTCACGCTTACAATACGTCGGTGGGTGCGACATACAAAAATTACAAAAATTAATTACCTACGTCCATTGTAGTTTCCCATAAAAATTAGAAAAATGAGATTTTGGAGAGAACTTTCTATCGAGAAAATTTTATCCAATCGTGGTTCTTCTTCTAAGCGATTTTAGATTAAAGACCCAAAATACATGACGTTTGATTTTGAAAGTAATTGTCTTTATAGTTTTTAAAAAATAAAAATTCACGGTTTCTACGCCGTTAATGATAACTAAGTATTTCAGAAAGCACTCCAAGGTTAAATTTTTTTGTTTATTTATGTAACCTATGCTAAAAATTATCTTCCTGTTGCCGATAATAATATTTTTGCTCCACATTCATAATAAGAATGATACAGATTTAGTCTAAACAAAAATACCTATGTACTATCTATTTACAAAATTTAAGTGATGCGTAAGTATAAATAAGGTAGCCAACTTTGCAATAAGTGAATGCGGGACACACCCACCCCTATACACAACAAGACTGAGGATTTGTTGGAATTTTTGGGTTAGAAACTAACAACATTAGAAAAAAGATTCCGACGAATTGAGAACCTCCTCCTTTTTTTTTTGAAGTCGGTTAAAAAGTCATATTTTTCACATGAGTGGCATTTTTTACTAGTTCTGGATTTTAGTTCATGAATGTCCAAAATGTTTTCACAATTGCCCATATAAGCATTTATTTCAATTTAATGTTTCTACTTTTAATGAGGACTTTTTGGATGTCCATAACCTATTCATTAATTAAGGAAAATACTCGTTCTGTAGGAGCGTTTGTTCCTTTGCTCCCTGGTAACGTCGGTTAATAACCGACGGCTAATAGCTTGGCCCGGTGGATAGGTGACGTTTCTTCGCGTGTCCCTCTGAGTCCCAGCAGAGGGCACAGTGTCGAAACGTCTACACCTACCCCGGAGGAGGAAGAAAACCTCATTAAAAAATTACAGGCGGGGGCGGAAATGCCCACAAGTCCCTTCGGGGCACAACGAGGAAGGCAACTTCGTAAAAAAATTACCGAAGTGGGCGGGAACGCCCGTCGAGAGGGATAAATACGGCGGTACATCCCTCTCGCAGACGACGCACCGGTTGCTGGAGGACGAACACCTTTATTCGGCTTCCGTGTGCGCCGGCCTGCGGCTGACGGACGTAAGGGGCTATGGCGTCCGTTGCCCGAACTTCATCAACAGGCCGAGGAGGTGGCACGCCGCACCGCCGCACGACGGAGGGGTATGCGTTAGGCATTTCCTGTCATTAAAAAAAAGCGTTTGTTGCTTGCAAGCAGAAGGTCTTGGACGATGGGTTTTTTGATGGGTGGTTTATTGATGCTGAACACTTTCATGCGAGCGAGACGATGCGAAACGAGGCATGCGGGACGCCTTAGACAATTTTCGGGACTATTTTACGAAATATTACAATGCGGGATTTCAACTGTCATTACGGGACGGTCCCGTAGAATGCGGGACGGTTGGCCGCCTTACGTATAAATAACACGTTTATCGCATGCTAATCGAATAAATACCTACGATAATATTTTTCGATCTTTTTGAACTGTTTTATCTTGAATCTATTAATAAAACAATAAAACAAACCAAGAGAAAGTTCCTGTATGCTACGACGCAGAATACCTACTGAAAACTTGAAGAGATTCTTAATGAAGATAAAGAATAGGGACAAACCTCCACCACCCATGGCCCAATCAACCTCGCGGTTATGGGGGCCGAAACGCGGGAGAGCGCCCGTTCGGTACTTGCTTTTGGCGTGTTCCCGGGGCGCCTTCTTGACTCCCTACAAGTTGTTTCCTCTCGCTCCTTGTCCCTATGAACTCATTCTCCCCATTCTGGGGCAGGACGATACAAAATACGGACTCGCCTCGCGCCGTCGCTGTCCGCAGCATAAATTCTCTGTGTCACGCCGCTTCGCCTCTTATGCCACGCGTGCGCGAACTCCCGTAGCTTTCCGAAGTTGGCCGCCGAACCCACGAGATCCTGAAAATAAACTGGGGCAGAAACTTCGCGAACGATCCCGTCCAGCAGCAAGCACCGCAGGTCCTCGTATAAGGAGCACTCCCACAAGACATGGTGGAGGTTCTCCTCCGCCAGTCCGCAGAAGCACTCGCCACTCTCGACCAGACACATAATGCAGGCGCTTCCGAAAGCGACCGAACCGACCGATCGAAGATAAAGAAGAAAGTATTTTCAGAAACTTCCACAGATTATCTGAGAGAAACCGGGAAAGAAACAGTGAGCTTTGTTTTGAATGAATGAATGATATTTTATTCATGAAAATGTACGTTACAATAAGATCTTAAATAAATGCTTACAACCGATTACATTTTACCAATAATATTGGTGTATGAATATTAAATTCTTAAAAACAATAAAGACAGCGAGAACATAGACATAAAATAGCAAAATTATATATATTTAAAAAAAAACCGGCCAAGTGCAAGTCGGACTCGCGCACCGAGGGTGCCATACTATTAAAAGAACACAGAAATGGTAATAATACGGCAGTAAAAGAAGTAAAACGTTAAGAGAAACCCTTTTTTCATGAATTTACGCGTATAAATTACACGTATTGGCGAACCGCAAACCTAACTTTGTTTTTGGCGCTTTATTGTTACTATAATAAAAAGTATACTAGTAAGAGAGATTATTGTATTTTTCCTGTAAAATATACTTACGTCTATTCCTATTGACCGTAATTATTTCAGATTTTTTGAACTATAAACTTCGGAGATAAGGGGGGGAACAGTATTTTTTTAACAGTTTGCCCAACAAATCAAAAACTATCAATACAAAAATAAATAAAAATCTGTTTTAGAATATACAAGTACTTAACGCCCTTTCTTATGATACCCCACTCAATATTGTTATTTCATTTTGAAATTTCAACACTCCGGCTTCCCCCTCGCCCCTTTTAAATAGAAATAAATACGATTTTCAAATTTTTATGATTGCAATGACGTTAGGTCACTATTTCCTAAAATTATTCCAAATTTCAACTCGATAGCTTTAATAGTTACTGGAATAATCGAGTGTGACAGATGGACGGAGAAAGTCTGACCATCAGATTAACCCTTTAAAAACCAGGAAAATTGGAATAGTACATTCCACCAAAGGTGCGAATGTAATATTTATGGATGAACGTGTAAATAGGCACACATACTTGGCCGGCCCGCAATTTCGATTTAATTGATTTAATTTGATTTATTTATTCAAAGCACCACCAACAGAATCACAATATAATATTACATTGATATATAAATATAACTTAGGTACTACATTTACATATGATTCGACTTATAGGTAGCTACAACATGCTTAGTACTTAAATAATTAAATAGATGTATCTCGAAGAAGCAAAATAATGCTCCCAAGCATGTTTGAGAAGGGTTGCAATTATTATCTGTGATCTAGGTATGCGTAGAAATAGATTATAGAAATAACTGCTAACGCCATCTATCAAAAGCGTTAAGCAACTTTTTTTTACTGTATACAACTTGACTGCGATCTCACCTCATCGAAATGATAACGCAGCCTAATATGTCATCGTACTAACTTGGCAGGGTAAGTAGATTTTACCCCAACTATTTCTACAAGCATCGCACCGGAACGCTAAATCGGTTGGCGGCGTCTTTGCTGGTAGGGTGGTAACGGCTAAAGCCTCCCACCAGACCAGACCTGAGCCAATTTAGAAATTATAAAATTCCAAAGTGGCCCGTGGCGGGAATCGAACCCGCGACCTCCCACACGAATCCGAGCGCGCCGCCACTGTACCAGGAAAATCGTCAAAAATGAATAAGTATAATATAAAAAATCATAAATAGGTATATTATCGTAGGTATATTGTCGAACAACAAGTCGACAAATCTTTCCCGCATCGATATAACCCGTGATCCCAGTGAATTAATAAGCGCCAATTGCGTGCGTTTTTAGGGTTCCATTCCAAAATGGTAAAAATGGAACCCTTATGATGAGACTTTCTCCGTCCGTCCGTCCGTCTGTCACACTCTATTATTTCAGTAACTATTAAAGCTATCGAATTGCAATTTGGAATAGTTTCAGGAAATAGTGACCCAACGTCGTTGCAATCATAAAAATTTGAAGAATTTGATTTTTATTTCTATATAATAGGGACTCTAAAACCAGGGCGTTGAAATTTCAAAATGAAATAGCAATATTGATTGGGGTATCATAAGAAAGGGTGTTATGTTACTTGCATATTCTAAAACAGATTTTTATTTATTTTTGTACTTGATAGTTTTTGATTTGTTGAGCAAACTGTCAAAAAAAAATCCGTCTCCCCCTTGTCTCCGAAGTTTATCGTTCAAAAAATCTGAAAAAATTACGGTTATTAGGAATAAACGTATATTTTACAGGAAAAATAAAATCAACTCTCTTACTAGTATACTTTTTTGATAATAACAAAAAAGCGCTAAAAACAAAGTTAGGTGTATTTACTTATTTACTTTATTTAATTAGTACACCCCTTCCGCTTTCTTTAATCTTTATAATATCCTCTACCCTAAGGTTGCCTGGAAGAGATCGCTATTTTAGCGATAAGGCCGCCTATTGTACATGCTGTACTTGCTATATTATGTCTATTGTTTTTGTTTTGGTTTACAATAAAGCATATTTTACTTTTACTTTTACTTTAGGTTTGCGGTTTGCCAACAAAAGTACCTACGTGTAAATTATACTTGTAAATTCATGAACAAGTGATTTTTTTTACGTTTTACTTCTTTAATAGTATGGAACCCTCGGTGCGCGAGTCCGACTCGCGCTTGGCCGTTTTTTTTTTTAATTCAGAATTTAAGAACTTCGAAGACTATATAAATGCGGCAATACTTTGCCGAATGCCGGCACATTAGTACAGTACTCCAGTCCAACTCAAGTCCATTGCTCCTGAGTCGCGACCAAATTAAAAACTGCGTTCGATTTTTTTAAATTCGGAACTAACCACAGAACGTAGAAGCTTCGTTAGTTACGTCGAAAAAAAAAAGAACTGTGATTTTGAATCACGTATTCTTTTTTTTTAAAGTTAGTCTTCGATTACGCGGACCGTGTTTTTTAATTTTTTTTAATTATACACAGTAAAGATATTATCGCGCGTGATAAAACATTCGCGGATAATTTTTAAAAGGTAAGGATGTAATGCCAATTAATAGACTAATATAATATTATTATTTAAAAAAAAAAAACTTTTATTGTTCAATGCTTGCTCGCAATAATGAAAAAGAAGATGATGCAATCGGAACTGTCTATTACCTATTATACTCTTTCCATAATTTGTGTATTTCCTCCTTCACACATGAAACAGATATAGCAATAGCGAAGGACAAGAAAGAGACCACGTTACCTTTATCTCTCTCTGGTCCCTCGCTATTGCTATATCTGTTTCATGTGATTTCATATGTCAAAGAGAGAATAAACGAATGAGTTATAGATGGTCACTTTTATTTTTATCTCTATTCTCGACTGTTTTGTAGAAAAAATAAAGTAAAAAGTAAAAGTAAAATATGCTTTATTGTACACCAAAACAAAAACAATAGACACAACAAATACAAAAACAGCATGTACAATAGGCGGCCTTATCGCTAAAATAGCGATCTCTTCCAGGCAACCTTAGGGCCAAAAAAATAGCCAGGTATGTCATATTTACTAAGAGAAAGTCAAGAAGTTATAGTGAAATTTTATTTATCTTTGTATTAATTGGGTACCTATTTGACTCGAATTTTTCTTATCACTTTATTATAAACTCGGATAGTGATAAAAATAACGAAGCACTGAAGAAATTCATTAAATCGACCAAATAACAAAAAAGTTAGAAGCATTTAAATATTTCTGATTAGACAGAGATAGCGATATTGAATTGTGACATCACATTTCGACGACGGATTCATACAAATTTTCCTTTTGCGAGAAATGGAAGGGAACCTATATCTTTGTTGGATTTTAATTTTTTTTCAGCGTTTCATTATTTTTATCCTAGTTTATAATGTAAAAATATTTATCAAATTCGAAAGTAGGTAAGTATTTTAAGCACTTAATTTTTTGTAGAACTAGTTTACTTATAACATAATTATTATTATAAATGTTAAAAATTACCCACGTGATATTATCTTTTGTATTGAAAGAATAGTAGATATAGAGCTTGCATACAGTAGAATTAAGTTACTGAATTCATAGTTTAATGTTATGTTTAATTCTTCAAATTGGTCAAGCCATTTCGGAGGGATTTGGTCACAAACTCTGTGACATGAGAATTTCATTTAATAGATAAGAGTAGGCAATTAAGCATACTATCAAAGGATTTTCAATTAAAAATTACCCTCAAACTAAAACTAAATTTTTCCTTGTTTCAGATACCGCTACCCAAGAATCTCAGCCGTCCAAAATGTATTACTTAGTTCTCATCCTCGCCACCGCAGCGCTGGCTGGCGGCGCCACCGTCGACAGGCATCAGGGACTTCTGGAAAACGACAACCACATAGAAGCTAACTGTAAGACCCACCCTATTGGCTATTACTACCCTACTTGAGATAAAAACACTTTAACTCATAGTTACATGAATTGTATTTTGACCAATGACATTAAATATAAAACCTACCTATATGAAATATTCCGCGCTCGCTTCGCTCATTTAACGGCGTGGAAGCCGTATTTAAGCGATTTTGAATGAAGTTTTATTTAAAAACTATAAAGACAATTACTTTCAAATTCAAACGTCATGTATTTTGGGTCTTTAATCTAAAATCTCTTAGAAGCAGAAACACGATAGGATAAAATTTTCTCCATAGAAAGTTCTCCCACAAGTTGCTCAGAAATCTCAGTTTTTCTAATTTTTATCGGAAACTACAATGAATGTCACTGTAATTTTTGTTTCAATGTGCCGGTAATAATAATATCCAAAATTGCTTACAAACAGATTTTTGATAACTGGCTTAGTTTTTGAGTAATTAGGTAAAAGGTGGTTTTTCTGTTATATTCTTCCACGACGCTGCATGTTGCATCTACCAACGTATCCGTGAGAGTGAGAAAGACAAAAATAATAATAGTAACAATAAATCGTCTTAAAAAAACGCACGTGTCGTGAAATAAGTTGAAAATAAGTTCATCTACCGCCCAGTAGATAGCGCTGTACGCTGCTAACAACTTTCTCATACCAATCGTACAGTTTTGTACTTAACATCCTCCTCTCCAGCACCCGCGACCAGGTCTAGGGGGTTCGTCAGACTGACGCGCAAGCCCGAGCCACGCGTCGCTCACACTCCCGGCACTACGCTGGAACTGACGTGTGAAGCCGCCACCTCGTCCGCGCCCTCTGTGCTCTGGTTCAAGAACGACGAGCCGGTCTATGAGGTAAGAGAGCTATACTCTATGTTCAGCCATAGTCGAACGACTGTAACTTAGATTTAAGAAAATAATTATAAGTAGGAAATTTAAGTTAGAATAATATTACTAGTTAGCTCATAAGCTAGATCGTAGTAGTTAGTAGGTTCATAGTTTCTTAGAAGTAAAAACAAACTAGTAGTGAATAAAACAAGACTAGTAGAGAAAATAAATAAATCATTTTAAGGCAATGGGATACGCTTTTACAACAAACTTCCTAATGAGATGTTAAACTTATCCCTCAATAAGTTCAAAGTCGCTGTAAAACGAAAGCTCGTTAATAAAGCTTACTATAGTATTAAATTAAGGATTATTTACATGAATCAAATCCTTGGGAGTGAATGAACTGCTGTATTAAAATTACTAGCTCAACTAGTTTTTAAGAGCAAATTTGTGAAACCGAAAACAAAACCCGGCTGTGTTTGTTGTGGGCTTCTTCTCAGTGCAGGGCGCGTTGGAACCCTCGTAAACTTAGTTTTAAGTCGATTTGTAGTTATCACCGTACATAATATGTAACAAATATTGTTGACGTTTTACAAGTGCCTTGTAAGTTAGGCCTATGTGAAATAAATATATTTTGACTTTGACTTTTGACTAAAGTTACCATTTGGCAATGGTACTTTTAGTAAGGGGCAAAAAAGCCATAGTCATGGTGGCTTCAGATGCAGAAAAACAAGTACAGGAATGGCCTTCCCGGGGAACACCAGGACGCCCACCATAGATGAGATTACAACCAAGAGTAACTTGTACCTATGTATTAAAAAGAAAACATTTAAAAAAATTCATACATGCAAATACTTTTTTCTTCAGCGTTTATAGATATTTCAAACCACATCACAATTTTCATTTGATGCATGCCTAAGCTAAGAAGTTTCACAAAGTGAGGCGCGTCACTGTGGATTGAAATATAATATTTAGTTCTAACTCCTGCGGGGCTAGACAAAGTCACAAGCGTTCGGCGATAACGCTAGTCGACAAAAATGTATGGACAAAACAAATGCCGGTAGAAAAACCACGATAATAATTACTAAACACGCTGTGTTTGATATTGTCGGCTGTCAATTGTCAAGCGAAGTACGCTAAAGTTATCTACAAGGTCCGCGAGAACGCCAACGAGCGTTCAAGTTAGCGTAGTTAATTATTCAAACACAGCGTGTTTAGTAATTATTATCGTGGTTTTTCTAGTGTACAGTCATTTGTTTTGTCCATACATTTTTGTCGACTAGCGTTAACGCCAAACGCTTGTGACTTTGTCTAGCCCCGCTGGAGTGGAACTTCAAACTCTCTGAAAACATTGCTTTGTAGCGGTTTTTGATAGCTGACGATAGATGGCGTAACTAGCGCAATAGCACACGCTTGCGGAATTTTCGACGAGCGTTCTATAAGACAAGTGCTGACGTCACACGCTTGGATCACAAGCGGTCCCCTGCCTGGAGGGACGACCTCCCTGGTCCGTGGCGCAGTGGCGGCGCGCTCGGATTCGAGTGGGAGCTCACGGGTTCGATTCCCGCCACGGGTCACTTTGGAATTTTATAATATCTAAATTGGCTCTGGGGGCCTACCACCAACGCTTAAAGTAATATTATTGTAATATTGTTTTGACATTTTCATACAATGTCTGTGAAATGTCAAAACAATATTACAATAATATTACTTTAAGCGTTGGTGGTAGGTCCCCTGGTCTGGTCTGGTGGGCTTCGGCTACCGCCAAAGACGCACCGCCAAGCGATTTAGCGTTCCGGTGCGATGCTTGTAGAAACCGTTGGGGTAAAACTTACCCTTCCAAGTTAGTACGATAACATTTTAGGCTGCATCATCACTTACCATCAGGTGAGATCGCAGTCAATTACTAACTTGTGTAGAGTAAAGACAAAAAAAGGAGAAATTTCCCTATTGCCTCAAGATCGGCATGATTAAACTGGGATCTTTCGTTCCAGTACAAGAACCAGGAAATGAATAGCCTCCCGGAAGTGTTCGCGACGATATCTACCACACTGCTGGTTTCGCAGACCACCGGCCCGACGAGGTATATGTGTCTTGTACAGGCCGGTGCCAAAACAGCCCGGGCCTCCACCGTTGTCTACAGCGTTGGTAAGTTCCTTTTAACCAATCCAATATTACTGGTAGGACATATAGATAGATAGATAGATAGAAAATTCTTTATTGTACACCAATAAAAGATGAGAAAACATTGATAAATACACAAAAGTTATACTAATGTACATATGGCGGCAACCGCCATACACAGTAGGTATAAAAGACATAAAAACTACATAAAATTTGAATTTTCCGGGATATAACCCACTCCCTTAACGGCGTAGAAGCCGTATTTAAGAGTATTTGAATGAAGTTTTATTTAAAAACTATATAACTATAAGACAATTACTTTAAAATTTAAACATCACGTGGTCTTTAATCTAAAATCGCTTAGAAGCAGAAACGCGATTGGATAAAATTTTGTCGAAAGTTCTCCCAAAAATTGCTCTAAAATCTCAGTCTTCAGTGCAATCAATCATATGGCTACGACTGCAGATAAGTCTCAATATCATATCTAGGTACTTAGGGCATCTGGAAGAGATCCTCATTTGTAGCGATAAGACGTCCTTGTGAATATCCTCTCTATGTTTGTGTGATTTGTAACTCTTTGTACAAAAAATAAATAAATATGCTCTGCCCATAATGCTTACTATAGCCGTGCCCTATAGTGCCATTCAAGTATAGGTAGATAGGTATCCCCTAATAACATTTTGTAGGTTTGAAGGTTAACTAAAGAGGGTAAGCAAGGTTATATCATCCTATAAAACTCCTTTGCTGTGGGAACGCGGCCAAAATAATAACAATCCTTTGTTATAAGTAGGTAATAATTTGTGAGACGCCTTTACGAGAAAACTTCCTGACTTTCTTGTTCGAAGCTATGAACTTTTTGTGTAGTAAGCAAGTAGTAGAATAGTGGTTGAGATATTTTTCCTCCTATTTTAGATTTGGGGTAGGTAGACACCGTCGCTTATGGATTTTAGATGCCTCCGTACATCCAACGCCTCTAGCGGCCATATTTTGAACTAAGCTTTCGGCGGTTATGTCGCCACAAGCGGTTAACCGCCGCTAGCTGTAGGTGCATGGAGTAATCCGATCAGCTTATTCTAATCGAGTCAAATCGAATATACAAAACCCTAAAGTAACCAATGGTAGCTTAGTAGTAGCCTTGTTTGCAGTGGGACTGTACTGTCCACGGAAAAAAGGCAGATTTTTTCCTTCTGAAAACTTATTTCCGCTACTCGCCAACAGATGGCAGCACGGACTTCTCCGAGCGCTCCAAACTGGTGCCGCTCTCCCCTCGCGTGCTGGTGTCATACAGCATACTCCTGAGCACCATTGGCACCAGCGTGGTGCTGCCCTGCGTCGCGCGCGGTCATCCCAGGCCGCACGTCACGTGGTCTGACATCGAGGGCCGCGACGTCAGCCACGAGCCTAGGATGAAGGTACTTGTTAACGCTACTCAGCAACAGGTGGCAGGACGGACACTTCCGAGCACTCCAAGCTGGTGCCGTTCTCCCCTCGCGTTCTGGTCTCGTACGACATGCTCCTGGGCACCATGGGCACCAGAGTGGTGTTGCCCTGCGTCGCGCGCGGCTACCCCAGGCCGCACGTCACGCGAACCGACAGCGCGGGACGTCACCGACGAGCCTAAGGATGAAGGTCACTCATTCAAGCTACTCGCCGACAGATGGCAGTACAGATATGAACATTCAAAATTCAAAAATCAATTACTACAGGACTACCTTATGAAAAGCCACTTATACCATTAATTTAAATATTTAATGTTGATTACTTATTTTACAACTTATTAGGTACTTTTAGATCCTAAAGTTTGTATGAGTGTATGAACGTTTATTACTCTGTAACTACGGAACCGATTTGTTTGAAATTTTTGAATAGAGTGCGATGCGGGTAGATTATTTATTGATTAACACATGGGCTTCTTTGTATCCAAGAAAAATCGATACATCGCGTTATTTTAGACAATGATAATATAAGTATGCAGCGCTTGACTGTGATCACAGCTGATGGAAAGTGATGATACAGCCTAGATGCGATTTGAAGGCGCCCGGGTTGTAAGTGGCAGGAAAGACACTGTCTGGGAGGGTATTCCAGGCCTTTGTTTTTTTTCACTATTCTAATCCTAGTCGGTAATAAAGTAATTATTTTTTTTAATATTCAAAAGTAATGGCAAGTAACTTGCACGTTGTATGTAACATATTTTCATTTTCGTCCAGGTGCTCCATTCAGGCGAGCTAGTGATCTCTCCTCTGCGCTGGAGCGACATGGGCGAGTTCACTTGCCGCGCCACCAACCTCTTCGGCAGCAGCGAAATAAAGACCTTCGTTTATCCGGCCAAAGTAAGTAACACTTTTAGGGCCGATTTTTCAATCGCCATATAGACTATCTGAGGAATAAATTTGAAAAGTTAAATCATACTTATTTCTTCTTTTCTTATTTGCAGCCGAGCAGTACTGTAGGATAAACAATAGCGAGTAAACGAGGCATCGAGGAAATCAAGTTCCTGTTACTAGTGAGCCAAGTTTGTAAGAGCGCTTCACACGACGCGCGAAACGCCGCGTTTTAAAAATTATTATTTTTTTGTGCTAAATATTTATATTGGTTAAATAATAATTGCAAATTGTAATGCCTCTAAAATGTTATTGTTGTTTGTTTATTGAGTTTAATAATATGTTTTGTGTTGCCTTTTGCACTTTTATAACAACTTTGGTAGAAGCCAGAGATGTTGTTATGTAATCATAATGCATGTTTAACGTTAAAAAATGCAATGTGCCATTGGTTAACGAATTTTTTTTTTTTTCATTTTGCGAATCTGCGAAACAATTTTTATCACAAGGAACATTGTTCATGATCACATTCTGCCCACTTGGTTGTAGTAAATTTACACTTAATATCATTTTGACGTTTCAAATAGCAATAACAGGCAAAACTCTAATAATGGGCAAACATAAAAAAATGTTGAATCCATAAAAATTATGTTTCATTATGTTATTTAAATTTCTTTGCCAATAATATTAAAATAAATTAATCTAGTAGACCGCTGTCAGAGGGAATTTTCCCCAAAATGCTGGCCCCATTGCCTCGTTGTATTTATCGTGATACTAATTCTTTGGGCAAAGTAGAGGCATTTTGGTCACGCGTTGCATCCATCAGGCGTAAAAATTAATTCTTTAAAAAATTTCTTTGCTCCCGGTCCCCACGGTCCCATAGTTTCGACCCCAAAAGGCTCAAATTTGTACCCACTGTCCAGGGATACATATTTGCGCCTTTTGAGGTTTTTAGTGGATTCAGCCGCTGTCCCAGCCCTAATTTGGGTTCCAGGAAGATGGGACAGTGCAAGTGTGTCGACAATTTTAGTTTAGTATGTAGTTTTTAATTTAGATATACTTTAATTTTATAACTAGTTTTAATTATAAGTTAATTATATGTACAAGTTTCATTGAAACAATAAGGCTTGAAATGTAGAATAAACAATAATAATATTAAATGTATTTATTTTTGCTTTTATTTATTCAACAGAGTTCATTGTATTTGCAGTTCGCAATAGAACAAACTTGTACTTACATTCTCAATATTTTTTTAACATTGTCTCCAATCTTGTTAAATAGCTACTAATAAAGATTTTTTAGCAGAATGAGTATAAATAATAAAATTTCTGTTTACGCGAGAGTAGCTGGCGCGAGTGCCGAGTCTATTGTGTTGTATTGAATCGTGTTCTCCCTCTCTAACCCGCGGAAGCGCTCATTTGCGCGTCTTGCTCGCACTTCGGTTACGGCGGGTTTTTTGTATCGAATCGTGCGCTCCCGCTCCAACTCGCGGAAACGCCAATCTTCCTATCCCGCTCGCGCATCGGTCGACGAGAATTTTTTATGCCTGCAATGAAGCGGCGATTACGAGGCGCGCACAGTACCATTCGGAGTCAGCTAGCAACAGCCGTGCGTGCGGCTGGGTTTTTTGCGGCGCCCTTTTGCCCCGGCGGTTTGTACCCCAAGAAACGTACGTCTTGGGACCGCGACAGTTTTATGTGGGGGCGCGACCTTTTGTGCGTATTCGTGAACTCATCTTGTGGACCCAGTCTGCTGTCGACCGACAAACTTAGCGGTTCCCCGCGCGTGGCTGACGTAATTTTGATCACGTGTCGTCTTTGAAACGCGTAGTCGCGAGACGTAAATTATTACGTTTGAGTAGCCACGTTTATATTTGCGCGGGTGTGTAGTCATGGAATATTTGCGCAACGGGACGTCCGTTTTTTGAGGCGCCTGAGTTGTTTTTTCGCGCCGCGGTTTTGTTTGCCCAGACCTGATTGTTTTGGGACCGCCTCGCCCTGCACTGTGATATCGCTGGGTTTTTGGACATTGCACGCGTGTTTGTGACATTGTGTAGTTGTTGTGCCGGCCTTTGTGAGTTCGCTACGCTCGCCGGATCTACCTAGTAACACGCGTGCCCAGCTGCGTTTAGCGGCGATAAAGTTCGCGGTAGTTAAGTAATTGTGGACCGCGCTGTCATTGACCGCTGACCTTGTGTGTCGTGAACCGCGTACTTTATTTTATTCGCTTGAGTGTTTGTGGGAGTTGAAGCCAGCCTGAACGTTCGACATATTTTGACCGTCGCGTTCATTGTTGCGGGTTGCGACCCACTGTGCTGCTGCATTGAGCACTCCACTCATAGGAGGCGAACGAACGATTGGAGCTGTGTTCGTGTTTGACGTGTCTGGGAGCTGATTGGTGCAGAGGACCTACGGTTGCAAGCCCCACACACACACCTACACACCCCTTTACACTTTCACGTCACATACTGTCCCACAGCCACTACAGGGGGCGTCGCATCGAGTATCGTCGCATGCATCAACCAGGTTAGTGGCCTTCTATTTTCCTTGTCTATGTCGAAGGCTGTCGCTGCCCGAGTTGACGATTGCCGTAGTAGTGCTAGTAAAAGCCGCCTGTTATTTCCACTGATCGGCTAGTGAGACTCGGATATTACTATCCGACTCGGATTGGATACCGTCATCCGTACTGATCACTGTAGTCTCACTAGTCGGTCCCCCCTCGACCTGTCCGGGCTCGTTCCTCTATGGGCCCGGGAACTCAGCCCTCGTCTGGACAGGCAAGGGGCCGTAACATTTGGTAGCAGAGCGTGGTTTCGCGCCTTTTGGTTAAGCGGCTTTACACGTTCGGCGCGTCGATATCGATATTTGTTGCGCGTATTTAATTCGTCGCGTATCTCTGTCGGTCACACGTTTGTAGGCGCGGTACGCCACGTGTCGGACCGATACGCCGCGTTAACGGCCACAGATTATTGTACCGCTACACCACGCGTTTTTGTAGCAACGCCGCGTTTATTTACCGCGTGCCGCGCGTTTGTTAACCGCGACCTTGATTAGCGTTCTGCACGTGTTGGTGTTTGCATCTGTGCTTGTTCTACTTCCTTGTTGTTTTATTTTTTGGTTTCGTGCTTCCTTGTAATTATTCTCGCGCAGTCTCGCCATGCCTTCGCATAAGCCTCCGGTGCGCCGTATGCAGGATGAGCTGCGGTGGGCAGCTAGCGCGCATGCGCTTATTACTCGTCCAGACAGGACGGCTAGCTTGCTCCACCGCCTTGAGCAGCTCCCAGCCAGACGAGCCCATTTTGAAGAGGCCTATTCGGAATTCCTTGCTACAGTGGAGGACGACTAGGCGCGAGAATCGGCCCAGAAGGACTACGAGCAGTTCTTCGAGTTCACCGATGATGTGCTCGAGGCTGGGGCCAAAATGAAGCGCGAGGCTCGACAGAGCATTCTGTGCGAGTCGCCTCGCCCGCAGCCGCAGCCCGCCCTATTGGGTCGGCTGCCTACTTTGGACCTTCCACACTTTGGTGGGCGGCTTCAAGACTGGATGGGGTTCATCTCCATCTTTGACAGTCTAGTCCATGCCCGCCGTGACCTGTCCCCAGGCCAAAAATTGGCCTACTTGCGGTCTTCTCTTGAAGGGGAGGCACTTGGGGTAGTCTGCCATTTGAAGTTGACTGACGCCAGCTACTCCACGGCCAGAGAACTCCTTGAAAGGCGCTACGCCAATGTGCGCCGCCTTGCGGACGCGCACATGATGGAGTTAATATCCCTCCCGGTTTTGAAAGACCTAGCACGTCTCCGGGAGGTGATCATTGACCCAGTCGTGGTTGCTTGCAACGCCCTTCGACAACTTGACTTACCGGTGGATCAGTGGTCCTTCTGGCTTCTTCACCTGGTTCTGTCCCGCCTGCCTCTCGATCTGCGGATCCGATTTGAAGAGAGGTACGGCGGGGACGGGGCTAATTATATACCCCCGTTCAGTGACCTCTTAAAGTTCCTTGAGGAACAGAGCCGCCAGGTGGAGAATGCCGTGGCCTCGGGAACACCGGCAAAGGAGCCGGCGCGACCGACGCCACCTTCTAAACCCACGACTTCCACCAGGGGTTCCAAGCAGCCAGAATTAGCGCAGGAGACTGGACGCCGCCCAATTCTAAACTTTAGTGGTCTTGCTGCGACCGAGGTGACCCCCTGTCACTATTGCCGTGCTTCCACGCACACGACGACTGACTGCCCTAAATTCTTGGAGAGACCGCCCAAGTCCCGTAGGGCCATCGCTAGGGAGCGCCGTTGGTGCTACTCTTGCTTAGGTCGGCACTTACAACGAAATTGCCAGCACCAACGGCCTTGTCCCCATTGTCAGGGCAACCACCTTCCTATTCTTTGCCTCGACCGCAATGGCGTCAGTAGGCAGGAGGTGGTTGAGCGGACACCCGGCAGGAGTGGAGTCTCCTCACCGGTCACAGGCCCAGCCGATAGAAGGCGCGGTGACACTGTTAGTGCGGCCCCTGGTTTTGATAGGGCTTCACCCCCCCTCGGGCGGGGGTGCAGCCCTCCAGGGGCGGGGGCGTTCCGCCCTCTGTCAACCCTGAGGGAGGTTTTGCCGTCGCTCAGCCTGATCCAAGGAGATACTCCCCTCCTCTGGCTGAATACCCCAGGTTGCAGCGACACCTTCCTCGATGGCCTGGACACCCCCTTCCGCACTACGTCGCCCCGCGGCTGTCGTACATGGCCAGACCCCCTCAGACCGGGAGAGACGCTTGGGTGTACCCTGGGGGAACCCCACCTCTTGGTGTGGTCGAAGTTCCCCAAGAAGGCCCTTACGAGCGCCCAAGGCTAGAGGAGTTGCCCGAAAGGGGCAACTCCCGTTGACTTGCTGCTGCCTTGGCTCCCACCACCGCCACCTCACCTGACAATTTGAACGACCATAAGCCGGTCTGCCAGACTGTACTTTTACCAACGGCTTTGGTCAGGGTGTACAACCCGAAGGGTGAGTGGCTTATGGTACGCGCGCTGCTAGATCTCGGATCACAGCGCTGGATTGCGTCGTTGTGGTGGGTGAGCGCTTCGGGGCAAGTCTCATTGCACCTTGTCCTAGCTAAGTGCAAGGTTGCATCTATCAGGCCTCGTCTAACAATTCCTAAGTTTGAACTTGTGGAGCCAACTATTGACCCGGTTACTGGACCACGTCCACGCTTCTTGGAAGTCTTTTGTAAACATGGTGGACGTTTTTGCGTGGTCGGACGGTGAGATTGTCCTGTGTGGCTTCGGACTTCGGTCCATAATCTTGGCTTTTTTAAATACTCATGCGGGTTGCAATACCCTCTCAGCCATTTTGCAGCGTGAGTTTGGATTTTGGCAGGCCGACGAACCATTCGAAGCGTGATCTTCAACTGTATTGCTTGCTATCGTTTGGAGGCATCCATTGCACAGCTTGTGATGGATGACCTGCCTGCGGACCGCGAAAAGGCTGCTCGACCTTTCGCCGGTGTTGGAACCAATTGCCGGTCCTTTCTTAGTGAAGAGCTCTAACCTTAAGAATGCTCGGTCTTTTGAGGCCTACTTGTGCGTCTTTGTTTGCCTTGCAACCAAGGCAGTCCACTTGGGACTCCAGTCAGTGCCCTCAGCACGGAGGCGTTCGTGGCCACTCTGGGCCGCCTCGTGAGCCGTCGCGGCCTACCCGATTTGGTTCGGACAGACTGCTGGACTAATTATAAGGGAACCAATCGTTATTTGAAGGAGGTCGTCGACTTCATTGTTGAGAGCAAGCACTGTGTAGGCACCGCCATGTCTAGAATGGGAGATCTTGTTATGCTTAAAGAATCTAATCTACTCCCACTATTTTGCGTCGTGGACGCATTGTTAAACTGTTATTTGGTTCGGATGGCGTTCCGCGGGTGGCCGAGGTATTTGTAGGGGACTCAGTATTGCAACGTGCCGTGGTCACGTTGTCCCAACGGCCTATTAATTAGCGAATCTA
Organism: Coenonympha arcania; assembly: GCA_036785405.1. NCBI lineage: Eukaryota > Metazoa > Arthropoda > Insecta > Lepidoptera > Nymphalidae > Coenonympha > Coenonympha arcania. The sequence continues at coordinate 1,118,731 of CM072080.1, forward strand.
CATCCTTAGATTCGGAGCGGGGGATTGTTTACGCGAGAGTAGCTGGCGCGAGTGCCGAGTCTATTGTGTTGTATTGAATCGTGTTCTCCCTCTCTAACCCGCGGAAGCGCTCATTTGCGCGTCTTGCTCGCACTTCGGTTACGGCGGGTTTTTTGTATCGAATCGTGCGCTCCCGCTCCAACTCGCGGAAACGCCAATCTTCCTATCCCGCTCGCGCATCGGTCGACGAGAATTTTTTATGCCTGCAATGAAGCGGCGATTACGAGGCGCGCACAGTACCATTCGGAGTCAGCTAGCAACAGCCGTGCGTGCGGCTGGGTTTTTTGCGGCGCCCTTTTGCCCCGGCGGTTTGTACCCCAAGAAACGTACGTCTTGGGACCGCGACAGTTTTATGTGGGGGCGCGACCTTTTGTGCGTATTCGTGAACTCATCTTGTGGACCCAGTCTGCTGTCGACCGACAAACTTAGCGGTTCCCCGCGCGTGGCTGACGTAATTTTGATCACGTGTCGTCTTTGAAACGCGTAGTCGCGAGACGTAAATTATTACGTTTGAGTAGCCACGTTTATATTTGCGCGGGTGTGTAGTCATGGAATATTTGCGCAACGGGACGTCCGTTTTTTGAGGCGCCTGAGTTGTTTTTTCGCGCCGCGGTTTTGTTTGCCCAGACCTGATTGTTTTGGGACCGCCTCGCCCTGCACTGTGATATCGCTGGGTTTTTGGACATTGCACGCGTGTTTGTGACATTGTGTAGTTGTTGTGCCGGCCTTTGTGAGTTCGCTACGCTCGCCGGATCTACCTAGTAACACGCGTGCCCAGCTGCGTTTAGCGGCGATAAAGTTCGCGGTAGTTAAGTAATTGTGGACCGCGCTGTCATTGACCGCTGACCTTGTGTGTCGTGAACCGCGTACTTTATTTTATTCGCTTGAGTGTTTGTGGGAGTTGAAGCCAGCCTGAACGTTCGACATATTTTGACCGTCGCGTTCATTGTTGCGGGTTGCGACCCACTGTGCTGCTGCATTGAGCACTCCACTCATAGGAGGCGAACGAACGATTGGAGCTGTGTTCGTGTTTGACGTGTCTGGGAGCTGATTGGTGCAGAGGACCTACGGTTGCAAGCCCCACACACACACCTACACACCCCTTTACACTTTCACGTCACATACTGTCCCACAGCCACTACAGGGGGCGTCGCATCGAGTATCGTCGCATGTGACAAATTTTGGGTTAAGGGTGATGTCACCAGAAGTGTTTAAAATGAAACAGATTATTTACTTATTTAACTTTTTATTCAAATCATCAATTTATGTAATATTTTCCATATAAAGCTGATGTAATGAATCTACCGCCGTGTTCGGAATACAGGTTTGCACTGAGAAGAACCGGCAAGAAACTCAGCACTTGCTTTTTCAAAATATGGAAAGTACAACCAATGTTACAAGTAACGTGGAAACAATAATCACCAAATAATAAATACAAAGTGACTCGTCAATAGTCAAAGAGACTTTAATGATGTTATTGGCCGATCCATAGTAATTGAACAATTACGTATGTAAACACCTATGATATCTATGATATGAAATATAAAATACAATTGTACTCCAAACTATGTAAGTCTAACTATATTTTAATTAATTTATAATGACAACATAAAAATATAAGTAAGTCATTACCACAATAATTAAACAACAATTATATATTTATACAAATTAATACTTAGCTTTTACACTGCCCCAACAGCTCTGTCCGGCACTACGGTCGGAATAGAAAAGTCCCCAGATTGCCGATTTGGAGGCTTTTATACTATTAAGTAAACAAGTGGGAGATCCCCTCCTTTTGTTCAACCACTGAGTACCGACACTAGTCAAATTGTCAACATTCATATTTATTAACAGAATGATACTAATTATCATTCTCTGTCAATATAATTCACTTACAATCACATGATTATTAATGTTACTTTTGTAATTGAATATTAAATGACTCAAAGAACAGAAATACACAGACTTATAGAAGTAGGATGATACTGGTAATAAACAATTGGTATAATGACTTCCTTAACTTCTATAAACGTAATGTAACTACCATTAAGTTGTATTTTAATTTATATAATACTAACTGTTAATGTTATTTTTCATGTATTTAAATATTAAATTAATAACATAATTAAATCATGTAATTGTTACAAACAATCAGTATATTGACTTTCTTAACTTTTATAAAGTCAATTACAATGATATTTATAATATAGTTATTTGTTATCAGTGACATAATTATTACTATTATTTGTTAAATATAAACACAGTACAAATGTAAGGAATTAGTGAACTAGAAAGATGATTATATAATTGAATTATTAGTAAACAAACACACAATTATTAATGTTACTCTTGAAACATAAACACAGTAAACCACACAGGATTGTTGAACTACAATTCATGATTGTTACAAACAATTTGTTTAGTAACTTTCTTAATTTTAATTAACATATTTGCAAGGGAACATACACATTTCCGAATTCTTTCCTTTTATGCAAATAATCTTCTATATTTTCGATAAGAAGTCACATTTTAACCAATAATATATCACGGCCAGACTGACCTATACTTCGCTCTCGAAGTATCAAAATAATTTCGCGTCCTATTTTTTTTTCGCGAACCGTCGAGACCAATCTTTTCACGACACCAATTATTTCGCGTCTTATTTTTTCGCGAACTGTCGAGACTAATCTTTTCACGACACCAATTATTTTGCAAACTGTCGAGACTAATCTTTTCACGACACCAATTATTTTGCAAACTGTCGAGACTTATCTTTTCACGACACCAATTATTTTGCGAACTGTCGAGACTAATCTTTTCACGACACCAATTATTTCGCAAACTGTCGAGACTAATCTTTTCACGACACCAATTATTTTATTTCAGACCTCCGGCCTTAAATACAAGCACCTATCACCCGCTGCATGGTGCATTGCGGTGAAGTATCAGGGCGGGGTCAGCAGCGTTATCAATTTTTTTTTTTTTTTGTGACTCCTGATCTTACATACCAGCACCGAAGTACAGAACTAATATATCAAATCTATATTATGTGTATGTTCCTTGCTCAAAAAAAAAAAAAAAAGAAATCTTCAGAATATTTAGCTTAATTATACATTAATCAACATTACAATGATCAAATAAAGTAATATATCACGGTCGATCCGTCAACGATATTATATTCCCTGCTCCACAAAGCCAAAAAAAATCCACTCCAGACAGCTCCAGATCATAATGCCAATTTTTTTTTTTTTTTACAAGTCAACAGTTAATGTCAAAGTTACAGTTAGAATCCATACCAACCAGTGTAAATTACACACCATTCATTAGTGGTAAACACAACGTAATTCAATCACTGGGGGTATTTCGATTACCGTCAAATTTTGTCAAAGTTAACAGTAACAGTCATTTTAAATAGCAATTACAAACAACACATTGTGATCAAATACTGTTTTATAAATATTGTCACTGCCACACAATCTTTGAATTTTATTCCGTAATGTTGATTATTGTAATATATAATACCATGTTACATTTTTTTTTTTCGTTCCTTTATACAATATATTTCAAAACAAATGTTCATCAAAAGAATATGTTTGTTATTATGATCAATGAACATAAATTTTTATGGATTAATATCCTTGCTCCTAAATAATAAATCAAAGCATCCCAAAGACAAAACTAGTCTGTACAAAATTTTATTGTTTGTCCAGATAGTTGTTGTATATCTTATTTCCCAAATTTAGTCCAAACCAAAAATATATTATGATGCTATTAAACAGCACTGTTTTTGATTTGTTTTAGACTTCACAGTCTAAAACATTTCAAACCAGCATCAAAATTAAAGCAATCGCTCGGCCAGTCTGACAAACAATTTTAAATCGCAAAAGTTTCTTTTCAAATTTTAAGAACCAATACTTTCCTAATCTTAATATTGATACGTTGGACTATTTAAATACTTCACAAATAAGGATAAAATTGAATAATTTCAATCAAATACATTATACCTATATGTATGTTGGAAGTCAGAACAAGATTTACTAGTAAAGTCAGTCTTATGTCAAAGGTAAAGGACAATAATATATTAGAGGTCAAACTGCTACCGAAAGTGCACCATACATCTGACCTTCTGTTTTGCGTAATCCAGTGATTTTTTTAATAAAAGAAAAAAATTAAAATTTTGTTTCGTATTTTCCAATTAGTGGTACCATTATTTCAATGATTTGGTAAGAAGTTATTTTATTTTAAAGAACATATAAGAATATTATGAAACTTTAACGGCGTAGGAGCCGCATTTAAGCGATTTTGAATGAAGTTTTATTTAAAAATTATAAAGACAATTATTTCAAATTAAAACATCATGTATTTTGGGTCTTTAAATCTAAAATCGCTTAGAAGAAGAAACACGATTAGATAAAATTTTCTCGATAGAAAGTTCTCCCAAAAGTTGCTCCAAAATCTCAGTTTTTCTCATTTTTTATTGGAAACTACAATGTTATTGTAATTTTTGTTTTAATGTGTCGGTTACAATAATATTCGAAAACGCTTCGAAACAGATTTTTGATAAATGGCTTAGTTCCCAGTTCTTAATTAGGCAAAAGGTCGCTTTTCTGTTATATCCTCTTAATATTATCAATCAGCGTTTCTATATCCCTCACAGCTATTTTTCATAAGGTATAAATAATAATACTGATAGATGCCTCACTATTTCTTTTCTAGCCGTAATAATTATAAAATCAAAACTGTCAAATTCAATTTGAAAAGTGTCGGGTCAAATGTCACTGTAGAAGTTCAAAAATTGAAAGAATTGAAAAGATAACAAAAAATAAGTGGTATCAAGTAGGGTTTCTGCCTCTTTTGCCTTGTTAAAATATATATTTTAAAAATCAATCGACACTAATGACGAAAAAGAAATTATAACGCTAGCAGCTCTCATTTTCTACATTTATTTATTTTTAACAGACTTCAAAAAAAAGGAGGAGGTTCCCAATTCGTCGGAATCTTTTTTTTTTGTTCATCTCATAGAACCAAAGCAAATAGTTCCAAACCAAAGTGAATTTTTAATACTTTTCTTTCAAACATTACGAAGCAAGTAAGACGTTTCATATGAACATTGCTATTTAGCAATAAAGGACAAATGTTGTTTACAATTATTGAAATTATTTTATCTGCCAAGTTCCAAAATTAATAAAACATTTATTTTTCTTGTTAAAAAAAAAACAACTATGAATAAATATTTGTGGTTAGTTTTAAACCGTTATTCAAGTTTCTAAGTAATTATCATTATTTTTTATTATATTTCAATTTTTTTTTTAAATTGTTTCCTTTTGTTGTCTAATAAAATTTGTTTCATTCATTTTAAATCAGACAAGACAAACCACATACCAACAACAAGAGGATTAATAAAATAAGTAAAAAAAATGGTAAAGCTTTGAAAAAGGAGTTTTGTCAACATAAGACGCCAATGGTCATTTTTTTTTGTCTACATCATCATTATCATTGTAACTATCAAAGTCTTATTTTAGCTGTAGTCATTGCGAAACAGAATATTATAAAGGCTATTTTTATTGAACACGAGATAATCGTGGTTATAGCAAAAATATGTAATTTTGATTGTAACCGTGTGGCATAAATAATAATAGTACTGAAAATTAACAAAACTTCTATGTAGTTTGAAGTAGTAAGAGAGAAAAAAAAACTCATCATTATTATGGTAATAATGGCTTGTTGGTAATTGGCTGTTATGTCCTCAAATCACGTTGCGTTGTCACGAAGAAATATTTTACATATCACTTTAAACTTTTAATTCGTGAAGAAGTAAACACACGGGTTTTTTTTTTGTACACAAATAAAGTTGTGGGTAAATAAAAATAGTCCCATGGTAAGATAGCTGTCATTTACACATTTTTATCGCTATATTTTATAAGATTAGAAAATTACTATCACTTTAATTAATAAACAACTACATTCTTTCAAGTCCTAAATTATATTAAAAAAAAATATATATCTACTTGCATAAAGAAAAAGATTAAACTGATATCAATTGATACATTTTCGTAAATCGTACACCAAATGGTCCTTCAAAATTTGAGAAGTTTTGAAAGTTGACTTTTTTTTTTCAGAAATTTCTATCGCTGTATTATTATTAATATATATATTTTTTTATTTACTGTGCAAAACTTGTGATACGTAACGCCACGGTTTTGACAATAATATATAATTCGAGTTATTTGGTGTAACTTCAGTTCATTACTAAAGAAGTGAACACATAAATCGACAAGTAGTGTTTTCTTTGCACAATTATACCTAGTCTGAGATTAAAATTTTAATATTGTTGTTGTTTTGGTAATTTAATTTAGCATGATGATCATAATGATGGATACCGAACACGGAAACCCTTGTGTATATGGCATATTTCATTTTTTTTTAGGAAAATAAATTATTTGCGGTGGGCGTGTAGAAAAAAGAGAATATAATATTCCTTTTATACTATATAGTAAAACATACTACAGGTTTTTTTTTTAACCTAGTTATTTATGATTGGTTTGGAATAAACACATAATACTGGCAGACTGATATTTAAATAACAACGAATCCTTCTCACAAGAAAAGATTTCCCTCCATTCCTTAATATGAAATATATATTTTTGGTTTTAAAGGATGCTTTGATAATGTTTTTATAACGTTCATAATACAATTTTCTTAAAAGGGTTTCAATATTCAGTCAATGTACAACTAGTACATACTATTTTTAAATTTAGTATAATTAAAAATATATATACACACACCTATAGTAACAGTTCTAATAACTGACCTTAAAAAAAGGTATTCATCCACTTATCTCAATTCCAACGACGAAATTTCGCGACCACATGTTGCCTCCATTCGTCAATGCTCGTCATAATCCCCAAAAACGGTATTCTTCTGTACCAAGGTGGCAGTACCACTTCCTTGGCTGTCAATGTGGTTCAGATTTGAAACAACAGAATCCACGCTCACAGTTTCTGAAACATAAAATAATGTATTAGCAAAATTGGTTCCGATCCCACTTCTGATGACAAATTTTGGGTTAAGGGTGATGTCACCAGAAGTGTTTAAAATGAAACAGATTATTTACTTATTTAACTTTTTATTCAAATCATCAATTTATGTAATATTTTCCATATAAAGCTGATGTAATGAATCTACCGCCGTGTTCGGAATACAGGTTTGCACTGAGAAGAACCGGCAAGAAACTCAGCACTTGCTTTTTCAAAATATGGAAAGTACAACCAATGTTACAAGTAACGTGGAAACAATAATCACCAAATAATAAATACAAAGTGACTCGTCAATAGTCAAAGAGACTTTAATGATGTTATTGGCCGATCCATAGTAATTGAACAATTACGTATGTAAACACCTATGATATCTATGATATGAAATATAAAATACAATTGTACTCCAAACTATGTAAGTCTAACTATATTTTAATTAATTTATAATGACAACATAAAAATATAAGTAAGTCATTACCACAATAATTAAACAACAATTATATATTTATACAAATTAATACTTAGCTTTTACACTGCCCCAACAGCTCTGTCCGGCACTACGGTCGGAATAGAAAAGTCCCCAGATTGCCGATTTGGAGGCTTTTATACTATTAAGTAAACAAGTGGGAGATCCCCTCCTTTTGTTCAACCACTGAGTACCGACACTAGTCAAATTGTCAACATTCATATTTATTAACAGAATGATACTAATTATCATTCTCTGTCAATATAATTCACTTACAATCACATGATTATTAATGTTACTTTTGTAATTGAATATTAAATGACTCAAAGAACAGAAATACACAGACTTATAGAAGTAGGATGATACTGGTAATAAACAATTGGTATAATGACTTCCTTAACTTCTATAAACGTAATGTAACTACCATTAAGTTGTATTTTAATTTATATAATACTAACTGTTAATGTTATTTTTCATGTATTTAAATATTAAATTAATAACATAATTAAATCATGTAATTGTTACAAACAATCAGTATATTGACTTTCTTAACTTTTATAAAGTCAATTACAATGATATTTATAATATAGTTATTTGTTATCAGTGACATAATTATTACTATTATTTGTTAAATATAAACACAGTACAAATGTAAGGAATTAGTGAACTAGAAAGATGATTATATAATTGAATTATTAGTAAACAAACACACAATTATTAATGTTACTCTTGAAACATAAACACAGTAAACCACACAGGATTGTTGAACTACAATTCATGATTGTTACAAACAATTTGTTTAGTAACTTTCTTAATTTTAATTAACATATTTGCAAGGGAACATACACATTTCCGAATTCTTTCCTTTTATGCAAATAATCTTCTATATTTTCGATAAGAAGTCACATTTTAACCAATAATATATCACATGCATCAACCAGGTTAGTGGCCTTCTATTTTCCTTGTCTATGTCGAAGGCTGTCGCTGCCCGAGTTGACGATTGCCGTAGTAGTGCTAGTAAAAGCCGCCTGTTATTTCCACTGATCGGCTAGTGAGACTCGGATATTACTATCCGACTCGGATTGGATACCGTCATCCGTACTGATCACTGTAGTCTCATTAGTCGGTCCCCCCTCGACCTGTCCGGGCTCGTTCCTCTATGGGCCCGGGAACTCAGCCCTCGTCTGGACAGGCAAGGGGCCGTAACAATTTCATTTACTCTTTTGGTAGGGAACCCTAAAGCGCTGCGATTCTGATCCATCCGTGTGAAGGCACTCTAACTACCGATTCTGCCTCCTTTTTGTTCACTTATTGTTGTATTTTTTAGAAAATTAATAAATTAATAGTTTTAGTAGAGACGTCTATAATATAGGCTATGGTATAATTATTATTAAATTAATAATAAATGAACTATTAATTATTTTAAAGATAATTAAATAATTATTGTGATCTAATAAATACTTAGGTACTGTAACTGCAGACTGTGATGCAAATAGAAATGGAAATAAAAAAATATATTGAAAATCTGTGTGTTTTTTTACTAACACCCAATACCCGAAATTAATTAAGCGATTATTATTAATTAATTGATTACTTATGCGTTTTTATGTTTCCATATATAGACATAGGTATTGTACACCCTGGACAGGGCAGACGGCGCGAAAAAATGTCGTGAAAATATGTTCATCGGTGCCAAAAATGCTTGTTTTGTCACCAACAGTAAGGCCACGCTGCAGTTCGCTCAGCAGTCATCTATAGAAGTTTGACAGATGGCGCTACTGTTTGCTTGTACGAAAAGGTTTACGTAAATTGTTCGGATGCCCATATCCTGAAGTTTTTTATCGGTGGATTCTATTGATTGAAAAGATAAACATGGCGGTATAGATATTTCAATGCACGAAGACGCGCCCCACTATATCAAAATCGCTTGTTTTCTTTGATTCATGTGGAGTATTACAGAGTGGGGCGCGTCATCGTGGATTGAAATATCTAAGTATATACGTACGTACGTAGGTATCGAATGTGCGTTGCCCAATCTGCACATCTCAAATCGTGACGTGTCTCGGTGCGCTGCGAATAACGATTAATTATTTTGTATGCGGAACCAAACACGAGATACTAGCGGTTTTTCATTTAAGAGGATTTATTAAATTTATCGTATCTTTATTATTTTATCTTTCTCACTCTCACGGATACGTCGATAGGTGCGACATGCAGCGTCGCGATAGAATATAACAGAAAAACGAACGTTTACCTAATTACTCATAAACTAAGCCAGTTATTAAAAATCGAATTCTGAGCGTTTTTGGATATTATTATTACCGACACATTAAAACAAAAATTACATCCATTGTAGTTTCCGATAAAAATTAGAAAAACTGAGATTTTGGAGCAACTTTTGGGAGAACTTTCTATCGAGAAAATTTTATCCAATTGTGTTTCTGCTTTTAAGCGATTTTAGATTAAAGACCCAAAATACATGACGGTTTAAGTTGAAGCTAATTGTCTTTATAGTTTTTAAATAAAACTTCATTCAAAATACAGTTTCTTCGCCGGTAAAATAGTGTGTTTTTTATAGAATAGATAGATATAGACTGAAGCTAGGGAAAGGACTTCGGCTACTTTTTATATACCTCGTAAATTTAGTTTTAGTCTCAAAATAGTTATCTATGTTATCTGGGTAAACTGATAAGAAAACTCAGGATATAGGCATCCGAAAGATTTCCGCAAACCCTCGTAAAACTTTTTCGTACAAGCAAACAGTACTGCATATCTTTTGAAATTCTATAGGTAGGTGGCTGCTGCATTACATGAATTACAATGGGTATTACACTTCTTTTAATGGTACTACCGTGGTAACCCCGGGGGGACAATAGGGGGTACCACGGGCAATAAACGCACCAGTGAGCTCTCATATCTTGTACCACACTTAAACACCTACACACCGCAATTTTCCAAATGCACGAATTAGCCATGGGCTTGAGCTCACCATCGCTCCACAAACTCACTTCTAATGACGGCGGCGCTCAAAGCGTGGCCATTTGCATTTTCAATAACATACCTATCTGCGATTATCTGCCGGTTAGTTACAAAATACGCAATAATATGTGTATCACTCAAGAGACTGTTTGAAATCAAGGATTCGCGGCAAAATAAGAAATTACAGCGGGGCTGGACCATAGATCGTAATAGATAGTAGGGCTGGACAAAGTAAAAGTTGTTTAGCGTTTACGACAGTAGATAAAAATGTATGGGCAGACCACGTGACGAATGAAAACAAATGAAAGCAGAATCTCCTTTAGGTATGCTTAGTGTTCTTCACTGTCGGCTGTCAATTGTCATGCGAAGTACGCTAAAGTGATCTACAACGTCTGCGAGTACGCCAGGGAGCGTTCAAATAGTCGTAGTCGATTTTCAAAAAAGCGTGTTTTCGTCTATACGTTCACGTAGTTTTTCTACAGTCACTTGTTTTGTCCATACATTTTATCTACTGTCGTCAACGCTAGACGACTGTTACTTTGTCTAGCCCCGCTGGTCTACTTAATCTATTTATCTTGTGGACTCTAGCTTCCTCCAGTCCTCCACAATATTCCTTTACAATTGTAGCGGCCCTTCAACTCTGGACTTTAATAGGTAGCAAATTCAATTTAATTTCGTTTTTCGCTAATAATGTTCAAAAGTTTTTTGAGCAAATTTGAAATGTTTTTAATTTAACGAATGGGGAGGCACTGGCCTCAAAAATACAGGCTTACCTAGTTTAGGGGTCCAAAGAACTTTGTATTTTACCCATATTAAATTAAGGCACCACGACTTTTGAAGACTCGTAAATAAAAAAAAATTGAAAAAGGATTAAATATTTTTTTTAAACTCCACGACTAAAGGAAAGTAAGAACTAATAACCTATTATACCTAATTACAAATCCAAGAAAATCCGCCGGAGCTGCTGTGTTCTGCCTGTGACGGTTGATGGTGCAAGATGTTGCTGTTTACCAGTTGGTAGGTACCTAACTAATTCAACTTCTCGATACTTCTCAACTAACTGCATTAATTGATGTTTGAAACAGATATAACAATGGCAGTTTTTCTATAGCTAGCTATAGGAAAACTGCCATTGCTATTACTGTATCTGAGGCGGAGTTAAAATTTTGAGCCAAATTTTTGATCAAAATGGAGTTGGGGATGATATTTTGTACAAGCGTAGCTACACACAACCCCACAAAAGACTTCCATACCTTACGCAAACTTTGTGACATGACTAATTTATGTCCTCCATTGCTAATTGGTAGGTTACCGTAGAAGTACTAATATTTTGATGCACAAAGAGTACCTACCTAAATAATTATTAAATACGAGCATTCTTACACATAAGTATTAATGTACAGTCGCGGAATGAAAAGGTTCGTCAATTTTCAAATTGATTCGTTTGCACTAGTCGATTGTTTTAGTATGTTGACATTATGGACTCTTGCAGTACAAGTGTAAGGGAAAATCGACACTAAGGTGGCGCACCTTTTCATTCCGCGACTGTACATAGATATATTACCACTTAAACATAATGAATGATCCCATTTCAACACTTACCCAATCAAGAATTACACTAATTTATTGATGAGCAATAATCAATGCTTCCAACTCGATCGTCTATCCGTGGTCTCTCCATCTACGTTCGGTCGCGACCTTGCTCCGAATCGATCGAATCGACGGATCGACCGATGGATGGATCGATCTTACATTGATTGTCATAATATTATGGACTAGTGCATGCGGTTACCAAACTATGTCTAGTGATGCTCCGATAATCTCCTGTATCTATTTAAAAGAAAAAGGTAACAGTGATACTAACTGACTGATCTACACATAAACAACAACAGGATGAATGCGGAATGGATGAAATGGCGACAGGTACAAGACTCAGTAGTAGTCATGCCATCCAGGAACGTCCCTTAAAATTAAAGGGAAATTTGATAAGACGAACATCAGACTTCTTATATGATTCAGAGTGTTGGGCGGTAAAACAAATGAGAAAAAAGTAGGTACACGCGACCGAAATGTAAAGATATAAATATTGTGTTATGTGTGTATGACTAAAATGGATAGGATAAGAAACGAGGGTGTAAGGGGAAGTTTGAAATTTGCGCCAGTGACAGAAAAGATGAAGAGTTTAGCATGGTTTGGACTTACAATACAGAGGGATGAAAATCGCTGCTAAAAGAATGGTTAGTATGCATATGCAGAGACAAAAAAGTTAGACCCAAGATGATGAAGAAGAGACAGGATGGACAGAAGGACAGAATGGAATAAGAAAATGTATTAGACCAACAACCCCACATATGGGAAAAATATACCAACGGGCAGAAGAAAACTGACTTACTGATCTAATAATGCACACTTCAAACTATTTTTAAGTTACCCCTTATGGGGTTACCCCTGATGGGGTTACTCCTTCAAGATATTAGGTAACGTAAGTGAACGCGAGGTCCTTTAGTTTTCTATACAGTGTTTTGCTTTAACTGGTATGAGGAAATCTAAAACCATATAGCAGATGTCAAAATGAGATCTTAAGAACCAATTTTAGTATTATAAACCTTTGAAAGGAATAAGGAAGAATATCTGTTTCGCAACTATACTGCTATTTACTTGTGATATTGTGACTATTGCCTTTGCCACATTTATAGTAAGAATTTAATTATACTGATGTACTTAGGTTGCTAAGAATCTTTAGAACGTTATTAATAAAATGTAAATACGCTATGCTTGCTTCTTTTGGTGTTACAAACCCTTGTAGGTTTTGACCTAGGTCTTATATGTGGTCTGTAGTTTTGTCCTCTGCAACAATTTTCTTCATTAGGTACTTAGTCACGGTCTTTTCATGATGCCTTAGATTTTAGTTTTGATTGTTGTTTTCAGTGTATTTTTTATTGTTCCTAGTTTGAAATAAAGTAATATTTGTTGTATTAACAAAAAATGATTAGACACGCAAGACACTCACCTGATGTTAAGTGATACGCATGCCCATGTCAGATGCAGTGCGTCTCATAATTTTGCATTGCAATATTATACGATGCACTGCACTGCGCTCATCATCCTGAGAAACCTGTTAGCTATCATTTTGCCCAGTTATCACGTCGGCGTACAATGCTCTTCAAACCGAAACACAGCAATCATAGATTAAATAATTATTAATATATTATGGTATATCACGCTCCGACTAGATAGAGTCCAACTTAACAATTACAGCTCCGTAGGTGCGGCAAGAAAAATTGTGTAGCGACGGCTCGGGTTTGCCCAATTTTTTTTTATTGAAGATTGGCTTGCGCTTGACGACAATCATGCCTGATGGAAAGCAATGATGAGGTCTAGGTTGGAGCGCGCTTGCAATGAAAATGCCTATTCACTCTTCTCTTGAAGGCACCCAGATTGTATTTGGCTGGAAACACGGAGGCTGGAAGGGCGTTCCACACCTTAGCGGTTCGTATTAGAAACGTAGCAGCAAAACGTTTCGTGTGAAAATTGGGCAAAGTGTTTTTTGCCGCACTTTTGAAGTTGAGGGCTCTCTCTTGGACCTCTATGACAGCAATAAATTACTGTTTCACGGTAGAATAACTGACACTGCGGTGGTACCTACCTCCTACCACCAGTAAAATAAAACTCAAAAATTTTGACTCAAAAGTAGTTGAGTCTCACATCCTATTTGTAGAAAAGTCGACCATTTCATTTCTATTTCTATGTTTCTCTATCAAAGAAAGAAACGAAAATCGTATGAGCACATCCCTAAATCGAATTTCGTTTTCAATAATTGACCTTATAAGTTATAACAAGTACAATTCTTGTAATTATATGTTATTCTTTAAGACGAGTTAATAACGCCTCGTCAGACGCTGATGCTTGATTAAGATCTACTTTAGATCCGCTGGTTAAGTAAGATTAATGCCCACCTTCTTTATATAAAACTTTAATTAATTGTTTGTCTGTTCGTGCATGAATCTAATTTAACCTTCGTTTCAAGATATCTTAATTTTTTATGGATTACGATGATCTGCTATGTCACGATATACTTACTACTTCAGGTAGTAACCTAACTGAAGTTGGTACACAGCATCATGCTAGAGAGGTTTCCTTTGGTAGTAACCAACGTGGCAACCTTCCTACCAGACTGAACCAGTGTAAGAAAATCTTCTCGTCCAATTTCGGTGCCTGAAGACTAACGTCTTCGAACAGTGCGTGTTGCCAGCGATGACACGATCCGAGACATGGTCAATGGTCATTGCACAGAGCGATGACACGATCCGAGACATGGTCAATGGTCATTGCATTGCATTTATTTAATGTAGTCTGAGTGTCATTGCCTATGGACGAGCCTATGCTCGAAATATCACTGCGCGATCAAATAAGAAATGAGGAGATCCGTAGACGAACCAATATCACCGACATCTCAACGTATCGCGAAGCTGAAATGGTTGTGGGCGAGGCGGAGCACATAGCTTGTAGAGTCGACGGACGTTAAGGACCCAAGGTGCGGACCCTACGTTTTTTTTTAAAGACAGAAAATGCCTAACGCATACCCCTTCGACAGGGGAAACGAAGGGGTATGTGGGGCTTGCACCCACTAAAAACTGTCGGTTTCAAAAAACCGACTTCAAATGGCCACTAAAAAGAGTGAAATAATCTTCAATGTACACCAATTCGAAGTCAGGCGATTGTGTCTGATAATATCATCGTCGTTTTTTCGCACAGCTCGTCTTCTTTTTGAACACATTTACCATTTTGAACATTTTATTTATAGAACATATTTATTTATTTGATGGAAGTAAGTAGTAACAACAGCACCATCTCTTGACGCAACAGCTTATTTGTTGTGGCAGTAAAAGTATTAGTTGTGACAGTAAAAGTTTGTAAGACAAAAATTAACATTCAAGTACCTACCACATAAATTTAAGAGATGGCGCTATAAAATTACTGAGCAATTGACATGGTGGACACTCCGGCCCATCTGTATCTAATGCGACATTCGACATGCTTGGCATGATACTTGAATAAAAGTTTCGCTCTCATATAAGTAGGTAACTATCTCGATGACGTTTCGTTTTGTCATCATCATCATCATCGTCATTGATCGTCATACTTGGTGATGAACGAATGGTTTGTATGATAAAGCTCTCGCATGTTAATATATCAATCGAAGGTCCAGCACTTATCTGGAGCACGCCTCGCTTTACCGCCGCGGGTGATACTAATGCGCCTGCGATGCAGTATGCTCTACTCTCGATCACCTATTTTTACAAGCTTTCATTTAACTTGCAAGTGCAGTTAAGGATATACTTTGGAGAGTGTGCTCAAGAACTCCACAATCTACATAGTACCTTCTTCACCTTTCTACCACAGAACCGCAAGACGCCGAGAGAAGTGGCATCCTTATGTGGTGTCCATCGAACTCGAACGAAACGTTTTTCTTGAACGTTTCTGATACATACCGTTAAGGTGTTGAACACCCTTCCAGCTTCTGTGTTTCCAGCCAAGTCAATCTGAGTGCCTTCAAGAGAAGAGTGAATAGGCATTTTTTCGGCAAGCGCGCTCCATCCTAGGCCATTTTGTCCATCAGATACTTAATATGATTGTACCTACAGTAAAAAAAAAGTTGCAATATATAGGTATGATTTTTGGGTGCAATCTTGCAGCTCAATTTTGAAATATTTCAACCGATTGCGCTAAAATGTTGTAAACACTTTTAGTTTGGATGACAATGCATATTTACTTGTGTGATGTCATTCTAAATCTAACATGGCGGAACACACAAAATGTTATTTTTAACGAACTTCTGCAATATAGATAGGTACACTATACAATACCAGATGAAAGGATTTGCTGAAAACAATAAGCAGTGATAAAACGTACAAAAGTTTGTTTTTTCGGGTTTCCACAGGGACAGTTTCTTCCATAATTGTGGCGTATTAGCGGGATGATTTTGACAGATAGGACTACTTTTTTCTTGTATGACGGAGGTTTGCATAAAATGTTCAGATGGCTTCGTCTAGAGGTTCATATCGGTGACCAATGTATCACTGCTTCACTGTATCAGGATTTAAATTAATAAAATTTTAAGGTATATCACGTCAGAATTAAATGAAAGTAAACGTCATGTAGAGCATATTACCGACGGTTGCGCGTACGCATCTCTAGTAAAGGCATCTCTGTACATTCAGGATGCTGGTATAAATACAATCTTGCGAAGATCCACCATCACTGCAACACCATCCTTCGGAACACAAACATTTCCGATGCACCAGTGTTGGTCGAGCAATATCAGTAATAGTGCGTTTTGATACACCTAAACGGAAAGGAGATTAAAGTACAAGCGAAGAAAAAGGATTAAAATGAAGGTAAGCTTATAATGTAATAATAATGTAATGTATAATAATGTAATGCTTATAAGGTAATGATAAGCTTTTGTTATTTATTAGGTACCTACTTTTGTCACTTAGGTACATCCATTGTAGTTTCCGCTGAAACTGCAAACCTACTATACTGATACTATACTGACTAATATATTTAAAAAAAATCTGATTTTAATATTTGCTTGCCTCTGAATCGGCATTAGTATTTGCATGCCTAGGTATACTTAGATCGGCAAAGCACTGAGACCAGAAAATTACCGAATGTCACACCCCGTACGTGTTTTATGCAAATGAATGATAATATTACTAAATAATTAAGACTTTGGAGCAGCTTTCGGCAAAATTTTCTATCGAGAAAATTTCTTCCTACAGTGTTTCTGCTTCTCAACGTATTAAAATACATGACGTTTATCGGGTCACTAAATATCGCTTAAATGACCGTTTAGTCCGTTAAGATGGATGAATATCATCCGGGTGCAAAAATTTAAATTTTATTTAGATTTTCGCAAATGGAGGAACACGGATGAGAAAGTTCATGATATGGGTATCCGAACGATTTACATTAACCTTTTCGTACAAACAACAGTAGCGCCATCTGTCAAAATTCTATGGGTGGCTGCTGAGTAAACTAATGCGTGGCCTCACTGTTGGTGACAAAACAAGCATTTTTGGCACCGATTATCTGGCGACATTTGATACCTACATGTCTATTTTCGGGAAGCAGTTTTGCATCGATAAGAATGGGCAAGAAACTCGGCACCCGGCCTAGCGATACCGATTACTAAAAGAAATATTAATAAAACCGATTACTAAAAGAAATATTACTAAAACAAATTCCAAAAAAAAATTGGTTCCAGAGGTACTTCGATGAACTAAGTGATATAATATTTTGAAGGGATTTTGAACTTAGTATCCATTAGTCCACCATAACTTTTCCTTCAGTTACAATGGTTTACTCCACCATAACTTCTGCAGCTGTAGCCACAGACACGAAAAGTCAAAATCTACCGACAGGTTCAGACAGCAGGTTTATAGATTTCATAGTTGTTTTTCTTAGTTATGTATACCTAGTTTTCATAGAATCATATAAATTACTAGTTGACATGGGCAACGTTGTTTTGGCATATTGGGGTAGGAAAAATAGCTTAGGTACGACCTTACGAATGTAGACATAAATTTCATAAAAAGCGGTCAAGCCTTTTCGGAGGAATTTTGTTGCAAACAATCACTGTGAAAGTATCTGTACTAATCTTAAGTATTAGTCCTTTTATAGTTTTAAAGAACTCTTAGATCGTAAAATTAAATGACAATATAATATTGCAATTAGAATTAAATAACATTTAACATTATTATTAGTATTATATATGGATTTATTCTTTTTTTCTAATGTATAGTCTATATAAACGTACTTACTTTGTATGTTAAGTAATATTGTACCTATGACCTGTAAAAACATTTACCAATAAAATGATTATGATTATGATTAAGATTATTACAGTATATAATATGTTTCAATTTTCATTTCTTTCAAATATTTTCTTTTGGGGGATTGAAACACCTAAACCGAAAAAGCTATTTGAAAATGTTGCAATTTATCGATTTTAGAACATTGTTAACTATTCCAATTCTAGTTATTACGCGTAGTTAGCGACCTAGGTCATAGTCTTCTTACATATTTACGAACCATTTACTATAACTTTTGGTCCGTCAGATGCCTTAAATTGGCGATACGAATCCGAATGGCTCGTCTCTAAATTCCATAAATTACTTACTCCGCTGTTTTAGCTCGCAGGATCGCAGGGCTATGGCGCACAATCTGTACCGAGAACGAATCTTGCAACAGCATCGCATATTATAAGGACTGCCCATAGTTGGCAGGCATTTTGATGCCACTTCAAGTTAGAATGATCGATTACCATATACCTAACTTATAAGTTAAGGCTAGCGTCTAGTGACATAGCATGACGCGAATAGGTGTCTTCAAAAATGCTATTTATGTCGGTACAGAGAGAGTTGCAAGTCCAGAGCTAGGCCTACATTTTGTTCTCTAAATATGGCTTTAGGTGATAACGTTTTTACCCCACCAACGTTTACCAAATTGGACAATTTTAGACATACTCGTACACCTAAATCTAAGCTCGTGCGTTTTGTATTTAGATAAGTTTATTTAAAGTCGAAAATATGGATATTTAGACTCTTTTAATATAAACAATATTTCGCTCAAAAAGTTACGTACGTAGTTTAGCCTGCCGAAGTCTTTTTGACAGTGCTTTTTCTTTTCATCCAAATGCATGAGGGAGGTTTTTAATCAAATTTGTGTTTCTGTACGAAAATTTTCAATGGAATTACTATAAATATTTCTTAAAAAGTAAAAGACACGAACATTGTACCTAGTTCATTCTATCTGCAAAATTTCTAAAAATTATGAAAATCGGACTACAATTACGTTTAGGAAAACGTTATCGCTTTTGGCTAGCATATACAGCTCTCAGACGATCCTCTTAAGACTATAGCCTAGCTAGTGGCCACACTGGCCACTAAAGCCACAACCACAAAACGCCGCCACATATTTTTTGTAGTTTTCATACATTTTTATATAAACTCGGACGCCGTACAAAAATTTACGGCAAACGCCGATTTGACATTCGATTTTATTTATATTCCACTAATCACTAGCAAACTCGGCGAACTCCGTTTCGCCACCAGCGGAGAATTTTCCCGCTTTTCTGTTGAAATTTTTCCTGAATTTTCTTTGCTATAAACCTCACGGAGCCCGAGACCTTTCCAACGAATGCAAAACCGTGGAAATCGGTTCGTGCATTCTGGAGTTATAGCGTCAGGAAGGAAAACCCGACTTATTTTTATATAGTAAAAAAAAGAAGACAAGGAATCTTCCCTGAAAATTTCAAGTTCCTACGTTCAGCCGTTTGGGCTGTAGCTTGTCTGTCAGTCAGTCACTCAGGACAAAGCCTTTTAAAGTTACCTATAGATTATAATTTAACAAAACATTCGGGTAGATAATAATTTTTTTTTTTTTTTTTATGCTATATAGGCTAGGGCTTGACTGTGGAAAGTGATGATACAGTCTAAGGTGGAACGCGCTTGCCTAGAAGATGCCTATTCACTCTTGATTTGAAGGCACCCGGGTTGTAAGTGGCAGGAAAGACACTGCCTGGGAGTGTATTCCAGGCCTTTGCAGTGCGTATCAGGAACGAGGAACCAAACCGCTTCGTACGCGTCGTTGGCACGTCAACTATATATGGGTGGAAGCCTTTACGATGCCTTGCCGTTCTATGGTAGAAAGGTCAGCAAAAAGAGCTTGATTTTACATACATTTAGGTACTTTATCGCTCCTGTTTATACTATCTAGATTAGAGATTGATAAATTAGCAAAAAAAAAAATAAGTACTAGGTAGGTATACGAATTTTCCGTAATTCGGAATGCAGCGATCTCCGACTCACAGTTAGCTAATTTTCGGGTGGTAGTGCTCACAACCTTTTTTGAGGGTTGGATTCGCCCCTATTTATGATGTCTTGTTTTCAGGATCTCTTGGTGGGACTTCTTCTGGTGGTGTCATCGTTAGCAGAGCCTCCGATTGACAACAGGTAAGTTATTCTTCTTAGATTTATAACAGGTCGTCGCTCGCGCTCCAACTAGATAGAGCCCATTACGGAGCTGTCGTTGTTATAGTAGAGTTATTATCTCGCTGCAGACTTGGTCATAAATCATTACTCGAATGATTTATGACCACGTAGGTACCTACTGTGTTGCACTCAAGTGCACCCAACTGGCGGAAAGTAGGTTTGACGACCTCTCTGGCGCAGTGGCGGCGCGCTCGGATTCGAGTGGGAGGTCGCGGGTTCGATTCCCGCCACGGGCCACTGTAGAATTTTATAATTTCTAAATTGGCTCAGGTCTGGCCTGGTGGGAGGCTTCGACCGTGGCTATAGTATAGTGTTATTATCTCGCTGCAGACTCGGTCATAAATCATTCGAGTGTTTCGCTTTTGTTGTTCTTTGTTGAGTTGTGCATTACTGCAGAACAACAAAAGCGAAGCACTCGAATGATTTGTGACCGAGTCTGCAGCGAGATAATAGCACTACTATAGGTAGGCTAACAACAACAGCTCCGTGAGTGCGGCAACTTTTTCTTGTAGTGTGAGTGTGTCAATTTGAAATTTGTATGATATGCGGATGCTAGTGTGCGTGAAAAATTGTGTAGCGACGGCTCGGGTTTGCCGATTTGGGCAAAGTATTTTTTGCCGCACTTTTGAAGTCGAGGGATCCCTCTTGGACTTCTATGTTATTATTTTTGTCACATGGCTCAGAAGGTAAGATTGATACCTGGTTTTTTTTAATACTATATAGGCTAGCGCTTGACTGTGATCACACCTGATGGAAAGTGATGATACAGTCTAAGGTGGAACGCGCTCGCCTAGAAGATGCCTATTCACTTTTGATTTGAAGGCGCCCGGGTTGTAAGTGGCAGGAAAGACGCTGCCTGGGAGGGTGGTTTGACGCCGCTGCCACACAGGTGAATCGGCCAGTCAAAGTCAGCATTATACCTGCTACAGTAGTTATTATCTCGCTGCAGACTCGGTCATAAATCATTCGAGTGTTTCGCACCAAAGAACAACAAAAGCGAAACACTCGAATGATTTATGACCGAGTCTGCAGCGAGATAATAACACTACTATAGACGACCTCCTGGTTTAGTGGGGGATTATACTTATTCCAGTCACGGGCATCTTTAGAGTTTTTTTTAATTTACTAACTGATCCGGCAAACGTTGTTTTGCCATTAGTAATATAAAAAAAATTGCTTGCGATCTACCTTACACATCACGAACATATTATAGAAAATTTCATAACAATCGGTCGAGCCGTTTCGGAGGAGATTGGTAACAAAAATTGGCACGAGAATTTTATATATTAGAAATTGGTGTTTATCAATACATTACCTTTATTGAAAAACACCAAGACACTACAAATCATTCATGCTGATCACACAAACATTTTCCAATTTCGGGATTCGAACCCACGACTTGCGACGCAGACGGCAGAACCTCTACCGCTACGCCATTCGGTCTTCAAATTCCATAATTTATAAATAAGTAGGTAAATTGGTCTGATGAATGGCTTCGGCCGTGTCTACTTACTACCCTACCAACAAAAACGCACCGCCAAGTGATTTTGTCATATGACGCGATGCTGTGTAGACATCGTTAACTTGCCTCTTACAAGTTACAAGCCGGAGATCTCATCATACTAAGATCTTCGGCTGCATCATCAATTACCATCTGGTGTACCAATAAGTATAATACTTATAAGAGATTTTTTTTATTCTATACAAGTACTTAACTGCGATCTCACCTGATGGTAAGTGATGATGCAGTCTAAGATGTAATCGTACTAACTTGGAAGGGTAAGTGAATTTATCCCATCGGTTTCTACACAGCATCGCACCGGAACGCTAAATCGCTTGGCGGTGCGTCTACGTTGATAGGGTGGTAACTAGCCACGGCCAAAGCCTCCCATCAAACCAGACCTGAGCCAATTTAGAAATTATAAAATCCCAAATTGGCCCGTGGCGGAAATCGAACCCGCGACCTCCCACTCGAATCCGAGCGTTCCTCTACTGGGCCAGGGAGGTCGTCAAAATAAATTAGCACAAAAAGATTTAAAAAGCCTTGACATGTTTTTCAGATATCTTCCTCCAGAAAGATATACCGCTTCACCGTCCACAGAATACGGCGCTCCTGGTTTTGGTGGGCAGAGGCTTACCGCTGGGTTCAGGTACAATATACTTTTTTAAGGTTAAGTTTTTATTTTTCTTCCGTAGGAGGAAAATCTCTTTGATGACTCTTGACACGCCCGACTTCGCTGGGAGAGGTTCTATACCCAGCGACCTACGGACTAAAACCCTCCTTTGCTCTCTGGTCATTCTTGCCATAATTGCATAAAAAGCATTACCTACTTCGGGAAGAATGCTGGCTTAAAGGGTCTGCACCCAAAGGGTAAAAAACGGGGTCCTATTGCCTACTGAGAGTTCGCCATTCTACTGCGCAAAGATAAGCACCACCTTATACACAAACGTAAAATAGCGCGAGCGGTGTATTTAACAGTAATTATTATCTGTCTTGTCTTTGATTGTATTGCGTTTGTTAACAGTAATTTGGCATTCAAAGGAAAGAGACAAAACAGACACTAACTGTTCCACCGCTATTTCACGTTTATGAATAGGGTGTTAAAATAAAACAACAATTTAATTACGTATGTCTTGCTTTATTTCAGAAATCGCCCTGCTTCAAACTTCGCTGCACCAAGATCTCAATCTCTTTCCAACCAATACATACCCCCACAACCATTGATCCAAGCACCGATCTCCCAATACCAAGCACCCATGCCACAGTATCAAGCACCCGTCCCGCAGTACCAAGCACCCGTCCCGCAGTACCAAGCACCCGCTACCCAGTACCAAGGACGACCTTCCTTAAACCAAGCACCGTCACCTCAATACGGTTTGCCGAACCAAGCCGTAGGTGTAGGGTCACCTTCTACTTATGTCCCGCCTTCACAGGAATACGGGCCACCTGGACTAGGAAGAGGTACCTTTTTAATATTTTGCATTTATGTACGAACACTACGGTTTGCCAAAGCAAGCCGTAGGCGTAGGATCACCTCTTACGAGGGCGGCTGAAAAGTTCTGAGCCTAGGCCATTAAAAGTCTAGATAAAAATCTAAATAAAATTTATTTTTCAATATAGTCCCCCTGGACTTCAATGCACCTTTGACATCTTTTATAGAGGGCTTGTATTCCTGATAAAAAGTAACCCGCGTCTTTGGCTAGAAAATGTTCATTTACGGCCGCCTTCATCTCTTCATCATCCCCAAATCTTCGTCCCCGTAGGTCTTTTTTCAAATTTTTAAATAAAAAATAATCACTAGGTGCCAGATCTGGACTATAGGGAGGGTGGTTCACTTCATCGAAGCCAGTTTCTCGCAAGGCTTGCCTCGCAATGCGCGCCGTGTGAGCCGGCGCGTTGTCTTGCAAAAACAAAATTCCTTTGCTGATTTTGCCTCTTCTTTTTTCAACAATGGCTTCGCGAACTTTTTTTAAAAGTCCAGAATAATACTCTGCATTCATTGTAGTTTTTTTGGAAGGTAATCTACGAGCAAAACTCCTTCGCAATCCCAAAAAATGGTGGCCACGAGTTTGGAAGCCGATTTTTCCACCTTGAACTTCTTCGGCGGCTTTTCCCCCTTCTCTATCCACTGCATTGACTCCTGTTTTGATTCTGGGTCATATTGTCGGCTCCACGTTTCATCAACGGTGACAATACGAGTGCAAATTTCCTCCAAATTATCCTTGCACAAGTCTAAAAATTCTTCGGAAGTTTCAACGCGCCGCTGCTTGTCAAGTGGCGTGAGCATTTTTGGCACCCAACGCGCACTGACTTTATTCATGTGCAAATGATTGTGCATAATGTCTCCAACTCGTTCCTTACTGACGCCCAGCTCTTCTGCTATCTGCCACAATTTTATTCGGCGATCGTCCAGTACAATTTTTTTTACTTTTTCGATGTTTTCATCAGTGACTGCGGTGTTCGGCCGTCCCGAGCGGGGGTCATCTTCCAGAGTCTCTCTGCCTTGTTGGAATAGGCGTGTCCATCGTTTAACCGTGGCTGACGACGGCCCAGATTCCCCGTAAACACTAGAAGTCTCTTCAAAAATTTCTTTTGCTGTTTTCCCCTTTTTTACGAGGAATTTGATGACGGCGCGATGCTCAATCTTCGTTAATTGTAGCGATGACTCAGACATGGTGATGTTTACGGTTCAATTACTCAAAGCGTAATGAAGCTAATGACGTGAAACTTCGCTTATATAGTGGGCAGATGTCGCTCAAGCAGTGACCTACCGGATGAGTAAATAGTACGACTGCAAGTACCTTAGGCTCAGAACTTTTCAGCCGCCCGGTACTTAGTCCCTTCTTAGTCCCTTAGTCTTAGACCTTCACAGGAATAGATACGGGCCTCCTAGACTAGGAAGAGGTACTTACCTTTTCAATATTTTGCATCTAAGTACCTACCAAGTACCAAGGACGACCTTCCTTAGGCCGATATTACACTATCATATATATAGGATCCTATATATATTTGCTTCTTTTTCTTTCCCATTAGTGAAAAGAGTAATAAATACATGATAGGATCCTATATATATGATAGTGTAATATCGGCCTTGAACCAAGCACCGTCGCCTCAATACGGTTTGTAAGCCAATAGACGTAAAGTTCATTTTACAGTGTTAATTTTTTTCTTTTTCTTGTTTCACATTACTCAGTGTGTGAAAACGTTACGAGAATATAGCTATCATAATGCTATGCATGATGAATATGCAATAATAATGAAAAAACCAAGCACACGCATTTCCTTATACCAAGCACTCGCTAAAAGAAGGTGTCGTATTCGTTTTTAGACAGTGAGTGGTTTTTGTAAATTTCCTTTTGATGTGTTTTATAAATTGAACGAGAATAAAGATTAAGTACTTATTGGGAACTAATAATTTTCAGCCGGCAACCGAGGAAGGAACGATTTGGGAAGCAGACGGTACCTACCCCCCGGTAGGGGCGGCTATGACGATGAAAGCAATGGGGTAAGTTATAAGGGAGTTTCGTGCTCCAAATGATTTTTCTCTGAAAAAAACGCCAAGTAGGTATCCTTTGTAGTTAGTGATCAAATTGACAGTCCCCTGTAAGTTTGAACGTAAATTCTTACCTTTTCCACTTCATACAA
Source organism: Coenonympha arcania (assembly GCA_036785405.1). NCBI lineage: Eukaryota > Metazoa > Arthropoda > Insecta > Lepidoptera > Nymphalidae > Coenonympha > Coenonympha arcania. Next base: position 1,144,453 of record CM072080.1, read on the forward strand.
TCGCAACCTCTGTCTGATAACAGGTCCGTGGGGGTGACGGTCGTATGAAGTGGGAGGGGAAGTCACTGGCAAAGCTTCTGTGAACGAGTAGTAGGTTCTATGTACACTAAAAGTTACGGCATGAAACTCCATTAGAAAACCTAGTTGCCCAGGTATATCGTAGGTATAAGAAAAATCTGGCTAACCTATAAAAAATGGCATTAAACTAGGTCTAAATAATACTTCCATAAAATAGAGTATATAACCGAAAGTTATACATTTTTACCGAAAACTGGGTAAGTACCTATCATAAATGCTATATTCGATAAACATTTTGATGTTTCGATAATTCCAGGAGCCAGCAAACTACAACTTCGAGTACATGGTGCTGGATCCGATATCTGGCAACGACTTCGGTCACCGCGAGTCCCGCCAGGGCGACCGAGCTGAGGGCGTCTACTACGTGTTACTGCCTGATGGAAGGAAACAGGTATTTAATATATTGTGATGAGTGATGACCTATGGGAAGATCTATAAAATTATAGTGTAAAAGTCCTTTTCATGAAAGAAGTCCCGCGGTGATTTTTGGAACTTTGACAGGTCGGTAATATTGTCGTTCGTCGATGTTATCAAGTTCGTTTGTTGTGGTAGATTTTTGTGACTAGCTTAGTGCATTTTAAAGATTGGTTACAATGCCAAAAGTTGCCAAAAAATGCCAATGTTACGCGAGTACAGCGCTGCGTCTAAGGGACTTCTTTCATGAAAAGGACTTTACCTACTCTGTACTCTAAGCTTAATGTTGTATTTTGACAATTTAGTTAGAGACAATAACTTTCCGCTACAGTGACCGTTTATGGCAGATTTTACCCCTAGATTTTAAGTCTGGCAGAATAAGCTGACGAATTAAAAAAGTGGCAGAATATGGCAGATTTTGGAAATACAAAAAGAAAAGTCGTGATTTTATATAAAAATATTCAAAATTCAAAATATCTTTATTTCTTTTAAAATCTCTTTTAAAACGTCAATATGATATTTGTCGCAAAAGTATGGTGATAACTACAAGTCGACTTAAAAGACTAAAATACGAGGGTTCAAACGCGCCCTGCACTGAAAAGAATATAAATACCTGGTCTGTGTTGTATATCTAGGTATTTTCTTTATTTTTGTATGACTTAGGGCTGATTTTTCAATCGCTAGATAGACTATAGGAATAAATTTGGAACATATGCCATACAAAATCTGTTAAAACGTCATATTTATTCCTTAGTTAACGTACTAGCGATTGAAAAATCGGCCTTTAGTAAGAAGAAAATTTCACTTAGGTACCTACTAAGCCGTCAATTTTTGTCTTGTACTCCCCACGATAAGAATTGTTAGCTTAATAAGTGAAATTTTCAATTTAAGTAGCTAATTCTCTATTTTTTCGCAGACGGTGACGTACGAAGCGGACCAAGACGGCTACAGACCGAGGGTCACTTACGAAGAAACGGGCATGGTTCCCAGAGCTAGAGGCGGCTACGACCGAAACGCGCAGTACATCAACAACGAATATGACAATGGCCCGTATTAGAACTTTAAAAGACAATCACTCGATATCGCGTGATCGCGCAACTCTTCAATTTTGTCCATCACGTAACTTAAGTGGCGTTATACTTCTTATTTGGAGTAATAAAGCTCGTAAACACAGATAGATTTATAAAGAGCCCTAAAAGTGTTACCTGCGGAAAGCGTAATGTGTCCATCTTATTTCGTTAATTGGTATAGTCCTCATATAGAGGCGGCTACGACAGAAACGATCACCACAATACTTCTAATGAAATTGCCCTTAATAACACTTATTTGGAAATCGCTCGATATCGCGTGATCACACTTGTTTTCTGTTTCTTTCACGCGACGTCGAGTGATGATGTCATATTTTTTTTTCATCGTATATAAAGATCTCTAGAGAATTAATTGGTCTGCTGAGAATGGAAAAATTGTAATATAATTTAGTTAAATTGGTTATTAAAGAAATAATTGTAAATATTATAGGTATATTTAATATCTATTGCCCAACGACTTTGCCATGTTAATGGACTTTGAATAGTTATTTATTTTTAGGAGTTAACATTGTATAAAACATTAACTTTCATGTTTATTTTTAACGAATAAGGCCAGTAATACCAAATACAAATTGTATTTTTTTTATTTTATCTTATTTTCTCTTTTGTATTTATTTTCCTCTATATTGATGTAAATATTTTCTGTTTACAAGTATGAAAATAAAACGAATTTTTGAATGATGTAATACTTCATTTATTGTCTATACATAATTACAATATAAACAAACACCAGTTAAAATAAAATTAACAATTATAATAAAACAATTATTCCTTATAAGTTTACTAAATGAGAAAAAATTCTAGACGTATTTACATTTGACTAGATTTCAGATATTTTTTTCCAACATAAACAAAAAAACGAAAAACAACAAAATATCGTTAGGTACATAGACAAGCTATTTACTATAGTGATGATAGAATAGTTCGAAATACCCACTTATCTCTATTATACCAGAACGCTGGAGTATTCTATAAGAGCCTATTATTGAGGCCTATGTGAAAAAAAATATGATTTTCATACAGTTGACAGTTACTTTTTCGTGCCGATTTGTAGCGCCTCCCTCGAAGATCCACGGTACTAAAATTGACATTTATCGTGTATTTTTTTTTTGGCATTTTATTGGAACGAAGTTCCTTATCGCGCGTTGTGAAAGGGGGCTAGACGAAAAAAATTCATACGAAAAGTTGTAACGACACTTTTTGCTACAGTAAGCTACTGTAAGTCGTGCGGCGTGCGCTTGTTTCTCTGTCTCTCTCTCTCTCTTATAGAAAGCAAGCCAGATATACTTCGTGCCACCTAAACACAGTTTATGAAAATCAAATTCAAATTTAGTTTAGTTTTCTAAAATGGCAGGTAACATTTATTAGATCCATAAAAGTTTCTAGTAAAAGCTTTACTCAAAAATACTCATTTACTTCATTATTGACTCCAAATCTGGGAAATTGCAGAAATCTTTCGGGGAACCTAACCGTACTAAAGTCTAAATAAAATTAGTTCCCAATGGCTCTAAATTTGAGAAACTGCAAAAATCTTTCGAGAACCAAACCGAACTATCTAAAATCTATATAAATAATATTAATGAAAACAAAATCTCGTTTGTAATTATGCCAATAGCAAAGCGGATAGGAACAATTATTAAAAACATTTAATTACATTTATACATAAATATAACAAAAACAAAGAGTTTGTCCGTTTTTGATAATGCTTATTAAAAATAAAATTATTCCTTAACGTGTAACGAAATTTAAAAATCACAGTGTTTTTACGATTTGAGCGATTGAAAAATTAAAAATAAGTCGCTGCCGGTGGGGCAATAAAATGGAGAAACAGACCGGCTGTTGCTGTCTCTGTTGCACTAACGGGATTGACGGCAAGCTTGTCAGACAGGCGTTATCGTTTACCATTTTATTGCCACACGTGCAGCGACTGCTACTGGTCCTAACCTTTTTATATAGTAAAATATTTATGGTGATAAAATAAAAAGTGCATTTTAAAGCGCATGGCTTTTAAATACTATCTTAAGACCTAAATGAAGACAATTACAACAACAAATAAACAAAACAATATCATTATGTGGTCACAGAAGTGCTAGCAATTTTGCGCAACGAATCAGCCTGGCTGTTCAGTACGGTAATGCAGCCAGTGTTCTTGGCATCATTGCACACGGGTAAGACTTGTACAGTAATTAGAATAAGTCCATGATAAGTTTTATTTTAACACTTAAAAAAACAACAACAATATCTAATACATATAAATTTTAAATACCTAATTTTTTTTTGTATATCTGAGTATAGGTCAGAATCTTCTTTCATATCCTAGATGGCAAAACAACGTTTTTTTTCAATCAACTAGAAATAAATAATTACATATTATCTGTGATGGTAGAATTGCTAGTAGAGATTTATCATTTTTTTTTATTCAAGGATCGATTATATACGAACTGTCACCGATAGATCTATATTATCTATACACAATACAAAAACTTTTGTAGTAGTTAGTCAAAAAATCTATACTTATACAAATATGTATAATAAAGCTGAAGTTTGTTTGTTTTTTTTTTCCTTTAAAATCAAAGAAAAACCACGACAAAACATATTATATGTCTAACTTTTAAGGTTGACATATCATTATAACGCGATATGTAAATAATTAAATTAAATATCTACATAAATATCTATATACTTTTGAATTTGATACATTATTACTTTATTGTAAACTAAAATAAAAAAAAAGACGTGCGGCACTCGGAGACTGCCGCGGTAAAGCTATTGCATAGATGTTTTTATCAACCTAAGCAATTATAATTATACAACCAATGCCACCTAGAGACGAGTTGCAGAACTAAAGAGACAAACGTGATATTTCAAAAAGTCATTAAAAGTTCTGCTATTCATCGATAGATGGCAAAACTAAAAAGTATCACCGCTGTGCCGGACGGAGTGGGGGGTGTTAGGTTATTTTCGTTACGGAATTTCTGGATTCGGTCTCCACGATAAAGGCCCGCGATAGAAGCTATGCAATAGCTTAATAATGACGTACACTGAAAAAAATATTAAAATAAGTTACATGCATTTTAATTTTGGAGTGGGAAGGTCTTCTATCCCTTTCTCGAAAAACGAAAATTTGTATGAAGCCACACGAAGCTACTAATTATGGCATTAGTAAGGTGTGACGTCACAATTCGCTGTCGCTTTCTCTGTCTAATCAGAAATATTTAAATGCTTAAACTTTTTTGTTATTTGATCGATTTAATACGTTTTTTCAGTGAAGTTAATTACTTTATCCTAGTTTATAAGAAAGTTATTAAAAAATTTGAGTCAAATACCCATTTCATGTAGTGAAAGCTAGTACACTATATCTTATCTTATCTTAATATATATATAAATCTCGTGTCACAATGTTTGTCCGCGATGAACTCCTAAACTACTGAACCGATTTAGTTCAAACTTCGTGAATATCTGTCATTTGTTAAAAGATAGAATAGTTTTTATCCCACGTGGACGAAGTCGCGGGCATCAGCTAGTTATATTATAAATAAACTGGCCAAGTGGGAATCGGACTCGCGCACCGAGGGTTCCGTATTACTATAGAAAATGTAATCCATAAGAATCACTTTTCTTACCCAACCGCAACCTTAACTTTGTTCTTTGAGGTTAATTGTTAGTACCAAAAAAACTACTTACTAGATCTCGTTCAAACCAATTTTCGGTGGAAGTTTGCATGGTAATGTATATCACATATTTCTTGACGTGATAACGTTTAATAAATTGATGAACACCAGCAACGCACACGAAAAATAGTAACGTTCCGCGTAACGTTCCACCTGAGCCTGCGTGCAAGCGAGAGCGCGCAACAAGCGATAGAGAGGCACGATAAAACAAACGATAGAGAGGCCAATTATGACGTTATCACGTAAATCTATCGTCCGTAAACCGACTTTACAGACAACCAATTTTTTTTATCATTCTCTTATTTTGAAGTTGCAGGGGGGGGGACACATTTTACCACTATGGAATTATCTCTAACGCAAACTTTTTGAATACCTATCCATAGATACCCCTAAACCTTAGGGTTTGATGAATTTTTTTAAGTGTCAGTTCTAAGTACGGGGAACCCCCAAAATTTAGTTTTTTTTTTTCAATTTTTGTGTAAAAATCTTAATGCAGTTCACGGAATACATCAACTTACCAAGTAATAGTAGTTTCGGAAAAAAGTGGCTGAGACAGGCAGACAGACAGACATGACGAATCTATAAGGGTTCCGTTTTTTGCCATTTGACTACGGAACCCTAAAAACACTGTCAGTTCAGTCATTGCAGTAACAGTACATGTTGAGGGACGGAAGCGACGCGCTGATGCAGTGTGGCTCGTCGTTGTACCTGCAATTATTACGATTACGATTATGATTACGATTAATGATTATACCGAAAAACCGGCCAAGTGCGACTCAGTGTAGCGCACCGAGGGTTCTATACTACAAAAGATGTACCCTTTAAACCATAAGATGTCCATGTCTAACATTTCGGTATGAAACCAATTAAAATCTGAATGAAGAGGGCAACCCTTTAAACCACAAGATTCTCATTTCTACCGTTTTGGTATAAAACCAATTAAAATCTGAATGAAGAGGGTAAAACCACCCTTTAAACCATAAGATTTCCATTTCTACCATTTCGGTATGAAACAATTAAAATCTGAATGGAAAGGGTGACCCTTTAAACCATAAGATTTCCATTTCTACCATTTCGGTATGAAACAATTAAAATCTGAATGAAGAGGGTAAAACCCTTTAAACTATAAGATTTTCATTTCTACCATGTCGGTATAAAACTAATTAAAATCTGAATGAAGAGGGTGAAACCCTTTAAACTATAAGATTTTCATTTCTACCATTTCGGTATGATACCAATTGAAATCTGCATTAAGAGGGTAAACTTTTGAATCATAAGATTTCCATTTCTACCATTTCGGTGTGAAACCAATTAAAATATGAATGGAGAGGGTGACCCTTTAAACCATAAGATTTCCATTCCTACAATTTCTGTATGAAACCAATTAAAACTTGAATTTAGCTTGCAAACTTTGGCAGTTTATTTTGAGAGAGTTCAACATTTTGGACGCATAAAACATAGCGTTGGGCATTTAAACGAAAGCGTAAATTATAAGTCGTTTTTTTAAATAAACACAACAACGCGTTACTTAGAAAAAGTCCACTTATTATTCGATTGCTTTTTTAAATTGATTGATTTTTATTTGCTACGAATCTGATCTTTATTGATGAGCAGTAAGGTTGGATTCATTTTGCAAGATTATTAAACGAAATAACGAAAATGTCTTTACGTTTTTTAACTTATTAATTTCTTTCCGTTGACAGTTGCGTTTTTTCCGCGTTGGCGAAAACATTGCCTAAACTGTTAAATTATTAAGTTGAGCAATCAACGAAAAACTAAAAATAAGCAAATAAGCAAATAAGCAGTAATTAAAAGTCACTTTTGAAAAACAGTAAAATGAAAAAGTCTGCTTATTGTTTTAAGCCGTTTTGCCCACCTCTAATAAAACATATGCGCTTTCAAAAATTATCCTTCAAAATATGAAGGCCTAATGATTCGCTTGTTTTATCAACTTAAACTAAGATAATGTTCATCGCATATACATATCCACCTTCACGATGATGATGATAGTAGGTATAGTAGAAATGTAAAATTATAATCCTTTCAGGAATACATAGTACATAGCCCTAGTATAACCTTAGATAGGTAAGCGTAATAAATGGTCTCCAAAATACAGGATTCCTAGTTTGGAGACCGCTAGAAATAATTGTGTATTCTCATTTTTGGTAAACAAAGATATTTTATTTTTTTATTTATTATTTTTTCAGTGAAACTATTAGCGCGAGGTAACTTAGTACAACGCCATCTGTTGTGCGATTCACGAAGATAATAATTTATCTCCGGCAATAAGGGATTTTTGCCCACATATTAGTAAAAATTAGATTGGACATGCAATTCATGTCGCAAATCGTCAAATTGGATAATTAGACTAATTGGGATAGACTTTTGTTTCATAGTCCTAAATAATAGGCTCTTATTAAAATCAAAACTCTACCGCCAGGTTCGGCAAGCAGGTTTGCACCGAGAAGAACGAAACAAGAAACTTAGCACCTGTCAGTTGCACTTCAAAAATTTCATTATATTATACCATTTTTATTACATAACTAGCAAACCCGGCGAACTCCGTTTCGCCACCAGATGGCTTTCCCGCTAAAAAGATTTTCCCGCTTTTCTGTTGAAATTTTTCCTGAATTTTCTTTGCTATAAACCTCACGGAGCCCGAGACCTTTCCAACGAATGCAAAACCGTGGAAATCGGTTCGTGCGTTCTGGAGTTACAGCGTCAGGAAGGAAAACCCGACTTATTTTTATATAGTAGAGATTTTTAAGATATCTCGTAAGAAGATGGAAGCATAATATCCCTATCATTCCAAGAATTGTTGTCAATGAAAAATTCTTCAATGGTATAGTAACCCTGATTTATTAGATGTTTTTTGACAGTGACTTTAAACCTGTGCAAGTAAGTCCAAGACGGACTTCGGGATCATATTGTCACTTAACGGCGTACAAGCCGTGTTTAAGTGATTTTGAATGCAGTTTTACGTAAAAACTATAAAGACAATTACTTTCAAACTTGAACGTCATGAATTTTGGATCTTTAATCTAGAATCGCTAAGAAGCAGAAACACGATTGGATAAAATTTTCTCGATAGAAAGTTCTCCCAAAAGTTGCTCCAAAATCTCTGTTTTCTTGTTTTTTATCGGAAATTACAATGTATGTAAATTTAATTTTTGTTTTAATGTGTCGGTAATAACAATATCCAAAAACGCTAAGAAACCGATTTTTGATAACTGGCTTAATTTTTGAGTAATTAGGTAAAAGGTGTTTTTTTTGTTATATTCTTCCGCGACGTTATCGCACCTACCAACGTATCCGTGAGAGTGAGAAAGACAAAAATTAATTCAATAAATCCACTTAACCCCACCAGGGACTTCTGCACCTTACGCAAACGGTGTGGCACTATAACCAACTTATGCCCTCCACTCACTCAAATCCAAGCGTAGAAGTCGCACCACTTAGGGGTTCTTTGAAGTTGCCAATTTCCCAACATTCAAAAAAATTTCTGCAGCTGTACTCACGCGTTAGTCCTGGATATGTCTCTGGTGTCAATAAAGAATCTGTCCTCCTGCACTGAATACGTCATTGACGCCTCGTACACTCCTTTACCGGGACCCACTGTCACCTGGAATGGACACAAAAAGCTTAGATTATTTATTTTCTATTAAGGAATAATGAGACGACGATTTAAGCCTTATTTCGTGGTTTAAATACGATGATTTTACACGATGGTTTATGATTTTACACGGGTACAATGTAAAATGTTCAGATGTACTCATCCTCGGCTTCAAATCGGTGGGCAAAACACACTTATAATGAAATAGAACTTATAGTGAAATAGACCGTGCAAAAATTAACGCGAGCAACCTAGCTCGCTGTCGCTTCACCCACGCTATTAAAACCCATTTCTATATTTTGATCATTCAATCAAATCAATCAAATATTCTCTATTTGCAATAAAATACACGGTATAATGCGATCTTATAAAACTAAATATGGTAGCAGTGTATTTGCCTTATCAAGGCGTACAAATTTTACATAATCGTCATTAAAATAATAATTAATATATTGACATATCTATTTCCTATTAACATAATCTTTAATGTCATATATTCCATCATTAAGTAATTTATTAAAAATATAATTCTTAAATTTATTGCATGGTAATTCTTTAACATGGTCCGGAAGATGATTATATATTCTAATTGCCGTACAGTATACATTCTTTGAATACATATTTAATCTTTGCATTGGTACTTCTATCTTATATTTATGTCTTTTTATTCAGAAAGTTGTTCCACACCTTAACCTGCAAGTTCTCGGTGGTGGGGCGCACCTTCCGTCCGAACTTGCCCACGTACCCGTCCGCGTCTTTGGCCCCGATGAAGGTCAGCACCCCGCTGTTGGCGCGCTGTCGCATCACCCACGCTGTCGCGGTCAAAGTGCGGGGGATGCATTTTGACCTGGAATATAAAACAAGATTATTTGTCCATGATCGTCTCATAGCTAGGCACTAAACTGCATTTAGAAAAATAATACGATCAAATTCAAACATGAGCACAGAACACTAAATAGTACCAGAAGGTTTCTCTCCGCACGATTATTTAAAGTAATCGCAAGTTTTACTTCTCAGTAAAATCTTTATGACAGGAAATATGCATTGAAAAGAAAGAAACTTTTGTACCGAAAATATTAAATTTCGTATTTTAAAAACAAATTCCAAGTGCGCAATAGTTCTCAAAAACTAACTCTGATTTTCCTCGAAAGGTTTGATTTTGACTCTTGACAAAACTTGATACTTACCAATAGACATATTAGACCAGGGTAGATCCCTTTAAAATAATAAAAAACGAAAGAAAATTACAGTAGGATGAAACCCATTAGAAAAGGAGGGGAATATGATCAAAATGAAAGGAAAAATAAATTACGGTCGATCCGAGTTCGGGAACAGGGGGGGAGGGGGGGTTTAAGTGTAAAAAATGGTTTTCCTTGGTTTCCGGCAAAACTACAAGTCCTATGGAAAAAAGTAAAATTGCAAAGTTGTAGGTAATAAAAAGATCTACAACTTTTGTATTTGCAATTTTTTCACATAACCTCAAAATTTAGGTGAAAAATTCAATAAACCAAGTTTTTGGATTTTTATTTATATCTTTTTCAAAAAAAAAATTATTTTTACGAAATTTGGTGAAAACTTACCTTATTATGTCCCAAATACACTGTAATTTATTTGATTTAAAATATTGATTTTTTTTCACCTTATTTTGAATTAATATCGAAAAAGCACCTAATTTTCAATCAAAAATTCTGACGTAAAAATATCAGCTTTTTTCCAAAAGTTGGTATGTTTTCTGTTCGTTGAAATCTCTTCTTTCCGATGGTGAAAAAAAAAATATATGTTACTATAGTAAAACTTCTCAGAAAATGCAAAGTAGTAAGACCCAGACCCGCCTAGCCCCATCCCCATTTCTCTATGAAATACCTTTTGATGGGCTACAATTTTTCGTAGGTCACTCAGGTACTTTTTTTTTATAAATGTAACATGTAATCATACGTTTCTCGAGTAATTAAAGTGTAAATTTTAATAAATAGCTCAAAATTGTATATAATACTTAATAAAAAAAAATTTTTTAGAATTCGAGTTTTTTTTGCATTTTCTGAGAAGATTTTCTATAGTTACATATATATTTTTTTTCACCATCGGAAAGTAGAGATTTCAACGAACAGAAAACATACCAACTTTTTGAAAAAAGCTGATATTTTGACGTCAGAATTTTCGATTGAAAATTAGGGTGCTTTTTCGATATTAATTCAAAATAAGGTGAAAAAAATCAATATTTTAAATCAAATAAATTACAGTGTATTTGGGACATAATAAGGTAAGTTTTCACCAAATTTCGTAGAAAAAAAATTTTTTTTTGAAAAAGATATAAATAAAAAACCAAAAACTTGGTTTTTTGAATTTTTCACCTAAATTTTGAGGTTATGTGAAAATTGCAAATACAAAAGTTGTAGATCTTTTTATTACCTACAACTTTGCCATTTAACTTTTTTCCATAGGACTTGTAGTTTTTCCGGAAATCAACGAAAACCATTTTTTACACTTAAACCCCCCCGCCCCCCCTGTTCCCGAACTCGGATCGACCGTAATTTATTTTTCCTTTCATTTTGATCATATTCCCCTCCTTTTCTAATGGGTTTCATCCTACTGTAATTTTTTTTTGTTTCAAAAATTATCGACCCTGGTCTATATACCCTGGGTAAGGAAAAAATATCGGCAGTTTATCGGTGCAAAATTTTGGTCACCAACAGTAGGGCCACGCTGTAGTTCGCTCAGCAGCCACCTATAGAATTTTGACAGATGGCGCTACTGTTTGCTTGTACGAAAAAGGTTTACGTAAATCGTTCGCCTATATCCTGAGGTTTCTTATCAATGTCACAGAACACTACATAGTACCAGAAGGCTTACTCAGCACGATGATTTAAAGAAATAGCGACTCTAGCGCTGACACAAAAAATGCAATTCAGTTCGCAATAGCGCCTGGCTCCGTCCTCAAAATCGACACGCAACAAACGCAATGTTGTGGTCTCTTTCTATCGCCTAACTTTATCTCTTACGACGTACTAAGGCTGCCATAGTCAGACGGCGCGTAAAATAGACCGTAAAGAACTAGAGCGTGCAACTCTGCCCGCGAGCGGCAACCATCTTAAATATTGAGGTCCGGACCCGTACTTGTAGCCGGGACGGTCACGTGATAAGTGAGACTGGCCTGACACGAGTTATATTAGGTCCTTACATATGAAATTGGCGTTTTGTATGGGAGGAATATAAAGTCGATTTTTTTAAAATATAATATATATATTTAATCAAAGTATCTACCATTGCTATCTATGCACTTTTGCCACCTTATAGGTAGTTCATTGATCCCTTTACTAAAAAAGCCATTCGGACGGGAATCAATAAAATCTTTGAAAGCGCTTTGGACTGCCTCATCGGAGTTAAATTTTTTCCCTTGTAAGAAGTTATCCAAATTTCGAAAAAAACTGTAATCTGTTAGAGCAAGGTCCGGGGAGTAAGGTGGATGTCTTAGGCATTCCAATTGAAGCTCCTCTAATTTGGTAGCCGTCTGTTGTGCAGTGTGTGGTCTAGCGTTGTCCTGAAGCAGCAGTGGCCTAGAACGATTGACCAGCCTCGGTTGTTTAGCAGCTAGCTTTTCCATCATGGATTGCAGTTGCTGACAATAGATATCCGCCGTAATCGTCTGGCCAGATTTAAGAAAGCTGTAGTGAACGACGCCGGCGCTAGTCCACCAAACGCTCACAAGTAATTTTTTTTGAGTCAATTTTCGTTTGGGGCAGAATTTGGCTGGTTCGCCAGGGTTCAACCATTGCGATGAGCGTTTCCGATTATCATACAGGATCCATTTTTCATCACAGATGATGATTCGATTTAAAATCCCTTCATTACTGTGCCGGTTGAGTAATGTAACACAGCAGTCTACGCGCGTTTGTCGGTTTGCTGCACTCAATTCATGAGGTACCCACCTTTCAAGCTTTTTCACCTTCCCGATTTGCTTCAAGTGAACTAAAACAGTTTTATCACTAACACCGCAGCCTGCAGCTAGCTAGGACGTGGTTTGCGATGGAACCGCTTCCACAATAACCTTCAATTCTTCATTGTCAACTTTGGTCTCCGGCCGACCACGGGGCTTGTTCTGCAGGTCGAAATTTCCAGAACGAAAACGTTGGAACCAAAAACGCACTGTGTTTTCTTTTGCGACACCCTCGCCGTACACGTCATTAATCCTTCGAGCCGTTTCTGCAGCACTGGTGCCACGATGGAACTCGTACTCGTAAATAACGCGATATTTCAAGTTTTCCATTTTGTAAACAGAGTGGCGCAAAAAAAAAACCAGAAGAGAAAAAAACAAATGAATTACGATTTTCAAAACACAAAAGCATGAGTAAATAGCTGTATAAATTTGAAATTGGAATTTCTAACCAAAGAAGAGATATTTGAGATCAAAGTGGCCAGTACGACAAAACGCCAATTTCATATGTAAGGACCTAATATTATCATCAATTCGAAATAGTACATTAGCAGCGGCCAGCAAAAGAGGCATTGATGTACGAACGTGTAAATGTGAGCCGAGGCGGGGCCGAGGCACACGTACGTGAGTTTTGTCTTTTTCTCAAACAATGCTCGGAAATTTAAACTAAGACAGAAATATTCAAAATCAATCACAAACAACCAACAACAACAATTTTTTTCGAGCTAAAGTATTAATCTTTTTTTTTCCATAAACAGCTTTCTATTTGCAAGCCAGTTAAAAATTTAAGTAAAACCAAGTAAGGTGGCAACCAAGGAGGTAGGTAACATATCGAAGGTACTTACTTTAGGTCAGACTCGAAGACATTTTCCCTTTACAAGCACTAACACCACTCGACCCCTGTAACGCTGCACCACCTATTCTTTAGTATCTGGAGTTAACAATAACTCATCTGACAGTTTCAGTGAGTTGATGAAGTCAACCATTACCTTCGCACTTCGTAGTCTTTTCATACAAGAGGTTAGATCTCTATCCCTGGTTCACTCAACAACCAGTTCTTTGTTGTCTGGAGTTAATAATAACTCACCTGACAGATTCAGTGAGTGAGTTGATGAAGTCAACCAAGGCTTTCGCAGTCTTCTCGTACAGCGGGTCAGACTCGGAGACGTTTTCCCAGGACAGGCACGAACACCACTCGATCCCAGTATCACTGCACGACCTGTTATTTAGTATCTGGAGTTAACAATAACTCACCTGACAGTTTCAGTGAGTGAGTTGATGAAGTCGACCAAGGCTTTCGCAGTTTTTTCGTACAGCGGGTCAGACTCGGAGACGTTTTCCCAGGACAAGCACTAACACCACTCGATCCCTGCATCACTGCATGACCTGTTCTTTAGTATATGGAGTTAACAATAACTCACCTGACAGTTTCAGTGAGTGAGTTGATGAAGTCATTCAAAACTTTCGCAGTCTTCTCGTAAAACGGGTCAGACTCTGAGACATTTTCCCATTACAAGCACTAATACCACTCGATCCCTGTTACTCTGCACGACCTGTTCTTAAGTATCTAGAATGAATAGCAACTCACCTGACAGATTCAGTGAGTGAGTTGATAAAGTCAACCAAAGCTTTCGCAGCCTTCGCGTACAGCGGGTCAGACTCGGAGACGTTTTCCCAGGACAGGCACGAACACCACTCGATCCCTGTATCACGGCATGACCTGTTCTTTAGTATCTGGAGTTAACAATAACTCACCTGACAGTTTCAGTGAGTGAGTTGATGAAGTCAACCAAGGCCTTTGCAGCCTTCTCGTACAGCGGGTCAGACTCGGAGACGTTTTCCCAGGATAAGCATGAACACCAGTGCGGTTCTATCCCCGCTTCACTGCACGACCTGTTCCTTGGTATCTGGAATTAATAATAACGTAACTTTGAGCCTGTATTATTGACGTGATAAGGTTTAATAAATTGATGAACACCAGCAACGCACATGAAAAACAGTAACGTTCCGCGTAACGTTCCACCTGAGCCTGTGCGTGCAAGCGAGAGCGCGCAACAAGCGATAGAGAGGCACCGATAAACCGACTTTACAGACAACCAATTTTTATGGAACATTCGTAAAACCCAGCTCGTCTAACACCGTCGCGTAATATATCGGTCAGTATTTGTGTCGTTTTGTGGAAGATTTCCAGCATTTACAGGCTTATTGGCTATGATATAGTGATTTACGCAAAAAAAGGATATCTGGATGGATATCTCATAGTTGCAGCTGTAGCCAATGTCTCAGCGTCGATCGGTGCAGTAACGCTGACGATCGCTCATTCTATACCTTGTGTAGAAAGAAACCAATAATTCTCTATGGTTAGCGATCGCTAATGTCAAAACAATGTCAATGTCACATTCACACATATAATAGGTTCCCGCGAGCGACGAAGTATTTGTAATCTGTGCATCGACAATAATCGTAAAGACCCTGTCAAAATCGCAACTAGGCTAATTAAAACTTGGGTCAAAACTATGGCAGTAGTTTGTTCAAAAAATTTTAGGGATTCGATTTTAAGGGGATTTATTGAATTTATTTTTGTCTTTCTCACTCTCACGGAGATTTGGTAGGTGCGACATGCAGCGTCGCGGAAGAATATAACAGAAAAGCGACCTTTTACCTAATTACTCCAAAACTAAGCTGGTTATCAAAAATCTGTTTCTTAGCGTTTTTGGATATTATTATTACCGACACTTTAAAACAAAATTTACAATTAGATACATACATCCAATGTAGCGTCCGATAAAAACTAGAAAAACTGAGATTTTGGAGCAACTTTTGGGAGAACTTACTATCGAGAAAATTTTATCCAATCGTGTTTCTGCTTCTTAGCGATTTTAGATTAGAGACCCAAAATACATGACGTGTAAATTTGAAAGTAATTGTCTTTATAGTTTTTGCATAAAACTTCATTCGAAATCGCTTAAATACGGCTTCTACACCGATAAAGATGAGTCTCAAATAAACTTAAGTAAGGTAGCTCTAAACGGAAACTGTATATAACTGTGTAACTGTATTTTTTTCGTAATTCTAAAACACCCTGTATATTTCACTCACCGGTTCCAAAAGTGTCAACGCTCTAGTCAAATCTGCTCCTTTGACCTTATAGTTATTCCAGAACACTCGTAAATCCAGCACGTCTAGCACCGTTGCGTATATATCGTGTGGGGTGGTCAGAATTTCCGCGTTTTTCTGCAGGTTTTCCAGCATTTCGGGGTTACGTTTGACCACGGAATCTGGTAATCTGACCGCCATGAGGGGCAGGCGTTCTTCGAGCTTGCCTTGGAAGGTGTCTCTTACATTGGCGTATCTGGGAAATTAACATTTGAAAGCTAAGAATTTGAAGAACAAACATTTTATTGCACCCACATCCTATACCTTTAAACGAGAAATTCTTGTATATATATTTCTATATAATCTGAATCTCGGAAACGGCTCGAACGATTTTCATGAAATTTAGTAAACAAGGGTTTTTGGGGGCGATAAATTGATCTAGCCAGGATTCATTTTTAGAAAATGTCGTATTTACCAAAAAAAAAATATAAATCTATACCTGACATCTATTGGCGATAAAGTAAAACTATTACAGTATACTCCTGCTCTATTGGTAAGTAGCTGTAATACTACCGAGCAAAGCTCGGTCACCCAACTAGTAATAAATAATTAGTCAAGTACAAAATGTTAAACCCTCACTTTTTTACCGAACCGCAAACTTCACTTTGTTTTTGAGGTTAATTATCAGTACCAAAAAAGTATAATAGATAGAGTTGATTTTATTTTTTCCTTAAAATATACATAAATCAATCAAAATTATTTCAGATTTTTCGATCGAACTTCGGAGATAAGGGTAGGGGAATGGTATTTTTTTGAAAGTTTTCCAAAAATAAATTAAAATCGGTTTCAGAATAAAAAATAACGCCCTTCCATATTATGATACTACATTTATATTGCTGTCTCATTTTGAGATTTGGACGCTACGGTTTTAAAATAACAACAATTTTCATTTTTTTATGATTGCAAAGACGGCGGGTCGTCATACCCTACAACTATTCCAAATTTGCGAAATGCGAAATCGTAGAGATTCGTACGATTTCGCATTGTGAAGTCAACATCTCCTGAGGATGTCCCAGTGTCGGGACGAAACGTACGTCGAAGATAGTGTTAAAAAATTGTGTGGGTTGTTTCATGTGGGCAATGTTTCTACATATTGTACCATACAGAATCTTTTCAAGAAGCGGATTATAGCAAAACAAATTAGTCTGTCCTACTAATTATGGATTTCCGCAAAATAACGCCTGCTTCCATTCAATATCATGTCGATATCTATAATAGTTATTGAAATAAATATTCGTGACAGACATACAGACAACAAAGTGATCCTTTAAGCCTGTAAGGGTTCCGTTTTATTCTTTTGAGGTACGAAACCCCTAAAATCCCTACAACAAACCATTGAACTCGCGACACTCTTCACAAAACCATAACATTTTCAACCCACCTATCTTAGGCCTTACCTCGGGCCATGGTCCCCCATGACGAAAAGCAGCGTGTTATGTCGGAACTGTCGGTGGAAGTCCGACAGGAAGCGCGCGAAGTCGTCGTCGGCGGTGGAGATCATGTTGAAGTCGTCATGAGTGATGTCTGCTATAAACGTGAAGCAGAATCTATTGCCGTCCAGTTTTAGGAACTGAAATGCAAACATTCAGGGGCTAGAAGGGATCACTTTTAGTGACCAGCGGGGCTAGACAAAGTAACAGTCGTTTAGCGTTAACGACAGTAGACAAAAATGTATGGACAACCTAGGTGACTGTAGAAAAACCACGACCGAATAGAGGAAAGCACGCTGTGTTTGAAAATCGACTACGACAATTTAAACCCTTCCTGGCGTTCTCGTGGACCTTGTAAATAACTTTAGCGTACTTCGCGTGACAATTGACAGTCAACAGTGAACAACGCTAAGCATAGAGTAGACAGCTTTCACTTGTTGGTCGTGGTTTTTCTACAGTCACCTTGTTTGTCCATACATTTTTATCTACTGTCGTCAACGCTAAACGACTGTTGCTTTGTCTAGCCCCGCTGAAGGTGTAATGTTAATGTATTAAGACTTCAGGGACATGAGATAAAAACACGATTGAAATAGAGTTCTCGATAGGAAGTTTTCCAAAATATTGCTCCAATTTTTCAAGTTAATTCATTTTTAACTAAGTATCTTTTTTGATTAGTGTTTTACACACTTAGGAAATAATTCCTATAAATTTAAATACGAATCAAAATTGTTCACTCGCAGCGGGATTCGAACCCGCGTCTCCTATCTCTCGCGGCTGGGTGCTCTGACTGCTGAGCTATACGAATTTAATAGGAATTATTCATTTTTAACGGAAACCGCATGGATATGGGTCGAGATGACATGGTTAATAATTATAGGACTCTTCATAACATTTACTCGCATTAGCTTTTAGACCCTCGCTTACACTTTCAATCTCGTCTAAGAGTATAAAAATGTTGTTAAAACTATCTCTGATTCCAGGAAGCTTTTTATCTCCTGTTAAATAACAACCCTTTGCTTCGACTCGCTTACCTGGTCACTGAGCCTGTACCTACTGCAAGTTGTAATGCTCCGCGGGCTGGCGGTTGAACTGGTTAATTGGCACTAGAACCTGCCTTCGGCTCGTGCTTACCTGGTCAGTGATGTGGAGCAAGAGCCACAGCTTGCCGTTCCCAGTCTCTTCCAGGTAAAGGTAGTGGTCTGCAGGTTGCCGGCTGAACCGGTGCTGGAACCTGCCTTCGGCTCGCTCACCTGGTCAGTGATGTTGAGCATGAGCCTGTACTGCGGCCTGTCCCCCACGCAGTAGCGCGTCTGCTTGTTGCGCCACCGCTTGCCGTTCCCAGACTCCTCCAGGTAGAAGTTCCTTAGGTAGTGGTCTGCTGAACCGGTGCTGGAACCTGCCTTCGGCTCGCTCACCTGGTCAGTGATGTTGAGCATGAGCCTGTACTGCGGCCTGTCCCCCACGCAGTAGCGCGTCTGCTTGTTGCGCCACCGCTTGCCGTTCCCAGACTCCTCCAGGTAGAAGTTCCTTAGGTAGTGGTCTGCTGAACCGGTGCTGGAACCTGCCTTCGGCTCGCTCACCTGGTCAGTGATGTTGAGCATGAGCCTGTACTGCGGCCTGTCCCCCACGCAGTAGCGCGTCTGCTTGTTGCGCCACCGCTTGCCGTTCCCAGACTCCTCCAGGTAGAAGTTCCTTAGGTAGTGGTCTGCTGAACCGGTGCTGGAACCTGCCTTCGGCTCGCTCACCTGGTCAGTGATGTTGAGCATGAGCCTGTACTGCGGCCTGTCCCCCACGCAGTAGCGCGTCTGCTTGTTGCGCCACCGCTTGCCGTTCCCAGACTCCTCCAGGTAGAAGTTCCTTAGGTAGTGGTCTGCTGAACCGGTGCTGGAACCTGCCTTCGGCTCGCTCACCTGGTCAGTGATGTTGAGCATGAGCCTGTACTGCGGCCTGTCCCCCACGCAGTAGCGCGTCTGCTTGTTGCGCCACCGCTTGCCGTTCCCAGACTCCTCCAGGTAGAAGTTCCTTAGGTAGTGGTCTGCTGAACCGGTGCTGGAACCTGCCTTCGGCTCGCTCACCTGGTCAGTGATGTTGAGCATGAGCCTGTACTGCGGCCTGTCCCCCACGCAGTAGCGCGTCTGCTTGTTGCGCCACCGCTTGCCGTTCCCAGACTCCTCCAGGTAGAAGTTCCTTAGGTAGTGGTCTGCTGAACCGGTGCTGGAACCTGCCTTCGGCTCGCTCACCTGGTCAGTGATGTTGAGCATGAGCCTGTACTGCGGCCTGTCCCCCACGCAGTAGCGCGTCTGCTTGTTGCGCCACCGCTTGCCGTTCCCAGACTCCTCCAGGTAGAAGTTCCTTAGGTAGTGGTCTGCTGAACCGGTGCTGGAACCTGCCTTCGGCTCGCTCACCTGGTCAGTGATGTTGAGCATGAGCCTGTACTGCGGCCTGTCCCCCACGCAGTAGCGCGTCTGCTTGTTGCGCCACCGCTTGCCGTTCCCAGACTCCTCCAGGTAGAAGTTCCTTAGGTAGTGGTCTGCTGAACCGGTGCTGGAACCTGCCTTCGGCTCGCTCACCTGGTCAGTGATGTTGAGCATGAGCCTGTACTGCGGCCTGTCCCCCACGCAGTAGCGCGTCTGCTTGTTGCGCCACCGCTTGCCGTTCCCAGACTCCTCCAGGTAGAAGTTCCTTAGGTAGTGGTCTGCTGAACCGGTGCTGGAACCTGCCTTCGGCTCGCTCACCTGGTCAGTGATGTTGAGCATGAGCCTGTACTGCGGCCTGTCCCCCACGCAGTAGCGCGTCTGCTTGTTGCGCCACCGCTTGCCGTTCCCAGACTCCTCCAGGTAGAAGTTCCTTAGGTAGTGGTCTGCTGAACCGGTGCTGGAACCTGCCTTCGGCTCGCTCACCTGGTCAGTGATGTTGAGCATGAGCCTGTACTGCGGCCTGTCCCCCACGCAGTAGCGCGTCTGCTTGTTGCGCCACCGCTTGCCGTTCCCAGACTCCTCCAGGTAGAAGTTCCTTAGGTAGTGGTCTGCTGAACCGGTGCTGGAACCTGCCTTCGGCTCGCTCACCTGGTCAGTGATGTTGAGCATGAGCCTGTACTGCGGCCTGTCCCCCACGCAGTAGCGCGTCTGCTTGTTGCGCCACCGCTTGCCGTTCCCAGACTCCTCCAGGTAGAAGTTCCTTAGGTAGTGGTCTGCTGAACCGGTGCTGGAACCTGC
Organism: Coenonympha arcania; assembly: GCA_036785405.1. Classification (NCBI taxonomy): domain Eukaryota; kingdom Metazoa; phylum Arthropoda; class Insecta; order Lepidoptera; family Nymphalidae; genus Coenonympha; species Coenonympha arcania. The sequence goes on from CM072080.1 coordinate 1,165,049, forward strand.
CTTCGGCTCGCTCACCTGGTCAGTGATGTTGAGCATGAGCCTGTACTGCGGCCTGTCCCCCACGCAGTAGCGCGTCTGCTTGTTGCGCCACCGCTTGCCGTTCCCAGACTCCTCCAGGTAGAAGTTCCTTAGGTAGTGGTCTGCTGAACCGGTGCTGGAACCTGCCTTCGGCTCGCTCACCTGGTCAGTGATGTTGAGCATGAGCCTGTACTGCGGCCTGTCCCCCACGCAGTAGCGCGTCTGCTTGTTGCGCCACCGCTTGCCGTTCCCAGACTCCTCCAGGTAGAAGTTCCTTAGGTAGTGGTCTGCTGAACCGGTGCTGGAACCTGCCTTCGGCTCGCTCACCTGGTCAGTGATGTTGAGCATGAGCCTGTACTGCGGCCTGTCCCCCACGCAGTAGCGCGTCTGCTTGTTGCGCCACCGCTTGCCGTTCCCAGACTCCTCCAGGTAGAAGTTCCTTAGGTAGTGGTCTGCTGAACCGGTGCTGGAACCTGCCTTCGGCTCGCTCACCTGGTCAGTGATGTTGAGCATGAGCCTGTACTGCGGCCTGTCCCCCACGCAGTAGCGCGTCTGCTTGTTGCGCCACCGCTTGCCGTTCCCAGACTCCTCCAGGTAGAAGTTCCTTAGGTAGTGGTCTGCTGAACCGGTGCTGGAACCTGCCTTCGGCTCGCTCACCTGGTCAGTGATGTTGAGCATGAGCCTGTACTGCGGCCTGTCCCCCACGCAGTAGCGCGTCTGCTTGTTGCGCCACCGCTTGCCGTTCCCAGACTCCTCCAGGTAGAAGTTCCTTAGGTAGTGGTCTGCTGAACCGGTGCTGGAACCTGCCTTCGGCTCGCTCACCTGGTCAGTGATGTTGAGCATGAGCCTGTACTGCGGCCTGTCCCCCACGCAGTAGCGCGTCTGCTTGTTGCGCCACCGCTTGCCGTTCCCAGACTCCTCCAGGTAGAAGTTCCTTAGGTAGTGGTCTGCTGAACCGGTGCTGGAACCTGCCTTCGGCTCGCTCACCTGGTCAGTGATGTTGAGCATGAGCCTGTACTGCGGCCTGTCCCCCACGCAGTAGCGCGTCTGCTTGTTGCGCCACCGCTTGCCGTTCCCAGACTCCTCCAGGTAGAAGTTCCTTAGGTAGTGGTCTGCTGAACCGGTGCTGGAACCTGCCTTCGGCTCGCTCACCTGGTCAGTGATGTTGAGCATGAGCCTGTACTGCGGCCTGTCCCCCACGCAGTAGCGCGTCTGCTTGTTGCGCCACCGCTTGCCGTTCCCAGACTCCTCCAGGTAGAAGTTCCTTAGGTAGTGGTCTGCTGAACCGGTGCTGGAACCTGCCTTCGGCTCGCTCACCTGGTCAGTGATGTTGAGCATGAGCCTGTACTGCGGCCTGTCCCCCACGCAGTAGCGCGTCTGCTTGTTGCGCCACCGCTTGCCGTTCCCAGACTCCTCCAGGTAGAAGTTCCTTAGGTAGTGGTCTGCTGAACCGGTGCTGGAACCTGCCTTCGGCTCGCTCACCTGGTCAGTGATGTTGAGCATGAGCCTGTACTGCGGCCTGTCCCCCACGCAGTAGCGCGTCTGCTTGTTGCGCCACCGCTTGCCGTTCCCAGACTCCTCCAGGTAGAAGTTCCTTAGGTAGTGGTCTGCTGAACCGGTGCTGGAACCTGCCTTCGGCTCGCTCACCTGGTCAGTGATGTTGAGCATGAGCCTGTACTGCGGCCTGTCCCCCACGCAGTAGCGCGTCTGCTTGTTGCGCCACCGCTTGCCGTTCCCAGACTCCTCCAGGTAGAAGTTCCTTAGGTAGTGGTCTGCTGAACCGGTGCTGGAACCTGCCTTCGGCTCGCTCACCTGGTCAGTGATGTTGAGCATGAGCCTGTACTGCGGCCTGTCCCCCACGCAGTAGCGCGTCTGCTTGTTGCGCCACCGCTTGCCGTTCCCAGACTCCTCCAGGTAGAAGTTCCTTAGGTAGTGGTCTGCTGAACCGGTGCTGGAACCTGCCTTCGGCTCGCTCACCTGGTCAGTGATGTTGAGCATGAGCCTGTACTGCGGCCTGTCCCCCACGCAGTAGCGCGTCTGCTTGTTGCGCCACCGCTTGCCGTTCCCAGACTCCTCCAGGTAGAAGTTCCTTAGGTAGTGGTCTGCTGAACCGGTGCTGGAACCTGCCTTCGGCTCGCTCACCTGGTCAGTGATGTTGAGCATGAGCCTGTACTGCGGCCTGTCCCCCACGCAGTAGCGCGTCTGCTTGTTGCGCCACCGCTTGCCGTTCCCAGACTCCTCCAGGTAGAAGTTCCTTAGGTAGTGGTCTGCTGAACCGGTGCTGGAACCTGCCTTCGGCTCGCTCACCTGGTCAGTGATGTTGAGCATGAGCCTGTACTGCGGCCTGTCCCCCACGCAGTAGCGCGTCTGCTTGTTGCGCCACCGCTTGCCGTTCCCAGACTCCTCCAGGTAGAAGTTCCTTAGGTAGTGGTCTGCTGAACCGGTGCTGGAACCTGCCTTCGGCTCGCTCACCTGGTCAGTGATGTTGAGCATGAGCCTGTACTGCGGCCTGTCCCCCACGCAGTAGCGCGTCTGCTTGTTGCGCCACCGCTTGCCGTTCCCAGACTCCTCCAGGTAGAAGTTCCTTAGGTAGTGGTCTGCTGAACCGGTGCTGGAACCTGCCTTCGGCTCGCTCACCTGGTCAGTGATGTTGAGCATGAGCCTGTACTGCGGCCTGTCCCCCACGCAGTAGCGCGTCTGCTTGTTGCGCCACCGCTTGCCGTTCCCAGACTCCTCCAGGTAGAAGTTCCTTAGGTAGTGGTCTGCTGAACCGGTGCTGGAACCTGCCTTCGGCTCGCTCACCTGGTCAGTGATGTTGAGCATGAGCCTGTACTGCGGCCTGTCCCCCACGCAGTAGCGCGTCTGCTTGTTGCGCCACCGCTTGCCGTTCCCAGACTCCTCCAGGTAGAAGTTCCTTAGGTAGTGGTCTGCTGAACCGGTGCTGGAACCTGCCTTCGGCTCGCTCACCTGGTCAGTGATGTTGAGCATGAGCCTGTACTGCGGCCTGTCCCCCACGCAGTAGCGCGTCTGCTTGTTGCGCCACCGCTTGCCGTTCCCAGACTCCTCCAGGTAGAAGTTCCTTAGGTAGTGGTCTGCTGAACCGGTGCTGGAACCTGCCTTCGGCTCGCTCACCTGGTCAGTGATGTTGAGCATGAGCCTGTACTGCGGCCTGTCCCCCACGCAGTAGCGCGTCTGCTTGTTGCGCCACCGCTTGCCGTTCCCAGACTCCTCCAGGTAGAAGTTCCTTAGGTAGTGGTCTGCTGAACCGGTGCTGGAACCTGCCTTCGGCTCGCTCACCTGGTCAGTGATGTTGAGCATGAGCCTGTACTGCGGCCTGTCCCCCACGCAGTAGCGCGTCTGCTTGTTGCGCCACCGCTTGCCGTTCCCAGACTCCTCCAGGTAGAAGTTCCTTAGGTAGTGGTCTGCTGAACCGGTGCTGGAACCTGCCTTCGGCTCGCTCACCTGGTCAGTGATGTTGAGCATGAGCCTGTACTGCGGCCTGTCCCCCACGCAGTAGCGCGTCTGCTTGTTGCGCCACCGCTTGCCGTTCCCAGACTCCTCCAGGTAGAAGTTCCTTAGGTAGTGGTCTGCTGAACCGGTGCTGGAACCTGCCTTCGGCTCGCTCACCTGGTCAGTGATGTTGAGCATGAGCCTGTACTGCGGCCTGTCCCCCACGCAGTAGCGCGTCTGCTTGTTGCGCCACCGCTTGCCGTTCCCAGACTCCTCCAGGTAGAAGTTCCTTAGGTAGTGGTCTGCTGAACCGGTGCTGGAACCTGCCTTCGGCTCGCTCACCTGGTCAGTGATGTTGAGCATGAGCCTGTACTGCGGCCTGTCCCCCACGCAGTAGCGCGTCTGCTTGTTGCGCCACCGCTTGCCGTTCCCAGACTCCTCCAGGTAGAAGTTCCTTAGGTAGTGGTCTGCTGAACCGGTGCTGGAACCTGCCTTCGGCTCGCTCACCTGGTCAGTGATGTTGAGCATGAGCCTGTACTGCGGCCTGTCCCCCACGCAGTAGCGCGTCTGCTTGTTGCGCCACCGCTTGCCGTTCCCAGACTCCTCCAGGTAGAAGTTCCTTAGGTAGTGGTCTGCTGAACCGGTGCTGGAACCTGCCTTCGGCTCGCTCACCTGGTCAGTGATGTTGAGCATGAGCCTGTACTGCGGCCTGTCCCCCACGCAGTAGCGCGTCTGCTTGTTGCGCCACCGCTTGCCGTTCCCAGACTCCTCCAGGTAGAAGTTCCTTAGGTAGTGGTCTGCTGAACCGGTGCTGGAACCTGCCTTCGGCTCGCTCACCTGGTCAGTGATGTTGAGCATGAGCCTGTACTGCGGCCTGTCCCCCACGCAGTAGCGCGTCTGCTTGTTGCGCCACCGCTTGCCGTTCCCAGACTCCTCCAGGTAGAAGTTCCTTAGGTAGTGGTCTGCTGAACCGGTGCTGGAACCTGCCTTCGGCTCGCTCACCTGGTCAGTGATGTTGAGCATGAGCCTGTACTGCGGCCTGTCCCCCACGCAGTAGCGCGTCTGCTTGTTGCGCCACCGCTTGCCGTTCCCAGACTCCTCCAGGTAGAAGTTCCTTAGGTAGTGGTCTGCTGAACCGGTGCTGGAACCTGCCTTCGGCTCGCTCACCTGGTCAGTGATGTTGAGCATGAGCCTGTACTGCGGCCTGTCCCCCACGCAGTAGCGCGTCTGCTTGTTGCGCCACCGCTTGCCGTTCCCAGACTCCTCCAGGTAGAAGTTCCTTAGGTAGTGGTCTGCTGAACCGGTGCTGGAACCTGCCTTCGGCTCGCTCACCTGGTCAGTGATGTTGAGCATGAGCCTGTACTGCGGCCTGTCCCCCACGCAGTAGCGCGTCTGCTTGTTGCGCCACCGCTTGCCGTTCCCAGACTCCTCCAGGTAGAAGTTCCTTAGGTAGTGGTCTGCTGAACCGGTGCTGGAACCTGCCTTCGGCTCGCTCACCTGGTCAGTGATGTTGAGCATGAGCCTGTACTGCGGCCTGTCCCCCACGCAGTAGCGCGTCTGCTTGTTGCGCCACCGCTTGCCGTTCCCAGACTCCTCCAGGTAGAAGTTCCTTAGGTAGTGGTCTGCTGAACCGGTGCTGGAACCTGCCTTCGGCTCGCTCACCTGGTCAGTGATGTTGAGCATGAGCCTGTACTGCGGCCTGTCCCCCACGCAGTAGCGCGTCTGCTTGTTGCGCCACCGCTTGCCGTTCCCAGACTCCTCCAGGTAGAAGTTCCTTAGGTAGTGGTCTGCTGAACCGGTGCTGGAACCTGCCTTCGGCTCGCTCACCTGGTCAGTGATGTTGAGCATGAGCCTGTACTGCGGCCTGTCCCCCACGCAGTAGCGCGTCTGCTTGTTGCGCCACCGCTTGCCGTTCCCAGACTCCTCCAGGTAGAAGTTCCTTAGGTAGTGGTCTGCTGAACCGGTGCTGGAACCTGCCTTCGGCTCGCTCACCTGGTCAGTGATGTTGAGCATGAGCCTGTACTGCGGCCTGTCCCCCACGCAGTAGCGCGTCTGCTTGTTGCGCCACCGCTTGCCGTTCCCAGACTCCTCCAGGTAGAAGTTCCTTAGGTAGTGGTCTGCTGAACCGGTGCTGGAACCTGCCTTCGGCTCGCTCACCTGGTCAGTGATGTTGAGCATGAGCCTGTACTGCGGCCTGTCCCCCACGCAGTAGCGCGTCTGCTTGTTGCGCCACCGCTTGCCGTTCCCAGACTCCTCCAGGTAGAAGTTCCTTAGGTAGTGGTCTGCTGAACCGGTGCTGGAACCTGCCTTCGGCTCGCTCACCTGGTCAGTGATGTTGAGCATGAGCCTGTACTGCGGCCTGTCCCCCACGCAGTAGCGCGTCTGCTTGTTGCGCCACCGCTTGCCGTTCCCAGACTCCTCCAGGTAGAAGTTCCTTAGGTAGTGGTCTGCTGAACCGGTGCTGGAACCTGCCTTCGGCTCGCTCACCTGGTCAGTGATGTTGAGCATGAGCCTGTACTGCGGCCTGTCCCCCACGCAGTAGCGCGTCTGCTTGTTGCGCCACCGCTTGCCGTTCCCAGACTCCTCCAGGTAGAAGTTCCTTAGGTAGTGGTCTGCTGAACCGGTGCTGGAACCTGCCTTCGGCTCGCTCACCTGGTCAGTGATGTTGAGCATGAGCCTGTACTGCGGCCTGTCCCCCACGCAGTAGCGCGTCTGCTTGTTGCGCCACCGCTTGCCGTTCCCAGACTCCTCCAGGTAGAAGTTCCTTAGGTAGTGGTCTGCTGAACCGGTGCTGGAACCTGCCTTCGGCTCGCTCACCTGGTCAGTGATGTTGAGCATGAGCCTGTACTGCGGCCTGTCCCCCACGCAGTAGCGCGTCTGCTTGTTGCGCCACCGCTTGCCGTTCCCAGACTCCTCCAGGTAGAAGTTCCTTAGGTAGTGGTCTGCTGAACCGGTGCTGGAACCTGCCTTCGGCTCGCTCACCTGGTCAGTGATGTTGAGCATGAGCCTGTACTGCGGCCTGTCCCCCACGCAGTAGCGCGTCTGCTTGTTGCGCCACCGCTTGCCGTTCCCAGACTCCTCCAGGTAGAAGTTCCTTAGGTAGTGGTCTGCTGAACCGGTGCTGGAACCTGCCTTCGGCTCGCTCACCTGGTCAGTGATGTTGAGCATGAGCCTGTACTGCGGCCTGTCCCCCACGCAGTAGCGCGTCTGCTTGTTGCGCCACCGCTTGCCGTTCCCAGACTCCTCCAGGTAGAAGTTCCTTAGGTAGTGGTCTGCTGAACCGGTGCTGGAACCTGCCTTCGGCTCGCTCACCTGGTCAGTGATGTTGAGCATGAGCCTGTACTGCGGCCTGTCCCCCACGCAGTAGCGCGTCTGCTTGTTGCGCCACCGCTTGCCGTTCCCAGACTCCTCCAGGTAGAAGTTCCTTAGGTAGTGGTCTGCTGAACCGGTGCTGGAACCTGCCTTCGGCTCGCTCACCTGGTCAGTGATGTTGAGCATGAGCCTGTACTGCGGCCTGTCCCCCACGCAGTAGCGCGTCTGCTTGTTGCGCCACCGCTTGCCGTTCCCAGACTCCTCCAGGTAGAAGTTCCTTAGGTAGTGGTCTGCTGAACCGGTGCTGGAACCTGCCTTCGGCTCGCTCACCTGGTCAGTGATGTTGAGCATGAGCCTGTACTGCGGCCTGTCCCCCACGCAGTAGCGCGTCTGCTTGTTGCGCCACCGCTTGCCGTTCCCAGACTCCTCCAGGTAGAAGTTCCTTAGGTAGTGGTCTGCTGAACCGGTGCTGGAACCTGCCTTCGGCTCGCTCACCTGGTCAGTGATGTTGAGCATGAGCCTGTACTGCGGCCTGTCCCCCACGCAGTAGCGCGTCTGCTTGTTGCGCCACCGCTTGCCGTTCCCAGACTCCTCCAGGTAGAAGTTCCTTAGGTAGTGGTCTGCTGAACCGGTGCTGGAACCTGCCTTCGGCTCGCTCACCTGGTCAGTGATGTTGAGCATGAGCCTGTACTGCGGCCTGTCCCCCACGCAGTAGCGCGTCTGCTTGTTGCGCCACCGCTTGCCGTTCCCAGACTCCTCCAGGTAGAAGTTCCTTAGGTAGTGGTCTGCTGAACCGGTGCTGGAACCTGCCTTCGGCTCGCTCACCTGGTCAGTGATGTTGAGCATGAGCCTGTACTGCGGCCTGTCCCCCACGCAGTAGCGCGTCTGCTTGTTGCGCCACCGCTTGCCGTTCCCAGACTCCTCCAGGTAGAAGTTCCTTAGGTAGTGGTCTGCTGAACCGGTGCTGGAACCTGCCTTCGGCTCGCTCACCTGGTCAGTGATGTTGAGCATGAGCCTGTACTGCGGCCTGTCCCCCACGCAGTAGCGCGTCTGCTTGTTGCGCCACCGCTTGCCGTTCCCAGACTCCTCCAGGTAGAAGTTCCTTAGGTAGTGGTCTGCTGAACCGGTGCTGGAACCTGCCTTCGGCTCGCTCACCTGGTCAGTGATGTTGAGCATGAGCCTGTACTGCGGCCTGTCCCCCACGCAGTAGCGCGTCTGCTTGTTGCGCCACCGCTTGCCGTTCCCAGACTCCTCCAGGTAGAAGTTCCTTAGGTAGTGGTCTGCTGAACCGGTGCTGGAACCTGCCTTCGGCTCGCTCACCTGGTCAGTGATGTTGAGCATGAGCCTGTACTGCGGCCTGTCCCCCACGCAGTAGCGCGTCTGCTTGTTGCGCCACCGCTTGCCGTTCCCAGACTCCTCCAGGTAGAAGTTCCTTAGGTAGTGGTCTGCTGAACCGGTGCTGGAACCTGCCTTCGGCTCGCTCACCTGGTCAGTGATGTTGAGCATGAGCCTGTACTGCGGCCTGTCCCCCACGCAGTAGCGCGTCTGCTTGTTGCGCCACCGCTTGCCGTTCCCAGACTCCTCCAGGTAGAAGTTCCTTAGGTAGTGGTCTGCTGAACCGGTGCTGGAACCTGCCTTCGGCTCGCTCACCTGGTCAGTGATGTTGAGCATGAGCCTGTACTGCGGCCTGTCCCCCACGCAGTAGCGCGTCTGCTTGTTGCGCCACCGCTTGCCGTTCCCAGACTCCTCCAGGTAGAAGTTCCTTAGGTAGTGGTCTGCTGAACCGGTGCTGGAACCTGCCTTCGGCTCGCTCACCTGGTCAGTGATGTTGAGCATGAGCCTGTACTGCGGCCTGTCCCCCACGCAGTAGCGCGTCTGCTTGTTGCGCCACCGCTTGCCGTTCCCAGACTCCTCCAGGTAGAAGTTCCTTAGGTAGTGGTCTGCTGAACCGGTGCTGGAACCTGCCTTCGGCTCGCTCACCTGGTCAGTGATGTTGAGCATGAGCCTGTACTGCGGCCTGTCCCCCACGCAGTAGCGCGTCTGCTTGTTGCGCCACCGCTTGCCGTTCCCAGACTCCTCCAGGTAGAAGTTCCTTAGGTAGTGGTCTGCTGAACCGGTGCTGGAACCTGCCTTCGGCTCGCTCACCTGGTCAGTGATGTTGAGCATGAGCCTGTACTGCGGCCTGTCCCCCACGCAGTAGCGCGTCTGCTTGTTGCGCCACCGCTTGCCGTTCCCAGACTCCTCCAGGTAGAAGTTCCTTAGGTAGTGGTCTGCTGAACCGGTGCTGGAACCTGCCTTCGGCTCGCTCACCTGGTCAGTGATGTTGAGCATGAGCCTGTACTGCGGCCTGTCCCCCACGCAGTAGCGCGTCTGCTTGTTGCGCCACCGCTTGCCGTTCCCAGACTCCTCCAGGTAGAAGTTCCTTAGGTAGTGGTCTGCTGAACCGGTGCTGGAACCTGCCTTCGGCTCGCTCACCTGGTCAGTGATGTTGAGCATGAGCCTGTACTGCGGCCTGTCCCCCACGCAGTAGCGCGTCTGCTTGTTGCGCCACCGCTTGCCGTTCCCAGACTCCTCCAGGTAGAAGTTCCTTAGGTAGTGGTCTGCTGAACCGGTGCTGGAACCTGCCTTCGGCTCGCTCACCTGGTCAGTGATGTTGAGCATGAGCCTGTACTGCGGCCTGTCCCCCACGCAGTAGCGCGTCTGCTTGTTGCGCCACCGCTTGCCGTTCCCAGACTCCTCCAGGTAGAAGTTCCTTAGGTAGTGGTCTGCTGAACCGGTGCTGGAACCTGCCTTCGGCTCGCTCACCTGGTCAGTGATGTTGAGCATGAGCCTGTACTGCGGCCTGTCCCCCACGCAGTAGCGCGTCTGCTTGTTGCGCCACCGCTTGCCGTTCCCAGACTCCTCCAGGTAGAAGTTCCTTAGGTAGTGGTCTGCTGAACCGGTGCTGGAACCTGCCTTCGGCTCGCTCACCTGGTCAGTGATGTTGAGCATGAGCCTGTACTGCGGCCTGTCCCCCACGCAGTAGCGCGTCTGCTTGTTGCGCCACCGCTTGCCGTTCCCAGACTCCTCCAGGTAGAAGTTCCTTAGGTAGTGGTCTGCTGAACCGGTGCTGGAACCTGCCTTCGGCTCGCTCACCTGGTCAGTGATGTTGAGCATGAGCCTGTACTGCGGCCTGTCCCCCACGCAGTAGCGCGTCTGCTTGTTGCGCCACCGCTTGCCGTTCCCAGACTCCTCCAGGTAGAAGTTCCTTAGGTAGTGGTCTGCTGAACCGGTGCTGGAACCTGCCTTCGGCTCGCTCACCTGGTCAGTGATGTTGAGCATGAGCCTGTACTGCGGCCTGTCCCCCACGCAGTAGCGCGTCTGCTTGTTGCGCCACCGCTTGCCGTTCCCAGACTCCTCCAGGTAGAAGTTCCTTAGGTAGTGGTCTGCTGAACCGGTGCTGGAACCTGCCTTCGGCTCGCTCACCTGGTCAGTGATGTTGAGCATGAGCCTGTACTGCGGCCTGTCCCCCACGCAGTAGCGCGTCTGCTTGTTGCGCCACCGCTTGCCGTTCCCAGACTCCTCCAGGTAGAAGTTCCTTAGGTAGTGGTCTGCTGAACCGGTGCTGGAACCTGCCTTCGGCTCGCTCACCTGGTCAGTGATGTTGAGCATGAGCCTGTACTGCGGCCTGTCCCCCACGCAGTAGCGCGTCTGCTTGTTGCGCCACCGCTTGCCGTTCCCAGACTCCTCCAGGTAGAAGTTCCTTAGGTAGTGGTCTGCTGAACCGGTGCTGGAACCTGCCTTCGGCTCGCTCACCTGGTCAGTGATGTTGAGCATGAGCCTGTACTGCGGCCTGTCCCCCACGCAGTAGCGCGTCTGCTTGTTGCGCCACCGCTTGCCGTTCCCAGACTCCTCCAGGTAGAAGTTCCTTAGGTAGTGGTCTGCTGAACCGGTGCTGGAACCTGCCTTCGGCTCGCTCACCTGGTCAGTGATGTTGAGCATGAGCCTGTACTGCGGCCTGTCCCCCACGCAGTAGCGCGTCTGCTTGTTGCGCCACCGCTTGCCGTTCCCAGACTCCTCCAGGTAGAAGTTCCTTAGGTAGTGGTCTGCTGAACCGGTGCTGGAACCTGCCTTCGGCTCGCTCACCTGGTCAGTGATGTTGAGCATGAGCCTGTACTGCGGCCTGTCCCCCACGCAGTAGCGCGTCTGCTTGTTGCGCCACCGCTTGCCGTTCCCAGACTCCTCCAGGTAGAAGTTCCTTAGGTAGTGGTCTGCTGAACCGGTGCTGGAACCTGCCTTCGGCTCGCTCACCTGGTCAGTGATGTTGAGCATGAGCCTGTACTGCGGCCTGTCCCCCACGCAGTAGCGCGTCTGCTTGTTGCGCCACCGCTTGCCGTTCCCAGACTCCTCCAGGTAGAAGTTCCTTAGGTAGTGGTCTGCTGAACCGGTGCTGGAACCTGCCTTCGGCTCGCTCACCTGGTCAGTGATGTTGAGCATGAGCCTGTACTGCGGCCTGTCCCCCACGCAGTAGCGCGTCTGCTTGTTGCGCCACCGCTTGCCGTTCCCAGACTCCTCCAGGTAGAAGTTCCTTAGGTAGTGGTCTGCTGAACCGGTGCTGGAACCTGCCTTCGGCTCGCTCACCTGGTCAGTGATGTTGAGCATGAGCCTGTACTGCGGCCTGTCCCCCACGCAGTAGCGCGTCTGCTTGTTGCGCCACCGCTTGCCGTTCCCAGACTCCTCCAGGTAGAAGTTCCTTAGGTAGTGGTCTGCTGAACCGGTGCTGGAACCTGCCTTCGGCTCGCTCACCTGGTCAGTGATGTTGAGCATGAGCCTGTACTGCGGCCTGTCCCCCACGCAGTAGCGCGTCTGCTTGTTGCGCCACCGCTTGCCGTTCCCAGACTCCTCCAGGTAGAAGTTCCTTAGGTAGTGGTCTGCTGAACCGGTGCTGGAACCTGCCTTCGGCTCGCTCACCTGGTCAGTGATGTTGAGCATGAGCCTGTACTGCGGCCTGTCCCCCACGCAGTAGCGCGTCTGCTTGTTGCGCCACCGCTTGCCGTTCCCAGACTCCTCCAGGTAGAAGTTCCTTAGGTAGTGGTCTGCTGAACCGGTGCTGGAACCTGCCTTCGGCTCGCTCACCTGGTCAGTGATGTTGAGCATGAGCCTGTACTGCGGCCTGTCCCCCACGCAGTAGCGCGTCTGCTTGTTGCGCCACCGCTTGCCGTTCCCAGACTCCTCCAGGTAGAAGTTCCTTAGGTAGTGGTCTGCTGAACCGGTGCTGGAACCTGCCTTCGGCTCGCTCACCTGGTCAGTGATGTTGAGCATGAGCCTGTACTGCGGCCTGTCCCCCACGCAGTAGCGCGTCTGCTTGTTGCGCCACCGCTTGCCGTTCCCAGACTCCTCCAGGTAGAAGTTCCTTAGGTAGTGGTCTGCTGAACCGGTGCTGGAACCTGCCTTCGGCTCGCTCACCTGGTCAGTGATGTTGAGCATGAGCCTGTACTGCGGCCTGTCCCCCACGCAGTAGCGCGTCTGCTTGTTGCGCCACCGCTTGCCGTTCCCAGACTCCTCCAGGTAGAAGTTCCTTAGGTAGTGGTCTGCTGAACCGGTGCTGGAACCTGCCTTCGGCTCGCTCACCTGGTCAGTGATGTTGAGCATGAGCCTGTACTGCGGCCTGTCCCCCACGCAGTAGCGCGTCTGCTTGTTGCGCCACCGCTTGCCGTTCCCAGACTCCTCCAGGTAGAAGTTCCTTAGGTAGTGGTCTGCTGAACCGGTGCTGGAACCTGCCTTCGGCTCGCTCACCTGGTCAGTGATGTTGAGCATGAGCCTGTACTGCGGCCTGTCCCCCACGCAGTAGCGCGTCTGCTTGTTGCGCCACCGCTTGCCGTTCCCAGACTCCTCCAGGTAGAAGTTCCTTAGGTAGTGGTCTGCTGAACCGGTGCTGGAACCTGCCTTCGGCTCGCTCACCTGGTCAGTGATGTTGAGCATGAGCCTGTACTGCGGCCTGTCCCCCACGCAGTAGCGCGTCTGCTTGTTGCGCCACCGCTTGCCGTTCCCAGACTCCTCCAGGTAGAAGTTCCTTAGGTAGTGGTCTGCTGAACCGGTGCTGGAACCTGCCTTCGGCTCGCTCACCTGGTCAGTGATGTTGAGCATGAGCCTGTACTGCGGCCTGTCCCCCACGCAGTAGCGCGTCTGCTTGTTGCGCCACCGCTTGCCGTTCCCAGACTCCTCCAGGTAGAAGTTCCTTAGGTAGTGGTCTGCTGAACCGGTGCTGGAACCTGCCTTCGGCTCGCTCACCTGGTCAGTGATGTTGAGCATGAGCCTGTACTGCGGCCTGTCCCCCACGCAGTAGCGCGTCTGCTTGTTGCGCCACCGCTTGCCGTTCCCAGACTCCTCCAGGTAGAAGTTCCTTAGGTAGTGGTCTGCTGAACCGGTGCTGGAACCTGCCTTCGGCTCGCTCACCTGGTCAGTGATGTTGAGCATGAGCCTGTACTGCGGCCTGTCCCCCACGCAGTAGCGCGTCTGCTTGTTGCGCCACCGCTTGCCGTTCCCAGACTCCTCCAGGTAGAAGTTCCTTAGGTAGTGGTCTGCTGAACCGGTGCTGGAACCTGCCTTCGGCTCGCTCACCTGGTCAGTGATGTTGAGCATGAGCCTGTACTGCGGCCTGTCCCCCACGCAGTAGCGCGTCTGCTTGTTGCGCCACCGCTTGCCGTTCCCAGACTCCTCCAGGTAGAAGTTCCTTAGGTAGTGGTCTGCTGAACCGGTGCTGGAACCTGCCTTCGGCTCGCTCACCTGGTCAGTGATGTTGAGCATGAGCCTGTACTGCGGCCTGTCCCCCACGCAGTAGCGCGTCTGCTTGTTGCGCCACCGCTTGCCGTTCCCAGACTCCTCCAGGTAGAAGTTCCTTAGGTAGTGGTCTGCTGAACCGGTGCTGGAACCTGCCTTCGGCTCGCTCACCTGGTCAGTGATGTTGAGCATGAGCCTGTACTGCGGCCTGTCCCCCACGCAGTAGCGCGTCTGCTTGTTGCGCCACCGCTTGCCGTTCCCAGACTCCTCCAGGTAGAAGTTCCTTAGGTAGTGGTCTGCTGAACCGGTGCTGGAACCTGCCTTCGGCTCGCTAACCTGTTCAGTGATGTTGAGCATGAGCCTGTACTGCGGCCTGTCCCCCACGCAGTAGCGCGTCTGCTTGTTGCGCCACCGCTTGCCGTTCCCAGACTCCTCCAGGTAGAAGTTCCTTAGGTAGTGGTCTGCTGAACCGGTGCTGGAACCTGCCTTCGGCTCGCTCACCTGGTCAGTGATGTTGAGCATGAGCCTGTACTGCGGCCTGTCCCCCACGCAGTAGCGCGTCTGCTTGTTGCGCCACCGCTTACCGTTCCCAGACTCCTCCAGGTAGAAGTTCCTTAGGTAGTGGTCTGCTGAACCGGTGCTGGAACCTGCCTTCGGCTCGCTCACCTGGTCAGTGATGTTGAGCATGAGCCTGTACTGCGGCCTGTCCCCCACGCAGTAGCGCGTCTGCTTGTTGCGCCACCGCTTACCGTTCCCAGACTCCTCCAGGTAGAAGTTCCTTAGGTAGTGGTCTGCTGAACCGGTGCTGGAACCTGCCTTCGGCTCGCTCACCTGGTCAGTGATGTTGAGCATGAGCCTGTACTGCGGCCTGTCCCCCACGCAGTAGCGCGTCTGCTTGTTGCGCCACCGCTTACCGTTCCCAGACTCCTCCAGGTAGAAGTTCCTTAGGTAGTGGTCTGCTGAACCGGTGCTGGAACCTGCCTTCGGCTCGCTCACCTGGTCAGTGATGTTGAGCATGAGCCTGTACTGCGGCCTGTCCCCCACGCAGTAGCGCGTCTGCTTGTTGCGCCACCGCTTGCCGTTCCCAGACTCCTCCAGGTAGAAGTTCCTTAGGTAGTGGTCTGCTGAACCGGTGCTGGAACCTGCCTTCGGCTCGCTCACCTGGTCAGTGATGTTGAGCATGAGCCTGTACTGCGGCCTGTCCCCCACGCAGTAGCGCGTCTGCTTGTTGCGCCACCGCTTGCCGTTCCCAGACTCCTCCAGGTAGAAGTTCCTTAGGTAGTGGTCTGCTGAACCGGTGCTGGAACCTGCCTTCGGCTCGCTCACCTGGTCAGTGATGTTGAGCATGAGCCTGTACTGCGGCCTGTCCCCCACGCAGTAGCGCGTCTGCTTGTTGCGCCACCGCTTGCCGTTCCCAGACTCCTCCAGGTAGAAGGCCCGAAGGTAGTGGTCGGCAGGTTGCCGGCTGAACCCGTTGAACCGGTACTGGAACGTGCCTATCCAGGGCATGTCTTCGAAGTACGCGGTACGGTAACTATAACAAATATATACTGTAAGAAATAAAAACTGAATAAACCATGAAAAATGGTTGTTATTCTGGCTAAAACTCGAGAATGGCTGGGCAGATTTGGCTACTGTTGGTCTTAAAATATGACATGGTAAAATTTTTGGAAGTTAAGGGAAGGTTTATAGGGTGAGAAACATATTAAATAATAATCCCATAATTTTTCCATACAAAACGTTCATAGGTTTGGTAGCTGTGGTAGACTCAAAAGAAAAGCACATCAACCACCCCCAACGGCACAACAAGAGCCCCACCGACCACCACAATTTGCCGTTTTGTGCTGGCAAGGCACCTTGGATTTGAAAATCAATAATCGTAGTGTATTCAATAGTGGTGCAAACTTATCTGGTCCGATTAGGGTGTCACTGTCTGCATCGAATTCTCTTTTATTGATACCACACGAAAAGTTCAAGTCAACCCTTGCACTAGATACCCATATTGAGGAAGTTGGAAAACATAATAATCCACCATTTTGTGGCGACGGCTATCTTAGACCGATCAATTTTAACAAACATAACTAAGAACTACTCACCCATAATCCTTTAACTTGTCAAATATAAACACCGAAGCGTCCAGACTGCCGTTGTTTTTCATCCGTCTCCTGACATCTGGTAGCTCTAGCTCCGTCTTACCTGTCAGTATCGGGAACAGGGCGGCCGGCGTGCCATCACCCACTATATTGTACCTAGAATACGTCAAAATTATCAATTGTGTACATCCTTAAAAGTGAAGGTCATGATAGAGCACCTTGGAGTACTCCAAATAAATATGTTTGTAATAGAGAAATAAGAGAGTTATTTATCTACTTATTATATATCTTGATATTGATCAAAATTAGAGCGTAAATATTTTTCCCCTTTACATCTGCCTGTTTCCAAATGCCTGTCGTGTGCACGCGACATGAAAGGTAACAGGATAAAAGTTTAAGTCCTGTCTTTTACTATTTTGCATTCGTTTCGCATGGAGTTTGGCAGAGTGGGGCGCGTCATCGTAGATTGAAATATCTATACTATTTGTATTGGATAGTCCATGTATTGAGGAAGGCATAGGAGCGGAATATTAATGGAAAATGTTGCAAAAACTACTACCTGTTGGCACTAGCAAAGGATACTAGCTATTGGCTGTTGGAACTAGCAAAGGATACTTGCTGTTGGCTGTTGGACACTAGCTGTTGGCTGTTGGAACTAGCAAAGGATACTAGCTGTTGGCTGTTGGAACTAGCAAAGGATACTTGCTGTTGGCTGTTGGATACTAGCTGTTGGCTGTTGGAACTAGCAAAGGATACTAGCTGTTGACTGTTGGAACTAGCAAAGGATACTAGCTGTTGGCTGTCGGAATTAGCAAAGGATATTTTAACACTCACCCATTCAACACAGTGGCGCCCAGTTCCTCGACAAGTATCTTATAGCTCTTGGGCATTCGTCGAATGAAGCCGTTCTTAGACGTTGAATCGAACCCTATGATGAGTACGTTGATGTGTTCCGCAGGTTTCTTTTCCGCGAACTGCACTGAGTTGCGGAACCCTAATGTGTGACCGATCCATTTTGATGGCAGCACACTGGAAATAAGTCATTTAACGGAATTAAAGGGTTATTTGAGCAATTGAATAACTCAGAGTTGTTGGACCAAATTTTTTTTTAAGATCCGAGTTTCGCTAATAAATCAAAAACAGGCAAAAAAAAAAATAGGGCATACAAATAAATAAAACCCGATTTTTATTTATTTTTATGCCCGATAGTTTATGATATATATTTAATTTATTATTAGGTCCTTACATATGAAATTGGCGTTTTGTATGGGAGGAACATAAAGTCGATTTTTTTTAAATATAATATATATATTTAATCAAAGTATGTACCATTGCTATCTATGCACTTTTGCCACCTTATCGGTAGTTCATTGATCCCTTTACTAAAAAGGCCATTCGGACGGGAATCAATAAAATCTTTGAAAGCGCTTTGGGCTGCCTCATCGGAGTTAAATTTTTTCCCTTGTAAGAAGTTATCCAAATTTCGAAAAAAATGGTAATCTATTGGAGCAAGGTCCGGGGAGTAAGGTGGATGTCTTAGGCATTCCAATTGAAGCTCCTCTAATTTGGTAGCCGTCTGTTGTGCAGTGTGTGGTCTTGCGTTGTCCTGAAGCAGCAGTGGCCTAGAACGATTGACCAGCCTCGGTTGTTTAGCAGCTAGCTTTTCCATCATGGATTGCAGTTGCTGACAATAGATATCCGCCGTAATCGTCTGGCCAGATTTAAGAAAGCTTTAGTGAACGACGCCGGCGCTAGTCCACCAAACGCTCACAAGTAATTTTATTTTGAGTCAATTTTCGTTTGGGGCAGGATTTGGCTGGTTCGCCAGGGTTCAACCATTGCGATGAGCGTTTCCGATTATCATACAGGATCCATTTTTCATCACAGGTAATGATTCGATTTAAAATCCCTTCATTACTGTGCCGGTTGAGTAATGTAACACAGCAGTCTACGCGCGTTTGTCGGTTTGCTGCACTCAATTCATGAGGTACCCACCTTTCAAGCTTTTTCACCTTCCCAATTTGCTTCAAGTGAACTAAAACAGTTTTATCACTAACACTGCAGCCTGCAGCTAGCTCGGACGTGGTTTGCGATGGATCCGCTTCCACAATAACCTTCAATTCTTCATTGTCAACTTTGGTCTCCGGCCGTCCACGGGGCTTGTTCTGCAGGTCGAAATTTCCAGAACGAAAACGTTGGAACCAAAAACGCACTGTGTTTTCTTTTGCGACACCCTCGCCGTACACATCATTAATCCTTCGAGCCGTTTCTGCAGCACTGGTGCCACGATGGAACTCGTACTCGTAAATAACGCGATATTTCAAGTTTTCCATTTTGTAAACAGAGTGGCGCAAAAAAAAAACCAAAAGAGAAAAAAACTAATGAATTACGATTTTCAAAACACAAAAGCATGAGTAAATAGCTGTATAAATTTGAAATTGGAATTTCTAACCAAAGAAGAGATATTTGAGATCAAAGTGGCCAGTACGACAAAACGCCAATTTCATATGTAAGGACCTAATATAATTATGTATTACGCCCTTTTATATGATATTCCACTCAATACTGTTATCTCATTTTGGAACAAAGAAGCCTCGGTTTTCCCGTTTTAAAAATAATGATTTTCAATTGGTCTTATGATCGCAATAACGTCTGGACATTATTACCAAATTGTATGTCGATATCTTTTAATAGTTACTGAAATAAAGGGTCGTGAAAGACGGACAGACAACAAAGTGGTTTCTTTTTTTTCTTTTGAGGTAGGGAACCCAAAAAAAGAAGTGAGACGACTTACCTATCTATATGTTTGCCAGAGCATTTAACTTTCACGTGGTCGCTTAAAGACAATTCATATACGCCGTCACCTTTGACATTTGTGGGCGGACCTATAGTGTACTTAGAATCGTTTTCATATAGTATATCGCTATATGCACACACTATATCCTTCGTGTTGTTCAGTATTTCTGGCACCACTCTGCATTTTGAATGCTAAAAAAATAAATACCTAAGGTTGTAAGTACACGTAGGAAACCTCAGGATATAGGCGAACGATTTACGTAAACCTTTTTCGTACAAGGAAACAGTAGCGCCATCTGTCAAAATTCTATACCACACAGCACAGTACAAAACAGCAGTACAAAACAGCATTTTTGACACCAATAAAATGCCGACATTTTTTCCCTGTCTAGGGCATTTTTCCCTGTCTATTGGTAAGTATGAAGTTTTGTCAAGAGTCAAAACCAAAACTTTCTCGGAAAAACAGAATTACTTTTTGAGGACTATTTCGCACTAGGATTTTTTTTTTAATCCGGAATTTAATATTTGAGGTACAAAAGTTTTTTCTTTTCAATGCATATATTTTCTGTCATAAAGTTACTGAATAGTAGCTACAACTTGTTTATTTGCCCATTACTTTTGAATCCGGTTTTTATCCGAAAATAATTCAATATACATTGAGTGAGTTTTAATATCTTGAAATTTACTGAAACTAAATTGATGAAATATACTTTTGTCACTCAAATAAAATCTATAGGATTATTTGAATGTCTTATGTCACCCTAATTATGTCATTCATTCACTTATCTTCTCTAATATTGATAAGTAATTCCTGATATTATAGACAATCCACGATGACGCGCCCCACTCTGTCAAACTCCATACGAATCGAATGAAACATAAGCGATTTCGACAGAGTGGGGCGCGCCTTCGTGGATTGAAATATCTAAGTATAACATTTTCAAACAAACAAACAAACATTATTCAGCTTTATAATTAAAATATTAGTACAGATTTTATCTACACAGACTCAAAGTATGAACCATAAAAGTTATGTTATTACATATTGGCCCAATAAAAAAATATCTACATAGTTGGGTTCAGATAACGTCTAAAGCTAAACAGGCACTTGATACAAATCACAGTTATACACTCTACTTTATTTGCAGAATATATCAATGTATTGGAGTTTTGTGTAGATTAGATAGTGAAACCAAACATTTATCGTAATGTCAACCAGTTTAACAGCCTACTACTGGGCTAAGACTCTTATCACTATGACAAGCTCTATATTCAAGACGTTCAATTTTTTTTGTATCAATCTTTTTTTTTGAGGTTAATAATGGTTAGTACCAAAAAAGTGAATAACAGATGAAGAGTTGATTTTCTTTTTCCCGTAGAATAAACATTATTCCCTATTTATATATCATGATTAATTCAGATTTTTCGATTGGTAAAATTCAGAGAAAAGGGGGGTAGGACCGGTATTTTTTTCGACATTTCACTCTATAAATCAAAACTGTCAGGCATAAAAATAAAATATTGTTATATCATTTCGTAATTTTGACGCCCCGGTTTTCCACCCTTTTGACGTGACAACGTCTTATAAATCGATAGAGCCGGTTGCACGCACGAAAAAACATGACTCATCCGGCGTTACCTCGCTCATGCGGCGTTACCGGCGTTACCTCGCGAGCGCGGAACGAGAGACAAAGAAGACGTTGTCACGTTCAACTATCGTCAGTAAACCGACTTTACAGACAACCAATTTTTTAAATAAAAAAATTGGTTGCCTGTAAAGTCGGTTTACTGACGATAGTTGAACGTGACAACGTCTTCTTTGTCGCTCGTTTCGCGCTCGCGAGGTAACGCGGGTAACGCCGCATGAGCGAGGTAACGCCGGATGAGTCATGTTTTTTCGTGCGTGCAACCGGCTCTATCGATTTATAAGACGTTGTCACGTCAAAAATTGGTTGCCTGTAAAGTCGGTTTACTGACGATAGTTGAACGTGACAACGTCTTCTTTGTCGCTCGTTCCGCGCTCGCGAGGTAACGCCGCATGAGCGAGGTAACGCCGGTAACGCCGGATGAGTCATGTTTTTTCGTGCGTGCAACCGGCTCTTTCGATTTATAAGACGTTGTCACGTCAAAAAAATTGGTTGTCTGTAAAGTCGGTTTACTGACGATAGTTGAACGTGACAACGTCTTAATTGTCGCTCGTTCCGCGCTCGCGAGATAACGCCGGAACGCCGCATGAGCGAGGTAACGCCGGTAACGCCGGATGAGTCATGTTTTTTCGTGCGTGCAACCGGCTTTATCGAATTATAAGACGTTGTCACGTCAAAAATTGGTTGCCTGTAAAGTCGGTTTACTGACGATGGTTGAACGTGACAACGTCTTCTTTGTCGCTCGTTCCGCGCTCGCGAGGTAACGCCGGTAACGCCGCATGAGCGAGGTAACGCCGGATGAGTCATGTTTTTTCGTGCGTGCAACCGGCTCTATCGATTTATAAGACGTTGTCACGTCAAAAAATTGGTTGTCTGTAAAGTCGGTTTACTGACGATAGTTGAACGTGACAACGTCTTCTTTGTCGCTCGTTCTGCGCTCGCGAGGTAACGCCGGTAACGCCGCATGAGCGAGGTAACGCCGGTAACGCCGGATGAGTCATGTTTTTTCGTGCGTGCAACCGGCTCTATCGAATTATAAGACGTTGTCACGTCAAAAAATTGGTTGCCTGTAAAGTCGGTTTACTGACGATAGTTGAACGTGACAACGTTTTCTTTGTCGCTCGTTCCGCGCTCGCGAGGTAACGCCGGTAACGCCGCATGAGCGAGGTAACGCCGGATGAGTCATGTTTTTTCGTGCGTGCAACCGGCTCTATCGATTTATAAGACGTTGTCACGTCAAAAAATTGGTTGCCTGTAAAGTCGGTTTACTGACGATAGTTGAACGTGACAACGTCTTCTTTGTCGCTCGTTCCGCGCTCGCGAGATAACGCCGGTAACGCCGCATGAGCGAGGTAACGCCGGTAACGCCGGATGAGTCATGTTTTGACGTGACAACGTCTTATAAATCGATAGAGCCGGTTGCACGCACGAAAAAACATGACTCATCCGGCGTTACCGGCGTTACCTCGCTCATGCGGCGTTACCTCGCTCATGCGGCGCTACCGGCGTTACCTCGCGAGCGCGGAACGAGCGACAAAGAAGACGTTGTCACGTTCAACTATCGTCAGTAAACCGACTTTACAGGCAACCAATTTTTGACGTGACAACGTCTTATAATTCGATAGAGCCGGTTGCATGCACGAAAAAACATGACTCATCCGGCGTTACCGGCGTTACCTCGCTCATGCGGCGTTACCTCGCTCTGAGGCGTTCCATTGGCTTGAAGTGAAAGCGAGAGCGCGGAACGAGCGACAAAGAAGCACAATCGTGACGTTGTCACTTTCAACTATCGTCAGTAAACAGATTTTACAGACAACCAATTTTTGACGTGACAACGTCTTATAAATCGATAGAGCCGGTTGCACGCACGAAAAAACATGACTCATCCGGCGTTACCGGCGTTACCTCGCTCATGCGGCGTTACCTCGCGAGCGCGGAACGAGCGACAATGAAGACGTTGTCACGTTCAACTATCGTCAGTAAACCGACTTTACAGGCAACCAATTTTTTTTGTGCGTGCAACTGGCTCTATCGATTTATAAGACGTTGTCACGTCAAAAATGGTTGTCTGTAAAGTCGGTTTACTGACGATAGTTTAACGTGACAACTCTCGCTTGTACTTCAAGCCTTACATGGAACGCCTCAGAGCGAGGTAACGCGAGCGAGGTAACGCCGCATGAGTCATGTTTTTTTGTGCGTGCAGCCGGCTCTATCGATTTATAAGACGTTGTCACGTCAAAAATTTGGGCTATTTTTACCTATTCCAAATTTCATGTCTATATCTTTAAGAGCTGTTACTGAAATAAAGGATCGTGACACACAGATAGACAGACAGACAGACGGACAACAATGTGATCTTATATGGGTTAAAAGAACTTACATAGCATCGCACCCAATCCTTTCCTTGGCACACAACTTTTGGCATATCCTTGTCGAACTGCGCTACTTCCTTCGCAAACGGATCCAGTCTCGGTATTTGGCATCCCGTTCCCTTGTCAGTTTTTAGAGCTTGCTCTAAACGGTATTCAATGTACCTAAAAAATTAGAGAAAAATATTATCTAATCAGCTAGGCGATTGTATAAGAAAAACGTAAACATCGCTATCGGAATTGTAAAAAGAATCTGGATTCTGCAAATCAACGGGCAGAATTTGTTCACAATTACGATAATGATGAATTTTCTTACGCAGAGATAAGGAGATTCGTAAAATTTTGGTGGTATGAACAATAGGGTATTTTACTCAAATCATAATATTTAACGCCTTTTTGGAACAAACAAACGAAATCGAGTAAATAACGTTAAATTTAAAAGCGATTTAATAATCCTGATTAGACAGAGATAGCTATATCTCTATACAAATGTTTGTTTTGCGAGAAAGGGACAGAAAAATGCTTGTAACTTTTGATTTCCTAGTTGGATAAGAATTTTATTTTCAGTGGATCTCATTATTTCTAACCTAGTTTTTACAATAAAGCAGTAAAAAAAATGGAGTAAAATACCGTATTGAAAATACATTTTATATTATTTTATCGACTTCTGACTTTTCTTTCGATATTTTGAAAACATACGAATACAAAACGGAGTCTTAAGCAATTAGTCGTTCAAAATTTCGTTCAAAATATGCCTATTGACAAGTGACAAAGACTTGATCAAAAATTTACCATGACAAAACTGTTTACACAAAAACTTGTATTTGAACCTGTTTACTCTCCGATTTTAAAATCTTTGACTGTCTGACTGATCTAAATAAAATCAAACTATCAGGCTAAAATTTACTCCTACCATTGGCAGAGGTTAAATTTTTAACCCCCCGATTATCGTTGGACGGGGGATAAAATTATTTACTTCATCGGCAAGGTAAAAGGGGAAAAGAATCTTTCCTTCGTTTTATCAATGGGTAGTATTATCTACACCCATGCGACCATGACCGCATATGCTCAGAAAGTAGATAAAGCTATAGAAGGAGAAAATCACCATTTTTATCACCATGAAGAAATTGTCCTTGGCTCCCATGCTGGTTATTATACCCTACTGCCAATGACATAATATGATGAGAGATATGATGTCTATTTAGCTCAAAGCGTCCCGGTGCGATGCTGTGTTGCAAATGATCAGGATTTTATACCCCAGTTTATAAATATGGCTTTTATAAAACAATAATGAGCAATGGACACTTACATTGGTCTAACAAATACAGTATAAAGTGATCTACAATTATTCTACCAAAATCCTAAAACTATATATCTAGGATAGATATTTCAATCCACGAAAACGCGCCCCACTCTGTCAAACTCCATACAACCGATCGAAAAATAAGGGATTATGACAGAGTAGGGCGCGTCTTCGTGGATTGACATATATATCTAAAACTAAAGCGTTAAAAAAAATGTCTACTTACTCAATAACAGATTTTCTGAAATAGAAAAAAATAACAATAGTTAATCAACACTGTCCATGCCAATTTTAATAACAAACCAACAAACCAAAAAAAAAACTGGCTCAGAAAAAAAATTTGAAAAATCCTGTACTTACAATAACATATTTTTTAAATTTTCGCAAAAGGAATAAAGACGTGAGAAAATCTGCATGAATGTGAGTTCAATAATGTTTTCAAATGTGTGTGAAACCTGCCAATCCGTACTTTTCCAGCACTAAGGTCTATGGTAACCCCCTCCTACTCTGAAAGTAAACTCGCAAAAAGGGCGATATTGCGTTTTGTTTTCTGTCCAGACTTAAAAAACATTAAAAAAAAAACAAAAAAAAAAAACATCCCAATTTTCAATGCATCATAGATAACACAAACAGAAACATACTCAGTGATAACGAAAACGTGCATAATTGTGCATATTATTATTGTTAAAACTTACGTATATGTAGTGTTATTTACATGTGTTTTTAATCCCTAATAGATTATTTATTAGTGACATTTTGGTGATAAAAACTAAGGCCCGATAACCATACTCATTTATCATTAAGTACGTGAACCTAACATTTCTAGATAAATATTCTATGTTTCAATTTTGCTCAAAATTCTGAAAAACTTCATAATATAGCTGACTCGGCGGCCGTTGTTTTGCCATTGTATAAATTATTTCTCACTTTAACGGGTGAAAAAAGTTTATGTAGGAGTTTTGTTACTAACCCTGTGACACGAGAATTTTATTTATATTAGAATTGACCTAGGCTAGTTAGATCACTATCGGTGGCGTAATATTTCACTGCCCGCGATGCAATAAAATGAGGAACATGACGGTACCTGTTGCCCGCAATATTTTATAGTATAAAACTATAAATAACTCTTTACAAAATAACTGACATGACATTTGTAAGTTAATATCATGACATGAACTGACTATAATATTATAATTAATTCATGACATTTTCATTTTTGTTATATCACAGCACAGATTGATTTTATAGTTGTATTAAATTACAGTATTATTATAATTTATGATTTTCATGTAACTCACGTGACATTAATTGTAAGTTAATGTCATGACATGACATGACTATATTACAATTAATTCATGACATTTACATTTTTGTTAAATCACAACACAGATTGATTTTGTAGTTGTATCAAATTACAGCATTATCATAATTTATGATTTTCATGACATTTATGTATAATACATGAAATGTGAACGTCAGTGAAAGTAACATGTCAGTATTATTTTATTGTACGTACATTGATGCTCATGAAGCACTGTTAGTATCTTATTAGAACATTTTCCTCAGCGGCGTGTTGCAGTTATAGTATAACATATCATTTGACAATAAAATATTAGTAAATATTAGTACATTCATGATACAACATGTCCCGAAAGCGTCCCAAAATTACCTGTCATTAATATTAGTAGGTTGCGACAGTATTTCCAACACCGTTTTCCCTTTTCCTTGTGCTATGCTAGGTGTTATAAGTGCGCTAGGTCTAGTGCTAAGTGCTACTAATCTAGGAGGGAAATAAGCAAAACTTGCAGTTAAAGATCTACTTATAATATTCAGCCATTAGCGAATACGAGTGGAATTGTGCCATTTGACATATAAATCTATGGACCCCGGGTGTAATACAAAATTCACGAAAAAAGTGTCCCAAGAAAAGCAATATAAACGAATGTACATGTGTATTTTTATAACTAAAACATTGCAATTTATTGCATTAAACACAGAGCGGCATTATTAAGGGGATTTATTGAATTTATTTTTGTCTTTGTCACTCTCACGGATACATTGGTAGGTGCGACGTGCAGCGTCGCGGAAAAATATAACAGAAAAACGACCTTTTACCTAATTACTTAAAAACTAAGCCAGTTATCGAAAATCGGTTTCTCAGCGTTTTTGGATATTGTTATTAACGACACATTAAAACAAAAATTACAATTACATCCATTGTAGTTTCCGATAAAAAACAGGAAAACTGAGATTTTGGAGCAAATTTTTGGGAGAACTTTCTATCGAGAAAGTTTTATCCAATCGTGTTTCTGCTTCTTAGCGATTTTAGATTAAAGACCCAAAATACATGACATTCAATTTTGAAAGTAATTATCTTTATAGTTTTTACGTAATGCATTGCAATGCATTCAAAATCACTTAAATACGGCTTGTACGCCGTTAACGCGTGTTCTCTCTGATGAATCAAACACGAGACTGAAGTGCGATTGGAAACCTTTTCGCGTTTTGGGTCTCTTTCGGTTCGGACACTTTTTAGCGCTGACCCGAAATCCATAGTACTTATATATCAATGAATTGTGCTATTTTTTTTTAATCTGCTGTGTTACACACAACAGTTTTCATACAATCAGATGATGATGATGTTCTATATGAATAAGTGGCCACTTGAATAACTTTACTATGTACCTACTCGAAAACACTTAAGATTTAAGTGCCACTTTAAATTATTATTGATACTTAATCACTAACTGTAGGTATAAGATTTTTTTTAGATATTACTTTATTTTCGAAATACACTTAATTTCGAACTCGAACTGAATTCTATAATTAAGTCAAAGTTAAAAGTCAAAATATCTGTATTTCACATAGGCCTAACTTACTGGCTCTTGTAAAACGTCAATATGATATTTGTCGCACATGTAAGCTAAGTTTACGAGGGCTCAAACGCGCCCTGCACTGAGAAAAAGCCCGCAACAAACTCAGCCGGGTTTTGTTTTCTGTTATCACTAATTCACAATGGAGACCATCTATGGAGATATCACTAAACATTATATAAAAGGGTTGTCATTTTGGAGCAATTTCTTTCTACTTACACCAAAAATGAAAAATATTCAAACCTAAGTTAGGTTTGAATATGTCTGTAAATATTTAATTTTTATTAAGTCCATGAAATTCTTTGTCCTACTGTTTAATAACAACAAATACCGACAAGGACAACATTCTTTGAAAGTTATGTTTATGACAAACAATGACCATAAATAAACAATAAATATTTGTTTCTGCACTAACGTTGAAATGTTGGTAAGATTTTATTTTAAAACCAAGTATTTCACGCTAACTAACTTCGTGCAAAATTTCATGCATATTACTTAGATATTAAAATAAATCCCATTTTTCTTTTCATTCACTTAGCAAGACATATTTATGTCAAAAATCTACTAAGTAGGGGGTGCAAACTGCAAATGGAACGAAAATGCATAGAAGGCAAAGGCTGAAGTAGAAGTATTAAAAAAAACTGATAGAGATTTGGTGTTAGTCTCTAAAATCGCGTCTAGAAATAGTAAAGGGATAATACTAAAAACTAGTTAGTGCTTTCCCTTTCCACAGGTACAGTTGTGAGGGAGATAGCAGATTTGAAGACACGCTAAACTTAGAGACTCTATAACAATGGTTACCAAGTACCCAATTGTCTTCGAGAAGTGTGCCAATGTCACACGTACATTATATCTTAATTCTCATGATTGGTTAACGTGGTGACAACTAACCAAGCCATCTACTGTCTATAGTAGTGTTATTATCTCGCTGTAGACTCGGTCATAAATCATCCGAGTGGGTCGCTTTTGTATTTCACTGCTGAGTTTCACTGCTGCTTTTGCATTTTAGTGAACAACAAAAGCGAAACACTCGAATGATTTATGGCCGAGTCTGCAGCGAGATAATAACACTACTATAGACACCAGAAGTAGAGATCGTTAGATTAGTTAAACTGAATTCAATTCTCATCAAACTACTGTTGAATACATCCTTTCCAATTAAAATTTTAAAACATATGGTTTTCTCATGGATACCATTGTGGTCGATTCTGTTGTGCAAAATCTCTAAACTAAACTAATTTAAAATAGTGCTATCCTTTTCAAACTGCTCCCTATGGAAAAGGATAGCACTATTTTAAATTAGTTTAGTTTAGAGATTTTGCACAACAGAATCGACCACATTATCAGCACTTGACTAAATAGAAATGGGAAGCGTCAGCTTTCTAATAAAAAAATAATCATCAAAATCGATTCACCCAGTCAAAAGTTATGAGGTAACAAACATACAAAAAAAATACAGTCAAATTGAGAACCTCCTCCTCTTTTTAAGGCGGTTGAAAAAGGATCATCCCTCCACTATATTTTTCTTTCAACCTGTGATCAGAAACCCGTTCATTTTAGATTAGACAATCTGTATAGTTTTTTGTTACGAGATACGAGTTTTGACATGGAGAAATACTTCTATGCATTTTCAATTCACTGGCTTTTAAGTATTTGAAAAAATTACTGAGGTAAAAACTTGCAGGGCCTCACATTTCTATGTTAAACAGGTAAGAGCGGAAAACCCTATATTACTACATACCTTCTAGTGATGTCCAAGTTGGGTTCCCTATAGGGACTATTGAGTGATATGTAGTAAAGTATGCAGAATATGACTACTATTATGACAATGATTTGATTCCTCCTCGAGCGGTACCATCGCTTTGTCATGCCGAGTGACATCTGAAATGACAAAAATTCATTATTAATAAAAACAGGCCAAGTTCGAATCAGGGGGTTCCGTATTAAAATGAAATGTATGAATACATATTTTACCACTTTGGAAGTGTCTCTCGCGCAAACTCAGTAATGTATTTAGTTTATCCATAGATACACCAAAACGTTTGATCAAAAAAATTTTTAATGTTAATGCGGTTCATGGAATACATCTACTCACAAAGTTTCAACAGTATAGTTCTTATAGTTTTGGAAAAAAGTGTAGTGATTATGTAATTTTGTTCTGCAGTATAGAATGAGGTCTTATTGTACACATATGTATTTATCATAAATAGAATTCTGAGGAAAATATATACTAAAGCAATGCAAATATTATAATAATTATACTTGCTCTACTTTTATATTTATGTAAATTCATAATATTGTATGGGAAATACCAACAAGAAACACTAAACAATTAGAAATAGGATCACGAATTTCCATCAATCTGTATTGACCCACGACTCAAACTCAGGGCCACCGATAAGAAAACGGAGGATATGAACGATTTATGTAAACCTTTTTTTTTACTCTACACAAGTTAGTACTTGACTGTGATCTCACCTGATGGTAAGTGATAATGCAGCCTAAGATGTTATTGTACTAACTTGGGAGGGAAAGTAAATTTACCCCAACGGTTTTAACACAGCATCGCACCGGAACACTTAATTGCTTGGCGGTGCGTCTTTGCCGGTAGGGTAGTAACTAGTCACGGCCAAAGCCTCCCACCAGACATACAAGCAAACAGAAGCGCCATCTCTCGAAGGCTGCTGACTGCTGAGCAAACTTCACTGTAGTCTGTGGTGATACTACTGGTCACAAAACAAGCATTCTTGGCACCGGTAAACTGGCAACATTTATTCCCAGGGCCCACTAATGTGTGAGATTGAAAAACACTTACACACACCATTGTTTAGTGAAATTAAAACTCATAAAAGTATTTTACAGTTAAATAATAATTGAAACAATTATAAATGAAAACCACATGGCACAGCTCTTCACCGGCCCTGTGACAGAGGTTGTGGGTTCTATTCCTACAACTGAAAAATGTTTGTATAATGAGCATTGATGTTTTTTAATGTCTAGGTAGATAGATCATTTTTATAATGTATACTAGCTGACCTGGCAAACGTTGTTTTGCCATTAGGGATATAAAAAATAATCTACCTACTTCTTAGTCCTACCGAATATACACAGAAATTGTCTTAATAATCGGTCTAGCTGTGCCAGAGGAGTTTGGTAACAAAAATTGGCACAAGAATTTTATATTTTAAAGAGAGTTATTGATTATCTAGACCTATTACAGAAGCTATTGCATACTTTGGGGCTAGATTGAGATGTGTGTAATGTAGTATTTTATTTTGATTTGTCCTGAAGTATTTCATTTTGATTCACCCAATGGATAGAATGTTTGACTGAGGATCATTTCAATTCCAGGCAATTTTTTTTTTGGTATTATTATTTCTAGCAATGACAGGCTAATATTATTTTATTTATTATTTATTTATTTATTTATAAATCTTGTGTACATGCCAGAATACAACAATTATGTTATCAAGTTGAAACTACTGACTCACATGAAGGTGTTCTGTACATCTGGTGAGTAGTTTGATAGCCTTATCGCGTGCGATGACCTATTTAAATCGATGACCTATTATTTTATTAATCTTTCTATGCCATACTCACCGCAAAATCACACCTTGCTCTACCAAAATATTCTAATTAAAGTAGGTTTGAAATCCATAGAAAGATAAACAAACCTGTATAAACATAAAATTAATATTATCTTAAAAGACAAATTATACCTACACAATAACAGGAAAATTTTCCTATTAATATTACGTACTTTGATAATTTTTCCTTCTTCACCACTTTCGCAAAAACGGTCCTATATTCAATATACTCTATGGGTAAGGCGTATTTTGCAGTAGGTAGAGCAATTTGCATTTTTTCCATGTCCCATTAAAAAAAAATTAAGAATATGAATAAGTATAAATAAAAGATCTAAATTAAACAAAATTCTTACCTTCATTGATATATTAATAATTTATTTCTACGTATTCTTTTGTTTGTCTACTACAAACCGTATCACTTTGTAAAGAAACACCGCTCGAATAAAAAATATATATATTTATTATTTCGGTTGAAAATTAAGAGGTGAATGGAAAATTAAAGCCACTAAATTTCACCGAACACAAATCTCGTAGTTTGTAATAAAATAGGTAGGTATTTACATTTCGACATGAAAATTGAAAATGTAGTTCCTGTTCCCAGTACACAGAACACATAATATACTCTTCTTCTTTTTGAGGAATTGGCTCCGCGCGTTGAGCGATTGAGCCATTGTCAAATTTTTGTTATTTTCACATAACGTGGTGGCACCAGTTATGGACAGGGTTAAGCGCGGGGTAAACCACGTTGGGTTATATATTTTTTAATTTATTGAATCTTAGGGTTGCGAGTTGCAAATGATATTGTCAGATAATAAGAGCTTCTTATTAACTTCTAAAAACTAGAAATATATGCATGGGATTAGAAAAAGAAATATACTAAAAACGTTCAACAAAATATCTGCAAAATCCCTATAATGGACAGTCGAAATCCAGTAATGGACAACCAGTGATGGACGCATTTTGGAGGATATTATAATTCTTCTCGTATCAATCTATATCAAAGAAACAGGATTCGACAGGTACTCTAGACATTAAACTTTCAAAATCATATAATAATATTATAATACCTAATAGACAGGGCAAAAAAACAAAATGCTTAATGTTTTTTGACCCGTGTATTTGGTAAATCCTACAAATAAATTACAGTATTATCGTTAGTTTATACTTTATATTTAATCATAACAAATAAGAGCTCACAACTCTCAGGATAAACCTACATAACTAATTATGTTTATCAATTTAAAATCTTTTTTTTAATACTTAAACAAACAAAGATACGAAGAAGATGATTATTATGACTTTGACATTCAGTCTGTTCCAAAATGCTTTAAAAAACTATCTATTTAAAAAATCTTAAGTAAATTAAAATCTAAGTTACGTAGTTATAAAGATCAGGCAAATACTTTTCCATTTCAATTACTTTGTGAAAGCCTCTATTATTAAGTTTAACAGGAGGTTTAATTATTTCAATGACATCCCTAGTTGGATACCAAATTTTGTCTGGTCTTTCCGGCCATCTAAAAGTGTTTCCGGTAGATAATGTCAAGGTGCTAACTTCGTATCGTCCTCTATCCGTATTTTCGATCATCCCTGGGAAATATTCACCTTCATAATAATGACATAACATCCCTTTTCTGGATTTTTTATGCTATTATTGGTCTTTAGTTTTGCCAGAGGCAATTCGCTGTCAGATTCGCTGTCTTTTGTTCTTTTTCTTTTATTTTGTAAGTTGTTTTCTGGTTTATTTTCAGAAACAATTTCCTCTATAGTCAAGTCTTCTGTATCCATTTGAACATTGTATACACTATCATCACTCTCATTGTATGGAATTTCCACATCTGTATCTTCAGAAGAGATGTCTTGCGCCTTTTTCTTTTTAATGCTAGTTTTTTTTTCTTTTTTCCTTTTCGATCTGTAGTTTCTCCAATTTATTTTCAAGTCTCTACTTAGCTCTCAATTCCTTTTCTTTTACAAGTTTTCTTTTTTCTTCCTCTTTATTCTGGTGGTATCTTTGCCAAGCTTGGCTTGTAACAGCAGAAGGCAATGGTGGTAGGTCCCATACTACATACTACTGGGCTTTTTTCGAAAACTTTATTATACAGTGTGATTCGAGGAACATTATATCTCTTCGCTGCAGAAAGCTCCTTGGGATAGCACAGCCGCAACAGCTCCGGCCATCTGTTCCGGTGTATAGTTCTTCTTGGGTGTCATCTAAACAAATAATATCCAGTTATGGACACCTAGTCATGTACAAATAAGACCCAATCATGGACACCCATTAATGGACTATGTCCATAACTGGAAGGAGTCGTCTGTGATAATTTTTGTAAAGATGTATAGTTGCAGGAAACTTCAAAGTTGCAACTTATTTATAAAACTTTAAATATACCTAAAATGATAAGAATCGACATATGTCCATGACTGGATTTTGACGTTATGAGTGATCCAGTAATGGACACCCCTCTCAAACTCAAAAATAATTATATTTCACTTTCAACGTCTTCACCAGTATGTTTTAAATTTCATAACTTACGGATATGATCATTTCAAGTTTATGTTTTAATCAGAAACAAGCACCCATAGATCAAAATATTCACTTACCTTCTTAGCGATTTGGTTAAGAAAACTTCTTCAATCCAAAAATATTGCACACGAAATATTGTTCACCTTGCCATTTTGAAACTAAATGGTCGACACCAATGTTATTTGTCAATGTGGCAGACAAATGTCTATTCTTTATGATTTGAGTGTTTCCAATGGTAACATATTTTTATAGTTCTTATTATATGCTTAGAAAGGTAAAAGTGTCCATCACTGGTGCCTTGTCCATAACCGGTGCCATCACGGTAATATACTCTCAGTACCAGTTTCCACCTCCACCACGGATCACATACAGTCTACAGATCTGAGATCATGTCGCAAACTGTCACAATTTGTGACAGTGTTCTATGGTTGTTTGTGGAGGTTTGTGACCACAGAACACCTATACTCTATAATGTGACTCACAAAATGCTCACAAACCTCAACAAACAACCATAGAACACAAAACTAGCAAACAGCCACAAACCACAGCATTATAAGCAAATACAGTTGTAAGTTGCCACTTGACACCCTCAGATTTTAATTTTCCCCGGGAGCCTAGAGAAATTTCCCTTTAAGGGCTGATTTTTCATTCGCAAGATAATCGCTAATTAAGAATAAATATGACGTTTTGACAGATTTTATATGGTTGTATGTCAAATTATTTATTCATTGATCTGGCGATTTAAAAATCAGCCTTAGGCCGATATTACACTATCATATAATATATAGGATCATAGAAATGTGAGTCATTTTTATATGAGGAACATATGACAGTGTAATATGTAGATTTGTCTATAATCATAGTTCTAGGATCCTATTTGATAGCATGCGCACAGATAGGATCATATGTCTCTACTCTCTACTCTCGTCTGTGTAACCAAAAAAATGGCGTCTTCCAAAACGAATTTCGACTGGAATATTGCAAGTACAAAAAAGCTAATTAGCCTTTACGAAGAAAATGAGCGTTTGTACAATAATCTGGTTCCAGATTATAAAAATCGTGACAAACGATTGTCAATAATGGTAGTCATTGCAGAAACATTATCGGATTTATCGGGAAGAGTATGCCTCGTTGCAGATGTACGAAAAATAAATAGCCTCAGATCTCAATATCATCGAATACACGGCTAAATCATTATCCATCTTGATAGTATATGACGTTTATATGATCATTGTAGTGTAATATGTAAAAATGAAGAACTGAATCATATAAAAATGATCATAGAATTTGACAGATATGACATCATTTTATGATGAATATATGATAGTGTAATATCGGCCTTAAAATAAACACTTTTCGAAACGTTTATTCTGACTCTCTGAGGATAAGCACTATTAAATTGAGGTGAATTATTGTAAGTAATGACCTTATTAACTTTATTAATTATTATTCTATTTTAATATTTTTTTTAAATACTTCTTTCATTGTGCGACTTCAAAAATAATCTCAATTCGTCGGATTTTTTATATGTAGGTATGTTCCCCGATTACTTGAAGATGCCTAGACCGATTTGGAAAATTATTATTCTATAGGACCTATAGTATAGGTGGCTGCTGAGCGAACCACAGCGTGGCCTGTTGGTGACAAAACAAGCATTTTGGCACCGATAAACTAGCGACATTTTTTCGCGCCGTCCGCCGTCCAGGGTAAAGTCCTTTTCATGAAAGAAGTCCCGCGGTGATTTTTGGAACTAAATTTGACAGGTCGGTCATATTGTCGTTCGTCGATGTTAACAAGTTCGTTTGTTGTTGTGGTAGATTTTTGTGAGTTTTTAACTAGCTTAGTGCATTTTAAAGATTGTTTACAATGCCAAAAAATGCCAATGTCACGCGAGTACAGCGCTGCGTCTGGGCCCCTGGGGGACTTCTTTCATGTAAAGGACTTTACAATGCCTATTGGCGATACCACAGAGCAAGGAATAACTTTCTGTGGGCGTTACACACAGAGTTTAGGGAAAATCGCTGGCAGAATACTTCGTGCTTGACTCAAAGTGGATTCCGGATATTGTAAGTTGTAACTAGTAATCTGAAAGCGCGGGAAACTTCTAATTTGGTGGACGTGTTTTTTGGTTTATTGATTTTAATTGTTTTATAAAGTGGATCAGTGGAGGTTTTTTTGTGTAAAATAGTAGTTAGTTAATAGTTTTTACATATTTTTATTGGTATTTCATATAAATAGTGTATATAGGTACTACTTATCTGGTAAGCGTATAGTTTTCTACTATGGGCCCGGGGGTTGACCCACCCCCGGATAACCCCGGACTGGGGGGTCCAAGGCCAGACACTGGCCCTCCTAGTCCTGTAGCTTATAATGTAGTTATAGACGACTCATCGATGGACACTGAGGATGGTCTTATTCCTCTCTCAGAACGGAAAAGAGTCAAACCACAAAAAAGGTGCCGAATTTGCAAAACAAAGAGAAGTAGAAGTAGGAACGGTAAACAGATTACTCATGAATCCCAATGTGACGATTCAGACGAGAAGTTGGTCCCTGTTGTGAATAATGCTCAAGGCGAAAAAACTGTGCCTGTTGAAACTCATGTCTCTCCTTTCAATAATAGTGTCTCCGCTACACAACCCACTGGTGCAGGTCCCTCACAACCGCAGTTAGTAAGGAAATATGTAAGCACAGATTCAGGGCCGTTCACTGTTCACATTCAAAGGATAACCACATCTCCGAATGATCCTGTTACGCTGCACCCTATTCAATTTGGTAAAGATTTAAAAAAAATATAATATCAATAATATAGTTAATGGTAGCTTAAAACGTATTGGCAGAAATAGAGTTTCTATGGCATTTACCAACTACGAAGATGCTAATTTGTTCACAGATAACCCACTAATTGCTAATCTCTCATACAAGGTTTTCATACCTAGTTTTATTGTCACTAGAGTAGGTATTGTAAAGGGTGTACCCCAAGACTGGTCTGAGGACGAGATTCAGGAAAACATTACTGTTCCTATGGGTTGTGGAAAAATTATAAAGGTTAGGCGTATTAAAAGAAAAACACCGAAAGATGATGGTACTAGTTTATTTATTAATACCAACATGGTTGTATTGACGTTCGATGGTCAAATATTACCAAAAAGAGTTTACATGTGCTATACAGCGCTCCCTGTTGAATTGTACATATTTCCAACTATACAGTGCTACAACTGCTGCAAATTTGGTCATACTAAATTGCAGTGCAGGTCAAAGCCTCGTTGTTTTAAATGCGGGGACGAACATGTCTCAGACACTTGTAACATTATCTTGGAAAATGCTTATTGTCTCCATTGCACTGGTCGCCACTGTGCCACTAGCAAACTTTGTCCCGAGTTCTCGAGACAACAAAAAATTAAAATTTCTATGGCCCAGAGCTGTATATCTTACGCAGAGGCAGCCAAAATCCATCCCCCTTCTTCAAAACCTTATACCGATGTTGCAGCCTCGTCGCCTCAGTTCGAAAATAAAAATATTACACTAACAAGACCATCTTCGCCCAATACAAATTCTCATAAAAAAACAGAGTATATTCAGCGCCGTGTACCCCCAAAACAAACTGGAGGTTACGACCGCACCATACATGACGAAATTATAAAGGAATACAATAATAATAATTCTCAAACACCTAATGGAAATGTACTAAAACATAAATCAAATACGACAATACCTCAACAATCTATAGGTCAATTAATTTTGGAACTTATTAAATTACTTTCAAATACCAGTAATCTATTTCCGAGCGATAGCTCTTCACCGTCCAACGCCGCCGAATCATTATTGACAGCTTTAAACAATTTTTTTAAGTATGGATCACAACATACTTCAATGGAATTGTAGAAGTGCAATAAGCAAAAAAACTGACATTATTTACTTATTAAATAAATATAAGCCCATGGCTATGTGTCTCTCTGAGACATGGTTAAAACCAGAGTTTTCTTTCAGGATCTCTGGTTTCGTTACTGTGAGAAGTGATAGACATGATGGGTATGGTGGAGTGGCCATACTCATTAACAAAGCCTTCTCACATAAGATTATTTCACTCCCTCCCCTCAGTGATGGTATTAATGCCATTGCTGTAATTGTAAATAAAATTTGTATAATTTCTGTGTATATACCTAACAGGAGAGTGACGTGTATCTTGACGCGTATGCGTCTGGGCCACGTTTGCTCTCCAGTTCATTTGGCTAGATTTCATATTGTGAACAGTGATTTGTGCGAGTGTGGTGAGGTGGGTGACCTGAATCATACATTTTTTTCTTGCCCAAATTATAACCGGGATCCATTTTACCAGGGTCTTATTCAGTGTAATTTACCACTTCCTACTTCCGTTGACATCCTCTTGTCCTCCGATATATCCTGTGTATATAAACTGTTTTCTTCATTCATTCTATTAAATGATATTAAGTTGTAAATATGTAGTATAAGTCTTAAATAAGTATTCCATTATATTTTTATCTATCCTTTTCTGATCCTTTTCAAAATTCCGTTGTATATTTCAAAATTTTGGTTTAAATTTATAAATAAGTTTCCTCGTTTTATTAATAAAAAAAAAGAAAGAAAGAAAATAAAAAAAATTTGACAATGGCTCAATCGCTCAACGCGCGGAGCCAATACCTCAAAAAGAAGAACTAGTAATCTGTGGTTGAAACGAAACAAATAATTAGTAATGTATAGGTATGTATAAGAATTATTTGATGAAATAAAACGATCTGAAATTATTTGTGTACGATTAATTATTTATTCATATTTCAATACATTTATCATAATTTATGTAAACAACCACAATCGGGGCGTACCGCCGTCACATACTTTGGTTTATATTTAAATGTTATTTACTCTTACAATATAAGTACATATATATATATTTTATAATATAGAACACTAAAACACATATTATACTTTAACCTTTCCTTACAAGATACCCTAGATAGTCTCTTTATATTTCCAGTTAACAATTAAAAAACATGAAAGAAATGATGATTTATTTAAACTTCTATAATAATGTATATCATCATATATTTTAAAAACAGTTAATTTTATAATGATATTAATTAATATTAATGATTTTTAATAGTATTTTTTTTAGTTAATTAAAATTTAATGCAGAGTAACAATAACGGAAAGATTTTAGGTGTTCGTTGTTAGACAATCCACGCTGGGTGGTTTCTGTGATTTTGAACAGTGTTCGATCCTGACTTTCGTTAAACCGACACCCGAAACAGAATTCGAGTGTCGACAAACGAAACAACATACAAAATCGACAAAAATTATCGCAAGTGAGCCCTTTTTTCTCGCAATAACTGTGCGATTTTATATATCTACTTTTTATTTTATTTATACTACATATTGAATAAAATGTTTTCGTCCAAGCGTTCAAAGTCCAACGCATCCCACCTAAAATGGTTCCGGCAAAAATCTTATTTTTATAAATATACAAAAATCTTGGTCATTTTATTTTAATAAAACTGAGTTTTCTATTACTTATTAAAAAAAAAAGTTGTCATGAACGATAAGAGAAAAAGACATTAAAAAACGTTAAAGACTAGAATAATAACTGAGAATGATTTAAAATTCATGATCCTAAACTAAGTCAGAAGCATACTTTATACAACACAACATGTAGAGTCAAATTCAGTTGACTGCACAGAAGCACAACAACACCAATTAAAACACCAATATTATGTGTTTATGATTGACTTTACATGCAGTTGTTAAATTACGTCTCCACCTTTAATGAAATACCACATGAACATTTATATAATAATATGATAAAATTTTAACAGATTAACTGAAGCCTTCTTTGCAGACTAAGTGGCAACAATTAAACGTGCTTAAACACTTCTTTATCCCATTCAAGTACATTCGTTGATTCGAAACACTTCACAACGCAAGGTTCACTTCACTCATACTTGCTTTTGTCATTCAATTCGTTCCTGTATGTCAGCGTCCACTTCGTATGCACGTTCGATTCACGGAAAATTAATTTCTAAACACTCCGGTTGTATGAACCAGAGAATCCCGCGAAATTTCACTTCGAATTCGTGGTAATACAACGGAATTATAACACGTTAACACGCAAGAATAATGTAGCGGAGGGGCGTCCTTCGTGATATTAAATGCTGATATTGTAGTGAGACTTAAGTTTTAATCTATTTTTATCCCATTATAAAGATATCGCCCAATCGTGGGATAATGGTGTAGATTTGCCCACACATGGAAGAAGCGTTCAAGCGTACAATTTGTCACTCTGTCTGCATTTAGGCTAGTACTTATTAATAATATTATGACAATTCGTCGTTCAAAGTGACATTACGATGTTTTCGATTATAATTACAATTATATTTCATACTATATTATTATTACACTTTTTGATAATGCATAACGCACATAACAGTCGAATCGCGCGAAATGATTTTGTTCAAGCTGGAATTTTTTAGAATGTTGATTACATAATACACATTGTTTGTGTTATTCTTTAAAAAATACTTTGATGACGTTTTGTCTCGTAATGTGCGTTTAGCAGGTAGTTTCTATTTGTTCTATACAAAATGACGCCACTGGACAGGACGTCAAGTGCCTAGTTTTTTTGCCATAAAACTAAATATTATTTATTTTCACTTCATTAATTCGAGAAGTGAAGTGAAATTGTATAGCACTTTCACTTCACTTCCCAATTCACAACAAAAAACACTTCACAACGTCACAGTAATATTCTTTTCAACTGTTCCATGTGGCATATAACCTACTCGTAGTTAATTACAATATTGGCAATAAAAATTGTTCGATAGAACAATTTAAGTTAAAGTCACATATTATGTCCTATGGAACAAGCAAAAAAAATTAATTTTGTCCAATGACATAATGTCTTTCAGAATAACTAGTAACTACCATGTTCAGCTTAATAAAGACCATGTAATAAAAAGTAAAAATCAAAGAATTCAATTGTTGTTTTAACAAAAATTAAAAAAAATACATTTATATAAAAATCAGATCTATAAAGAAATGCAAATTTGTACGTAACGTTCATATTATAACAATCAAAAAAAGAAACTACGAATTAATGTGCCCGATTTATATCTTACAAGCGCAGCAAACATGTGCAAATTTTAGTCATTTATTTGCATGTATTGTTTAGTAATAATATGTCATAAATTTAAATAAAAACTTATCTAGAATAAAATTAATAAATATTTTGCGTTAGAAGATCAACCTAGATATAAATACATATTATATTGTGTACAGAAGTACTTTAGTAATTTAATTTAAAAGATTTCACAATACTCACAATATATTGTTCTTTTCGTATATGAATTCAATTTAATTAGACGGAAATATAGTTCACACATAGTTTTCCTGCATAAAATTATATACATTTTATAAAATACAATTATATTGATAACATTGAAAGAGATAATATGTTTACTTTTAAAAAAGTAATAATTATATTTGAGTAACTAATGTTTATTCATTATTTATATAGTTACACTGAACGTATAAGAAAAAAAAATGTCATGATGGAAGACCCAAAAGTTCTCTCCAATTATGAATAATTTAAAAAAAAAAATTTTAACAATTAACATATATTTTATGGCACATATTATGTATATGCATTTGTTTAGTGCAACGAACCATGGCGAATTAAAAATGCATTATTCATCAATATTTGAAACACTATCAGTTCTTGTACTTTTTTTTCTAAACATTCACTGTGGCAACTGACATTAAATATTACGTAGGTATATCATGAGACTTCTATAATACTGGTATAAAAATGTGTTTTTCACACTAAATACCTCATATTATAATGATGCCACATCAAAATTCTTACTTGTATTTATCTACGCTCATTGCTTAAAGTTCGAATTATGAAATCGAAATGTGTCAAATAATTACCTACTTTATTCACAGACTTCTATAATTATTAAAAAGTTATTCATAATAACATCGCTCTACTATGGAAATATTTAAAGAAAGTTGTATAAAATCTATAACGATACACGGCTCTGGACTCCTGTATTTGTATCTGGGGTAATATTTTTTATGTAATATTTTTTAAGTGAATCCACAGACAACTTATAGTTGGTAGTCATTGCCGAGAGTATGGATGGGCCATGATTGACCATAGACAACAACACAATGTCTATGGGGTAATATTTTTATGTAATATTTTTTAAGTGAATCCACAGACAACTTATAGTTGGTAGTCATTGCCGAGAGTATGGATGGGCCATGAATCATGATTGACCATAGACAACAACACAATGTCTAACGTTCCGCGTAACGTTCCACCTGGGCCTGTGATTATGATTACGATTACGATTACGACTACGATTACGATAACGATTATGATTACGATTACGATAACGATTACGATTATGACTTTATCTCGTAAATCTATCGTCCGTAAACCGACTTTACAGACAACCAATTTTTTTTGTTACTTAGTCAAAACTTTGCGCTGAAAAATGTCTAGCAGTGAAACCTACTAAAGAAAATTTCACTCCACCTGACATCTTAGTAGTTGCAATGATTTACGACAAACGTTAGCAAGATTTTATGATTTGGGTAATAATATGAGCGTAGATAAAGTAGTGTATGAAACTCTACATAATTAGGTATTAAAACACTCGTGTGATACTATTAAAAAACTCGCCTGCGGCTCGTTTTTTAAACTCACACTCGTGTTTTAATACCCCCCATTATGTAACCGTTACATAAACTACTATTATCCAATGGATCCTCATAGGTATTTCACTTTTTAGTGTTGCAATATTCTTACATAAAAATTTCCACTAACACACAGTTTAATTTATTTTTTATTTCATTCACAATTTATCATGAATTCAGTGAGTAAATATTTTGTTTTTAATATCTTTAAATTGTTTCATGATAAAAAAACTCATGTTGTCATTGTCACAATACTTTTAAAATTCGTGAATATGGTAATATTTTTATTACGGTGGTAATATTTTTAAGTAACGGTTAGTTACTTTTTTATTTTTCCTTTCCTTACTTATCTTAAGACTAAAGATTTAAAATATGTTTCAAGAAATATACATATTGATTTGATGTTAATCAAAATAAATACATTCCTTTCATAATAATTGTTAAAACATTCCTTTATTAAAATATTTATTTCTGAAGTAAATTTGAAATGTTTTACACAAATTTAATAATAATTAATCTAAAGGTATTTAAAGCAATTATTTTGTTACTGAATAAATATATTCCTTCGTTAACACTATTTCAATTTCGTTATAAATATTTTTTTTCTTATTTATTTAGAGAATGCTTTAAAATGATTTGTGCAAATTACAATCAAACAAAGTCCATTTTAGTTTAAATTTTAACCTTTGTAATTGGTTTTATCAGTTCATATTTACTTGAAACATTAACTGTTTCGTTAAAATTATTATAGTCACTTATGGCTTAATGTTTCCTTTGATTATACATTTATTTTTGTTTGTTTGTATTAAAATTTTGTAGCGTTTATTTTTATCATGAACTTGATATCAGATTTTTATCAATTGATGTGTAATATCTATTTGCGCATTCGTTAGATTATGTTCAATCATTTGTGCTGAAAACTATTTCCTACGGTCATTGTTTGTGATATCTGTTTCCTTACAGTTAGCATTTAATCATACTTTCCTTAATAAACCACACCTATTTCTCTGGCTGTTGGAATTTATGATAGTCAAAATATTTTGTTTAACTTTTAACCGACTTCAGGTCATAACCAACATTCCTTGTCATGGTCATAAAACATGTTCTCTGCTCATTATCTGACATATTTCTCAGGGATGTTTCAACAGATCATATTCATCTCTTTTCTGTTGTTTCATCATAACTTGAATGAAAATGATTTCATTCAAGACATTGTTATACAAGTCTAATCTGTGATTTGTTGTTAACCACGTTTCTCAAGCAGGTCCTGCCTACAGTTCCAATAGTCAATGATGCTTATTTCTTATTTTCACTAAGTTTGTCACATTGGTTACACCTACAACACATCCAATAAATAATCTGTGATGTAAATTTCTTGTTGTGTACCACATTTTTCACATCCGCAACACATTTAATGATGTGATGCTTGTTCCTTGTTGCTAACCAAGTTTCTCACGTTGGTTACACCTTCTACAACTCGTCCAATAAATAATCCATGATGTAAATTTCATGTCATTAACCATATTTCTTACAGCTATAAAATCCAATGATCCATTGATCTGTGATGTATATTAATTTCTCACACCTACAACAAATCCAACAATCTGTGATGCTTATTTCTTAATTTTACTAAGTTTCTCACATTGGTTACACCTTCTACGACACATCCAATAAATAATCCGTTATATCCAATAAATAATCCGTTATGTAAATTTCTTGTCGTTAACCCAATTTCTCACAGGTACAACACATACGACAATCCGTGATGCTTATTTCTTATTTTTACTAAGTTTCTCACATTGGTTACACCTTCTACGACACATCCAATAAATAATCAGTGATGTATATATCTTGTCATGAGCCCAATTTCTCGCAGGTACAACACATATGACAATCTGTGATGCTTGTTTCTTATTTTTACTAAGTTTCTCACATTGGTTACACCATCTACGACACATCCGATAATCAGTGATGTATATATCTTGTCATGAACCCCATTTCTCACAGGTACAACACATACGACAATCTGTGATGCTTGTTTCTTATTTTTACTAAGTTTCTCACATTGGTTACACCTTCTACGACACATCCAATAAAATTAGTGATGTATATATCTTGTCATGAGCCCAATTTCTCGCAGGCACAACACATACGACAATCCGTGATGCTTGTTTCTTATTTTTACTAAGTTTCTCACATTGGTTACACCTACGACACATCCAATAAATAATCAGTGATGTATATATCTTGTCATGACCCCAATTTCTCGCAGGTACAACACATACGACAATCTGTGATGCTTATTTCTTATTTTTACCAAGTTTCTCACATTGGTTACACCTTCTACGACATAGGGTCAGTTAGGGTAAGAGGAACACAGGGGAAAGAGGAACACTAACATATAACTTATTAACTATAGCTTTACTACGTTCCTCTTTCCCCTGTGTTCCTCTTACCCTAACTGACCCTACCCAATAAAATCAGTGATGTATATATCTTGTCATGAGCCCAATTTCTCAGTCGTACAACACATCCAACAATCCGTGAAGTATATTTCACACACTGCACTGTTCACACACTACTCTCGGGTTCGTCAGTCACTTGTGCACTGTCACTGTCGGACGTGTTTTCTCACATTGGTTACACCTTCTACGACACATCCAATAATTAGTGATGTATATATCTTGTCGTGAGCCCCATTTCTCAGTTGTATAACACATCCACTGTTCACACACTACTCTCCGGTTCGTCAGACACTTGTGCACTGTCGCTGTCGGACGTGTGCTAGGATCACTTGTGCAGAGGAGCGTGCGCGCCGCCCGCGATCCTCGCTGCACGCGCGGCGCGGTGCGCGCACCGCAGCGGCACGTAGCACCACAGGCATGGCACCACCAGGCTGAGGAGTGTGATGCCTAGCCATCTGCAACAATTAATATAGTTAAAATCATCACACTAATATTATAAAGGCGAAAGTTTGTGTCTGTGTGTGTGTATGTTTGTTACTCCTTTACGCCGCAACTACAGAACCGATACACTAATATTATAAAGGCGAAAGTTTGTGTGTGTGTGTGTGTGTATGTTTGTTACTCCTTCACGCCGCAACTACAGAACTAATGTATACCTATTATAAATTAGACAATCTCTACTTCTGGTGTCTAGACAGTAGATGGCTTTTTGGATGGAGTTTGTGTGTGTGTGTGTGTGTGTGTGTGTGTGTGTGTGTG
Organism: Coenonympha arcania; assembly: GCA_036785405.1. Lineage (NCBI taxonomy): Eukaryota > Metazoa > Arthropoda > Insecta > Lepidoptera > Nymphalidae > Coenonympha > Coenonympha arcania. Next base: position 1,209,715 of record CM072080.1, read on the forward strand.
TGTGTGTGTAAAGGTAAACACTTACACACACGAAATTTGGAACATAGATAGCTTATAACCCGGATTAAAACATAGGCTACTTTTTATCCCCAGAAAATCCAGTTCCCATGGGATATTTAAAAAACCCTAATTTTCAACAGTAATCTATAGCTACAGCTATAGGTAGATTACTTTGACAATCTTTCCTGAAAGTAGGTGTAAAAGTCATTGAAAAGAAAATTCAATTTTTTCTCGGGATTAGTAAAAAATCGAATTTTAACGCGGGCGGAGCCGCGGGCAAAAGCTAGATTTATAATAGGTCGTCGCTCGCGCTCCGACTAGATATAGCCCTATCTAACAACGACAGCTCCGTGAGTGCGGCAACTTTTTCTTGTAGTGTGAGTGTGTCAATTTGAAATTCGTATGGTGTGCGGATGCTAGTGTGCGTGAAAAATTGTGTAGCGACGAGTCGGGTGTGCCAATTTGGGCAAAGTATTTTTTGCCGCACTTTTGAAGTTAAGGGCTCCATCTTGGACCTCTATGATTTAAATATTTATCTATTCTTCCATTAGCTAATACACAATAGTGTAGTTACACAAATAGTTTTTTCTCAAACATGGTTGGAAATTTGAGCATTATTTTGACTTTTTTTAGAATAAATCAAAATTTATGTACTAGGCAATCAGCGGTTGGCAAAAATTGTATGAAAATTAAGTTTTGTTGTGGCTTACCGATCGGATAAATTACATACTAAACTCATATCTCTCGTGTAATTTAAACATGTTTTTTCAATCTGACATATGGCAACCAAGGAGGTAACTTATCAAAAGTTTTTATTAAATTTCAAACTGACTTGCAAATAGAAAGCTGTTAAGGGGGAAAAACACAAACGAACACTAAAAATTTCTGGAAAAGAAAACAAATCTAAACTTTAATAATGACTCTACTTATGTGTCAATTTGAAAATTTCTGCCTAGGTTATTACTTAGTTTAAATTTCCGCGCATTTTTTGAGAAAAGTACTATGCAAGCCTTGGCGACAACTAGGCATGGACAGCTCCCACGACTTGGACAACTTCTTGTAAAGTCAATGAGCGTGACCACTCACCGCTTAGTGCACTGCCGGTCCGGCGGGCCGCACGTGCAGGGGTGCATCGCAAACTCGCCCTCCGCGTCCGCCATGCAGTGGTACAGCATGCACTGGAAGGACAAACGGACAGACGAACGTTTAATTAACATGAACGAAAGTGTATATGATATTGCATTGTATGAATGCAATGTCATTGCACTGGGCTCGTCATTCAACGTCATTGCACTGCGTTCGTCATTCAATGTCATCGCACTGCGCTCGTCATTCAATGTCATTGCACTAATGTTGTGATTTTCGCGTGCTCCGGAGATAGCACGACGTTGGATGGCCTAATGTTGTGATTTATTATTTATTTAAGTCAATTTTTATAAATAATGTAAGTACTTGATCTTTGTACTAAAAGCATTTACCTCGAAAACATAGAGTACACAGAAAACAAGTCAATATAAAGATATTCTTTGCTCTGTGGTATAGACCACCGATGACAGATCGGTGTTATGACGTTTGAAAAACAGGATTAAGCCTCCCCCACACAGGCGCGTTATTATCGCGCGATAATATCGCAAGCGTTATTGCGATAATGCGTCCCGATTCCTTGCACACAGCTGCGTTTTTATCGCGCGATAATATCGCAAGCGTTATTGCGATATTTGTTTTCAGTACATTTTGTACGCCACAATGGAAGTAGGACGCTGCGTCCGTCGTCCCACACAGGCGCGTTATTATCGCGCGTTATTATTGCAGCAGTGTGTAACTACTTGATCATCCTAATATTAGGTCCTTACATTTGAAATTGGCGTTTTGTCGTACTGGCCACTTTGATCTCAAATATCTCTTCTTTGGTTAGAAATTCCAATTTCAAATTTATACAGCTATTTACTCATGCTTTTGTGTTTTGAAAATCGTAATTCATTTGATTTTTTTCTCTTTTGGTTTTTTTTTTGCGCCACTCTGTTTACAAAATGGAAAACTTGAAATATCGCGTTATTTACGAGTACGAGTTCCATCGTGGCACCAGTGCTGCAGAAACGGCTCGAAGGATTAATGATGTGTACGGCGAGGGTGTCGCAAAAGAAAACACAGTGCGTTTTTGGTTCCAACGTTTTCGTTCTGGAAATTTCGACCTGCAGAACAAGCCCCGTGGACGGCCGGAGACCAAAGTTGACAATGAAGAATTGAAGGTTGTTGTGGAAGCGGATCCATCGCAAACCACGTCCGAGCTAGCTGCAGGCTGCGGTGTTAGTGATAAAACTGTTTTAGTTCACTTGAAGCAAATTGGGAAGGTGAAAAAGCTTGAAAGGTGGGTACCTCATAAATTGAGTGCAGCAAACCGACAAACGCGCGTAGACTGCTGTGTTACATTAATCAACCGGCATAGTAATGAAGGGATTTTAAATCGAATCATTACCTGTGATGAAAAATGGATCCTGTATGATAACCGGAAACGCTCATCGCAATGGTTGAACCCTGGCGAACCAGCCAAATCCTGCCCCAAACGAAAATTGACTCAAAAAAAATTACTTGTGAGCGTTTGGTGGACTAGCGCCGGCGTCGTTCACTACAGCTTTCTTAAATCTGGCCAGACGATTACGGCGGATATCTATTGTCAGCAACTGCAATCCATGATGGAAAAGCTAGCTGCTAAACAACCGAGGCTGGTCAATCGTTCTAGGCCACTGCTGCTTCAGGACAACGCTAGACCACACACTGCACAACAGACGGCTACCAAATTAGAGGAGCTTCAATTGGAATGCCTAAGACATCCAACTTACTCCCCGGACCTTGCTCCAACAGATTACCACTTTTTTCGAAATTTGGATAACTTCTTACAAGGGAAAAAATTTAACTCCGATGAGGCAGTCCAAAGCGCTTTCAAAGATTTTATTGATTCCCGTCCGAATGGCTTTTTTAGTAAAGGGATCAATTAACTACCTATAAGGTGGCAAAAGTGCATAGATAGCAATGGTACATACTTTGATTAAATATATATATTATATTAAAAAAAAATCGACTTTATGTTCCTCCCATACAAAACGCCAATTTCATATGTAAGGACCTAATACAAAATGTACTGAAAACAGATATCGCAATAACGCTTGCGATAATATCGACCGGTATACTTCCATTGCGGCGTTATTATCGCAGTAGTGTGTAACTACATGACCTTCTTACTCTATACAAAATGTACTGAAAACAGATATCGCAATAACGCTTGCGATAATAACGCGCCTGTGTGGGGGAGGCTTTATGATATTCGAGATTCGAAAAATCTATTTAAGACCTTCTGGGTATTTGTGATATTTGTAATACATATATAATTGTTTTGGCTAGTTTGAATTAAAAATAATAAGTTATTACGTGATAGTTGTTTGATTTTGACACTACGCTCGTCATTCAATGTCAGTTACACCATAAAGCCTCCCCCACACAGGCGCGTTATTATCGCGCGATAATATCGCAAGCGTTATTGCGATTTCTGTTTTCAGTACATTTTGTATTAAGATGGTCATGGATGTGATATTATCGCGCGATAATAACGCGGGACGCTGCGTCCGTCTGCGCGTTATTATCGCGCGATAAAAACGCAACTGTGAGCAAGGAATCGGGACGCATTATCGCAATAACGCTTGCGATATTATCGCGCGATAATAACGCGCCTGTGTGGGGGAGGCTTAAGGGTCAAAGACCGTCATTCCTTCGCTATGTTGTGTGGAAGGTGTTTGTATGTATGTCTGTTTGTTTGTTCGCTCACCTGCGCGCACTTGATGCACGACACGCAGTCGATGCAGGACTTGAAGCAGTCCGGCGCGAACTCGCACGCGCCTGCGCGGTTAGCGCTCTCCAGGTACCACTCGTGACAGTGCCTGTCGGAAATATAAATAAATAAATAAATAAGCCTTTTATTTCACTGAAGTTTACAAAAAAAGAAATATAACTAGGTATATCTTATTGACGTGACAACGTCTTATAAATTGGTTTGCCGGGTGACACTTCAAGAAACTGCGTTACGCTCCGCTCACGTTATGCGCTCACAATGAGAGCGAGTGAGAGGCACGCGTCCCTTCCACTCGGGCATGGTTAGCCCGCCTAAGAGCGAGAGAGACAGACATAAAACATTAAAATTATTTTACCACTCAAAGTCGTTGTCACGTAAAACTTTCGCCCGTATACCGACTTTACAGGTAACCAATTTTTTTTATAGCAAGTAAGTACATAGTTTTACATACAGTAGTTTAACACATTCTGCTAAACAAACATTACTGTGACTTATACATTGGTTAGGCTTTGCTAGGCAAAACAAAAATATTATTTGGTTATTATATTATGACTAATAAATTATCTACATTTCAGGCCTTGTTTCTGGTTCACAGTAGTTTTATATACCGGTAGGTATTATTTCCAATGAGTACCTGCTGATTATATTTTCATATTTAATATTTTCCTTTATACATTAACATATTACAGCAAGGTAAGCAATTCTTATACACGCAATTCTTTGATATTCAATTCATTAACAGGTTTTTACACTCAAAAATATACTTGGAAATATACGACTTCAGAAATAGACATGTAGGGGTCTTCGATAGCTGACGATAGATGGCGTAACCAGTACCCTAGCACACGCTGACGGAGCTTTCGACGAGCGTGCTATATATACAAGTTCTGACGTCACACGCTCGGATCACAAACAGTCCCCAGGCATAACACCTGCCTGGAGGGAAATTTCCCTATTGCCCTATCAACTGGTAAAGACATATATATACACAGGACCCGGCGAACCGCGCAAAAAATGTCGCTTGTAATGTAGTTTAATGGTGTCAAAAATGTTTTTTTCGACACCATTCTCTCGATCGCGGGTTCGATTCCCGCCATGGGCCACTTTGGAATTTTATAATTTCCAAATTGGCTCAGGTCTGGTCTGGTGGGAGGCTTCGTCCGTGGGTAGTTACCACCCTGGTAGTTAGTAGCAGGAAAGACGCACCGCCAAGCGATTTAGCGTTCCGGTGCGATGCTGCGTACCGTTGGGGGTAAATTAACTTACTCTTCCAAGTTAGTACGCTAAAATCTTAGGCTGCATCATCACTTACCATCAGGTGAGATCGCAGTCAAGTACTAACTTGTAGCGAAAAAAAAAAAACAACGGCGTCAGCATTACCGTTAATAATATGTCACGTTATCAATTTAGCGATGATTCTCATATTTTTTTTTTAATTTCGTTCAACTCCATCCTCCATCGAATCGAAATATGTCATAAGGCTAGGCTGCTGATATCTCGTCGGCTTGTCTCTGCTTTGATGACCGAATGGCGTAGTGGTAGCGAACCTGCCGTCTGCGCCGGAGGTCGTGGGTTCGATTCCCACTACTGGTAGATGTTTGTGTGTAAAATGTCCGGTATATATTGATTTATTTATTTATTATTTATTGGTCGTACCTGCACTTGATCCTGGCCTGGAAGGGTTCGGCGGGCTGCTTCTTGTCCGGGAGCGGCGGGGGCCCGCTGTAGCTGCATTTCTTTATTGACCCTGGAAAATTCGTACAAGCTACTGTATAAAACTAGGTGTTAATTTACACAAGTCCTAATAAATTTTTTTTGACGTGACAACGTCTTATAAATCGATAGAGCCGGCTGCACGCACAAAAAAATGACTCATCCGGCGTTACCTCGCTCGCGTTACCTCGCTCTGAGGCGTTCCATGTAAGGCTTGAAGTGCAAGCGAGAGTTGTCACGTTCAACTATCATCAGTAAACCGACTTTACAGACAACCAATTTTTTTTTTACTCATACTAGTTAGTACTTAACTGCGATCTCACCTGATGGTAAGTGATGATGCAGCCTAAGATGTTATCGTACTAACTTGGAAGGGTTAGTAAATTAAGGGAAGGGAGGTAACTAGCCACGGCCGAAGCCTTCCACCAGACCAGACCTGAGCTAATTTAGAAATTATAAAATTCCAAAGAGGCCCGTGGCGGGAATCGAACCCGCGACCTCCCACTCGAATCCGAGCGCGCCGCCACTGCGCCAGGGAGGTCGTCAAATAAGTTGCTAATAAGTAATTATTTTATCAGCAAGGAAGATTATGGTGCTTCTGCCAAATGAACTATAAGCTAGAGAACATAGATTTATAATAGGTCGTCGCTCGCGCTCCGACTAGATAGAGCACTACCTAACAACGACAGCTCCGTGAGTGCGGCAACTTTTTCTTGTAGTGTGAGTGTCAATTTGAAATTTGTATGGTGCGCGGATGCTAGTGTGCGTGAAAAATTGTGTAGCGACGGCTCGGGTATGCGAACTTTGACAGAGTATTTATTGGCTTTTGAAGTCACTTTTGAAGCCATTTTTGAAGCCACTTTTGAAGTAACACTTTTTAAGTCGCGTGCGGCCTCTTGGACCTCTATGGATAAGTGTGCTAGTGTGCGTGGAAAATTGTGTAGCGTCGGCTCGGGTATGCGAACTTTGACAGAGTATTTATTAGCTTTTGAAGTCACTTTTAAAGCCATTTTTGAAGCCACTTTTGAAGTAACACTTTTGAAGTCGCGTGCGGCCTCTTGGACCTCAATGGATAAAAGTGTGCTAGTGTGCGTGAAAAATTGTGTAGCGTCGGCTCGGGTATGCGAACTTTGACAGAGTATTTATTAGCTTTTGAAGTCACTTTTAAAGCCATTTTTGAAGCCACTTTTGAAGTAACACTTTTGAAGTCGCGTGCGGCCTCTTGGACCTCAATGGATAAAAGTGTGCTAGTGTGCGTGAAAAATTGTGTAGCGTCGGCTCGGGTATGCGAACTTTGACAGAGTATTTATTAGCTTTTGAAGTCACTTTTAAAGCCATTTTTGAACCCACTTTTGAAGTCGCGTGCGGCCTCTTGGACCTCTATGGATAAAAGTGATTCTACAACGGTTTGTTTCGTTCTTTTGAACTGCGGAACCCTAAAAATGAATAGTTACCGGAATCTCTCTTCATCAGCGGCGGTTTGGTGTTGGGTGACGACCTCTCGGAAGTGATGACGCCGCCTGGCCCCACCTGTGGGTATGTGTACTCATGCACCTAGAACACAAACAAACAAATAACATGATTAATTATTTATTTATTCAAATAAATAAAAATTAAAACGATCCTTCTCAGCAAACCCTTTCATTTAACGGTGTAGAAGCCGTATTTAAGCGATTTGAATGAAGTTTTATGCAAAAACCATAAAGACAATTACTTTCAAATTTACACGTCATGTATTTTGGGTTTTTTCACTAAAATCGCTAAGAAGCAGAAACACGATTGGATAAAATTTTCTCGATAGAAAGTTCTCCCAAAAGTTGCTCCAAAATCTCAGTTTTTCGAGTTTTTATAGGACACTACATTGGATGTAATTGTAATTTTTGTTTTAAAGTGTCGGTAATAATAAAATCCAAAAACGCTAAGAAACAGATTTTATCTACGCTCATTGCTTAAAGTTCGAATTATGAAATCGAAATGTGTCAAATAATTACCTACTTTATTCACGGGCTTCTATAATTATTAAAAAGTTATTCATAATAACATCGCTCTACTATGGAAATATTTAAAGAAAGTTGTATAAAATCCATAACGATACACGGCTCTGGACTCCTGTATTTGTATCTGGGGTAATATTTTTTATGTAATATTTTTTTAAGTGAATCCACAGACAACTTATAGTTGGTAGTCATTGCCGAGAGTATGGATGGGCTTTGATTGACCATAGACAACAACACAATGTCTATGGGGTAATATTTTTTATGTAATATTTTTTTGAGTGAATCCACAGACAACTTATAGTTGGTAGTTATTGCCGAGAGTATGGATGGGCCATGATTGACCATAGACAACAACACAATGTCTATGGGGTAATATTTTTTATGTAATATTTTTTTAAGTGAATCCACAGACAACTTATAGTTGGTAGTCATTGCCGAGAGTATGGATGGGCCATGATTGACCATAGACAACAACACAATGTCTAACGTTCCGCGTAACGTTCCACCTGGGCCTGTGATTACGATTACGATTACGACTACGATTACGATTACGATTACGATAAAGATTACGATTATGACGTTATCTCGTAAATCTATCGTCCGTAAACCGACTTTACAGACAACCAATTTTTTTTGTTAATTAGTCAAAACTTTGCGCTGAAAAATGTATAGCAGTGAAACCTACTAAAGAAAATTTCACTCCACCTGACATCTTAGTAGTTGCAATGATTTACGACAAACGTTAGCAAGATTTTATGATTTGGGTAATAATATGAGCGTAGATAAAGTAGTGTATGAAACTCTACATAATTAGGTATTAAAACACTCGTGTGATACTATTAAAAAACTCGCCTGCGGCTCGTTTTTTAAACTCACACTCGTGTTTTAATACCCCCCATTATGTAACCGTTACATAAACTACTATTTGATTACCAGCTTAGTTTTTGAGTAATTAGGTAAAAGGTCGTTTTTCTGTTATATTCTTCCGCGACGTTGCATGTCGCACCTACCAAATCTCCGTGAGAGTAAGAAAGACAAAAATAAATTCAATAAATCCCCTTAATACCCATATTGTAGAAGTGTAATAAAAATAAATAGTCCGCCATTTTACTTGTTGACCAGAAGGACAATACCGGTGGTTTTATAAGCTAGGCTCGATTCTACTGTTTTTTGTTATTGTTATTTTTCAGATTTTTATTGTTATTTTGCCTTAATTTTTTCCATACGTTAGCCTCTGTATGTTATTGTATTTATATGTATATAGTATTTTATTGTATTTATATATATTATAATATACTTTATAATTATAATATTTAAATATATAATATGTTCTTATATATTATTATATTTGTTTAAAATTTTGTATATATTATTATTTATGTATTTTATAGTTTTGGTGGCGTCTGAAAACCAGCGCTCAGGCCTTTAGCCTGAGCCTTCATGCTGAGACGCCACCGTTTCAAATCTATAGGAATAGGGTTTAATGTTAATTTTGTATGTTAGTTTTTGTTTTTTCTTATTTCTTTTAGTTTTATATTTTTTAAATCTTTTAGTTTTTACGTCTGTGCTGTGCCTATTTCTATTTATTTGAATAAATTTATTTTTCTTTCTTTCTTCTTTCTTTCTTTCCATTTTGAGTGTTTAGCCATGTTGGATTTAGAATGACGTCACACAGCCATACTGTTTAAGAATTTTATATATATTTAAAAAAACCTGTCAAGTGCGAGTCTGACTCGCGCACTGAGGGTTCCGTACTACAACCAGAGGAATAAAACCATAAAAACCACTTTTCTTATCGAACCGCAAAACTAACTTTGTTTTTAGAGGTTTATTGTAAATATCAAAAAAACTACTTATTAGATCTCGTTCAAACCAATTTTCGGTGGAAGTTTGCATGGTAATGTACATCATATATTTTTTTTAGTTTTATCATACTCTTATTTTAGAAGTTACAGGGGGGGGGGACACACATTTTACCACTTTGGAAGTGTCTCTCGCGCAAGCTATTCATTTTAGAAAAAAATGATATTAGAAACCTTAGTATCATTTTTGAAGACCAGACATATTCATGCAAAATAAATGATTTGATTTTTTGATTTTGATTTTTTGACCTATCCATAGATACACCCCACACATATGGGTTTGATGAAAAAAAAATTTTTGAGTTTCAGTTCTAAGTATGGGGAACCTCCAAAATTTATTACTTTTTTTTAAATTTTGTGTGAAAACCTTAATGCGGTTCACAGAATACATCTACTTACCAAGTTTCAACAGTATAGCTCTTATAGTTTCGGAAAAAAGTGGCTGTGACATACGGACGGACAGACGGACAGACGGACAGACGGACAGACGGACAGACGGACAGACGGACAGACAGACATGACGAATTTATAAGGGTTCCGTTTTTTGCCATTCGGCTACGGAACCCTAAAAAAGATAAAGGATTTTTGGAATGACAAGAACGTGCTTCCATCTGATCACAAGATATAATAAAAATTATGTAATAATTTTTCATACTAATTGTTAGAAAAGTTGTATGTATATTCCTTATTTGAAAACAGCAAGTGGCGAGTTTCTTGCCAGGTATACTTTTGACTTTTCATAAATCTTAAACCTATGTGAAAAATAAAGATTATCATTTTCATTTTAGCTAACC